>OW203983.1:5944910-7144910 GCA_934047225.1 Ypsolopha sequella | reverse complement strand
CTGAAAAACCGAGGAAAAATTGTGTATACTCAGTAATTCTCAACCTAAATGAAAAATTTGTTTCAAAAAGCTGAACAAAATTATATTTTCTGCCACAACAATCAATATATATTATAATTATCTATGAGTGAAAGTTTAATTACAGGTTTAGTGCAGAATATTTCTATGGGCTGTTGTGCGTGTCACGCAGTGTTAAGATCTCCAAATTAGCTTGATATAGGTACTAGGTGTTAATTTAATAGCCTTTTTCCTTCAAACAAATTGTTCTACCCATGGATATGAACAACTTTTACTATGGGGCCAACCATGAAATCATGAAAAAAAAATCAGTTGTTACATAGAAAAGTTAAATACCTACCCAACCAAAATGTATGAAACAGCTGATTTATTTTTTGCAATTTTGGGGTTGGCCCCTAGATAATGTTGTTCATATTACCCTGTTTTAAGGAAAAAGGGTTCCTTATCATCTTAACACTCTGTATATCGTCTCGTAGCTTCAAATGGTAAAAAAAACTGTTTTTTTAATGGGTAGGATTATAATTGGAAAACATGAAATAAAACAATATTTTGTTTAAAAGTACTGATTGCAGTGAAATGTTTTCCATCGCGAAAGTGGTAAATAAGAACAGAAACTGTTGTAATAAAAACTTACATTTTGGCGCTCGACATGGAGTCATCGAGTTTCCCTTTAAAAAAGCTGTTCCAGTAGAATATACGAAAACAACAGCGATTGCACATTGCAATGCTTTTTTTACACCACTGCCAGTACTCGACGTTATACTTAGATAAGCTTGGTAGAGCACATAAAAAAAAAACACATTAATAAACTGGCACCATTAAATGGCTCATACATAGATATTTAGGTAGGTATGTACTTGAGATTCTATTGCGTTTCCATTGTTAGCCAAACACAGGCTAATTGGAGATCTATGTATATCCGTCGGAATTATCTCGGCACCTCAGTTTACCCGCAAAGGTAGGTAGAGGGAGTGGGTTTCGGGTGCCTAGATCTTTCCGATGGGTTATATAAAATATGTATCTAAAGGTGGTGCCACAAGAATAACAAAAAACTAATCGCGCCTGTTCATCTTAGAGGGAAATAGCAAGATCACAAGAGCAGGGCGGTTTAAGAGAATGTGAAATCCGGCGAGAGTATGATAGTCGATTAATCGCCTCCTAGCGACAGTGCCTGGACAATGCGGGGGTCAGCCTTGCTTCCCTCACGGAACTCCTCGAGGGTAAGGCGGTCATCGTGGTTCTTGTCCATCTGATCGAAGATCTTGTCGACGCGTTTCTGGGGCGTGTTCTCGTCTTCTGCCTGCGGCTGCTGACCCTGAAATTGGTATGGTTTGTTTCCTTATTATCCATGTTAGCTGTAAACCTTATCAAGTTCCTTTCACGAAAGAAGTCCCCTGCAAAAGTAGCTACTTAAGGGGGTCCGTATAAAGTCGGATGCACAACTTCAAATAACCATTTCACATTGTGTAACTAGGCCAATTGATAGTCCACTATCAGTAGACAGGGCTGATCTAAAATGTCAAAATTAAGTTTGTAATTTTATTCAGGTCTAATACCAACTTATTAGAATGCTACGGAGCCCTCAAGGCGTGAGCACTACTCGCACACATGACCGGTTGTTATGAAGCATGGACCATGTTAATTTACTTTTATTGTATATTTCTGGGGACAAACTATTTTTAGGTCTTTGTTTCAAAAGGTTGGTTTAAAAATCCTCGCTAGAATTGTTTTGAAGTTTATAGAGTCAAAATAAATGTTTTAATTGAACAAGCAGTTTGTTTTTAAATGTCTGTCTGTCTGTATACCGGCCGCACCGCGCCTGTCCGAACTTCGGACTCCGAAGCCTCATCATCCTGTCAAATAGTAACCGTATGTGTGGCGCGCCGTGGACAGATCGTAGAATTGCGCAGATCTTGAAGTATACAATCTAAAATCTCTCACTAAAAGCATAGATAAATAAAGGAAGGAGATCACTCCATACATTAGAACAAAGCCCGCGTAAAACTTATTATTTTCGCCGGTACCTAGTAGTTCGACTTATTATTTTTGATGTCGCTACTATACTAGATAAATTGTGACATACCTAGTGCCATCTATTGAACAGTTGATGAAACGAAATTCGATGTTGTGTGACTGTGTGTGTAGCAACTATACTGCGCCCACAAAAACAAAAATTTGCTTGAATACGACAATACGTGTGAATATGTGCGCCGTCTACCGGAATTCCGAATAACCATCTGCACGCTTAGTTAGAATGCCAGCTTACCACCGAAAGTTTAATGATTAATGACACCTGATTAAGAATTCACTATTTTCTGATTCGTTGTTATGAAAATTTTGTGTTTTTATTCATAAAATAAATAAATATGATGAACCAGAACAGGAAAATGCTATATTTCGTCGATTTTAGACAAATTTTATTTCCAGCGAGACAAGTAACGCCATCTAGCAACGTTATTTTTAGTATTGCGAACAGTACAAGGAGATAGCAATCTATCCTTCCTTTATTTATCTATGCTAAAAGTCAAAAAATAGGTGCGACGACGAGCGAGCGGCGCGAGGTTTACGTGTAAATAAATTTGGGGAGCCGAGCGACGGGCCCCTTTTAATTGTTACAGAAATATGATATGCCTAGGCAGATCACGATATGTCCAATTCTACGATGTGCCGACGACATTTACATCACGTACGTATGTATCCAATACAAAATACGTACCACCATCTGGTAAATGGCGTCCACTATGTTATACATTTCGTCCCGCGTGATATATCCATCGTTATCCACGTCGTAGAGTCTGAACGCCCCTGTAAACAACACAAAAACATATTTAACAAGTTAAAAAACATTCTAACCAGTACTCGTAAACAGAATTACATCTAATGGTCCAATTCACGATCACAGTCGAATAAATCGAAGATTTTTTGGTAAATGCGGAAAGAATAGCATTCACTTGAATGAACTGTAACTGACGACGCGACGCGACTGAGTATGAATTGAAACGTCTTGAATTGTCGCGGAATCCGAAAACTGGCGATAGGACTAGTCCATACGAACAACTTTTCGTGAAAATAAATTGTGAAATCGAGAAAAAAAATCTGTTGTTTCATACATTTTGGTAGCTATGTAACTTTTCTATGGGACAACTGTTTTTTTTTCACGATTCGAGGTTTGGCTCCACTAAAAGTTGTTCGTATGGAACTATGTACTATCGCCAGTTTCCGGCTTCTGCCACTTTATCTTAAATACCCAGGGGTACTAGCATGAACTTGGTATAAACTCGACATCGATTCGATAAATAAAAATGTAACTCTTATTTCATTGCAATAAGGGTTATCGTTTAGAGTTTATCGATTCTATCTGTCAAATTTATCGAATCGATGCGTACGTGCTCGCATAGCAGTATAGGTAGACTGTAAGCGAATGGACGCGGTTTGTCAAAGTATTGTAATGTAATGCCGTGAAGTTAGCTGTCACCGATTACGTCGCCATCTGTGACTAACTTCGCGCCAGCCATCTGTACCGGCCGAACTGTATCTACAATGTAGATAGGAAGCAATACAGAGAGAAAGGGCACTTTCAGATTGGTCGATAACGACACGACACCGACGTATCGTCATAGCGATATCTAAATATATTTGCATTCCCTGTTTGTATGTTTTACATTATATATACTGGTGGACATAAAAATCGACTCAAGCATTGTTGTCCTACATTCAAGGGAATAACCCAATCATACAAACATAAACATATGAAATATATATCATTTTAAAGGTATAGGCCTCGACTTTTGAATAAATGCATTTTGGTTTAAAAGTATTCGCTATACAGGACGTGAAATTCATTTAATTAATAAAAAACTTATTAGGTCAATGAAGAACCGGCTGCAAGCAGTTATAAGGGCTAGAGGGGGGAACACGAAGTACTAATGTTAAACTTAATTAATGAATAAATGAATGATTTTGTAAAAGAAGGTTTTGTTTTCAATTTTTCGCTATTTGAATGTTTCAATATTTATTAATTCATCACTTAAAAAAAAATTACAGCCTGTATAGCAAATATTTTAAGACAAAAATGCATTTAATCAAAGGTGGAGACTACCTTTAAAATGATATGTTATATATTTCATATGTTTATGTTTGTATGATTGAGTTATTTCCTTAAATATAGAACAACAATGCTTGAGTCGATTTTTATGTCCACCAGTGTAGTTTTAGGAACTACTAATTTCTCTCTATTTCTAGTTAGATATCTATGTAATCATCACCGATACTCACTATACATTATTAGTATGTAGTGGGGAAAGTTATCGTTTAAAAACAAAATACATAAACATTGAAAAATAGAGACACCATGCGATAAGTATCCATTAAAAAACTTACAATGTAACTTTTCATCAAGATTGCCTCGTGACGTCACCGAAAGGGCTCTAATGAATTCCTCGAACTCAATCGAACCGTCCTGAAAAGAAAAGTATGATAAGATAAGTTAATAACTTCAAGTCACTTTTCTACCTTATTATAAGTAAATTACGGTCTAAAATTGGGCCTGGGTATAATTATGTAGAGAGCTAATGTCCGATTGAAAGGCCGGATGCGACTTGAAAAGTCCCAAAATGGTGTTTTGTTTTGAGATATTAGAAGTTTGTTACTAGATCTTGAGCCACCAAATAAGCCCCACGGCGATATGTTGGAATATGAACCAAAATGATATATTCTTTGCGGGACTTCTTTCGTGGAGCTACTCTATCATCTTTTTAGGGTTCCGTACCTAAAAGGTACAAAAGGAACCTTTATGGTGAGACTCCGTTGTCCGTCCGTCCGTCGGTATGTCACAGCCTCATAACTTTAGCACCGTCAAAGATAAAGACATGAAATTTGGCACAAAAATAGCATTAATTTGCCCACATTATATCACAGAGTAAAAAAATATGAAAAATTAGATATTGTTCAATATATTTCCAAAACAAAAGTGAGAAAAAAAATATTATCCTAAAAATACAATTATGGGTATCAAATTGTAAATATTAAAGAGCTAATTGTAAAAATATATATTTTTACTATATTTACTGGCAATGGTTTCGAGAAATCATTAAGAAATCGGCCAAGTGCGAGTTGGACTCGCGCACGAAGGGTTCCGTACCATTATCTATAAAAACAGCAAAAAAACCATGTCTGTTGTATGAGAGCCCCCTTAAATATTTATTGTATTCTATTTTTTATTATATTAGCGCCAACAGAAATATATCATCTGTGAAAATTTCAACTGTCTAACTATCACAGTTCATGAGATACAGCCTTGGGACTGATGGACAGTAGAGTCTTAGTAATCGGGTCCCGTTGTTTACCCTTTGGGTACGCAACCCTAAAAACCACAAAAATATGTATGTCTCCCCCCCTTATCTCCGAATCTGGTGAACTGAAAAATATGAAAACAATATCGATTATACATATAAGGTTAAATAATATTAGTTGGCGAAACTCAAAACATAGGAAGTACTAGTCTATATGAACAACTGTTTGTATGGGAGCTAAGTGAAATTCGCAACTTTTTTTCTCTTCCTTCCATACAAATTGCCCCGATCAGCTGACTGGTCCTGTATGGAAAGGTGAAAACAAATTTTAAGAATTTCGCTTAGCTTCTATACAAACAATTGTTCATATAGACTAGTACTACCTATGTTTTGAGTTTCGCCAACTAATATTATTTAACCTTACAGATCATAACTGGCCAATTACAGGAAAACTATAGCGATTAAAAAAATTGAGCACAAATAAGAAATAAAAAAAAATTGTAAAATATAAAACATATTTAAAAATAACACAATATGGATATCAAATTGTAGGTACGAGTATTGAAAAGATGATTGTAAAAATATATAGTTTGGCTATATTTAATTGCATCTATTTCGAGAAATCCTTGAAAAACCATAAAAAAATGTATATCCCCCCTTATCTCCAAAACTGGTGGACCAAAAAAAAATGACAAAAATAATGGTAAATGTATTTACGTAAAGATTACAGAAAAAACAAAGCGGTTGAGAAACTCACAAAAAAAAAGAACAAAATTTAATTTATCATCTACAATACGGAACCCTAGGTATGCGAGTCTGACTTGCACTTGGCCGTTTTTTTTAGATTTAGGCACGATTTAGGTTTTGACACACTACCTATAGATACAGGAAAAATACCATAATTGAACTGTGCATCATTTAATACGATGGTATTCTCTATAAAAAAATTATAAAAATGGGCATAGGGACTTCTAGAACTCGGCCCTTCGGTTGGGTTTTTGTATCCTATTCATTGGAAAATGTAACGGCAGGATTATTTTAACAAATAATTAGGATTATTTGAACATGGAATCACCATTATTTCTATCTGTAGGTGGTAGATCTATTTATATTATATATTAGATGTATACAACGTGTAACAGAAAGGTGTAACCATATTTGAAGAGCTTATTCAGTCAATGGTATAGAACAACTTTTACTATGGAACAAACCCTGCATCTCGAAAAAAAAAAAAAAAAACATTTTCATAGAAAAATGCAATGCTGCTCGGCAGAAATGTATGGAAGAGCAGATTTTTTTTGAGATTTCAGGCACCATAGTAAAAGTTGTTGTATACCATTGACTGAATAAGCTCTTCAAATAAGGTGACACCTTTCTGTTACACCTTGTATATATTATATATACAGGGTGGAAAAAATGAAAGGGCCCTGGAGGGGAACTACCTTAAATCCTTTAGTTAGCTCATTTTACTGAAAGGAAACATTCCTTTGTTTTTTAAAAGAAACAAAACTGCATTCAAAGATCTTCTAAAATTTGCTTGTCTCACCCGGGAACTGAACCAACTAAAAATTAAAAAAACAAACCCTCGCTATTTTATTATACAAATCGGTAGGATTATTGTTCAGGATAAAATTTGTCTAATAAACATTTAGTCTTAAACTCATCTGTTGTGCGAGATACCCATGAAATTGAATATTTATTACAAGTTCTTTATTAACAATACCTAGTACTATTCACTTGTCAAGTAATAATGATACGCCATTATTACACAATGACAGCACGGAATGAAAGCAAAACAAAACAAAATTTGAAATTCGAACAAATACTTTTATCGATTTTAAAAATGTTGAAAGTTATCGTTTGAACTTCAAATTTGTTGCTCCGCGTTGCAACAAAAATACGTTCCTTTTTTAAACTTTTCGTCAGTATGCCTAGTGCAAGAAGGAATTGTTCTGTGCATAGATTTATTATTACCATTTAACGATTTTCTTATTGAAGTCTTCGACAAGGTACTTAAGATAAATAACATTAGCAAGCTTGTACTTCATACGATGTCTTTGGTTGTAAGAGAGATAAGAAAATTATAACGTGTCATTTACTTGTTACAAGTGAACAGTACTAGGTATTGTTACAAATAACTTGTAATAAATATTTAATTTCATGGGTATCTCGTACAACAGATGAGTGTAAGACCAAATGTTTATTAGACAAATTTTATTCTGAACAATAATCCTACCGATTCGTATAATAAAATAGCGAGGGTTTATTTTTTGAATTTTTAGTTTTTTCGATTCCTGTGTGAGACAAGCAAATTTCCGAATATCTTTGAATGCAGTTTTGTTTCTTTAAAAAAATAAAGGAATGTTTCCTTTCAGTAAAATGAGCCAACTAAAGGATTTAAGGTAGTTCCCCTCCAGGGCCCTTAAATTTTTTCCACCCTGTATATTAGATACACAATTTATCTATATTAATTATACAGTAGTAAAAATTTCGTATATGTACATTAAATATTTTTGCGAAATTTCAAATGTGGTTTACATACGTATTGTACTAAGGCCGTAACTACAACTTTTAGAATTTTTGTCTGTCTGTTTGTTCTGTTTTAACTTGGGAGCCACTCAATGGATTTGAAAGCAGTTTTCTTTATTATCATCGTAGTAGATAACATATATGCTATAATGCATAGGGTGTTGACAAAATAACCACCGAGCCGAAAACTGTCATAGACACTTCCACGCAAGTAAAACCACGGGCAAATGCTAATGTTGAATAAAAACAGTACTTCTGTTTGCCAGTATTCTACTTGAATTTACATTTTTACTGAAAGGTCACTCTAGTACCTACGACAGAGTCAAGTGAAGCTATCAAATGCCTCCTTCATGAATATTTATTTATACCCACTAGGGTTACCAAGGGCCTAGAATTGAAAATCCGGCAAAGGTGGTAAAAAATTCCGCTTTTTTGAAAAACTTCCCGCGTTTCAGCCTCCATAGAATTAATTTCAACTATATTTTTGGCCACAAGCAACAGCTTGGTTTCTCCACTAGTTTTGTTGTAATCATCTTCGCAAAAATAAAGTCGCTTGTATTACGTATGTATCATCTGAGAACCTGTTTCTATATTTTGTCCACTGAGATGTCATAATGGAATTTTTTTTTCCACAAAAATACTGTCATTGTGTCGGTTTTTTTATTATGCACTTAAGTAGTTGTGTTGTTTTTGAATAAATGAAAGAAAAGAAAAGAAAATTAAAATGAAATAATTCTTTGACAATTATGATCTTAAAGGGTGATCAAATCTTGGTACCGACTACTCACCGAGTCTTCAGTAGGTATGAATTTGGCTGCATAAATAAATGTATAAAAAAATAATGTTATGGTGATTCAGATACCGGCACCTCTTAGTAGCTTTACTAACTTTACGGTTTCTTCTTTATTTATAGATATGGAGCATATAAATAATAATAGTAGTTTATGCTACAAGGGCGCAAAGGAATAAATTACGAGGACGATTTAAAACACGAGCGTAGCGAGTGTTTTAAACGTAACCGAGTAATTTATTGCTTTTACGCCCGTGTATCATACTACATTTTTCAATGCATAGTGTGAGGAAATGAAAACAAATATAATCTGGTGAAATTTAAATTATAATTGGCTCAAAAGGACTGTATCCAGAGCCGTTAAACAGTGGAAAAAAAGTATAACGTCTCAGTGGCGTGCAGTCCATACAGACAAAAAGACACTGTCTACCCTGACAAATACACATAATTTACGCATTTTTACGCATATCGTAAAAAAAAAGTGTAGCCACACCGACCGCCATCTATTGTCATTAGCGGGAACTGCGAGTCTCAGTTCACAGCTGCGATTCGCTCGCTCACTCGAGCCATAGATAAAGTATCTATGCTCGAGCATTCCGAAATAGAATTACATCGCTAAAATCGATTACGAAAGACTATGAAGTGAATGGCTTATGATTCGTTGTAATTCAATTTCGGACCAGCCATCGCGGAATGGTGGCTACCGGCCAGTACCGGCTTTTATGTGTGGGTCATTATTCCAACAGTATCTTTGTTGTGTGCGTTACTGTAAGTACATGGCACACAAATGCAAAAGCTTTTGCTTGTTTGCGGTGAAAACTCTGCAAAAAGCCGGCGGCTTTTTAGTTTTACGACATTCACCGAAAATTACCGAAGTCTTACGAAGCCGCCTTAGCAGCTGAGCCGGCGCCATCCATTATTGTTTTGCGTTCGTTCGTTACGCAAATTGATGACAAGCAGTATAAATAAAATAAAATTGGGTCTAAAAATTGCAAAAAATGGCTAGTGGTGGTAGTAACTACTATGAAAGTTGTGCTGGGAATGTGTGTGTGCAAAAATTAAGAAATGGTACGTTTTCAAAACTGTGTTATGCTGAAAAAAAAAGAAGTAATCGAGAAAAGCCGCTTCGTACCGGATTCAAATAAAAGGTAAAGCAACTAGAAAATTCAATCCAAAACAATATGAAACATTTAACTAGCTGACAGGTTGTAAACATACTAATCGACTGTTTTGTTTCTCCTGCTTGTTATGTTCAAATAACCAAACTGTTTGGAACGATGCCGCTTAGCTATATTTACTTGCCTCTACTTTGGGAAATCCTCGAAAAACTACAAAAAAAAATTGATGTCCCTCAACTTATCTCTAAAATTGGTTGATCGAAAAATAAAAAAAAAATCATGGTAATATGTGCTTACGTAAAGATTACAGGAATAATAGAGCAGTTTAGAAATTCACGAAAACAAAATTACATTTTTCATCCACGATACGGAACCTTAGGTAATACTTTATATTCTCTGCCTTAGGTACGCGAGTCTGACTCGCACTTGACCGGTTTTTATGTCTACCCTGTGTAAAAAGTCTGTGCACGCCACTGACGTCTATGGTACACAGGAAAGGATGCAGGTTAGCCAACCATTGTAAACAAATTAAAAAAAAAAATAATAATAAAGCCCTAGGGCAAAATAATCGACTTTTTGTTCGGTTTTGATGCATAAAAAGTGGGCCTTTACGAGCACATGCATTGAAAATAATAAAAACAATTAATGCACGATATATTTCGACTCCTACTGTTAGTCGTCATCAGTCGAATGAGGTATAAATATGACAGATAAAGAGTATAATTTTTATTTTTTTAAAGTGACATCTTTTAAAAAGAAGGAGGAACAAAGAAACTTTTTGGGAGTGATGATGAATGATGATGATGATGATGATGACGATGATGATGATGATGATGATGATGATTATGGTGATGGTGATGGCTATGATGATGATGGTACTATTGGGGTATTAAAGTGAATGTTTTGTCAGATGAGTCATGTCATGTTTGTCTGTCAGTGCTGTCTGTTAAGTCCTGGTCCATAGTGAGCACCAAGTGACCATATGTACGATGTTTCCCAGGTCCTTAATTCGATGTCTGTCAATGGAGGGCTGAATGCTTTGATGATGCGTAAAGTGAAACAGTCGTTGAACGTCAAATTGTGGAGGCGGGTGTGTGTAGGGATGGGAAGAATGTTGTTTGGTGTGCGGTCTGATGTGTGTCGGTGTTGATTTATTCGGATGTGCACTGGGTTCTTGGTTTCACCTACATAGAATGCCGGGCAATGACGGCATTCCAGTAGGTAACATAAAATCAAAGTGCAGGGAATACATAAAAGCATACCACGTCGAGCATTGCCGTACCGCACATTTAATAACCATAGACAATACAGCCGCGTATGTTATAACTAAGGCGGAGAAAAAGTACTTATGAAAAACTCACATTATTTTCATCGAATACTCGAAAGACTAACGAAGCAAACTTGCTCGGGTCGCCTTGTGGAAAGAACTGTTTGTAGATCTTAATGAAACCCTGTAAACAAAAACAATATATATATTTAATATTACATTGTTATCATATCACACATGTTTTGAACAAGGACGAGCGAAAAAACATAGAAGACGCATTTCTAACAAATTGTCATTCGAAAATCGTACCAGGCATTTAAGGCAACTCTTCCCAGCGTTATCCGAAAATGAATCTATTTGTAAAACAATGTTTAAAATTATGAAAATATCATATATTATTAGTTAAGCTGTAAAAAACAAATTCATTTCAGGAAATTATTCTCGCTTACAAGAAACAGCATTAAAATATTTTTCAAAGTACATCTAAGTCAAGCTGTTTCTAGACTAAAATAAAATAAAATTGGTTATTTCTTTAGAACCGTTAATGGTAATTTGTATGGTTCTTGCACTAAATTACAAAGAAAATATTGATTAGAAAAATCATTCATGGAATATTTTTCGACCATCGCGTCCATGTAAAAAGTATTTTTTTCTCATTTTTTGCGCTATCTGGAGACCCAGCGACGTCGTCGTAATGCGGTGCACGCTGATATGAACGTTATTTCAATAGCTTCTGTCGATATTTGTACTGACACAGGTCGTTTTAAGGTCGTTAGCAACTAAGCTCAAGATTGGTCGTACTGTGTATCATGCGACACCTGGGCCTGTCGTGATTGGCCAACTCATAGAGTCAGGGTACCTTGGACCAAGGTACATAAGGCACAGTTTTCGTGGGGTAATTTTTTAGCGCTAATCAAACGACCGAATTAAATCTTGCTACATACTCCTAACATCGCAAAGCATTCGCATAGGGTGTTAAGATGAAGTTGCGGAAGCCGAAAACTGGCGGTAGTACTCGACCATACGAACAACTTTCCGAGAAAAAAATTTCAGAAATCGAGAAAAAATATCTGTTGTTTTATACATTTTGGTCGGGTAGCTATGCAACTGTTTTATGGAACAACTGATTTTTCGCGATTCGAGGTTTGGCTCCATAGTAAAAGTTGTTCGTATGGACGAGTACTATCTCCAGTTTCTTAAAAAGTTTTAGCGTCCAGTGCGAGTGGGACGGATTCGTGGAAAAGTAGCAAAAAGACGTTTTTTTTTATTAATATAAAATGTACTAAGCTATTTTGTCAAAAAGATTTTCAAGGAGACTGTACAAATACATAATATCCACATTTTGAATGCAATTTCATAATGAAATAAGTTAGGATTTCGGAATTACAGGAAAAAATAAAACAATTTAGAGGTCTTTTCGGAATTAAATTCTATCGAGAAAATTTCATCCAATACTCAATAAACATTTACCCAAAAATTAAATACGTAGATGACGTTATAGTGGAGTAAATGGATTCGAAAACACCCCTTTTTTTTGGTATCGCCTTAACTCCCAGTATATTATATCTCCTAGGGGTGTTAGAGGTGTTTCCAGGTGTGGACTAACATAAAAATAGAACAGTCAACACTCGTATACCCTCTTTTTACCGACGGCTTTTGGAACCTGTTTTCAAAAAAATACAATACCTACTAGAATTTTTTTTGGCGTCATACCAAGACATGAATCCCCGAGGGGGTGTCAGAGGTGTTCCGAGTGTGAACTGAAATGTAAGTCACAATCCATACTCGGTATACCCGCGTTTCACCGACGATTATTACGTCCGAACCCAAATTGATGGGTAGTAAGTCTTATCGCCGTACTTCGGGCACAAATACACGCTTTCTCGGGCATGCAGGTTTCCTTAGGATGTTTTCCTTCACCGTTCAGTAAGTGGTAAGTAAGAATAATTGCTGTGCACATTAATTCCGAAAAACTCATCGGTGCATGCCCGACCGACCGCGACCGGGGATATAATATCCAGACCTAATGTACCTACATACATATTTATATTAGGTATATATAATATGTATTTATTTACTGAATATGTATTTTTTATACTTATTTATACTATGTAGGCATTTAATTATATGCATCTAAATTTTATTTAGTTTATTATTTATTTTAACTTGTAGTTCTATTAGGTACTATGAATTTAATCTTATTTATTTCATATGTCCCTATCACCCTTGATTTGCTGAAAGAAATCTCATTATTGAGATAAGCACGCCATTGTACCTATACATAATTTTTATCATGTAATTTATGATTAAGTTGTCTGTGTGCATTCAGAAAAACAATTATTCTTAATGCACACAGAATTATTTATATTTATAGGTATATTTAATATAATATATTACATTATCTGTTATAATAATCACAGACTAAAGAGTTTTTTATTCTATGGGTAAGTTACTAATCTGACGAAAAATTGGAAGACCGAAAGCAACATTCCGTCACACAACCACAAAGCAAAGTAAAGAGGATGTTGCCCAAACAAGCAGTAAACGGATTTCGGTGATCATGTTTTTTTTCTCTTTGTCCCATATTTCGTTAACAGGTGAGATTCTTTTATAGCAGCGTTTCTTAACCTTTTTTGTCCACGGACCCCTTAGGAAATCAAGCACAATTTTCAGGACCCCCTTAATAAAAAAGCAGTAATAAATTTCGGATCATTTATTTTAGTTCTACAAATAACAAAAAAATATACTTTTTCATATAAAATACGTTAATGAGAAGGTTTTTTTTGGTGGCAATGAACTTTTGGTGGCATTTATTTATGATTGTAAATGGGCCATAGATTAGGCTGCGGACCCCCATACATATGCTTGGGGACCCCCAGGGATCCGCGGACCACAGGTTAAGAAACGCTGTTTTATAGGATAGCCTTACCTGTTCTGTCAGCAACCCGTTGGGACAGTCTTTCAGAAATCCTTTGTGCCTGAAAAAAAAAGACATTGTTAGACAGCCATAGAAGTGAAAGACCAATGAGTGAAAGAAGAAACTTTGGAAGAATATTAAGGACAAAGTTTGTAGGGTTCCGTACCGAAAGGGCAAATCGGATCGGAACCCTATTAATCTCACTCCTCTGTCCGTCTGTCTATCTGTCCGTATGTCACGAGTCTCTAGTTCTTAGACGGAATGAGATAGAAACCTGAAATTTTTATATGTTGTGTAAAATGTTGACCCAAAACCGAATTTTGAATTTAAAATGGAATTAAATAATTTCTCAGCGGGGCCTCATACAAGAAAATAGAGTCAAAAAAAAATGTTTTTTTTCTTTGAGCTCATTAATTAGACTATAAATATATTTTTTAATAATAAGAAAAAACAAATGCTTTTCAAACTAAAAAAAAAGATGTATTTCGATATATACAGGGTGGAAAAAATTTAAGGGCCCTGGAGGGGAACTACCTTAAATCCTGTAGTAAGCTCATTTTACTGAAAGGAAACATTCCTTTATTTTTTAAAAGAAACAAAACTGCATTCAAAGATCTTCTAAAATTTGCTTGTCTCACCCGGGAACTGAACCAACTAAAAATTAAAAAAATAAACCTTCGCTATTTTATTATACGAATCGGTAGGATTATTGTTCAGGATTAAATTTGTCTAATAAACATTTAGTCTAACACTCATCTGTTGTACGAGATACACATGAAATTGAATATTTATTACAAGTTCTTTATTAACAATACCTAGTACTGTTAACTTGTAAAGTAATAATGATACGCCATTATTACACAATGAATGCAAAACAAAACAAAATTTGAAATTCGAACGAATACTTTTATCGATTTTAAAAATTTTTTCAATGCATGTGCTCGTAAAGGCTCACTTTTTATGCATCAAAACCGAACAGAAAGTCGATTATTTTGCCCTAGGGCTTTATTATTATTATTTTTTTTAATTTGTGTGCAATGGTTGGCTAACCTGCAGCCTTTCCTGTGTACCATAGATGTTATACTTTTTTTCCACTGTTTAACGGCTCTGGATACAATCCTTTTGAGCCAATCATAATTTAAAGTTCACAAGATTATATTTGTTTTCATTTCCTCACACTATGCATTGAAAAACGTAGTATGATACACGGGCGTAAAAGCAATAAATTACTCGGTTACGTTTAAAACACTCGCTACGCTCGTGTTTTAAATCGTCCTCGTAATTTATTCCTTTTGGCCCTTGTAGCATAAACTACTATTAAAGTTATCGTTCGAACTTCAAATTTGTTGCTCCGCGTTGCAAAATAAATACGTCCCATTTAAAATTTTTCGTCAGTACGCCTAGTGCAAGAAGGAATTGTGCTGTGCATAGATTTATTATTACCATTTAACGATTTTCTTATTGAAGTCTTCAACAAGGTACTTAAGTTAAATAACATTAGCAAGCTTGTACTTCATACGATGTCTTTGGATATAAGAGAGATAAGAAAAATATAACGTGCCATTTACTTGTTACAAGTGAACAGTACTAGGTATTGTTAAAAAATAACTTGTTGTAATAAATATTTATATTCATGGGTATCTCGTACAACAGATGAGTAAGACTAAATGTTTATTACACAAATTTTATCCTGAACAACCATCCCACCGATTCGTATAATAAAATAGCGAAGGTTTATTTTTTCAAATTTTTAGTTGGTTCAGTTCCCGGGTGAGACAAGCATATTTTAGAAGATTTTTGAATGCAGTTTTGTTTCTTTTAAAAAATAAAGGAATGTTTCCTTTCAGTAAAATGAGCTAACTAAAGGATTTAAGGTAGTTCCCCTCCAGGGCCCTTAAATTTTTTCCACCCTGTATATAAAAAAAATTTATATATATATATATATATACATTTTTTTTTCATGTAGCATTTTTTTATTAAAAATTAAAGAAATGGGCGGCTATCAAAGTTGCCATTTTTAGACCATTTTTGTTTCAGGGTCTACCTCAAAGGCCAAAGCAGTTAGGAATTTGAAATTTCTGTAGGTATATTATGTAGGTACTATTTAAACAACAAATACTAAAATCGCCGATTTAAAATTTAGTTATAGGGTTACGTCCCCGAATACTCAACCAACTTAATTTTGCAGTTTTTATGTCTGACAGAATTAGAGCATTACCTATAATTAAATAAATATCTAGTTTGAAATAATCGATCTTATGTACGGAATCCTAAAAGAGCGAGGCCCGACTCGCAATTGGTCGGTTTTTTTGTTTGTTTATCATGGGAAAGATGTACGGGATCTCTGAGTTTGTTTTGTTTCACATTTTTCTCGTACCTCAAAATAAAAACCGGAACCATTATACCAGGGGTTCTTAAACTTTTGGTACTCACGGACCCCTTGCAAAATTTAAAAATCTGATGGACCCCTTCCAAACCTAATTACTTATTTTTAATAAATTAAGTAATAATGTTTTAAATTCACATTCCTATTGAATCGAGCACGAACCATAGCGAAAAGCAATATTTACTTCCACTTGTCACCGAAAAATAACAAAGGTTTGTTTGTAAAGTTTTTTGTATTATGTATGTTATAATATAGCAT
The DNA here is from genome assembly GCA_934047225.1 of Ypsolopha sequella. Taxonomy (NCBI): domain Eukaryota; kingdom Metazoa; phylum Arthropoda; class Insecta; order Lepidoptera; family Ypsolophidae; genus Ypsolopha; species Ypsolopha sequella. The sequence goes on along the minus strand of OW203983.1, from coordinate 7,128,336 downwards.
AATGTTAAGTTCATATTGATGTTATTAATACATATTTTCATTTTCACTTGCGCGGCAAAGACACAATAACGGCGTTCGGTATCAGACATCATGCCACGGACCCCCAGCACTCACGCTACGGACCCCAGTTTAAGAAACCCTGCCTTATACGATCACTTCGTTGTCATTGTTCGGGCCCAATATGAGATATCAAGATGAAACTCCTCTTACAGAAGTCACACATGGGGCCCATGGTGTTATAAAAAAATCAGGCTTCTAACTAGGTGCGAAAAAAGTTATTGCACTTTACATACTCAATTTCATACAAATTTTTGACACTCGCAAGGGAATCAAAATCTATTGGGCACTTCCAGTTGACTTAGGAACTTGCAATTTCGTTTATAAACAGGTCTATCATACACATAGGAAAAAATAAACAATATATAAATATTTAATTATTTAGGAAGTTATCAAAGGCCAGCTTAGTTAGACTTTTTATATACATAGAGTTAAATAGATTGTAAGTGTCAAGTTAAATGGAATTATTTATTTACCATGTTTTTAGGGTTCCGTAACCGTATCGTGTGCCCTTTGTGTGCGAGTCTGACTCGCAATTGGCCAGTTTTTTTAAAATAAGGATCCGATTGTTCTATCCGATCGCACCAGGCCAATTTTTTTGACATAAGTACTGTTTTTGTTTCCTACGACCCAGGAAAGTACGTTTCGCAGCCGAATTGTGAATAACCCGTTTTTTCTAGTTAATCGAAACAGAACACTTAGATTCAAAATTTACTCAATAGTTATTTAACAAAACCTTATTACCTATGTGTTAGCAAAATAGATGACTGAGGACACCAGGACGCAAGGAAATACGATATTTTGCTTTAAAGTATAATTTTCATCAACTTAAATAAAAAAAATAAAAAAAGTAACAACAATGTTTTTCAGGATTTCAAATATGCACATAATTTTTGAATTTTGAATATAAAAAAATAACAAGACTCTATACTAGTGGCCAGTCATCGGTATTGTGTATGTTGCCATCGCAAAGTTTTCATTGGTATCTGTAAATTAGAATTTCAAAATTTTTAAAGTTCCATGTTTTTGAAATTCTAATTTACAGAAACCAATGCAAGCTTTGCGATGGCAACACACACAATACATAAGTAATAAGGTTTTGTTGAATAACTATTGAGTGAATTTTTAATTTTAGTGTTCTGTTTCGATTAATTAGAAAAAGGCGGGTTTTTCAAAATCCGGCTGCGAAACCGCTCTTAACACGAAGTCCATTTGACTTTGGGCCAAAAGCACATTTTTTTAAAAAGATTTTCTAAAAATATTTCATAGTAAAACTATTCGACGTGTACTCACCAAAGCCGGATTTCCTTTTCAGTAACTGAAACAAAAAAGAAATTGGTTACTTTTTAATAATATATCGTCACGACATAAATTCCCGAGGGGTTCTCAGAGTCCGCACCAGCGTTTCAACGACGATTATAACGTCCCAACGTGTTGGGTGGTGAGCCCTATCGCCGTTCTTCGGGCACAAATACATGCTTTTTAGGGTATGCAGGTTTCCTCACGATGTTTTCCTTCACCGTTCACCAAATGATAAGTGTTAGATCTATAATACAAATACACATAAATTCCGAAAAACCCATTGGAGAATGCCCGAACGGGGATTGAACCTAGGTCCAGCGTTTTACCACCAGAGCTACCGCCGCCCCGCGCCGCTTCTATAATAGGTAGGTACTTTTTAATAATTTGTTTAGGGTTCCGTAGTTCCTAATAGGTAAAAAAGGAACCTCTATGGTGAGACTTCGTCGTGCGTCCATCTATCCGTCCGTCCGTTCGTCCGTCCGTATGTCACAGCCTCATAACTTTAGCACCGTAAAAGATAAAGACATGGAATTTGGCACAAAAATAGCATTAATTTGCCCACATATCACGGTGTAACAAAAAATATGAAAAATTTGAAATTGTTCAAAATATCTCCAAAACAAAAGTGACAAAAATAAAAAATATTATCCTAAAAATACAATATGGAAATCAAACTGTAGATATTACTGTAAAGCTGATTGTAAAAATATATACTTTTACTATATTTACTGGCACTGGTTTTGAGAAATCTTAAATAAACCACCAAAATAAATATGTATGTCCCCCCCTCTTATCTCCGAAACTGGTTGACCGAAAAATATGAAAAAATATCAATTACAGATCATAGAAAAAAAGTTGAGTACAAATGGGAAATATAAAAAAAAACCGGCCAAGTGCGAGTCGGACTCGCGCACGATGGGTTCCGTGCCATTATCTATAAAAACGGAAAAAAAGATGTCTGTTGTATGGAAGCCCCCTTAAATATTTATTTTATTCTGTTTTTTAGTATTTGTTGTTATAGCGGCAAGAGAAATACATCATCTGTGAAAATTTCAACTGTCTAACTATTACGGTTCATGAGATAAAGCCTGGTGACAGACGAACAGACAGACAGACGGACAGCGGAGTCTTAGTAATAGGGTCCCGTTGGTTACCCTTTGGGTACGGAACCCTAAAAAAGAAGAAGAATATATAAAAAAATTGCTATATTTAGTTGCATCTATTTCGAGAAATCCTTGAAAAACCACAAAAAATTTATGTCTTCCCCTCCTTATCTCCAAAACTGGTTCACCGAAAAATATAAAAAAAGATATGTGTTTACGTAAAGATTACAGGAAAAATATAGCGGTTGAGAAATTCACGAAAAGGAAATGACAAAATTAAATTAATTATCCATGTTACGGAACTCTAGGTACGCTGGCCGGTTTATTTAGATAACAAGTACTATAATATTATACAGGTAGGCTGACTTTTGTCTTTTCATTTGGCTGCATTAGATTGTACAAGCGGCGAGAGTCTTGAGGTAATCTTTGATTGAGGTAATCCTTCTTTTATAGTTCCGGTCTCATTTTAATGATTTATCGCTTAAACTTCACGGATCTAGTACAAATCGCCATTGACATAGCAAACAAGTTTTAGTATGAAACTGTATGAACATTTTGCGAAAATGTTGTGGAAACATTGTCCATTAAGGGTCTCTAGACGGCTGGGTCCGTATCGACGTAAACTGCGAAGCCACACCCTTAGCTTCTATAATTTAATACCTATTTAGAAGTAGGTGACATTGCGTAAGCAACACCTGCTTCTCTTGCATAATTCAGAAGCTTGACTCACTCTGCGACTTACGGCATTAATGTTATGGGGCGTAAAAGTCGATCTTTATCTGGTAGCCGAATTTACTTTTGTAGCCTTGATAAGTAGATTTCGATTGCCAGTAGCAGAAGAATAATGAAAATGTTAATCTGTGTAAGTAATCTAAGTACTCGTCAATGTAAATCTCTGTAAGTAATCTAAGTACTCGTTAATGTAAATCTGTTTAAGTAATTTAAGTACTCGTTAATGTAAATCTGTGTAAGTAATCTAAGTACTCGTCAATGTAAATCTCTGTAAGTAATCTAAGTACTCGTTAATGTAAATCTGTTTAAGTAATTTAAGTACTCGTTAATGTAAATCTGTGTAAGTAATCTAAGTACTCGTCAATGTAAATCTGTGTAAGTAATCTAAGTAAGTACTCGTTAATGTAAATCTCTGTAAGTAATTTAAGTACTCGTTAATGTGAATCTCTGTAAGTAATCTAAGTACTCGTTAATGTAAATCTGTGTAAGTAATCTAAGTACTCATTTATGTAAGTCTGTGTAAGTAATCTAGGTACTCGTAAATGTAAATCAACGTGAAAGTCTTTGAAGCAAACTTTAACGACATCTTAAGTTTTCTAAACTTGATTGACATGGTAATTTCCGATATCAAAAATAATATTTTATCCGAGCTCTGATCGCGTTTATTCTTCGTTTCCATTGTATCTGGTGAAGTAAGTAGTTTGGACTTCTTTCTGATTAATTAAAATTAAGAGGCCCCTTTACGCCTGGATTCTTCTCAAGATTCATATAAAAGGTAAAAACTGAATGTGAAGGCAACAACTTATTTTGTTCATATTTTTTTTCATAAATATTATCTAGGGACATCTACTTACGTCTCTATACAGCCCAAAAAGCAATATTTGATGAAACACCATCATAATAGCTGTCTGGATATCGTGAATATTGCCTCGTTTTTACGTTTTTATCTATACTAGAAATAAAAAAAAGAGAGAAATACAGACGTCGTTCATGTAAAAAAGACTAATAAATAGATCAATAAACAGTTACCGTCTCATTAAAAACAGTTTTTAACTGAAACCATTTCACAAATTCGGCGCTTTTTGAATATCTCGGCATCTTGCACCTCTTTATGAGATATGGGTCGGAGTGCGGTGTGAGGGGAAAGGGAAACATATATAAAGATGTGTGCAAAGTTTCATTGAGATCAAAGCCATCAGGACGTCACAAACACCTGAAGCATTTATATGGCAGCTGAGCGGGATGGCCCACTTAAGGGGCTCCACAATGCTAAACATCAGTTTTGTATTGGAATCAGTTCCGTCAATGTAGAAGGTAAACATTTGAAAAAAATATGGCGTGTTTTTTGACTCAAGACAAGTATTAATTACACTTTATAAAAAACCATACTTTCAATCTTCTATTACTTATATTACTTTAAAAAACATGAATTTCACGAAAAAAGCGATTCAGTTTCCATGTTTAAAAACCGATTGAAACGAAACCAACACACGCAGATACTAACGAGTAAAAACCACCTTTATTACATAAAGAAATTATGGTTAATACCATTATGTAGCCACGATTTCAAAATAACTGAAGTTTTGCGTGCGCGGCATCTGATTAGAGCAGGATAGAGAGCTAAAAAACAAACGCGTTAGAGCAGGACTGAACTTTAGCATAGTGCAGCCCCTTAAGCAATGAACTCGTAATTTCCGTATGGAAAACTTTACCGTAGGAGCACTGTGGAGCAGTGCTGAAACTGTTTAATACTTTTCTTCTATATTGAAAGTATGAAGGTTAATATCAGAAAAACTGTGATGTTTTTGCAGACGGTACAAAATGCTCCTAGTTGCGTCTAGCCTACCCTGTTTATTTTGATGTACCTTTTTTTTCTAAACAACTACGAATTGGTCACATCTTGTTACTCGATACATAGGGTTACCGACTACACGCCCATAGCACAGAATAAATACTAAGTCTAGTATAGGAGGTGGGTCTAGGTTTGCCAACCGTACTTTAAAATAAAGTATCTTACGTTATTTTGGATCCCTGTACTTTATACTTTTGAATACCAATAAAGTACGTGAAAATACTTTATTTCAATCTTTACATAAAATTAGACGTAAACTGAAAACAAAAACAGAGCCGTAAAGAAATCCAAGGGAAAATTTATAACTTCCTTCATTGTGGATGAAATTTTTATGTTGTGCGTTTGTGTTTATGCAAATAGCACAAAAAATACATTTTCACAAAAGGATTGAGGATATTAGTATGGAGTCTGGCCTTCCTAATTCCTACCACCCGCAGCTACCGTGACATTTTTTTCAAAAAATCTTTGAACTTCCTTGAATAAAGAATACTTTTTTCTAAAGTACCGTACTTTTTATTTACCTTCCCTGAAATCAGATATACTTTATTTCTTCTAAAAAAAGTTGGCAACCCTAGGTGGGTCTCACCTGTCGTACAAAGGTATCTTATATCATCACGTCATGCGTTAGTCTTAACTGGTTCAAGGGTGAGGCGCGTGCCCAGCTTTCAAAACAAGGGGGGTCATCAGGGGAATATTTCTTTAATTAGGTATATGGAAATATGTTATATTATATTTAATTTTTCGGAAAGATAATTTTTGCGGAATATGGGGGTCATCATCCTCCTGACCCTCCCCCCAGGCACGTACCATGGGAGGGGTTTGGGCACCGCGCTCACAAACCCGCCTGCCCAAGGTGTGTGAGTATGGGCATTTCTCCAGGAGGACCGCCAAGAGTGGTGAAATTTTGGTCTTTGTCCAGCAGTGGACGACCCAGGCAGATGGATGGAGGTGAACTTTGGTGGCCATTTTCTTTTCTTTGACCTCGGTAACCTGACACTAGAATATGCATAGTAGCTTAAGCAACGAATAATTTGTGGATGGAAAAGTCGAAAGCAGGATCTTTGACTTAGGAACTTTGTTTGGACTAGTTAGGAGATAAACATGCTAAAAGTCCTTGCCCCTCCGAGTCGAGCCCGAGGAGGGGGGGCACAAAGAAGATCCCATTTTTTGGTTTTTTGCTTACATCTCGAAAACCGTGCATTGTACGAAATTTTGTTTTACTACATAATGAAAGCTGATAAAATTTTCTACAACTTTAGCTTTCACACTTTTTATCTATCTCCAATCTTTGCCTAGCTATGAGCTTCGAAAAATGGTCGAATTTCAAAGCCTTTTTCACGTCAACCACGTTGGATTTTAAAATCGTTGTTGTTTTCGTAATCAGCGACCCGATAAACCATTCAAACGATACCCATGTTGATTTTCAAAATTTTTACCCCATTTCCCCCTTTTAGGGGTTAAATTCTGAAAAAACTTGAAACACATTTATAGATAAGAGTACTCCTGTGAAGTCTCGAATAAAATAGTCTAACTAATCTTGTTTCCCCTTACAAACTTTGGACACCCGTTTCACCCCCTTAAGGGGTGTGTTTTGAAAAATCCTTTCTTAGTGGACGCCTTCACTATATAAGGTATCTATGTGCAAAATTTCAAGTCTATAGAACCAGCTGTTGTTGAGATGTAAGCAAAAAACCAAAAAACGGCATCTTCTTTGTGCCCCCCCCCCCTCGGGCTTGACTCGGAGGGATAAGGACTTTTAGTATGTTTATTTCCTAACTAGTCCAAACAAAGTTTTTAAGTCAAAGACCCTGCTTTCGACTTTTCCATCCACATACCCTTAGAGAGCACTCATTTCTCAGCCTATAGCCAATGTTTTTGAATGAGCGAGCAAAGTTCTCACAGTCTTGAGTCTACTTGAACTATGTATCACATATGTAACATATGTGTCCGACGATAACTCGAGTATCGTTGATCAGAACGTCATAAAATTTGGTAGGCGAGTAAAAAAAAAAAATTCTTACATAAGCCAAATCGGTCAAAAGGGTTTCCGAGATATGAGGTTGGGGGTCCACGAGTTCACAGTGGTCGAACTACTAGTATTCAACTAGGGTCGATGACATATGGCACATATGACGTTCAAATGCCTACCAAATTACATAAATATTTATGGGTAAGTGTCATAGAAACTACCCTAGGGGCTAGTTGTGCGATGGTAAATGTCAACAAAATACTGCATTTTATTGTTGCTGGAAACAAAAAGTGATGTTTTATTTTTCGGTTATTATTTTTCGAAATTTAATTACTGATGGAGTAATTAGAGACTTTTATTTCATACTTTTTGTCAGTAATTGTATGATACAAAACTGCAAAATTAACAAACTTTTGTTTGTGACTTCAGTTAAAACCATATTCAGTTCTACTAACTTACTAAAATGCTACGGAACCATCAGGGCGGAAGACCTACTTACTTGACCGTCTTTTTGAACTTTCCAACGCTGTCTGCGTAAGCTGGGCTTTATGAATAACACGTGTGTTGTTATTGAATCATGCAAAATGTAGGCTAAACAAGTAAACAATGTCCGTGCAGCCATTCGGGTGAAGCGATAAGATTAGCGGTCCAATTAATGTATTCTATTCTAGTCATGCAGAAGTTCACGTCAAAGATAATTTTCGCAGGCAAACTGGGCATAACATTTTCTTTTTAACTGATAAAAAGCACAACAAAATTTGTAGTGCTAGAAATAGTAGAAGTTACCTTAACTTTTTGATAATTTAGCACGTAAGGAGTGCTTTATATGGTAATTAATACAAAAAAATAAAATGTTATAGTCACGTTTTGCCTGTGAAAATTACATCTTTGACCTAAACTTCAGCGTACAGTGCGTGCGACAAGGCTCTTTTTCCACGGAGATTAGTCGTGGTCAAAATTACATCTTTGACCTAAACTTCAGCGTGAGTGCGACAAGGCTCTTTTTCCACGTAGATTAGTCGTGGTCAAAATTACATCTTTGACCTAAACTTCAGCGTGTGCGACAAGGCTCTTTTTCCACGTGGATTAGTCGTGGTCAAAATTACATCTTTGACCTAAACTTCAGCGTGAGTGCGACAAGGCTCTTTTTCCACGTAGATTAGTCGTGGTCAAAATTACATCTTTGACCTAAACTTCAGCGTGTGCGACAAGGCTCTTTTTCCACGTGGATTAGTCGTGGTCAAAATTACATCTTTGACCTAAACTTCAGCGTACAGTGCGACAAGGCTCTTTTTCCACGTGGATTAGCCGTGGTCAAAATTACATCTTTGACCTAAACTTCAGCGTACAGTGCGACAAGGCTCTTTTTCCACGTAGATTAGTCGTGGTCAAAATTACATCTTTGACCTTAACTTCAGCGTACAGTGCGACAAGGCTCTTTTGCCGCGTGGATTAGTCGTGGTCAAAATCGGAACCAACGCTGCTATCCTATCCCTTATTTCACTGCTTCAGCAGCTGTGATACAACATCCTTGCGCCAAAAGATCCTTGTAGCATTGTCATCACTAATTAGCACCGAACACGTGCTGCATAGAATACAGTAGGTCACTGAGCTATACACATGCCGACGCCTTAGCAATTGGGCCATACCGTACGAATCTGAATGAATCTTTATACTTATATTGAGCTAGACTTCTTTCATGGCCACTTAGCAACATTTGTATGTTATACAATTTTTAGAATCTATAAGTAATTGTTGTCGTTTCAAATGAATAAAGACTTCGAGAAGCTTTAATTCCCTCTTCTTGAGTTCTGCTAAGTGTCCTCACATGTCGTTTCGGAAGTGATCAAATTTGATACGCATGCTTTATGCAAAATTAACGATGTTGTCGCAGAGAAAGCTCTTATAAGAGCTAGCGACATCATGAATGGTGATGCAGTTACTTTTGGGAATCACGCCGCGGTTGCCGAAATGTGGTCTATAGTGGTCAGTTTCATTAATTTATTGAACTGTAGTTTGTTTATCTTCTTGAGTGTTTTGTGGTCAAATAATATTTGTATACTTTTTTAATATTTCGTATAGTTTGTGTGATTTAAGATTGCCGTTTTTTTTTTAGGTGTTCGCGATATTATTGGTAAACGTCGAGGCCGGGTATAAGTATCACAGACCCAGCCAGCTGCCTGTGGCCAGCAATCAATACAGTACGTACCAGTACGCACAAGTACCCTACAGCAGCGCTACTGCCAGGGGGTACAACACCCAGTACTCTTCTCCATATACTGTTCAGCACGCTCAGAATAGTTTAGCAGCATACGCTCCTCAGCACACTGCTCAGTATTCTACCAGCCAATACAATACTGTCCAATACAGTGCTGTCCCTGCGGCTACCTACAATGTACCTGCACCAGCCCAATTTGTCCAGCAACCAGTGAATGCTCCTGTGTATCCTGTCCAACAGCCTGTGGTTCACTATCGTAGTCAACAAGCTCAACCGGTTCTTGCTTTACAACAGGCTCCACAAACAGTGTATCAATCTCAACAATTGCATCAGGTTGCAGCACCAGCTTATACTCAGCAGGTGTCTCAACCTGTTTATCATACTCAACAAGTGCAGCATAGTGCTCATTCAGCATACACTCCTCAGGTTTCTCAACCCGTTTATCAAACTCAACAAGTACAGCGGTTTACCCAACCAGCTTACACACCACAAGTTTCTCAGCCCGTTTACCAAACTCAGCAAGTGCAGCAAATTACGCAACCAGCATACACGCCTCAAGTTTCTCAACCTGTATATCCAACACAGCAGACTCAACAGATTCAGTTGGTTCAACAAGCTGCACCAGCACATTATGCGCAACAACAAGGGGAACAGCACGTTGAACATGTTGCTAAGTTGTCAGCAGTTACTATCGATGTGGATCACCATGGACACGATGATCATGAGCATTCTGATCACCATCACGATGACCTAGTGAAGTTCCAAGTAGAAGAAGCAGGGTTCTCACACCACCAAGATGATCAGCATCATGACCTGCATGACCATCATGAACACCATGACCACCACGATCACCATGACCACCACGATCACCATGCCCACCACGATCACCATGACCACCACGATCACCATGACCACCAAGATCACCATGACCACCACGTGGAGCATGTTGCGAAATTGACTTCCGTTACTATTGATGTACACAAGCCCTCTGGAGACACAGATTTACATGCTCATGGACAACATTCTGTTTCTGTAGACGGCGACGTTCCCAGTGTTCTAAGACCGTACTCGCAATCCGAGAATTTACACGGAGCGCACACGACGAGCTACCAGTACCACAATAACGCACCTGCTTTAGTGACAAAACACGTATACTTCCACGTACCACCAGCAGACATCGAAGAACAGCAACGGGCACAACAAGTTATTTCACCACCGTCACCGCCCAGGAAAAACTACAAAATAATATTCATTAAAGCTCCTTCACAGGAGTCGAGAAATACAGCGCTGATTCAACAGCAGTTGCAGAGTCAGCTCGCAGCTGCTTCTGAGGAGAAGACACTAATCTACGTATTGTCTAAGAAACATGAACCTCAAGAAATTGTCCAGCCTCCACTACCTTCTACAGTCATCAACAAACCTGAGGTGTTCTATGTTAAATACCAGAAGAATACGCCTCTTGGTGAGGTTGTGAATCAGATAAGGGAGCAACAATAATTCGTGGTACCTACCACGTAATGTTTATAACAACCAAAGTGAAGTACAGTATGAAACGCAATTTGGCGAAATTATCAATTTTGTTTGCAACTGCTGCTGTGCGAATAGCTATTTCTAACTCTAATTTTTTGTCGTACTGTGTGTTATTTATTGTAAATAAATTATTTTCGTTTTTGAATACAATGTGTGTTTTCCACTCAACAAGATTATTAAGCACATAACCAATCAAGTTATTTAAATTGATGGAAAGAAATAGTAATAGATTAAAATTTGTAGAGAAATCGTTACGAAATCTAGCCGTCTTTTAGTAAACATATCTTACATAAAAAATGAATTACCATACATAATCTTGGCCTATTAATTATGTAATACAGATAGCTGCCTAATATTATACAGATTGATAGTTAATTTTAACATAGAATAAATTTATTATGACATAAAACTGGTATCGCATCCGATCCGAGATTTTTAGGGATCCGTACTAAAAAGAGAGAAAAAAGAAACTTTATGCCTCATGTGCGAGACGGATTAACATTATTTCCACTTGAATTTTGGAATAATTATACTATTATTAGTATACAGGGTGTAATCGTTAAGTGTGTCCAGGCGATTATTCCGTAACTATTACAGATATCATTTTTTTTTAACTGATATTGAAAGTACGTCACCTAATCACTAAAATGAGATCAATAACTTTTTGAAAATCAAACGAGAAGTATCAAAAATTTTGACATTAAACATTTAGTCAAAAACACAATAATTATATCATTGACCCGAACCCAACGAGTATCACTTGAAAGGGTGTTGATTAAAAAAAAGAAAGTTCTTTATTTAGGTAACAAAGACCTAGGAATAGAAATTAGGAATTATAAAACCATTTACTTTTTATTGCGTATTTTTCGATTAATTATGTAAGGCGACTTTGATTGATGACCCTTTTTGCAAAATACGAAGAATATCATTTATGCCCCTGCGTATTATACTATCTGTGATAAAGTAAAGTAATAAAAAAACCTGCCAAGTGCGAGTCAGACTCGCGTAGGTACATAGGGTTCCGTATTGTAGATGATAAATTCAATTTTGTCATAATTTCTTCGTGCATTTCTCAACCGCTATATTTTTCCTGCAATCTTTACGTAAACACATATTTTTCGGTCAACCAGTTTTGTCTCCCATACATTTTTTTGTGGTTTTTCGAGGATTTCTCGAAATAGATGCAACTAAATATAGCCAAACCGTTTACTTTTACAATTTTCTTTAATACCTACAATTTGATAACCATATTGTATTTTTATAAAATATTTTTTTTAATTTTTTTTACTTCTTTTTTTTATATTTCCCATTTGTATTCAACTTTTTTCAATTGCTATTGTTTTCCTGTAATTGGCCAGCTATGATCTATAATCGATATTATTTTCATATTTTTCGGTCAACCAGTTTCGGTGATAAGGGGGGCGGGGGGGGGACATACATATTTTTGTGTTTTTTAAGATTTTTCGACACCAGTGCCAGTAATTATAGTATAACTATATATTTTTGAAATCAGCTATTTGATACCCATATTGTATTTTTCGGATAATATTTTTCTCACTTTTGTTTTGGAAATATTTAGAACAATTAAATTTTTTTTCATGTTTTTTTACACAGTGATATGTGGGCAAATTTATTCTATTTTAGTGCCAAATTTTAAGTCTTTATCTTTAACGGTGCTAAAGTTATGAGGCTGTGTGTGACATATGGACGAAGGGACGGACGGACGGACAGACGGACAACGGAGTCTCACCATAAAGGTTCCTTTTGTACCTTTTAGGTACTATGGTACCCTAAAAACAGCTGTTTCATTGAAATATAAGATAAGATAAGACAAATTTATTGATCTTCAGTAATAGTTATTACATATTATAATGGTACATTGCAGCAGGTAAAAACCTATATTAAATACAAATACTATCTTATTATTTATATAAGTACCTCGGGGAACTCTGTTCCCTACACTAAGTACTAAGAGTAAGTACCTGTACGGTCGGTAGGGTTACAGTGATTCTCTTCAGTCGCTGCACATTACATTTTACATTTCAGATAAAAAGAAGACAACTACTGAATATAATAATAATAAAAAAAAACTTGCAACAAATAATAAAAAACAAACAAAAAACGGTAATTATGTAAAAAGTAAAATTCGTTGATCGGTCTAATTAAATTAGGCAACGCCATCTGTATTAAATACGAGTGATTACTGCTAGAACCGAATCAACAAATGAACGAGACAGGGCGTTACAAAAGTATAAGGCAAAAGCTTGCTTCTATTTACACAAGTTCACTTTTTAATCAAGAGATGGCAGATGTTGGTGGGTAAGTTACGTACCTAGTACAAAATATATTATTTGGAGCTCGACGCTATCTATTTATCGCTATCTATTTCTATGATTTGGAGAAAATTTATGTGGAAAATTCTAGTGAATTTTCAGATTTAAAGCTTGAAAAATCACTATCATAAACGCAATTTCAAGATTTTTTTAGAGCTGACTTTGCGATATTTTTCTACAGAAGAGCTGCCTTTAGAACTTTAGAACAAAAAAACATTATTTGCTTACTAAAATAATTATTGAAAATCTGCTCAACTAAATGCGTAGATATCGCAATGAACTATTTTTAAATAGCATAGTGTTTTCATAGACAACGTCTTTGATGAGCTAAAATTTTTAGTTATGCTAAAAGCGGCCGTTTTTGCAAAAGTTCAAATTTGTCTATGAAAACCAAGAATAGTTTTTTGCTATATCTACGCATTTACTTGAGCAGCTTTTCAATAATTATTCTAGTAAGTAAGTAATGTTTTTTTTTCGCGGTATAACATTTATTTTATAAGTAACATTTATATTTTTTGTATTTTAAATATGATATATAGCTGCTCATTTTGTAAAAGTTGGGTCGCTGAAGTTCGGATGTGACCTAAGACCGGTGGCAACATCCATTCTGCCCGTCCTTTCATGCCACTACATAGTAGAACCGCCCGCGCCGCCGGCCGCGCCGCTTTTTACATTTTTACACGCGCGAATACGTGGGTATTGTGGGTAATGAGCCCGCGGGTTTTCCCATGCCTTGTGGGGTGCAGTAGAACGAATTTGCGGAAACATTCTGTACGTTCCATGACCAAAGGGGAAAAAATACAATTTTTTTATGTCCGTCTGTATATCCGTAAGTCACGTCTGTATGTCCTTCCCCCAATAAAGTTATGTGTTGTTTTATATAAGTTAAAGCATTAATTAATGGTTACTTACAGATAAATCATGCTCACTAATACCAAAGACATTCACTTCGAGCTTCGAGCGACCACTTATATTGTTAAGACTGTTCAAAGAACTTAAGAGTTTAAAATAAAAGTTGATTCATTTGCTAATATTTTTTTTCATTTATTTTGTGTTCTAATGAAAGGACACATTAACTTAAACCTATTGCAAATTATATTGTAAGAACTATGACTTTTGCCTTTCTTTTGAACATAAATCTGAATGCACTCAATTGCACTCCACTGGGTACACTTAGTATAATTATATTCTAAGTGGGTACATAAAGGAAGACCGGAATACGAAAGTGCAATAAAAAAATTTTGTTCCAGCCACACCAGGCGGAATTTATTGACCATATTGTCATATGGTATGATGTTTTTTTTCTGTGGAATTTATAATCATAGTTACAGAAGTGAAATTAGACAGTAGTCCGAACTTTGGCTACATTGACCTTTTTTCAAACACAGTCAGAAAAAATATGTCACTTTGAACGCGTGTCGTGCATAAATCATAACCAAACAAATAAAATCGTGGCTAAACTATGATTTATATATTATCAATTTACACTACAATCCAATAAGAAAATGGTGATAGGAAATGAGGAAAATATTCATTTTGCTACATGCCTTTAAACCAGGGTTTCTTAAACTGAGGTCCATGGACCCCCAAGGGGTCCGTAGCGTGAGTGTTAGGGATCCGTGGCATGATGTCTGATATCGAACGCCGCACAGTGCTATTGTATCTTTACCGCGTAAGTGAAAATGAATATAATACAACGAAAATATGTATTGATACCGTCAATATGAACGAAACATTAGGCTATATAACATACACAATACAAAAACTTTACAACAAGCCTTTGTTACGTTTCGGTGACAAGTGGAAGTAAATATTTCTTTTCGTGATTGTTCGTGCTCGATTTAATAGAAATTTAAGTTTAAAACATAATTGCTTAATTTATTTTTTAATTTATTAAAAAGTTGTAATTACTTTCTCTGTGATCAAGTTTGGAAGGGGTCCATTAGTTTTTGAAATTTTGCAAGGGGTCCGTGACTACCAAAAGTTCAAGAACCCCTGCTCTAAATCAACAGAATATGCGTCCGAACTTCAGCGACCCAACCTTAAATAAAATGTGCGGAAATAAAATTAGGAATTGGTAATCAAATTATTGCAACGATATTATATATTTATTGAATACGCCCAAAGCGTCACGTTTTTGCATACCTATACTTAATAGTAGTTTATGCTACAAGGGCGCAAAGGAATAAATTACGAGGACGATTTAAAACACGAGCGCAGCTTTATTGCTCTTACGCCCGTGTACCATACTACGTTTTTCAATGCATAGTGTGAGGAAATAAAACAAATATAATTTTGTGAACTTTAAATTGTAATTGGCTCAAAGGGACTGTATCCAGAGCCGTTAAACAGTGGAAAAAAAGTATGACATTTATGGTACACAGGAAAGGCTGCAAGTTAGCCAACCATTGTAAATAAATAAAAAATAATAATAAAGCCCTAGGGCAAAATAATCGACTTTCTGTTCGGTTTTGATGCATAAAAAGTGGGCCTTTACGAGCATATGCATTGAAAATAATAATTAGTTTATATTAAGGGGTACAGGTAGGAAAATTAATTCGACGTACTTACTTCTTATTTGTAGCAGTTCCCTGAGGATTCGGCCGTGTTATTGGTATTCTTATTGTGCTCAAAACCTACGAGTAAAACTAAAACGCCAAACTGACTACGTGACGTGATCACGTGACTCTAGAGGTATTGATCTGTATCTGTTTGTGCGTGATAATTTCATTTTATAACATAGCTAAATTTAATCTGGATGGATACGAGTCACGTGGACTGCGATCTATTTTTAACTAGTGATGTAGCGACGATGATAATTAAGGCGATTACCATCGCCAAATTAGCAGCTCGATATTTGTCACTACGAATATCAACGGAAACGACATTGAAATAACGTTCATATCAGCGCGCAATGCATAGTGGCTGTTACGACGCTCGCTGCGTCCTTGATAGAGCGAAATAGAGGAAAATTATACTTTTCACTTGGACGTGATTACTCGATTGAATAATCTTATGTTATGTTTATA
Source organism: Ypsolopha sequella (assembly GCA_934047225.1). Taxonomy (NCBI): domain Eukaryota; kingdom Metazoa; phylum Arthropoda; class Insecta; order Lepidoptera; family Ypsolophidae; genus Ypsolopha; species Ypsolopha sequella. The sequence continues at coordinate 7,112,211 of OW203983.1, read as the reverse complement.
GCTATAAAGTTTATCTATTTATCAAAGCATAGATGTATTCAATCGGCCAAGCAACTCAGGTCAGGAGCAGTAGGGAATTTGAGGTCAAAAAACACCATTCAGTAAAAAAAAAAATTCATGTAGAAGTTTTGGTGGTATGAAAAAGAAAAAAGAAAACTGAAAAATATGTTGTCTAAGAGTTGATTATTCATAATAGATTTTTTCATTATTTTTGGTTTGGCCATAAACGAGGAGTAGGCTTTAGAAAGTACCCATTTGGCAATGGTAAGGGCCTTAAGAGGATTAAAAAACATAAAATCAGTTTGTTGATTTTTAAGGCGCTCTTATCCCAGAAGAGTGACTCTCTGTCTTTTTCTTTACGTGTAAGGAGTAAAGAAAATAACCACACTTTTGTACTTTTTCGTTGTTTTTATCGGTTTTTAAATTGTTTAAAAATAAGGGATATGTTTATTAAAACCCACTTACGTGGTCGACCTAGAAAATTTAAAGAGCAATATTACCAGATATGTTTCGTTAATAAAAGAGTGTAATTATGGAAATGGCATGATTTGAAAGGTCTTTTGCATGCTGTGTTCGTGAATTATTTCTATCGAGCAAAGTTTATCTGATCGTGTAACACATGCGTGGAAGACCTAGATAAAGGTTCGAACTATATTGCGTATTTTTTTTTTGGAAGTTTTAGACGATATTTGAAAGTTCTATTTGACTTTGAAATTACTGATTTTGGGATAAGAGCGCCTTAAACGCAAAACAAAGCGAGGCCCTGCATGAAATAGAAATAGAGGAGAATCGATACTAGAGCTAGAGACCCGGAAAGTGGTCAGGACCAAGGTGCAAAGACCCTTTCTGTAAAAAGCGCATAATAAAATTTAGGCTTCCTATACTACTTTAGTCTGGGTTGTTCTTCAACAAGTATAGAACGATACAAATATAGCATCGATCAATAACAATGTAATTTTTCGGATTTCACAAAAATGTTATTGAACCATGATACTGATCACTTCCCGAGCCTCCAGTATGAATTTGGACGATGACTATAAATTCACCTTGCATGTAGTACAACGTGTAACAGAAAGGTGTAACCATATTTGAAGAGCTTATTCAGTCAATGGAATAAAACAACTTTTACTATGAGGTCGGACCAGAAATCTCAAAAAAAAAATCTGCCCTTCCATACACTTTGGCCAAGCGGCATTACATTTTCCTATGAAGCGAGTACTTTTCTTTTTCGATATACAGGATTTGTTCCATAGTAAAAATTGTTCTGTACCATTGACTGAATAAGCTCTTCAGATATGGTTACACCTTTCTGTTACACGTTGTAGATAGCAGGATTATTATAACACATTTATTTATATATTATAGTCTATTTACAGATGTTTTGATATATATGTATATATTATGTATATATATTTGTATTTACATATACATAGATACGTACCTATATATGTGTGCTCATTATTTTATTAAGCGACGAAACCTAAATCTCTAGATTAAGTCACCCGTGTATGTTTTTGTTTAATTATTATTGTTAACTGTATTTACGGTGGATTTCTGTCACTGGCGATATTTACTGTACTCCTTTTGTCTTTATTATCATTAAAACTGTGTGTGCTGTTGAAGTCCCAAATAAAATAAAATAAAATAAATCGTGGTTCGCGTAGGTGAAACCACGGGCAAAAGGCTCGTATTTTATTAACATATTTTTAAAACGGAAACCGTTTCAGTTATTTATTTTATGAATGATATCAATAAATGTCAGGAGGCAATGTAATCATCTCGCGGCCCCAACGAACCCGGACACAAAACTAGTTTCGAAAATAGATGGAATGTTCAAAATTTAGAAAAAGGACTTGTACCTGCTTCTTCTTTGCCTGCACACAAGTTTTTAGGGTTCCGTTTTAAGGCGCTATGTAAATAAAATAGGGCTGCTTTTTTCTGTGTATTTCACGATATACGCAAAAAATTGTATAATCAATTTCTAGGGTTTAGATTTTGCAAAACATGTTTGGATAAATTTTTTTTGATAGAAATAATAATTATAATACACACACACACATTTTCTCTACCTTGACGAATATTAGCTGTAAACGATAAAACAAATAAAACCAAAATTTTCGATTCGAAACAAAGGAAATCGGTGAACAGTAGTTTGTCGCGATATAGACTCAATATTTACCCGACTACGGCGAAGCAAAAAGGAGGGTTATGATTTTGACCGGTATGTATGTATGTATGAATGTTCATCTGTTCCCTCATAACTTCTAAACTACTTATCATAATTTGACAAATGAGGTATCGTTGCAAGCGTCTTGCTCGTCGGCTGGTTATAGAATACGTGACGTTATATTAAATTGAATATAGCCCCCTCTAGAGAGCATAAACTCATGAACTAAAAAAAATATGTCTTAATTATGCCGTCTTGGGTATCAAATGAAAGGGCTTAATTCGCACATTTCAAAAATATATACATTGTTAGCTGTTGCTTGCGGCTTTGCTTGCCGGGTAATTGGGAATAATTTCTAAAAAATCAAGCTTCACTCCAATCCTTCCCAAAAATATATATATAATAAATAATGTAAAATGCGGGTGTACCGAGTGTGGACTGTGACTTCCATTTTACAGTGACGTGACTATATTTTGTATATTTATCTATATGTACAAGCACTGATATAGCACAGAGGAAGGTACGATACGTTCTTATATTGTCAACTGAAAAATGGACCTCTTTTTTGAACGAGCGCCACCGAACGAAAGAGATAGAGCGACGAGCGAAGTGACAAAATTCGATCGAATATCGTTCGGTCGTATCACACTTTCCGTGCGGTCCGAAATAGAATTACATCGATAAAAGCTATGAATGAATTAAAGTGTGAGCTATGACTGGTCCGTAGTTTGTGAGCTAGCAAACGATGTGAAAGATAGCTTATGATTCGGACCGCATTAAAAAAGATACATCTTAACCATAACCTCTTACCACAGAATACAATACGATTATTTTATTTTATTTCGTCAAAGTGCCGTGATTCGTGATGGAACAAGAAGAGTTTGTAGCACTGTTCTTCAACGTAGACTCAGATAGCGACGAAAAAAAAAATATATATAAATTCTTCCTTTTCGACGAAGAGTTCCACACGACTTTTCATTTGTTTCTCTCATGGCCGAATAAAACATATACCATGGTTTGTCTGATCTGAACTGCTGAAAAAATGGAGCGAAAACAATTTATAACATTCCATTCCGTTCAACGCTCACATCGCCTCACCTCCGTCGCATGAGCCACGAAAGTCATACGAATGAATGAACGCATTTGCTTCACTCATGGATTATTATCCATTCACCTCATTCATTCGTAATCGATTTTAGCGAAATAATTCTATTTCGGAACGAAGGGTTTATATGCGTGCGTCAGAGATGGACAACGACCGACCGACGACGCGACGGGTAAGGTCCATGAGCCTGTATTTGTAGTTTGTAGATCCACGTGCGAGAAACTTGGTGCCGTGTCTTCCGTTTGTTTTGTCTAAGTATACAAGGTGTATTATAATAGGTCTTTACATATGAAATTGCCGAAATTTTCTTACAGATTCATGAATTCATAATTCCTGTAATTAAATAGCAACTACAATTATTTGTTTTTTGTTTAAAATGATTTCAAGGTTTTATATCAAAGTATTCAATTTCCTGGTTAGCTAATCTGGATTGGTAGAGCAATCGGCGAAGCAAGTAAGCGAATCTGAATCCCGGTTCAGAGCTCCTAACATCCAGATTTACTTTTCTATCTGCGTTTCTATACTGCAATGATAATTAATTATAATGTTAATTAATTAAATTTCGTTTTTATTTTCAAATTAAATCTTCAGAAACAGTTTGTCCTAAATGCCATCCATTTCTATGATAAGATTCGTAATAATTTTTTAAAGCTGACACTTTTTAAAAATTAAATTAATGTTGCTGTTAGCTTAATTTTGTCTCATTCATACACAAAAGAAATTACATAATTTGGACTTGCCATTCCTAAACAAATGCAAAGTTATTAATGTTAGTACTGAAAATTGAGTTTCCTTCAAATTCTCTATAGAAGACGGCAATTTCATATGTAAAGACCTAATATTAGAAATATTTTGAACTTCCTTCATAAACAGGTATTCTGTTTCAAAATAAATAAATTAAATCCAGATAAAATTAATGCAATTTTTTTTTATCAATGTGAATGGACAGGTGGACACGGGTAACATTCAAATAAACATGTCACAGTATGAATCCCCAAGAGGTGGTTAAATGTGTTATTCGAGTATGACCTGTGAGATGCGTATAACATAAAAAAATCGGACAAGTGCGAATCGGACTCACGCACGGTTCCGTACCACCACAATACGGGTGGGACCCTAAAAACATTATGGTAAATAACAACAGTAAAGCTGCCAAAGCAACATCAAGGTGACAAAAATTATATTATTAGAGCTGAAACAAAAAACGTTACAAAAATTCTACTTTTCAGAGGCTTTTTGTATAGAGGGGATTTTTGTATACAAGGTGACTTTTTGATCATCGTCCAAATTCATACTGGAGGCTTGATACTGATCAGTATCTTGGGTCAGTAACAATTTTTGTGAAATTCGTATAATAAAATTTCGACTTCCCATATAAATTCAGTTCCAGTCCCGAGTGAATCACTATGGGGAGTCGAAATTTCATTTTACGAATTTCTACAAAATTGTTATTGATGCATGATACTGATCACTTACCAAGCCACCAGTATGAATTGGGACGATGATCAAAAACTCACCTTGTATTTGTGTTTCAATTTATTTTGATTTTTATTATTTGCCGTTATAGAGGCCATAGTGACACGTATTGTGTGAACATTTCAACTGCCTTCCTATTACGGCTGAAGCTGTAGATTGACAGACGGACGGACGGACAAACAGACAGTCGGAAAGCGGAGGCTTAGTACCTAGGGTTTGGCAAACTGCGGTTAGGGAACTCTTAAAAATTCGACATAAATCTACGAGTACTTATCATACTGATTTTGGACCTTGGCGGTTGCCACGCAACAGCGATGTCGAGACTATAATATGAATTTCCACCGATACTTATGACCCAACATAATGGAAGAGAAATAAATTAGCTTACCGTTTCCGGGTACACGCGCATGTGGGCCAAGCTCTTTGTTCTAGAACCTATCGATCGTGTACGACAGCTGCTGGAAATCATATTTGAGGCACGCAAGTGCGAGCGTGGGCCTCGCGCCCTGAGGGTTCCTTACCATTTAAATACGTAAATATAGATACTTAAATAATTTAAACAGAAATTACAAACTTATTATTACCTACAAATTGTATGAAACAAAACTGCAAAATTAAGTTGGTTGAGTATTCGCCCAACAATCAATTAAATATTGGTTGCAGGTCATTTTAAAGCTTAGCGTGTTACTATTGATTTATAATGGATTTGTTGTCATTAAAGGCGATACAGTTCACTTATGAAATAAGTTTAGCTCTTCAGGTTGTATTAGAACTGTAAATAACGAAGCAGAGTATTCTTAACAGTTAGTTTAGTAGCAGTGGCTGCTTATATACTTATGACGTTAAAGCTTGTTTCGGCCTGCAGCGTTGTAAGCTGTTTAAAGATCTTATTGCTATATAATTCTTATTGCTATAAATCTGAGTTGCTTATATGCCATAAGGCTGTTGTTCAACATCAGTAACGTCATTAGTTTTGCAACGGAATTAATTAAGAGTGTAATAACACCAAACTCTACATGCGTTGTATAGCTCTTATATAGCTTACGCCTATTATACTAAAGGCAATGATAGGATAAATAGTTATGGCAGTTTTGTACGATCCTGATATAAAGATTTTGGTGTATAGTACTCTTGACTATAATACTATAATACTTGGTGTAGTTCATCGAGTGTCATAATAGATATAAGAGAAGACTACCATTAAAAAATAAAACGTCAGTTTTGATCAATTTCTGTCAACATAATCTAAAAATTTATGTATATAAAATCACTTTTAAATAACGAAGTACTTAAATATTTCGAATTATTTTACATAGTTTATGTATAAAATCACTAAAACTGACCAACATTTGAAATAGAGTGTCTAAAAGCTATTTTAACTTATTAGCACTTTTAGTGATTTTCCTTTTTTTCCTCAAATTCATTGTTTTATGAAGACGCGTCAGAACTGAGATGATAATGATACACAATCACATTTAACTTGCAAGCGCACTAATAATTAACTTAACATGTCAAGAATACTGTTAATCAACAATACCTATATCGTGATAAAAATGTTGCAATGTCTGGGATAAACTCAAGCACTCATTTGATAAATAATAATCGATTATTAAATATAATTGTGTGACTTTAAAGCTTTTACTATCTACTTTTGACACTGAAAAAGCTACAAATGAGTTACAATGTATTAAAATAACGGTCTAAGTTCTATCTGACACCGTTATAAGTATTTTATATAACTCAAGGTTTTAGTAAACTCCATTTTAAAGGTGCAATAAAGTTTCAAGCAGAAATTGACGATCTTAAACACTCTACTAAAGGTTATGTAGAACCACTTTAAAGGGTTTATACAGGCTTTACCTGCAAAAGTTTGCGCTAAATCGAAGATAAAGAGTGTTATATCTCTTTGTAACTCTCTTATAAGATAAACACTAACTCTTTAATATCTAAGCAGAACCGAAATAAATGTCCACTACAGCTTGTCTTAACAAAAATTATCTAAAAATGGCATTATTGGTAGCCGCCCACATATTTTTTATGATAAAAAAATATAATGTGTTCTAGACAATGACACCCCACATGCTAGAGTAAGAAAAAAGGTTTTTTTCGTCTCTATTTTCATGTATGAGCCTGAAAAATTATTTATTTACATTTTAATTTCAATATTCGGTTTTGGGTCAACATTTTACATAACATACCAAAACTTCAGTTCTCTATCTCATTCCGCCCAAGAGCTAGAGACCCGTGACTTACGGACGGACGGTCAGCGGATTGACATTAATAGGGCTACGTTTTGCCCTTTGGGTACGGATTCTGTACTACAGAACCCTAAAAACGTAACAATCAATGCATCAGATATTAAATTATCCTTCGTTAAAAAAAGTCGTACCGGAAATGCCGAATAAGTTCTGAACATGCCCCGTGAACAAATAAGAATCCACTTCAAAACTCGTAAGACTGTAAATCTGGGGCGTAAAATCGACTCTAATTTTCCGTCTTAATTTTCCAATCCGGAGATTGTACAGGGGCAAAGGGTTCAGAAGTCCTAAGCCGTAGCTTATCCTTAGATCCGTCCGGGTAGTAAGTAACAGTGAGAGATCCCGGTGGTGTGCAGTCACGCGCTGAAAGTCGACAGATTTTATGGCGGAGTTTCATTCCTATAATGGCAACTTACCAGGATTATGGCCACTAACTTCCATACTACCACTAGAAAGGTGGCTGTCAAATAATTTTTGTGCCATTTTGGTGCTTTAGGCAGCTAAAGTTCCATAGAATTGAAATTTTAGCGATGTGCGCGAGTCACAGATCACCATATACCATATAGATTAGGTTGGCCATTTTCTTCTGAATCGGTTAACCAAAATTGGTGGAAGGTGCGGGCTGCGGGGAGGGTCACAGCGGCTTTATGATTGGCTATTTCAAGGACGCGCCAGACATGCACCGACCGAGTAGGTACTTGCAAATCTTGCAATAGTGATGAGATAGCGGTCTAGAAAATTCGATTTCGGTCAAGATGGATTGCTACATATATAGCGGATTCCGAATGTCATTTAAACATCAATTTATAACGAATGTAAATGAAGAGATTAATCTTTAAATTAAACTACATAATCTATTGATCATACTGAACAACATTTCCAAAGAAATTGACCGCGCAAATAACAAAGTAGATTTTCAAAATTATTAAGAAAATGTGGAACAATAATAATTTAATTGATTTGGCAATATATAAATATAGCAGTTTATAACATAGCATATATATTTTATTATTTATTTCTTTGGGAAACTTGGTTTCATTAAAAATTACCTGTCTTTTTTACATGCGAAATCGTTTTAAATTATCCAGAGAAAAATGTTTCGAACAAATCACGCTGTACTTGCTAGGATACCATGTCTCTTCACGAAAAATTGCATCAATCCACTTCTTATTTCTTTCAGGGCATCTACAAAATATTTCTGTTGTAAATGGTAGCGTCTAAGTACAAGTAAATAAGATAATTATGATAAGTTTTGTAAACACATCACAATAAAATTATTACTTTACCATAATTCTTAATACAGTTTCCCAAAAATTACAAAAATAAACAAAAACTAACTTAAGCGCATGAAAGCACATCACTACCGTTGCACGTATTTATTAATTTATTAATCTGGTATTTATTAATTATACCCAGAAAAAAATTATCTAGGCAAACGGACAGACAGACAAACAGAGGGACAACAAATTAATCCTAAAAGAGTTTCGTTTTTTCATTTTGCGTAACGGGACCTGAACATGTACCGACAGGATGACCTACGATCTAATAATTTTGCCATGCACTGTAAATATTTCAAATAAAATTTCTATATTTTAAATACTTGGCGATTTATCCCAAGTAAGTGTACCTATATAATTTGCAAAAAACTTCACTTATTGGAGCTGAAATGGTGAGCCAATACTAGAGACCTTTGATACAGATCTCAGTAAGTATAAGTAAATTAATTTGGGTTTCAATAACGATAAAAAAAATTTTTAGTGTAACATATTTTCCCGTATAAAAGTATGAATTTATTCCAAATTACCTGTATGAAAAGGACACGCTCTTCCATTTCCATCAAATTATCTTACCAAAGTTACTCCAAAATATTTATCTTAAATATAAGTATGGATATATTAGTAATAGTTATTAAAGTGCAGTGTGTGCGTGTGTGAGTGTGTGAGTGAATGAGGGTGTGTAAGGGGGTGTGTGCGCTAGGGTGAATGTAGGTAGATGTAATTAATTGTAATTAAATTAATTATATATATACATATATGTCGCATCCGGTCATGAGAGAGAACACTGAACGAAACGCAAGCACGCCATCTAGCGGGTATCCGTAAAAACTACGCTTCCGGCGTGCTTCGGCAGACTCGTGTGCGACGCGGTCGTTAGCGGTTTATATATATTTTTGTATTCGGTTTCATCGTAATTTTTCGTTTTCAGCCATTGCGTTTTTTAGATTCATAATTTGTTAGCCTGTCGATATTCAATGTAACATTGATTAGATTGTATAAATGTGTTGCTTGCGTTTTATACTGTCGTTGCGCATAAGAAGTCTTAATACTATTAGCCACTGCAACAGCGTGTTTTCTAAGTTTTAATAAATAAGAGGGGTCAAGGGTTACAGTTTTATGCTTTTTAGAGTTGCAAACAGGATATAAAGCTTACGTACTGTCAACAGATCACAATCCAGGTACAGTTTGTGAGTGGGATATAATCGTGGTTTAAAATATGCTACCTTTAGAAGGGCTCTCTGAGATCGTTCCACTTCTAAGAATTTTACTTTAGTGGCACCTCCCCAAATGGGAATACAGTAGATAAGTATAGACTGCGCTAGTGCTGTATAGATTGAATTAAGTAAGGGTTTAGATGCCACATAACGCAGTTTTATAAAGATCCAGAACAGTTTTCGAACCTTACTAGTGATTGCCTCTATGTGAATGCCAAGATATTCAATTGAAGAGGTTTTATCAATGGTAGGACAAGAGCAGGCATCATCTAATACCTGTGATATTAGATAGAAATATATATGCAAGTTCTAAAAGTGTAGATTTTTTCCGTAGCGCCTAAACCGTCCAAAATCGGGCGTTCAGAATTATTATTTAAAACTCCGTTTAGATACTTCCGTAAGATTAGCTTGAACTAATCGAGTTTAGTTATAGTGGTGAAATCCGCCCTTAGAAGTCTACGCCTCCATGGTGCTTTATTTATTTTTTATTATTTATTTAATATATAAGTATAACATCACAGCTTAACACAAACAATTAGAAAAACAAATAAATAAGCCTTTCATAATTCTCTCTCGCAGAACGCCATACAGTCTTCAATTACAGACGTCATTCTATCACTAAATAAATCACACTGTGGTACTGACGACAATAGTGCGTTGAGAGAAGTTAACGCACGCACGAGAAGAATCAAGCTACTAATTCAACACGAAAAATAGTTATTGCTCTTTAGATAATTAAAAATTCTCTCAATAGTTATCTAACGAAACTTTATTACCTATGTATTGTGTATACTGCATTCTCAAAGTTTCCATTGGTTTCTGTAAATTAGAAGTACAAAATTTTTTCAAATTCCTAATTTTTGAAATTCAATTTACGGAAACCAATGGAAACTTTGCGATAGCAAAAAGGCGGGTATTTCACAATCTGGCTGTGATAGACACCGCTCTTAATACAGACTGCGGTTCTGCCGGATGTTCTGCGGACGTTAAACGGGGCCAATTAAAAAAAAAGATAATTTCCGTTCCACATCCCCTGAAAGAAGGTCAGAGAGCAATGATATTTTGTCAGAGAGTCATAAATATGACTTTTGTAACTCTATCACCTTTTCTTCACCTATAGTTCTTTTAACCTTGCAAAAAACAAAGCTATAAAGCCAGGTAAAAGAGGAAAAACAAAATGGTGGATTGACTTATTGTGTTCATGTTGAGAAAGGCTATTCACATTTTCACATTCTATACACATTATAATTTTTAAGAAATTTTTCATTCAAAGGTTGTCTGGAAGAGATCGCTTTTAGAGACAATACCGTCGATTGCACCCTACTACCTATTGTTAACTTTCCTTATTTCTGTTTTTTTTTTTTGTGTGAAATAAAGATGATACCTATTGTATTCGCAAGGGATTCCTAAAATAATTAATACATTTTTATTTAACCCAACCACATCGCTGCCCCTGCGGAGCTGACGTGGACTGTTCTGGGCTCCACGGCCTATCATGTCGACGCAGTGCCGGCCGCCACTCTCGCCATGCTGCCCTGAATGACATTATCCGAAGGGCCTTCACCACGATCAACGTACCCTCGACCCGTGAACCAACAGGAGTCGTTCGGGACGATGGAAAGAGGCCCGACGGCATGACTTTGACAGCATGGAAACATGGGCGGCCGCTAGTGTGGGACGCAACATGCGTGGACACGCTGGCGGCTTCCTATGTCCAACAAAGCTGCAGGGCCGCTGGTGCAGCGGCGGGCACTGCTGAAAGCAACAAACGGCGCAAGTATTCTGCACTGGACAGGTGCTATATGTTTGCGCCGTTTGGGGTGGAGACGCTGGGTCCGTGGGGTCCGGAGGCGCGGCGACTGTTTAAAGAACTTTCGTCGCGCCTGGTCGATGTCTCGGGTGACCGGAGGGCTGGCGCTTACCTTGGCCAGAGGATCAGTCTGGCCATCCAAAGAGGAAACGTTGCCAGCATTCTGGGCACCCTACCGGGGGACAGCGACCTGGACCGGGTTTTTTATCTTTAATTTTTGTAATTTTAGGTAATATTGATTTAGATTAGTTTAATTTAATTTATAGATTTATTTTATTTATAGGATAGTTTTAACCAGTTTTTTTTTTGTATAATTAATTTTAGGAATATTTAGTTTTAAATTAAGTAACTTTTTTTTGTTATTTAAGTTTTAAATAATAAAATAATTTTTAACAATATAAAACTTAAATAACATTAAAAAACTAGACTACCTATAAATTAATATAAATATAAAAGATAAAATTATACCTAAATAAATAAAAAAAAATATATAAAAAAATAACTTACCTATAAATTAAACAATATAAAATATTTTTTCCAAATCACCGCTGTCGATTAATTGTCAACAGTTCAGAATCCACATGAATATAGATTTATCCTTTTCAGCCTTTGAGTATTTAACCAAATGCTCTAAGTTTTCAGCTATTTTGGAGTGGTAATAAAGTAATGTGAACAAACTCCTCCATACAAACAAACGCAGGACTGTTTGTAAATTCGCTCCAACTCTCCACATGATTTGTTCGGGCTAAGCTAAATGGGCTTGGACAGAAATCAGGGACGTCCACGTAAATTAAATATAGAAGTTAGTCAGTGTCCGGGTCCGGCTTACCGGTCGGCCACAGCTTCAGGCTTCGAGAGGCGCGCCAAGCGGTTCTTCTTGCAACGGCGCCGGCGCGGCGGATAGAACAGATGTATGAAGTCTTGTCCGGCTTCGAGTGACTTGCACTCTCGCGACGGCGGCGGTGTGCGGGGAGGCGGGCGGTTGAAACAAATGTATGTGCCTACAGCGCGGTGGCCATAGCTCAGAGCCGCGCCAGTGATCGAGCGTACAGGACGAACCTAGTGTCGAGCGTTTGAACGACAGAGCGCGATATACATCCGTTGTGTCGTAGCAGGGCAAAGCCCGTCGCAAAAGCCGCCTGGAAGTGCAGCAAGAAGCGCCGCCAGAAGCCTGAAGCTGTGGCCCTGGCGTTAGTCAGAGGCCTCTTTATGCTTGAAAATGTAAAAATAGCTGTTGACTTCACAGTCAGTTTTTAAACTGACTGTGAAGTCAACAGCTATTTTTCTTCATATTTTTTATAAGTATTATCTAACGACATCTAACTACGTAGAGAAAGAAAAAAATATGAAGCACCATCATATTAGCTGTCAGGAATCAGGATATTGCCTCGTTTTTACGCAAAGTTTAGCAATTCGTATAATTTTTATCTATACTGGCAATAAAAAAGAGAGAAATACAGACGTCGTTCATGTAAAGAAGAAATACTAGGTTTATACACTTTTCTATAAATAAACGGTTACGGTTTCATGGAAATGAAATGAAATATATATAGGTACATACATACAATATTTTATGTTTTTTCAAGGATTTCTCGAAATGGATGCAATTAAATAAAGCCAAACTATATATTTTAACAATCAACTTTTTAATACCTAGAATTTGATATCCGTATTGTATTTTTATCAAATATATTTTTTTATTTATTTTCCTTTTTTTTGTATCATCATTTGTGCTCAATTTTTTTTAATCGCTATAATTTTCCTGTAATTGGCCAGTTGTGATCTAACTTTAAGGGGGACTAAAATGCAAACAGAAATAAAATGTCAGACTTCGGATGATTTTGTTCCAATAATTAGGTTACGTATAGCCATAAAAATAATATAAATTCTAAAGAAATCGATTTGCACAAACCACGTTAATCGATTCATATTTGTACTGTCAATACATATTTTTGTAACCTTCTATTTTACATTTCTTATCGATTTTGTCTCAGGATTGTTTTTTTTTATTATAAAATTAGTGTGAATGATATCTACTCGAATTGCAAATACCGCGTTATTCGTGTCAAGAAAAGAACCCCCTTTTTCCAAAAATACGTAAATTCACTGATGCAGTCGGCGGCAGCAAGTTATTGTCAGTCTACCTATGCTTACGCCTGGCATTGGCGCCAGTAAGACGTGGAACCTGTGCCTTTTTTTGCAAATATCTCCCAAAACTACTCCCAAAGACATTGACATTAATTTTATAAAGTAATATTTCCAGGAGCATCATATTCCTGCCGTTTAAAACTCAAAAAAATATGCGTATGAGTGATTTAGCTACATCGTGCCATAGTCATAACAACAAAACTGAATGAATTTGGAATTAATTCATACTTTTTTATGCGGGAAAATATGTTACTCAAAAAAAAAAATTTTTTTGATCATTATTGAAACCCAAATTAATTTACTTAAACTTACTGAGATCTGTATCAAAGGTCAAAGACCTTTTCGTGAAATTGCCCTCTAGTATTGGCTCACCATTTTAGCTCCAATAAGTGAAGTTTTTTGCAAATTATATAGGTACACTTATTTACTTGGGATAAATCACCAAGTATTTAAAATATAGAAATTTATTTTGAAATATTTACAGTGCATGGCAAAATTATTAGATCCCACCCTCTGTTTGTCTGTCTGTCCGTTTGTCTAGACAATTTTTTTGGGGTAAAATTAATAAAAACCAATATTTACGGCCCTGTAAAGAGCTGCAAAAACATAATTTTGACGTTTTTATGGCCTCTTCTTTAACGTTTTTCATACAAATTTTCTCACAATGAAAATATAGGGATGAACACTTGAGATAATATTTTGCATTTAAAAGTCAACACAGAAAGGAATTGTAGAACAAATAATGTAAAAATATGAAAATCATGTTGTTCTATTTTAAGGGGATTAATTATATACTGTTCAATGTGGCGATAGCTTTGTTTATTTTTGTCTTAAATTCTTTTTTACTAAGATAGCAAATAGTTTAACACAAGGTTTTCCTTAAGAGGCCCCTTTAAGCCTGGATTTTTCTTAAAATTCATACAATAGGTATAAACTGAATGTGAAGTCTACAGTTTATTTTCTTCATATCTTTTTTCATGAGTATATTCTAGTGACATCTAACTACGTCTTTACACAGCCAAAAAAGCAAAATTTGATAAAACACCATCATAATAGCTGTCAGGATATCGTCAATATTGCCTCGTTTTTACGCAAAGTTTAACAAGTTTGTATACTTTTATCTATACTGGAAATAAAAAAGAGAGAAATACAGGCGTCGTTCATGTTAAGATGAATAAGTTTACACACTTTGCTATGTATAAACAGTTACCGTTTCATGGAAAACTGTTTTTACCTGAAACTATTTCACAAATTCAATTTACTTATTTTGAATATCTTGCCAACTTGCACTTCGTGATGAGAAATACAACTATATAAATATATAAAATAAAAATGTAGATAGTAAAAATACAACTTTTAGCTAAGAAAACTTATAGTTAAAAGTCTGCTTAAAAGTCTGCTGTATGCATAAACATATTTTTAATGACATTACAATAGTAATAAAATAATTGGCTTTTCCGTAGTCGTGATACCGGCCGTCAATTCCTTATATAATCTGATATCACGCTTATGGAAAACCCAATTATTTTCAAGCTACCATAACATCATTAAAATATCTTTATGCATATAGCAAACTTTTAACAATAAATTGTCTTAGCTAAAAGTTGTACTTTACCGTTATAATTATTTCTTAATATTTTGTTACAAATCCGGAGAAATAACCCTTAAGGAAAACCTTGTATGAAAATATTTGTTATCTTAGTAACAAAGAAAAAAATAATAATAAACAAAGCTATCGCCACATTGAACAAACAGTAGATTTTATTAATCCCTTTAGAATAGAACGATATGGTTTTTATATTTTTTACATTATTTGTTCTACAGTTCCTTTCTGTGTTTTCTTTCAGATGCAAAATATTATGTAAAGTGCTGATTTCTATATTTTCATAAGTAGAAAATTTGTATGAAAAAGTTAAATAAAAGGTCATAAAAACGTTATATGTATGTTTTACAGGGCTGTGAATACTGGCATTTATTAATTTTACCCTGAAAAATTTCTTAGCCAAACGGACAGACAGACAAACAGAGGGGCAACAAATTAATCCTAAGAGAGTTTTGTTTTTTCATTTTGCGTAAAGGGACCTGAACATTTTAAACTATGATACAAATAAATTTCTATATTTTAAACACTTGGCTATTTATCCCAAGGGTAAACAGGTGTCCCAAAAGTCAACGTTTTCCCTTGGAAGGCTGATAGGCCAGCTCATGACTGACCAGAATATCAAATTATGACCTCAGCAAAAAGTACATAATCTTCGAGTTGATGGTACTTTTATAAATGTGAAATTTGACAACTTCGAATAGATTTTTGAGAGTCAAAGCTAACCAGTTCTAAATTCTAGGGATAACATTTTTGTTGCGCAACTCTGAATAGTCCTGCTATTGATAAAGTAAAAATAATAAACCTTGAAATGCTATAACATCAGGAAGAAAAAACAAAAACCCGATTAATGAGCAATTTTTTGTAATTAGGTTAGTTCGACACCACACCCTGAAAAAAAATGTACTATGTTAGTTTGGTAAATTGTCTAAAATAACGGCTCATCAAATATTGTTTTTAAAATGATCTGACAATTTCTGTGTATTACTTTAAAAAAAAAAGTTTTTGCTATTTTACTACCAAAGGAGCTGCGTATTTGTTTAAATAATTATAATTTAGAATGAAAGAGTGGCGGGCAGTAAAGCTATTTGACGTGCATTACAAATGCCATTTAACACCCGTTAGAGTGAGATAAATAGTGACGCTATCTAAAATGAGTTGGAATGAGATAGTAACGCAGTTAAACGTAGTTAAATGAGAGAGATAACGATATAATTGAGATAGGCTACAGTGAGATAGATAGTGACGTGGTGCATTCCTTCTGAAATTATTTGTTAGTTTCCACTTTCTGTAATAATAACATTTATAAAAATTTTTTGTAAAGAAATAATTGGTCCAATTTATATTCCCGCAAGTGTAAAACCAGCTCAAAGGGCGAAAAACATTTAAAGCACGGGTAATGGTGACAATTAACCGTCGCGATATTATTATGTATCTCTAAGGGAGTGTCTGAAATGTTCCGAGTGTCAACTGATAAATCAAACACTCAAAAAACCACTTTTAGCCGACCATAATATATTTACGTCCCGACGTGATAGGAAGTAGGATCAATGCCGTATAACGATGATCGAAATACGTTAATGAGTTAGATAAAATAATATACCTATTACTTTTGACCCTACCTCGTCCACTCCATTCATACTTTTGCTATGGTAGACGCGAGTTTTGAGACCGGGACGAATTTCCCCCCGCGCGCTAACGTAAAATGAGTTAGCCACGCCCGGAACTGGTTTTTGTTTTGGCTATGTCATACTCTTAAGCTTAATATCTCGCAAACGGAACCCTGGATCGAAAAATGGTTATCTCACACCCCCAATATTTTTAAATTAGCTATCCAACGACACCCCACACTAGGGGAAAGACGAGAAAAAAAAACCAAGAAAGTTTATGAATTAGTTTTTGCAAATGAGTCTTTATTATTCCTGATAAAATGAAAACTTTATAGGTCCAGTTATATTATTATTAGAACAAACGAGTTTTTACTAAATTTAAAATAAATTTATTTCATTTAGAGGCTGCTCCATTATAATTTTAACGTTTCGAAAGTTCGCGTTGTCGATCTGTCAATCTATGTACTGATTTGTAGGTACATTCGAGACCAATTGAGTTTTTATTGTTATGGAGTTTCTTTGTATTTTAAAATGTGTTGTGCCATGCTAAACATTAACTATTTTCAGCAGTGCATTGCTATCGTGCTTGTGTAAATAGAGATGATGATACAAGTTAAAAAGGTACTATCGGGGTAAGTTTAACTGATCCACTCTTTGCTCGAACCATGGCAACAAAAGAGAAAGGTATGTTTGCGTTTTTCCCGTAGCTCTTTGTACGTGCATATTCATGGACGTAGCCAGGTTTTAGTTTCGGGGGTGGGGTGGGGGGTTCAAGAAAATAAAACAACAAAAAGTGCTTTAAAATAAAATGAATATTCATTATGTTTGTGAAGATTGTTTTCAAACGCAAAACGCTCGGGGTAGGGGTTTAAACCCCCAAACCCCCCGTGGCTACGCCCATGTACATATTTACCTTTAATTATTTCTATAAATAATTTGAATTACGATACGATCACATAAATTATGTGATACCTAGTTAATAAATATTAATTCCCAGTCGTAATATGAATTTCAATATTTTTGTTAATATAATTATTATTTTAATAATACGAATGTCATGCTATGCTATTAATTTGCATTAATATCAGATTTGTTTTTTTGTCATTTATAATCCTATAGGAATTTTATTAAGTCAATTATTGTGTGCTGCTGATAGACCTTATCAAAACATCCTGTATTTCCGATCAAATCTGGTTCTTCCAAGCTACTATATCGCACAGGCGAATACCTGATTTTGGTCATAATAACGTTTTTGTGCTGGTTACGTAACCATCAATTTGTTGTATACGAAAGATATAAAAAGCTTAGCATGTAGTTGTGATTGTTTTAGTAAAAAATAGAATTCAATGGTTACAGGGCAAAATTAAATTTCTATATGTACTTTAAAATATTAACAATTCGATTCTTATAAAATCAGTTTTATGCCTAATAAATTAATATTGTTAAAAGGTAAATTATAATTAATTATAAAGTAATGATTTAGTAGGATCAGATCATGTGAAAATGTATTATTAGAAAGTTTTTTTTTTATCCTTAACATTATTTGTGCTTTTACAATTATAATTTTATAATTTTATTTATAATTTTCAAGGGTAAATACTGAAGGTCCTGTGGACGCAAGAAGCAGCCGTCCCCAAAGGCGCTACGGTAAAAAATAGACACTTTTAGAACTTGCATATCTATTTCAGTAAATAATGTATTAACTATTAGGATAAAATAGTATATTATTTTTGGAATATTTAACTAGAGAAACGCGATTGGAGAAATTCGGCTCGGTACAAGTATTTATTGAAATGAGGTCTTTTTCGACACCAATGCTCCTGGTTTGACAATTTGGAATGATACATGGACTGCAATAATTATATTGTAAGTATTAGATGGGTTTTAACAGTATCTAGGATCTGGTTAAACGAAATTTTGATAGCAACTTTAGTACATACATTTTATATTCATAAAAAACCGACTTTTTGCTACTTTTCCACGAATCCGTCCCTCGCGCACTGAGGGTTTTTTCGCATATGGAGTAAGAGGGACGCTAAAACTTTTACATAGGACTCTCACAGTATAAATATACTGTGCAGCTGGATAGCTTGCCCCAGGTAAACATATTCTTGAACAACTTCGATGCTGACATTGTCGACGGTTACTGGACTTTGGATGACATGACAGTTGAACATGACCTTAGTCGTATCCAAGTTCATCCGCAGGCCCACTCGTCTAGAAGAATCACTTAGGCTGCGCATCATTTCCTCCAGCTCTTACAGCGATTCCGCCTTATGACGATGTCATCGGCAAAGCGAAGATTTGAAATGTACTCTCCGTTCACATTTATGCCTCGACCATGCTAGTCCAGTGTTTTAAAGACGTAAACACATATTCTATATTAATGGTTCGACTCCTGACATGATATAAAATGATAAACAGTGAATGAACATTATCTTAAATAATAAATATGAAACACCTTTAAAATCTTAAATCTAGCATGCACGAGTCGATTTCTTTTGTTTTATCTGAATTTTCAATTTGTAAATTTACTAGCTACTCAAAATGTCGTTTATTTTCCTCGTAGGTGTAAGTAGTATAGAGCACTAATCACTTGGGAGAAAGTGTGATTCCCAACTCGCGTGTAGTTACACACTTTGGCAATCGGTCACTTTCTTCCCTCGGTGAACATGTACTATTCTTAACTTTCCTGCTTGGTATAAGGACCGTACGTAATATCGACTAAAAACAAATAAATTGCAGCCAACCCAGCCGAAAAGTGGACCTACGAATTTTTCTCCAATATTTTCAGGGAAAAAAGCTCGAAATGTCAATGGTAAGACTTCCAATATTTTCAACAGTTATAAGGTCAAGTTTACTTAATCGAAGGTCAGACAAAAGTAGCACTTAAACTCCGTGACTATACCACTGACCTCTAGCAATGCAAGTATGGACTGGCTATTGACGACCTGACAATGAAGCAATTTGATTATCGCCATTTTGTCGCTGATCGCAGCAGTGAGTGACATGAGCGTAGTCGGAACTAACCAGTAGTTCGAAACGAACTGTGATCTCGCGATGTACCTCTTACAACCCCATGTCTCGGCAACCCCTTGACCGATTTGGCTCATGTTCAAACTTAAAAAATATTTTGTCTCATTTACTCGCCTACCAAATTTCGTGAAGTTCCGATCTATGACAATCTGAGAACTTCGCTCGCTCGTTCAATGATAAGATGGGTCAGTGACGTTATCTTATAACAACTGTCAATTTTAGTTCCCGGTACGCTTTGAATCGGTACAAAAAGGAACTGTCATTTTGTATGGCAAAACATGTCCAGCTCATTTGTATTGCTAGAAGTCAGTGAACCATGCCTAAGTTTGTTAAATTTACTTTCCACTTTTCACAGCACTCGGTGCTCCACAGTTAAAAAGCATTTCTTCGTACGTTTATTAGTGGAAAATATAACTGTTTATTGTGGCTTTTCTGCTTTTGCTATTTGTCTGGATTATAAGTTATTACATTACAAAGTGTTGTTTCAGAACCGACAGCACTTAGAACGTTGTATTTCTACCACAGTCGAGAAGTTTGTAAGCGAGTAGATAGGAAGGCTGGTTAGGTACTCAAAAGCAGACATAATGCCAAACAGTTTGTGCCACTTAAGACTGTACATGAACCTAGCTAGAGCATGAACAACGCCAGACCACAGTATAAACAAAGACAGTAGGGAAATTACCTGCAAGCGCTCCGATTCGAGCCTCACACATACAGACGCGTGCTTTACACGCCGTCTAAGGAGAGTTCAAGCGTCAGTCGCTGGGGTCGCGGCGCCGCGCCACGCGTCGCACCGCGCTTGCTAGTACGCGCAGAACGTAAGCACCGCTTCAAGGCGATAGGACGCGACAGGTTGTGAACTCTGTGCCGGCCTGTGGGTCTACCGCGTAATTCTCATTTTCATCAACATCAACTTGAGATTGAAATTTGTCGTGCGTGCGACGACGCCCGCCTAACATGCCATCTCTTTTGCACGCGTTGAATTTCGCATGCATTTGCTTGAAGTTGATACAAATGAGAATTACGCGGTAGAGCCCCGGGTCACGATGTCGCAGGTATATAAGCTTTTTTATAGCGTATATATAGCTTTTTTTAGACTTCCGGCTAATGTCCAAAGGTGAGAATGAAAAATATCACTCAAGGGTACGTACTTACATTACAAATTAAGTTTTTGAAACTGTCGCTTTCTTTTTATGTATGTTGATATTGTCTATTACCAGGGCAAAATAAAGAGTACATAGATTTAAGTACGCTTGTCAGAACAAAAAGCAAGTTTCTTTTACTCTTTTGTCGGTATGCCACCGCCGCCGCCGCCGCCGCGTCGCAAGCAAGTCTAGCCAACCAATCGGTGGACCGGCGCGCGGCACTCGCCATCAAACGGCTGATTCAACGAATATGTCTCAGAGCAAATATATTTATGGTATTTAACTCCGCTATTACAGAATTTGCTGGAATGGAATCGGTCAGAGTAAATGTGCAAGCAATCATCTTTAGCTATAGTAGAAAAAAAGTCATGTCTGTCTGTACATTGAATATTTTTGCGAAATTTAAAATTAAATGAGTTATTAGTAAATAATTTTTTACTGAGGCCAAAACTACAATTTTTGTCTCTATGTCTGTCTTTCTGTGTCTCTGTCCGTCTTACTCTGTGTCTGTTCCGTTTTAAAATTAGAACCACTCAACGGATTTGGATGCGCTTTCTTTATTATCAAAGTACTCGTATAATATATGCTGTAAGAGTGTTGATAAAAAAGCCACCAAGCCAAAAACGGGACAAAGATTGAACAATCACTGGCGGAGCCGCGGGCAAAAGGCTAGTCTATGTATAATAGTAATATTATTAAAAAAGTCGTTTCTGTATTGGATATTTTTGTAACATTATAAATGAAGGAATGGAGGCGATTTCAAGAATTATAGACCAATTTTCCCGTCTTTGTCCAAGATTTTGGAGAAAATTGTAAACAGAAGATTAATAGCTTACCTAGAGACAAAAAAATTACTGTCTAACAATCAATTCGGGTTTAGGAATAAACTGTCAACAGAGGATGCTGTTAAAAAACATACAGAATTTGTAATTGACCAACTAGACTCAGAGATGTTTGGGCATTTTCCTAGATTTAGCGAAAGCTTTCGACACCGTCTCTATCCCCATACTTCTCACCAAATTGAAGAGCATGGGCATCCGTGGCTTACCACACTTGTGGTTTAATAATTATTTATCAGGGAGGAAGTAAACAGTGAAAATTAATGACTCTAAGGGATCTGACGCCGATGTCAATTATGGTGTTCCACAAGGGAGTATCTTGGGACCCACATTATTTTTGGTCCACATTAATGACCTCTGTTCCAAAACTCTACTAAACGGACAAGTACTAACCATTGCAGACGATACTGTATTACTTTTTCACGGCAAGACCTGGGCCGATGTGGAAAGATATGGAAACCGGGGTCAACTTGATGTTAGTACATGGCTACAAAATAACCTACTTACAGTCAATGTAACTAGAACCAAGTACATAACCTTTTCAATCAACTCCAAGACCCAGCCTTCTGATAATCTTGATACTAAATTGCATACTTGTCGCATGTTGCATAGTTGTACCTGTATAGCTCTGGAACGTCAGAGCTCGATAAAGTATCTTGGTGTCATCCTTGACCAAAATCTTTCATGGTCGGACCACATTAAGAAACTTTCTTCACGAACACGTAAGCTCATACACATTTTTAAGCGCCTCCGGCATATTGCCAATGAAAAAACCCTGATGATAGTATACCACACTCTGGCCCAGTGAATACTGTGCTATTGTATAACTGTCTGGGGTGCAGCAGCCCAAACACACTTTCTTCTCCTTGAGCGTGCACAACGCGCGCTACTCAAGGTGATGAAGTTTAAACTAAGGCGATATCCCACGGAAGAACTCTATCGTGAAAATACAGTATTGACTGTAAGACAATTATCTTATGTCACCTACACAACACCGCTGACTATGACAAAATTACAATTAAGTTAGGATCAAAACGCAGACAAGATGACACCCCTTTGACTCGAACCAATTTCGTTTGAAACCGTGCCACTTTTCAGTAAAGAAGCTAAATTACTTTGGAATAATTTTAGTTTTAACAGCACTAAAACTAAAATTAGAAACTTCAGAATTAAAAACTTTACTATCATGTATGTTTACCTTACCTAGTCAAAAACTAAGAACTTAGTAACCAGACTGGAGTACTGATCTCTATTGAAAACTGCACACTAAAATAAATGAACTTTATGTGTCTCTTATACTATTATTTCACATGAAACTTTTTTCTCTAGGTATCGTTGTTTATATTATTCGTTCGTATATTATATCGTTGGTCAAATTTTCGAATGGCAGCGAAGCTACGCTGTGTGAGTTCTTTTCTTTAGCATTACATATTTTCTTAGACACAACAGTTTGCTTTAAGCCTCAAATATTTAATTAGTTATACTTAGTTAGGATAGAGTAGGTACGTAGACGTCCAAAACCACACTCTAATAGCATGTTTTACGATACTTTTGTAAAACCATAAAATTTAATTTTGTAAAGCTTACATATTATGAAGAGCTTTACTAACAGGAGACACATACTGACGACTAATTGATCCTAAACAATCGAAGAAAGATTTCTAAAACCTGTGCTAACTATGTATGAATTTCGAACGGTAAAACGGGTTTTTACGGGTGGGGAAGTAGCTTTCGACAGACTGATAATCACCCTCCAGCACGTGAATATCCACCAAGAATGATTTTTTCAAAATTCAACCCTTAATGTAATGCCTATTTTACAAATCATTGCATTTTCCACCCGAGTGAAGCAGCGAGCAACAGGTAGTAGATTATATAGTAAATAAAATTCCATTCACTGGGATTTACGTGAATAATATCTCGGGTCCATAAAAGTCTCTAACCGCTAACATCTCGTATCATAGGGTCATTCTAGTTGTCTCAGAGGCTGAACCAAGTTGTCAAGCGGACGAGTGGTCCGGGGTAAGGAACTCATAAAGATGAGCAACTTGAGAACGAGAGCTCTTGCAATTATTGCCATCTTTATAGACATTTAAACGAGTTTACGAGTACTGCTTTTAAGATTCTGTTTGACTTGGGAAACTTCGACACTTACTTAACTTGTAAAAATGACGTGACATACGATAACACGATTAACATGATAATAAAACGTATGCTATTAATTTATTATATGTATGTGTTGCATCTTTACAGGTTAAGACTGTACCTGAGCCTAGAGCATGACCAACTCAAGGCTATCTAAGATTCGTTTGAAGAAATTCGAACTCTCCTTGTATTTGATAAAAATAGTTTTGGTTTATTAATCTTTTCTCTATTATTTATACTTTTGTCAAAAAAAAATGTTTTGCACCCTCTTTCTTTTGGTTTTCGAACGTTCGCTTCAAGAACGCGGTTAAGAGATCACCTTGATTTTTTTTTCATAAAATAGGTAATAGAAATATGAAGGTATAACACCTAAATTCAATATTTTGTCCCTACAAAATATTTCAGTATGAGCTAAAAACACACCAATTTGTTGTTTCGCTGCGTGATCGCTAGTATTACGCGTGCAAGAAAAAGAGGCCAAAGAGCCAACATATAATCGCCTCTATGAAAAGCAAATAAAGTCTTTGCCATTAGACTTATTGTGCTGGACGGGTAATAAAAAAAGTTGCTAGGGTATGTCATCCTCTTAAGTATATTAGTCATTTTATGTTGTTCTACCTTCCGCCCGCGACTTGGTCTGCATTGACCACGCGTGTCGCCGTCGGATGGTCAAAGGAGGATCCTAATTGGACGCCTAGATAAGATAGGTATACGTAATTAAATAGAGGCATCAGCTGATTACATATTTGGTGATTTTTGACAGAGAATCGCGTAAATTTAAGTTTAGCTACGTTTTGAAATGAAAAAGAACTTTCATAATAATAATAATAAAATTCTTTATTGCACATTAAAATAAACAGTACAAAGGCGAACTTAATGCTAATTAGCATTATCTTCCAGTTGACCTTAGGTGTTGAGGATAATTTAGGGTAGTGCCAAGAATATATAATTAGGAGAAAGCACTCAAACGTTGGGAATTAAATAGGGGAAATGGGAGATTTATACTAAATAAACATAGTAAAATAAGAATATAATACAATACATAAATAAGATATTAAAAATACTTATATATTACATAATAAAATAAATATTGGACGTAATTCTAAAATTGACTCGGGAACGACAAAAATAGAGCTGATAACAATTTTAACAATTTTGCATCTTTAAATAGTGAAGGAAGACTTTATTTTTAAAAACATTAGTTGAGGGTGATTCTCGGATACACAAGGGCAGATTGTTCCAGAGACGGATTGCTGATACAGTGAACGAATAAGAGTACATATCTGACTTGTGTTCGGGAGTTCGAAGGAGAAGAGCTTTACTAGGCCGCTGAAGGCGATCAAGCGAGAGAAGGTAAGTAAATCTGTCTTTGAGATAAGGGGGAGAAAGGGGGTCATTAAGGATATTGTATAGAAGTGTTAAAACATGTGCATTGCGTCGATTTCGGATACTGAGCCAGTTTAATTCAGATCGGTACTGAGAAATATGGTCGTATTTGCGGAGGCCAAAGATATAGCGTATGCATACATTAAGGATACGATCCAGTTTGTCAAGCAATACTTCAGTAAGGTCAGGGTAGCAAACATCTGCGTAGTCTATGATGGGGAGTAGGAGTGAGTTGACTAGCGTGACCTTAACGGAATAAGGCAGAAACTTCTGCATGCGCTTTAGAGAGTGCATGGACGCGAAAATCTTTTTGCTGACTTCAGTCACATGCAAGTCCCAGGACAAATCGTTTTGAATGTAGAGCCCGAGGTTTTTAACAGAGGTGCAGTACTTCAATGGGGTACCATTAAAGTAAACTGGTGGCAGAGAACTCAGATCAGTTTTATTAACAAGGGCTCTTGTCGTCTTTCATCGTCTTTATCATAAAATTTTCGCTTTGAAAAAAGTAGTTTCGATGTATTACATCTCTTAACACCAACTTTTCTTCTCAATTTTCATACCTGCACTTTTCTTTCATCAGTATTCCCAGAATTCCCTGATGGCCGCTTGGCCACGCCATGCTTACAATATCAAAAGGCTATAGGCGTCGTCCAGCCCTCTGGTTAAATATTGCGTTCAACTAATGGGCTTATCATGTTTTAGCCGTTTAAGGGCCTTACTATTGCCAAATGGGTACTTTCTAAAGCCTACTCCTCGTTTATGGCGAAACCAAAAATAATGAAAAACTGTATAATAAATTATCAACTCTTAGACAACATATACAACATTTTTCTTTTTCATACCACCAAAACTTCTACATGAAATATTTTTTTAACTGAATGGTGTTTTTGGCTTGAATTTCCTACTGCTCCTAAGTGGCTTGGCCGATTGAATTCATTTATGCTTTGATAAATACATAAATTTGATATCTATAAACATAACATAACATTATTCAATCGAACAATCACGTCCTAGTGAAAAGTATAATTTTCTCCTATTTCGCCCTATCAAGGACGCAGCGAGCGTCGTAGCAGCCACTATGCATTGCGCGCTGATATGAACGTTATTTCAATGTCGTTTCCGTTGATATTCGTACCGACAAATATCGAGCTGCCAATTTGGCGAGGGTAATCGCCTTAATTGGATGCCGCCATTTAATTAACAACCTAGCTCTTAAATTAAGAGGCTTCAGAAACTAAACTGCTTTTAGAAACGTTTTTGAATCGCTTTAAACCTTAATATATTTTAATAATAGAAAAAAGTCAAGAAAAAGATGTGATGGTGCTGATTACTTTTGATAATATCTAATTACTGCTCTTCTTGTGAAAATTAAAATTTTCAACAGGTATTTTAATACTGTATCAGTGCTTTTTGCCAACTTGCATAAATATTAAGTAAAAGTTCTCAGTTTATTGTACAAAGAATACGGCAAACAGACATCCACCGAATGACAATTTTTTCACCTCTTTATAAATTATATAATTCAAAGTAACAAAAATTAAGGAACGGTAATACTTGAATTAAATGTAATGATAAAATATAAATATATCATCACGACATGAATCTCCGGTATCTGATACCTATGGTCAGTTACATAATATAACACAAAAGTCACAGGAATATTAATAATTGGCATACAAGTTTTCGTCTTCCCTGGATTAATTTAAGTAGTATATGTAGTAGGTATATTATTATGTACATTCTAGAAATATCGCGCGACAAGCTATTTAAAAACAAAGAATCTATATAAACTATTGAATCAGTTTCAGCGATCCAAACATATTTTATTAATTTCAATTTTATTCATTTTAAAAAGGTACTTTTTATTTATTAAAGCGTTCTCTCAAAAGACCGTACTGCAAATTAATGCGAATTGGTCTAAGCATCGCACCTACAAATATCTTTCTAAAACAAAATGCTGCAAATGTAATTTCATACAAATTGATGCGTAGATAAAAACAGGCGCTTGAAAAATATTGTTTGATGATTGATGATCATCGTAGGGTTGCCAGGTGGTATCCTAAAGGAGAACATGTCCTCCTTTTTCACAATTTGTCCCCCCGTCATTCCTCAACTATCCTCCTTTTTCAAATTTTGTACTTACCATACTGACACATAAAAAGTCCCTTTCAATAGAATCCGGCAATAATGTAAACAAACCAATTTAAACACCATTACTCCGTAATTACTTACATTACATTAATTAATTACATATCAATTCTGATCATATTTACATTTCAAGGTATCATAGATTGTTCTTACAATCACTTCGACACCAAATAACTTCTTTATGATAGTTATTCTAATTAAAAATACTCGGACGACGAAAATTTCAATAGTTTGTAAAACTTTCAAATTATTTTTTTTATCATCAAAGTCTTTGGAAAGTTAGTGTTGTCACTTTACAAACCTCTCACAAACACCGCTTTTGTACTAACAAAATGAAAATTTGTAATGGCCGCAAACAGCTGATTTGGTGAGGTAGGGTTTGGCAATTATTTCATTTCCTTAGATTCTTTATTCATTGGTGAGTATTGTTCAGAGTTCTGTGCTTTTTTCTGTTTCCTCCAATTATCGACGACTTTGCTTTTTGTATTTTAGTTTTTGGACATTTTCTTTGCGATTTGGTTGGACTTATTATGTATTTATATATATAACCTATTAGTATGTAGTATATAGGATGGGATTTGGTCGGCCGCCTGGATTCGTGCTGGGGGCTCGGTTGGTGATCATTGAACCTTGTTCCTGGTCCCTGGCCGGGTCTCCGGTATGGGTTCGGGCGGCTGATTGGATTTTACCTTGTATAATATATATTTTACCTATCATTTTAATCGTAAATATATTGCTACATAAATTAAATAAACCTTTAATTTAGTTCATGTACATTTATTATTTTATTACATATATTTTCTTTATTAGATTAAATTTGACGTGTAAAAAGTGTATATATCTATACCTGCTTTGCAAAATAAACTATTTGAATTTGAATTTGAATTATTCTTGGAAAGAGGCAGCGCATCAACCTGTAGCCACGGACATCACATTTCTATTATATGGGTCACGCATCAAGTTCAAGCCTATTTTAGGCCTCATGCGGTCGCAGGCGTCAGGCCCCCTTACCATATCTCCTATATCTGTGTGTAGAACACATCTCCACGGATTGAACCCACACATTTTGTACGACGCGACGTTGATAACCTTCTTTTCTTTGTGGTCTACACATAATAACTAACCTCGAAAGCTGTTAATTTTGTCGGCATCGTCACAAAATGCATAAAGAATTCAACGAGTTAGCCTGTGTCACTTGTGTTGTGTGAATTTAATCATGACCTTAAATATTTTGAATTTATGACTCATGCATGAAAATATTTAAATAATATTAGAGTATTCGTTTTATTACGCTCTGTGTTTCTTGGAAGGTGAAATTAATAATAAAGAACGAAAAGTTCTCGAGGATTTTAAAAGGAAAAACATAATATAAGAATCAGTCACTTTTATCTTATATATACAAGGTGACATTTTGGTCATCGTCCAAATTCATACTGGAGGCTTGGTAAGTGATCAGCATCATGAATCGATAACAATTTTTGTGAAATTCGTATAATGAAATTTTGACTTCCCATAGTAATTCACTCTCAGTTCTGAGTTAATTACTATGGGGAGTCGAAATTTAGTTTTATGAATTTTACAAAAATCTTTATTGATTCATGATGCTGATCACTTACCAAGCCTCCAGTATGAATTTGGACGATGATCAAAAAGTCACCTTGTATATTTAGCCAAGTGCGTGTCTTGCCTAGAGAAAAACCATTGTGCTTGACCACTTGCACAACACATAATTATAGGTATACAAATACATGGTACAGTCGATGCCCCTACATACGCCCCAGTAGGTAGGTATACTTTATCTTTACCGATGGTACTTATGCCTTTATCTCTTGGACGAAAAAACCAGTGCGACATGGCTCCACTCCATGGAGTAGATTGATCTTGGCCAAAATCAGAATTAACGCTGCGCCGCGTGGCGTAAATAAAACGTAACCCTTGCTTCAAAGCTGCGCCCCCTGTCAATCCGCTTCCTCAGCTGCGCCCCCTGTCAATCCGCTTCCTCAGCTGCGCCCCCTGTAAATCCGCTTCCTCGGTTGCGCCCCCTGTCAATCCGCTTCCTCAGCTGCGCCCCCTGTCAATCCGCTTCCTCAGTTGCGCCCCCCTGTCAACCCCATACCTCACCCCCCTGCCTCATCTATCAACTGATTCATACAATCTCTTTTTTTCCGGGTGCTTATGACGTGGCCCTGATATTTATGTGTATATTGACAATTTTATTAATTTATTAATTATTTCCACACATCTCCTTAGCTTAGCTCAAATAACTAGTTATAATATATTTAATTTTTTGAACGACTAACCTTGTTATCAAATCGGATATGTGATAAATAAAGACAAAACAAAATTCTAAAAATAATACTGCAAGGCGACAGTGTTTGCCAAAATGTTGCTCCATTTTTTTTATACATATAAAATAATATCGCCGTAAATTAAGACATATTTTATTCATTTTACATAAATAAACAAGGAGGTCCAACAAATCTTATAATAAAATATAAAATTCACACAAGTATAACTATATCCTCTAGTAAGGAAAAATATTATCATTTTGAAACATTTCTTTGTTTATTTTTAATAATGGCATTGGCATATACAGATTATACAGGGTAGAAAAAATTTAAGGGCCCTGGAGGGGAACTACCTTAAATCCTTTAGTTAGCTCATTTTACTGAAAGGAAACATTCCTTTATTTTTTAAAAGAAACAAAACTGCATTCAAAGATATTCTGAAATTCGCTTGTCTCACCCAGGAATCGAACCATTTAAAAATTAAAAAATATAAACCCTCGCTATTTTATTATACGAATCGATAGGATTATTGTTCAGAATAAAATTTGTCTTATAAAATTTGGTCTTACACTCATCTGTTGTACGAGATACCCATGAAATTAAATATTTATTACAAGTTCTTTGTTAACAATACCTGGGACTGTTCACTTGGTACAAGTAAATGACACGTTATAATTTTCTTATCTATTTTACAACCAAAGATATCGTATGAAGTACAAGCTTGCTAATGCTTGTTGAAGACTTCAATAAAAAAATCGTTAAATGGTAATAATAAATCTATGCACAGCACAATTCCTTCTTGCACTAGGCGTACTGAAGAAAAGTTTAAAAAAGGAACGTATTTTTTTTGCAACGCGGAGCAACAAATTTGAAGTTCAAACGATAACTTTCAACATTTTTAAAATCGATAAAAGTATTCGTATACATACATAATATGTATTGGTATAGAGAAGGCACGCTCCACGGAGGTATTGGAAACGGGCTGCTGTATAGTTGCAATATTTTCTGCAGGTCTTATTTTTTGATTTAAATGACAAATTACAAGCCCCCCTTTTTACACTTTCAAATTCCGATTCAAATTTAAATAATTTATTTTGTGAAGTAGGTACACATAATACACGTTTTACAAATCCAATTTAATCTTATAAAAATATATTTAATAAAATAATAAAAGTACATGAACTAAATTAAAGGAAATTAATTTATACAGCAATGTATATGTGCAGAATACGTAGGAAGTGTTGGCGTATTAACTAAACAATTAACATAAACACACTATATCGCATATTTTTATATTATCATTTTCGATTTAGGGAGAAGGTCAGATGTTATATTTTAATAGTAGTGACATTTGTGTCTAGATTCTAGACTTAACTCAATAAACTGATTTTTAATTTATTTTATTACAAAATTTAAAAGCTGTGTGATACCCATTTACTACCAAATATCTGAATTGCATTTCATACATCTCCGTTATACTAACAAAAAGTCAAGCATTTTAATTAGCCGACTGCCGGAGGTCGCGGGTTCAAATTCCGTGAGGGCACATTTGTGGTTGGTCTGCGTGCTAGGGAAGATTTGTGCCCGACGCGGCGACGTACGGCGCGGCGCACAAACGGCAAAATATCATAATTAGGAGGACAAAAGTATTTTTTTTTTAAATAAATGTAACACAAACCGGAATAGATGTTAATGATAACATATTATTGATAAGTATGGCTCCATTCATATTTCATATATATTTCTAATAAAAAAGGCGCCAAGCACCTCCCAGGTACTCGATCAATCATGTACTAAATCATTTTGCCAACGAAACTTCATGAGGTAAAGTCATGTAATTCTGACGTAGTTTTTGGTGCTTTTTAACATCGAAACTGCAGTATCAGGTAGGTATAAATAAATAAATATGAATAAATTAATTTTTAAACCTATAAATATATTTAAAAACATGTTTATGTTTGGGGTATCCTTTTAAGTAAGTAATGACCACTTTAAAGTTTGAAATTAAAAAAAGTTCCACTTAGTTCCTGCTTGTATCTTTGTTTATCTTATAGATTCATCTTTTAAAAATATGTTTATTTAAATCTAGCTATCCCAAATTATCCTTTTTTAAATATGTGCATTTGTTCACAGGTACTCAGAATGAGCTTTGTTTGTCAAGTCAGTCATAAAAACGATATCTAGGCAGGTGAATCTGCAAACAAAAGCTAGTGTGTTATACATACAGGCCTTTTTTATGAAATGTCCTAAATTTTGTGAAAACCACATTGAAATCAATTTAACAGTTTGGAAGTTATGAGCGAACACACAGACACATGCGGATTGCGACTGTCTTATATTATTTAGAAATTTGACAAAAATAAAAAAAAAAATGAAAAAAATATGCTACGACTATTTTATTTTCAAAACATGTACCTAAAGCTATGTATTAAGTAGAAAATTTTATTGAAAGTTGTTAAATATTTTGACCCCCTAAATATGCCATTTTGCCGTATGTGCGGCGATCGATAGGGATCACCACCCATCACGACGGGGCGTAACAATCGTCGGTGAAACTTGGGTGCACGAGTGTGGACCGTGACTTAGAAAAATATATTCTAAAAAGAAAAAAGAAAAAAGTTTTTTTTCGGGGTATTCATAGGCTAATATTTATTAGTATACCTTTATGACGTCATATATTAATAAGTAGGGTAGGGTTTCTAGAGTTAGGGTTTGCAGAGTTAGGCCTTGTAGAGTTAAGGACTTGGCTTAACATGAGATCTGATAACTTTTTAACAGTGAAAGCGTTATGAGCTTA
Organism: Ypsolopha sequella; assembly: GCA_934047225.1. Lineage (NCBI taxonomy): Eukaryota > Metazoa > Arthropoda > Insecta > Lepidoptera > Ypsolophidae > Ypsolopha > Ypsolopha sequella. The sequence continues at coordinate 7,079,762 of OW203983.1, read as the reverse complement.
TGAGTCTTGGCGACCTAGTTTACATGAAATGTTTTTGATGGGATTTCATTTCTTTTTGTAAGATGCTTTACTTCTTTTTATTTTTTCAGGCTGCATTTCTTGCGTCTCTGCTATGACTTTTTTATAGCCCACTCCCTATCTTTGCCTCTTTGTCTTGTTGTCTTATTATTTGCAATAAGCGATATATTAGGGCGGTACTTAGTTATTAAGCGATTATATTCATTTATGGCTGACTGTTGTGCTTTAATACTACGAAAATCAATATTATAAAGGTGAACCCCTATCAAACCAGTCACTCTCGAAAGTGCTACATAAGTCTGCCCACACGAAAACGTCGATGACCCGATATCAATGAGAGTATTATTTAAACTTAGCCCTTGGCTTTTATAGATAGTGATGCCATACGCGATACAGATCAGAAACTGCTTACGGTGCATGAATGCTCTATTAATTATTTCAAATTTTGTTTTTACAGGCGCAAGTTCATGTTTAAGACCGTTATTAAAAATAATTATAACTCTTATTGCTTTATTTTTATCTTTAGCTTGTGAATAAGACTCGGAATCACGATAGGTCTCTCCGTCCTCAGCACAAGAATACTGTTGCAGTTCATCCCAGTGTTCTACAATATAGAGAACTATGTCAGACCCAACTTTCAAAGCCACCTTAAAGTTAATTTTGCCATACACTAGTATGTTAAGGAATGAAAAAGACAGGATCTATCTCCCGGAATGTGAACTACACGATGGGGACCCCCTACTTCTAGTGAAATTATTTCCCAACCCATATTGTATTTTTAAGTAGGAATACCAGTACCCTGTCCAGTATTAGGCTTATTTAATGGATAATAATTAAAGGTAGTAGTAATTTTTTCAACGTTAAAACCTTTAAATCTAAGAAGTACCTAACCTGACCCTTTAATTAATTACCATACCAATCTAATAAATACACACCAGATACTCGAATATTATGTATTTATTAAGCAATATTAATATACTCGTTAATATTCATCTGCGCGCGCAATAACATGAGCAATTCTAGTCTGGACAATTCCTTCCATTTCAGGTACAAGTACAAGCAACCGGACCTTCGATTTCAACGGCGATGTCTAACTAACTAAACTTCACTTTAGATAATATAACAGAAATCAGTCAGCTACCAGAGAGTACCTATCAAGAGTATAACTAATATTAGTTAGTAACGACTTTAACGTGTATGGAAAAGTTCACTTGAGTATTTGATGGGAAGATCGCAAGCAAGTTATGTCGTGATGTAAACGACACGTAGCGCCATATACATTCGTCTAAAATAACTAAAAACTTTTCTGTCCGCGTTTGGACGGCCGTCCGGGGCGGTGCGGGCGCGGCTTCAGCCTTTAATAGATAGCCACTGCTGATAGTTACTGGATTACTAATTTTACCTGTTACTATGGCCTCTAACACGGCAAATAATAAAATTAAAATTTCTAGGACTTTTCGAAGTTGGGAATAAATTTTTAATATTACAGAACCGGACCCTCCTTAAGAGGGATTGATTGGAGGGTGAAAATTACAAATTTCTTAATTTTGTTGTTGTTTGTGTGCTAGTCCTAGCTTGCATACCAAATTTCAGTTTTCTAGGACTTCAGGAAGTTTGCAATTTAAATTTTCATTTAATACAGAACCAGATCCCCCTTAAGAGGGGTTGGAGGGTGAAAGTAACAGATTTCTTAACTTTTTTGTTGTTTATGTGCTAGTCCTAGCCTGCACACCAAATTTCAGCTTTCTATGACTTCAGAAAGTACCCTAGAGTTTTGATCATCAGTGAGTGTGTGAGTGACTGAGTGTCGAAATATTTTGACGTATTTTAGGTACTAATAAAATTCAAAGTATAAAAGCTCGACATATGAAACTTATGGTGTTTAATAAAACTGCTTCTTACATCTTATCCTGAGAATTTGGTATCTCTAGTATTATCCAGACCGAAGTCTTGAGGGTTCGAAAATATGACGAAACGCTTCGAGAAAAGGTACGTAGTGCCCCGCTTCCTTTAGCTTGTCTTGGTGGGGGGCACTATCGTGCCGCCAGATTATATTCTTGGACGGAACCCTGGCAAACTAAGACAGCCGATCGGACCACTTTGTACTGAGAAGTGAAAAAAAGTTCGCGCAAGAAAAAGTTCTTTGCAGTGGAATGTGATGCATTAACGATACTGAATCACCTCCTAAATTACTTTCCATTTAAATTGAAAGACCTTATATATACCATGAAACTATAAAACTACATTTCTAAAATATTAATAAAATATGCAATAAGTATTACTCAAACTAATATGATGCGATATAAATGAAATATATAAAATAATATAACTTAATTTACTTTAAAGTATTAAATAAAAACTTTGCAGAACAACTCAGGGTCTTTGATGCGATTTAAGTCAGTCAGACTAGCGGCGAGAAGTTTCGACAGGAATATATAAACTCATAATTCAGGATGAGATTTAAGCGAAAGATAAAAACAACATAAAAGGGCAGTTAAGTAGCTTTATTCCCTTCAGGTTTAGAAAGTAAAATACGTACCTATCTCGTTTATGTTAGCACATTATGATAAAGAGATCTGCTTTGCTACTGAAAGTAATATACATGAAGAAATGAATCAACTTTATTGCACTTTAAAAAGTATTGAAGTTGATATCATTTTATTTTGCCCTTTTTCATTCGCTTTGGATTCGTAATGTTCTGAAAGCCCGAACGTCAATGCAATGTGGCAAGTACGGTTGTTGTATATAACCTCAAATCTGTTAGGACAGTCTTCGTACAGTGCGCGCCAATCTTTTAGTCGCCTCTGAATGAGTTATGAATGCAAGCTTGCGCAGGTACAGTCAAGGAAACAATAATATCAACGGTTGATTATTAAATGTTTACTATAAGTAGATACTGCTAGACTAGTCTATTTTAGTTACTTTCACAGCATTATGTCATACGGCATGCTGTTATGGGGTAGAGCCGCGGATACAGACGCAGTCTTTGTTTTGCAGAAGAGAGCAATTCGGGCTATTTATAATATGAAGCACCGGGATTCATTAAGAGAAAAGTTCAAAGAAATTAATATATTAACTGTTCCTTATGTCAGAAAAAATGTTGAGTCTCTCCCAAGGCTTGGTGAGCAACATTGTAAGGAAACCAGAAATAAGTATAAACTGGCTTTTCCAAAAATCAGGCTCGCCAAAGTGAGTACCTCTTTCGTAGGACATGGTATAAGATTTTACAATAAACTTCCAAAAGAGGTCCTTACTTTGTCAGAGAATAAGTTTAAACAGTATATTAAGCAGGGCCTACTGAAAAAGGCATATTATAAAATAAATGAATATTTGGATGATGGTGAAGTATGGTGTTATAGTGATACTGATTTTGATGATAGTAGGTAATAATTTAATTAATTAATATAATTTCCTAACTTTTGATTCCTCTTAAGAGTTAACATTAATTAATTACAGTCTGTAAAAGGAAATAGACTATATGAGACAGGTAGGCAAAGATATATATGTTTTTCTTTTTTCATTAACCTGAATTCCTGCTGTCTTGTATTTTCTTATCCCTTGGTTAAAGTAGATATAAGTAATTCAATGTATAGTTTAAGTTTATGTAAAAAAAAAGACATGATCTTGCCAAGTTTCTTGCCCGTTCTTCTTAGCAAGACTAATCGAATGGGCGGAGGTAGGCATGTATTTATATATGTAACCTATTACTATGTAGTATATAGGATGGGATTTGGTCGGCCGCCTTGATTCGTGCTAGGGTCTCCTCTTTTTTTTGACATTTATCTACCCTAAGACTTAGCTATACTTTTACTGTTAACCTATTCCAATCAGCCCGACGATGTCAAATAGACGAAACTAGTCGCAATAATTAAAGAAATAAAATAGTGGAACTCGTACAAGAAGACTTTGATTAGTGTTAGAATGAAGTTCCATCAAGGAGTCACACCTTATAGTATAAATTATATGATATTTTCTAGTTCGTAATGCACTCTAATAATATTTAGAGTATTCATAGCGATGGATTTCGCAAAATAAACGTAATCTTATAAATGTATTTATACACATACATACACATACACAAATATTTTCATACACATGCATGATCGACTAATCTAGAGTAGCGCTATGTCAATTTCGCGATTTTCGTAAATAGGTAGCCGCAAAATAAACGTAATCTTATAAATGTATTCTCCATACACAAATATTTTCATACTCATGCATGATCGATTAATTTAGTCGCTATGTCAATTTCGCAATTTTCGTAAATAGGTAGCTTCGGGTTTTCACTCATAAATGATGTATTTTCCTCACTAAGTTTCCAATATAAGACACGCCTATAACTTCGAGGATAATAAATATTATCGTAAAAAAAAATTCAGTTCAACAGTTCTTTAGTAAAACAGTCTAATGTGCGAGGTGACTTTAATTCAATGGGGTATTAGTAAGAAACGACACACTTTGTAGATGGTCCGCGATTCAATCATATAGACTAAGTATTACTTACTTGTAATTCCATGGTATCAGGTAGCAACACCGTATGTTGCTAATTGAAAACAATTTTAATAATATCATGCAAAGACAATATTTTTGATGGTCATAGATAAAGTATTATGTGCAACTGAACATAAATAGACATTCTGACACTCGTGCAGTCTATTAAGAAACTCACATTATGTCACAGCTGCACAAAATACTATTTTAAGTTACTAGATGAATGATGGAATACACATTTAAGTAATATTGGTAGACCACAAAACATGTTTTTTTATAAAATATAAAATAAGCTAATTATGTGTTGGTAATACAAAAGATTATAAAATACTTACTTGTAATGTAATACTTAGTCTATGGTCCAATGAAGTTCCATTTTGAAGCTCTAAATCTATCCAAAAAGCTCCAACTTTTAATAACAAGCGATAGGGTCGATTTTGATAGAGTTCAGAAGTTGTGGAAAGTATTTTTTAATTTTCTGGAAATGTTATGTTTATTTGCATACTGTATAGAGGCTTTGCAGCGCACGTAAGCAAGGGCGGATCCAGCCTGCGAGCCACGGGGGGTTACAGGCTCGAAAATTCAAATGAAAAAAACTTCGTCCCACCGGGTGTCTCACGACATTTCTCGACTTTCTTTTTGTCAAAATTTTAACGGTTCATATGTCCGGAACGCCCGGATCCTGAGGTGTAAAAAAGTCTTTTTTTTAGCTGTCAAAGATGTAATTGCCTATATCTACTAACGGAAACGGCATCGAGTGAAGGGTGCTTTTAGTAACTATATGTGTATGGTTAAGTGTAAGTAATTTTAAGTAAAAAAAAAAGGTTGACCTAGGCCCAGGGGGGGGGGTCATAACCCCCATGACCCCCCCTGGATCCACCCTTGACAGTAAGTGAGAGCCGAATCAGTCGGAGGTGGCAGGGGAGCTGGCCCAAGTTCCTGATGGATGATTCAGCAATTCACCCTCTAGCGGTGATTGCGAAATAAGGTACGGTCATTCCGTTCACGGGCGAATCCGGATTCGTTTGTGTGAGTAAAATTTTCATTTTTATATTTTCTATATGCTGATTATAATAATAATAAATCATTTATTTCGGACATACATCCATAAAGTGTTAGTAACAATTTACTTATACCTATGTTAGTGTACAAAAAACAAACTACAAACAAAATATTTACAACATTTTTATTTAACTGTCCTGTTGGAGGGCAACACATGCGTGGTGGTGTAATGCCTGATGATAGGACCATCCATCCTTTCTGCAACAGTGACCAGGAGACTATTGGCGCACCCGCTGCATCAGGGAAGCGCTTCGTTTCCTCATGATGGCCTGAAAGCCATTCGTGCACGCATTCGCGAACATCTCCGATGCGCTGCAGTAGCGCGGCAGCCCCAACAGCGCCCTAAATCCATTGTTGTACTGGACACGCAGAGCGTTGTAGGCTTTTGGAGTATAGTTGGTCCATAGGCTGCAAGTGTAAAATGATTGGCAGTAAGCCCTGAACAAGGTGACCTTCACACTACTCGTACACTTCGCAAACTTACGGATCAACATATTACTTCTCACCGTATTTGATTATTTCAAAACTTGCCTGCTTTTCAATAAAATATTTTCATACATATGGAACGCATTTATTTGATACTAATGGACTCTGATTACGATATGAAAAGATTTTTACTTAATTTTAATGTCAAAAAGGAACATAATTTTACGTTTTTTTAGGGTTCCGTACCCAAAGGGTCACCAACGGGACCCTATTACTAAGACTCCGCTGTCCGTCTGTCTGCCCGCCTGTTCGTCTGTCACCAGGCTGTATCTCATGAACCGTGATAGTTAGACAGTTGAAATTTTCACAGATGATGTATTTCTGTTGCCGATAACAACAAATACTAAAAAACAGAATAAAATAAATATTTAAGGGGGCTCCCATACAACAAACGTGATTTTTTGCCGTTTTTATAGATAATGGTACGGAACCCATCGTGCGCGAGTCCGACTCGCAATTTTTTTTTAATAATTTTCTTTTCTTTAGTTTTGTAACGACATTAACAATATTCAAATAAAATAAAAAGAAATGTTACATAGTCGTGATTTTACTACTTTTTATGGAATTTTCTACTAAATAGATTATTTGTATTACACGCATTGATTGTTTTTATTTGGCTGGTATTTTCGAGCGTTAAACTTATTTTTTGTAATTTCTTTCCAAATCTTGAGAATCAATCCTATTGTAAACAATAAAAATAAAAGAAAACGTGGCTTTTCGCATAAATGTGGGATTTTGGTATGCTTACTTAGCATGAACGATGACAGTTTGTAAATGGTTCTTTCTATAAAAACAAATAGTAAAATAAAATGTATTTATATTTAATGTATTATTATATATTTAATGTAGAAAACACAATTTGTACCCGGCCTTAGAATAACAAACTAACGACTGTAAGATTTTTTTCCGGGAATATTACACATGCAATATCATATTTGCAAAATATAGAATATTAATATGTCAAGTAGTTGATGCTAAATCGCAGATATATATCGTGCCAACGGTCACAGCGTAGGAGTCTATGAACTTCAACCTTGTCGCGTTTTCATAGTTCTGAACCGGATTACGCATCTTGGGTCATCTCGAAGAAAAGGTATATAAAGATATGGGGCGTCGCCCGGTGCCGCAGTTTCAACTTGATTTTTGGTTCGGAGCTCCAAAATGAAGTTCTTTTTGGTGAGTACTCTGTTATCATTTATACTTTGGGAACTGCTGAAGTTGGACTAACGTAACGTTTCCGAACGTAAATAGGGTTATTGTTTACCACACTGAGTGATGAGTAGAACTTACCTCATGAGAAATAATTAATGTAAAAGGCTCGAGTTTACCTTTTTATAAATGAAAAATAAATATTGTAAAAGAATAATGATTTCAAAGTAGAATAATAAATATATTAAAAGTTTTGACGCCCAATTTGGCTTGTTTAGTTTTATTCCGAAACTAAAGTACCTAATGTATTTGTAGGTTGATACAACCTTTCAAAGAATTGATATCGATCTGAGGTTAAAGTATTGTCCAAATTTTATGCGCGAGCGATTGTGACTTTATTTAAGCTTTAAGTTTTTAAATTATGTAATTACAAACATGTAAGTTATTAAGTATTGCATGCGCTGCGAAATTATGGAAACGATATACAGGTTGCTCTGAAATTCGACTTGTTCCTTGAAAGGAGTTATACTAGCGATCATTTCCAACAAAACCCTATCAACTAGGGGTCGAAAATAAATGGTCTCCGAGTTACGAAGGTTTTTAAGATATTTTTAAAACTTTCAGACTGGTAACGAAAAACAAATGATTCAAAAATAATGATTCCTCTCTCGGCACTTATTTGATATTTTTTTCATTAATGATAAATGAGTGATCATTTATAAAAAATACACATGCCCAGAATTCCCATAGTTTCAGAAGTAAAAGGTTTTAAGTGGAAGGAAAACCATTTTTATTTTGTAATTTTTGAAATATCGACGGGTTTTACTTGAAAAAAAATTATCATTTTCGACCTGATTTTCGAAATGATCTCTAGTATAACCCCTTTCAAGGAATAGGTCGAACTTCAGAGTAGCCTGTATATAAGTCTGTTTCACCACTACCGGCTCGGTATAAAAGAGATAAAGATTTACATTATTTTTTCCCTTCATTTTGCCAATATGCAATCGGTCCTAAGACAATAAGCAGTTTTACTGAGGGTAATTAGTGGCTTGTTAGGCATGCACTCCCAGTGTTGGGTTATAAAAATACACAACTGTTTTATACACCGTGTAATTATGACGTGCTTAGAAAATTTAACCACTCGTTCTACTGATTATACTGAACCACTTCCAAAGAAAACTTTCAAACAAAGCGAAAAAAATCACTTCTCCATAGAAAATGTTAAATAGGTATTAACTCAGATCTTGAGCTCCAGGTTCGACCCCCGTTCGGGTACGCACCAATCCGCGTTTTTCGGAATTTATGTGCATAGTATTTGTATTAATTATACTTACGACTTGCTGAACGGTGAAGGAAAACATCGCAAGGAAACCAGCATGCCCTAAAAAGCGTGTATTTTGCGATAGAGCTTACCTCTAATCACGTTGGGACGCAATATTCGTCGGTGAAACGAGGGTTTACCGAGTGTCGACTGCAACTTGCATTTCACAATTCGTACTCGGAACACCTCTGACACCTCCTCGGGATTATATTTTATTTATAAAACATTATATGGGGAAGTGAATTTTTTTCTTTGGAAGTGGTTCAGTATAATCAGTACAACGTGCGGTTTAATTTTCTGAGCACGTCATAATTACACGGTGTATACTTAGTTAATCTCAATCGTAATAGTGGTGGCAAAACAGAAGAAGGAATATTCTGTCTCTATGGGGTCGATTTGGTTCATAGCTGACGTGTTCGTTAAACAGCCGATTTGAAGCTCGAAAGCTTCATTCGTACATAATAGGTAGCTTTGTGAACTTGTTATTCGACGATTAATTATTATATAGAACGTATACAAAACAGTAGATATCATACTATGTGTTTAAACTGAATGAGCTTTTGTTTACGGGATTGCAAATGAGTCGTTTGTATGTTGGTCTGTATGTTACTAATAGGTTAAATACAATGGACCCGTCTCCTGTAGTGAAAAATCGGTATATCTTTTAAAGTAACTCATTAACGCAAAGCACAAAACTTTTTGAATTTTTGAAAAATCCCTATTATTACCGAAGTTACCGATAGCGATATACGAGTATATCAATTTATCTGTGCTTTTAGTATAAAATCGTGTCAGAGAATATTTTTTTCATATATCGAAAAAATATCGAAAAGGTACTTCTGTTTTTAGCTTTTTAAACGCAATTTACATAAAAACCTTCATGTAGCAGAAGGATTCATTCCCTTAAAATGCTTTGCCTATTTTAATGGGGCTTTCCGTGTAGCTTTAGGACTTGTTTAAACGGGCTGAAACAATCGAGTTTCGGTCGCACCAAGCTTTTAGCAATAGCTTAAAATAAAGCACAAATCTGTTCCTCATATATTCTAAACTAACGCATATATACATGTTCAAACGAAATTTGCTGACAATAATTTTATATGAACTGTCGTAAAATTATACTATCCGTGGTTATACGTAATATAAATAAAAAAAAAAACAATAATATTCGTGGACATGCCGCCGTAACGGTCTTCTTTGTTGTTATCACATTACCAAAATGTCGTATTCGCAATATATTACTGCACAACCAGAATTAAAACCATTTTCTATGAGACTATTCCCTGCATAAAGATTTCAACATATTGTAATATTAAAATAAGATTGTGTTAGCTCAGATTTTAGCGGTGTTACTACAAAACGGTGTTTAACTTTAGACAGTGTTTAAATCTGTTGCTGTCACTCATTTACAATATGAAAGAAAAGGACAACAACAGATTTAAACACTGTCCAAATTTAAACACCGTTTTGTAGTAACACGGTGGATGTTTAAATTATAAATATTTTACACTTTCAAAAACCTTAAAAATGCGAAAATGACCAATAAACCGTAGAATTGTAGGCTTGTACATTAGTATAAAAGTCAATAATTAAATAAAATACTTTATATTATAATATTATACAGTTTAAGATATATTTGGGTCCGACCTGGACCCGGCATCAGTTAAGTATACTAATAACATAAATAGGTATGGCTTGACAACACGCATAGACAATAACATTAGCGCATTGATAAAATTCGTATAAATATACGTACTCTATATATAAAAAGCTTTTCAAAAGTGAATATATTTTATACAATTAGTATAAAAGAAGTGACTGACAGATCTACGCCTAGACCTAATAACGGCTGGACCTAGGAACATGAAGTTTGGACTATAGGTTTCTTGTATGACGTAGATACCCGTCAATAAGGGATTGTAGGAAATTCCCGCAGGATCCAGAGAAACGGGATCCACGCAAGCAAGACTGCGGGGCGTCAGCTAGTTATTTATAACATAATATATTTCAACTTTACTACAAATTACTAAATCATAATGGATGAAGATTATATTCAAACCAGAGCTACTAACAGCAGCATCACCCCAATTTTGCCTTGAACTACACGGAATTCCAAATATTTTCAAGTTTATGTTCTAATTTATAAATTATGTATTTTTTAGTCATTGAGATTGTGTGATAATGATACAAAGAACATAAAAATGCACAAACATTATTTTATGGTTTGTTGTGAATTTACTGAATAAAAATACAGTTTTAGCAATTTTCGACATAAAGTGAACTATTAACGAATCAGATATTCCCTATTTCTACATCCTTAAGGATTATTCTATATTTTAAACCTGGTAAAATAAATTTAAATAAATTTAGTTTGTTAGGAAAATAAACCAAAATCTATACGTTTTCTTTGTTTCCAAAACATGAAACTTTTCTTGCTAAATATATATTTCATAAAAATACGGACCTCTATGGATGGTTAAAGGGTTCTTTGATAAAATTAAATTTAAAAGATTTCGCTTTTTGTTAATAGATCTGTTCACTTACCAAATTTCCAGTACGAATTTAGCATTATTGATCAAAAGTCATTAATGATGCATCCATATAAATAAATAAAGTTAAGGTTTCTGTCTATGACTTTGAAATAAAGGATATGATTGTGGTTATTTGCATGTTACCAAACCCAAACAAGCAACTGTCTATTTGTTTATCCGGGCTGTCTCCGAAACGGCTGAACAGATTTTAACGGGACTTTCAGTGGCAGGTAGACTTTTCAGAGAGTAATTTGACATCTGTCACTTTTGACATCCGTCACATTTTATCCCGGAAAAATGCTCCGGGAAAAATTATTCCTGAAAAGTTGTGTCATCTATCAGTTTTAGATATCTCACTTTTAAGATCTCGTCACTGACCATTGTTGGCATTTTTTTGTGTTTACTTGACGATCTGTCACTTTTGACAACTGTCTCTGAAATTGGTCAATTTCCGTCCTAAGCTTCACAAACACCAAATCAACGCTGGCGAAGCCGTGGGCGGCACCTAGTGTTAACGTACTGATACAGATAGGTATTTTACCTCGTGTCATGGCTATTGACAATCTTACGTCATCGATTAGATGTTCTGAGATAATCAGACGGACGTCGCGGTCAGCCGGGGTCAGTGTCAAATTAACATAAAATATGCCACCACCACAAGAATAATAATAATAATAATTAATTATATATTCTTACTCACACATAAAAAGGATCATCAAAAAAGAATTAGCTAACCACCCAAATTCGTATTTTTGTGTAAAAGGTAAAAAATATCTATAATTCACTGTCGAAATAAAACGTAGTATGCATTATGAAGTGTACGTAATACAAAATTTTGAGGGTTCCGTATGTTCATTTACTGTTTCTTTTCGTCAATGAGCTTGAATGAATGAATGATTGAATGAATTTATTCACAACAAAAGGTACATTAAAAGCTTATTATTTACTATAAATAACAATTAGCAAAACCCTTAACAATAAAGTTTTACATAATTAGATTTATAGTCAAGTCAAGACTACTCGCCGTACTAGTTTATAAAAATAAACTGTTTGACGGACAGGTATCTAGTTTGACATACTAAATATTACATTTTTAGGGTGGCTTATTCAAATAACACACTTTCTTAACATAATTGTGTATATTATAAATATGTTTATACATAAAAGTAATTAATTTAATAGGTGTTTTGTAGAGTAGTGTAGTGTAAAACTTGGAGTGTATTTGAACTGAAAAGGATATATAATAATTTATTAAATAAAATAAATAAAATAACTATTTGAACAATTAAGCTGAAATTTTTATTAAAGGTACCTTGAGACAATCAATAAATCAATAGTCCGTTAAATATTCTTTGACGAAACCCAAAAAAACTTACTCACAAATATTCATTAAAACAGCATAAATGTCAAGGATTAATGTATCTTCGTTGGATCTGGCACTACACCGGCGGGAAAATCGAATGTGTATGTTCATATGTATCTACACATACATATTTATGTATCTCATTTTTCTGTCGAAGATGTTTTTTTCGAAGAAGAAAATGAAGATTTGTAAATGTTCTTTCTTTCGTGCAATAATAGATTGCGCTGAAAAGTTTGCATTATTTGACAGTTGTGTCGATTCGGCGCAACACGACTTAACTTATTTGACAGAACTAAACTTAATTTGAGCCTTCTGTCTTTTTCTTTCCGTATCGAAAAAGACAAAGACAGAACGCTTAAAATAAGGTTAGTCCTGTCAAATTAGTTAAATTGTGTTTAGCCGAATCGACACTATTATGATTTAGTTATCCGTCTTCATGTAACAAAATCTTTTTCTTTTGAAATAATTCAACTATGCGACCCAAAAAAGTTATTAAGATTGCCTTACAATAAATTCTGTCCAAAGGATCTGTCGATATCGATTATTCATAAGAAACGTCTTTACACGTCTTTTTATGGGAATAAACAATAAAAAGAGTTCACGATTAATATATCGTCATGGTAAAAACAAAAATAAGTAAAAACTGTTACATATCATTTCCATTTGCATGGTGGAAATCGTTTCAACCGGATGACCGGTAGTATTTTTAGAACAAAAGCTTTTGTTGTTACAAGCTCAGACTTTTTGCTTTTTGTATGGCTTACAATCGGATCGGATTTTCTTGGAATTTGGAGTAATGTTTATTTTTCATTTCAGTTTAATTAAATTAAGTGGTTACCAATAAAATTACTTAATTCGATTAGTTAAAGAACATTCTGTCATGACATTTTGAATGTGATATGCTTTATACAAAATATCGTGGTAAACTGGCGACATTAGTCGGGAAAATTTACGTTTTTTTTAGAAAAGTCTTATGAAATGTTCATATTTTGGTAAATTATGTGTCAACAAATTTATAAGTCTAATATCTTAGCAGTTTTATTTAGCTAATTTAAAAAATATTTATTTACGTATTAGGTCATAAAAGTTGACAATGGTGTCGATTCGGCTAAACACAATTAAAGTAATTTGACAGGACTAACCTTATTTTAAGCGTTCTGTCTTTGTCTTTTCGATACGGAAAGAACAAGACAGAAGGCTCAAATTAAGTTTAGTTCTGTCAAATAAGTTAGCCGAATCGACACAATTGTGATAAGCTTTCCGTAAACAAGGTGTGGGAGATTGAACACTACCTACAAAAAATAAAATGTCGTATTTGGAAATGTGGTATATTAACCTATCAATAGGAAATATTGGTCTATATTAACCATGTATTCAACATCATCAACATCGTCAACATCTCCCTCTCTTTCCGCGTACCCTCGATCGTGTCGCGCCTCTACGCAGAGGTTTATGGTATTTTTGAAATTTTTATAGAAAAATAAAAAGTTAAGTTACTTGAAATTTTAAAGTAAGTTTCAAGAAGATAGTATTATATTAAAATAAGAAAGATATATCGGTATAAAAATAATCAATTTTATACACTATATCTTGACAATATCACATTGATAAGATTTAAATGTCTAAAGTAAGTAATCCAAATATACAAATTTACTGTCTATTTCCCTAAGGATCTTTGTAACTAGTATTTTTTTGTTTATTAAGTCTTTCAGATTTTAAGCTTCGAGAACCTTATTTTTCTAATAATAAAAAAAATTTTTGCTTAATAATAAGGCAACACAGTTCCCTTAAAGTTATTAGTATTTTACATGTTTGTAAGCTAAATGTGGTTGATGGATATTAACAGATTTGAAACGTATAATTTTAGAGCTAAACAGCGTATGGAAGTTGTTAACGCTCTTAAGAGTATGGCATACCCTAGCAACGTTTTTATTACCCGTCCAGCATAAAAAAACCAATGGCAAAGACTTTATTAAATTTTGATAGAGGCGATTATACTAATAATCACGCAGCGAAACAACAAATTGGAGTCTTATTAGCTAATACTGAAATATTTTGCAGGCAAAAAATATTAAATTTAAGTAGATTGACTTCATATTTATATTACTTATTTTATGAAAAAAATCAAGTTGACCCTTAACCGCGTTTTTCTGCGGAAATAGGTTGATAAATTATTTTTTTAGTCAAAAGTATACAAGGTGTAACAGAAAGGTATAACCATATTTGAAGGGCTTATTCAGTCAGATCAACTTTTACTATGGAGCCTGGAGCCAACACTGAAATCTCAAAAAAAAATCTGCCCTTCTATACATTTTCGCCGAGCGACATTGCATTTTTTTATGAAACACTAAAAAAAATTTCTCGAGATACAGTTTTTGTTCCATAGTAAAAGTTGTTCTATACCATTGACTGAATAAGCTCTTCAAATATGGTTACACCTTTCTGTTATACCTTTGACGGTTATGGTTTTACGGTTTTGAAATTGGAAAACATGTTTGAATAAATTTTCCTCGATAGAAATAATTGTTGAAATGAGGTCTTCAAACACACTTTTTCTCCTCGTTTGACGAATAGAAACCATATACAGAACTGAAACATATTTTATTAGGTGTGTTTTAGCAATATATAGACATTTGATATTTGAAATTTTGCTAGCTATTTTAGTTTTTTTAATAAAAATATAAAACCAACTTTTTTCCCTTTTGCCCTAAATCCGCACCTCTTGCACTTCGCGATTTTTCGCTTGGAGTGACAGTGACGAAAATAACATTCGCATAGCCTCTTAATAGTTCTGTGGTATCAACCAAGACAATCGTATCGTATTTGGACTCAATGTATGTAAGCCTGAACTGGCACTCAATATCATGGATTTTGTACAATATTGGGAGTTGTAGGGGCTAGCGAAGGTAATGTGTGAAATAAATGGCCTATGGCCTATATTTACACACCGTGACTAAAAAGGACCAAATAATTTATTTTTCAATGCCAGTGCTCGTAAAGGCCCACTTTTTATGCATCAAAACCGAACAGAAAGTCGATTATTTTGCCCTAGGGCTTTATTATTATTATTATTTTTAATTTATTTATAATGGTTGGCTAACCTGCAACCTTTCTTGTGTACCATAAATGTTATACTTTTTTTTTCCACTGTTTAACGGCTCTGGATACAGTCCTTTTGAGCCAGTCATAATTTAAAGTTCACAAGATTATATTTGTTTTATTTCCTCACACTATGCATTGAAAAACGTAGTACACGGGTGTAAGAGCAATAAATTACTCGGTTACGTTTAAAACACTCGCTACGCCCGTGTTTTAAATCGTCCTCGTAATTTATTCCTTTTCGCCCTTGTAACATAAACTACTATTACTCTTGGCCTTGACAAAATAATGGTGAAAATAGGGACCTTAAAAATATATGTATATCGTTGATATGATAAACAATCGTGGTGCTTTACAAAGATTGTGTTTCGAAATGATTATAATTTTAGATTACTTGTTTTTTTTTTGGTGAGTATCTTGCATGCAAGCTTCTCCCTGTAGAGCCAAAGAACAAAAGTCCATTAATATGGCTGAAGCTAATCATCTATAATTATGTATATGTCTAAACAGACATGGCCAAACAATTGTGATGCAGTTATGTTATAATACACATTACGACATGTGAATGTAGGTTGTGGGTACATATACGGTCAAGTTCATTGCACCCACCGAGGTGACCCAAAGTGTAGTCAACTGTTGCATAACTCTGGAATCGGACAAATTGACGGAATACCACCGAAGCGTGTTCACCATCTCGTCCGGACGACCTTGGCCCTGCACTTTCTATTCTTTACTACTTTATCCATAACTGAGAATTCAACTCTTTTATTAATTATTCGATTCGATTCTCTATTATCCGATTCGTGCGCGTGAATGTAATCGAACGATGAATATTGATGACAATGGCAGGGCGGTCGTCGGGGTTGCTACTTAAAAAGGGCCTTTCGCCCATCTTCCAAAAAAATTGTTTGGGTATTTAAATAATTAAAAAAATAGGAAGAAAATCTCAGTATTTATTGTCAGCTTATTTCTATACTAGTTGTACCCGCGACTTCATTTTGAATAGACATCTACTAGTTTTGCAGGAGGAATTCGTTTCTGCCTCTGGGGCGTAAACACAGAATAAAATACTAAATCAGAAGAATCACCTTGCAAAAACATTGAAATAAATAGCTACTCTCGCTAAGCAGCAATAAAGTACAAACTAGCTCGGTAACTTTTTATAATTGCCTAAAGTCAGGTACCACACGTGCGTGCAAGCTAGAATGTATGGAATATCTACGTGCTAGAGCTTCTTTTACTGTGACGGTCATAAATCACTGTTCACTCGGTAGGGTTGTTTAAAAAACGTTGCACGCGTGAAAGAGGTGTTTTATAAGGTGTTTATGCAGCCAAATTCATACTGCATGCTTGGTAAATGATCAGTATCACGGACCGATAACAATTTTTGTTAAATTCTCAAAATAATATGTTGACCTACTTACCATAGTAATTGACTCGGCGCTAGGCTTGCGTTTGTAGGGAACAGGGTTTTTTTAAATAAGGAAATAATTTTAGAATTTCCCAAAAAAGGTCATCGAACCTTGATACCGACTACTTACCGAGTGTTTAGTATGAATTTGGCTGCATAAATTAATGTCACCATATATTTTAGTTTGTAAAATTATTTATAAATGAATGATGTAATATTTTGTTTTATTTATTACTCATACATTATATACGAGAACTGTATTGTATATTGATAAATAGACCTGACATGCATGTTGACTGAGAGAAAATTGAAATATATTTTAAGGACCTAATAAAAGTAGTATCAAGTATGTATGTAAGCATAGAATAAATAGAAACGCGTAGAAAAGTCGAGACGCGTAGGTACAAGCGAGAACGTGTATCACAGAGCGTGCGTGCGTAACACTCGACTGACTGACTGACTCTATCTATAAGTAGTGTATTGTAGTGCCGACCAGGGTTGGATTCAGACCCTCGGAAAATTATTGTCTATCTGAATTAAAAATATACTACTTGGCTAAAATTATACTACGTTTCGTTTTTCGTCGATTTTTGTTTTGAATTGATATAAAATAGCCTATTTGTAAGTGAAATTTATAAAAAATTTACTAAAAAGATTCATAATTTAATAAAATAGCCTATTTGTTAGCGAAATTAAAAAAAAAATACTAAAAATATTCATAACGCACAGAAATTTCCGTAATTGTAGGGTAAATGTTAAAAAGCAAAACGTCTCAATCAATAAAACAAGTCGGTCGGCCTGAAGATAAAATTATGGTAATTTTACGTAGTATAGTTCCGTTACGATACTACATACTACATGTCATGAAAATATGGTACAAATAGTATAATTATATTACGAAATCCAACCCTGAATTTGTAGTGCCGACGACGGGCTGCGTCGCGGTAGGTATTTATCGCGGGTCACGTGATCAAGTGATACCCCGCGTAAGTAATAATTGTTCTTTAAAGTTTAGACTTCGTAACAATATTATCATAGTATTAGATAGATAAGCCTAACCTTTTATTTTATTTTTCCGTATATAAGTATTTAGTTTCATTGTTATTCTTACTTAAAAATTGTCGTGTGATAAGTATGTTTGACGCACTTATATTGCAAAAATAAATTATTTCAATTAATTTAATTTTAATTACATTCCAAATCTGAATAAATCGACCCATATCAAGAAATATTGGTGTTGTATAGCGGTTTATCTATTACTAGTAAGTAGGTGATTTAAGCACCATAAACTTCAATGTTGTTTGATTAAGTAAGCTTTTTGCACGAAAGCTCTTTATGTTTCTACAAACAATTATTCAAATGAGTCAATAGCCGAGGCATAAGTTTATGGAGCCGGTACTAATTTAGGTCATGAATTTGAAGAAGCCATAAAACGAATTGTCTGTAATGAAGTGTACAAGATATGCCAGTAACTCGGTGTTTGTTACCGTTTCATTAGAAAACATTTGTAGCATTGTTTCTTCGAGTGTTTTTGATGACATCTCTTACGTCGTATATTATGCGAGGAAAGGTATTAATTTGGTTTCAAGCAAGAAAGATTGAGAAGCATAAAATAATGATGTGCGTGCGTCCCATCATCACAAATAATGATGTGCGTGCGTCCCATCATCATAAATAATGCTGTGCGTCCGTCCCATCATCATAAATAATGCTGTGCGTCCGTCCCATCATCATAAATAATGATGTGCGTCCGGACGTCCCATCATCACAAATAATGATGTGCGTGCGTCCCATCATCATAAATAATGCTGTGCGTCCGTCCCATCATCATAAATAATGATGTGCGTGCGTCTCATCATCATAAATAATGATGTGCGTGCGTCCCATCATCATAAATAATGATGTGCGCCCGTCCCATCATCATAAATAATGATGTGCGTGCGTCTCATCATCATAAATAATGATGTGCGTGCGTCTCATCATCATAAATAATGATGTGCGTGCGTCTCATCATCATAAATAATGATGTGCGTGCGTCCCATCATCATAAATAATGATGTGCGTGCGTCTCATCATCATAAATAATGATGTGCGTGCGTCTCATCATCATAAATAATGATGTGCGTGCGTCCCATCATCATAAATAATGATGTGCGCCCGTCCCATCATCATAAATAATGATGTGCGTGCGTCCCATCATCATAAATAATGCTGTGCGTCCGTCCCATCATCATAAATAATGATGTTCGTGAGTCTCATCATCATAAATAATGATGTGCGTGCGTCCCATCATCATAAATAATGATGTGCGTGAGTCCCATCATCATAAATAATGATGTGCGTGATTCCCATCATCATAAATAATGATGTGTGTCCGTCCCATCATCATAAATAATGATGTGCGTCCGTCCCATCATCATAAATAATGATGTGCGTGCGTCCCATCATCATAAATATCATCAATCAGATTGAATAGGCCTTTTCCAAATGAGCCAGATTTACGAACGACCATCAATTAAATATAGGATTTTCTATCTGTTTAAAACTGTACATTTTTTCTAGATAGGTATTAAAATACTGTAATTCTTATTAAACGAGAATACAATACTATATTCTTTATTGCACACCAAAAAAATAAATAAATAGATAATTCCAAAACGTAAAATTTAAGTATGGTACAATTGGCGATCTTATCATTTGATGGAGGAACCCTTAAACGAAAAAAAAAAGGGAAGTGGTGGTGTACAAAATTAATAGATACAATTTATCCAATACATAAGTATATAATAAACGTAAATAATACAATAACAAAATCAAACTTTTTATATTTTTCGAAATGTTTCGATCACTTCACTTCAATCATTCATTCATTCGACTGATGTCGGCCTCATTGAAGAGGTCGAAATATTTCGAAAAATATAAAATGTTTGATTTTGTTATTAATATCTAATGTTTACTACTATAAATAAAAGGCTGATATAGCTACAATTATATTTATTCATAAATAATATAATTATACACACACACAAATGTAGAATATATTTAAACATGGGTATGTACGTAAATAAAATATAAACAAAAATTAATCAGTATAAATATTAAAAAAGGAACAGGAAAAAAAACAACAATTTGATCAAAGTAAAAGACATAATGTTGTTTAGCCAGAATATTGACCACTTGTCTTATTAAGAGAGAACGAAAACCCCTTTTTTACTTTACAAATTTTATTACAGAAATATTTTTTTGATGATATATTTTTTCACTAGCTTTACCTACGTCTTTGTGTAGTTTAAGGGTAACATCTGTGCCTCCGGTGAAAAACGATTTAACTCAAAAAGCCCAACTTTACAGGAGAGTCGAAAAACAATTCCTTCATCACTTTACAACTTTTAATACAGTAATATTTTTTTAGTAATGTGTTTTTACATTAACATAAAACCAGACAGTTTACGTTATGAAGCAAAAGTTTTGTAAATTTATATAAATGTAAATTTGTCTTTGAAAATTTGTATCGGTACATAAAATAATTTACAACTTCAAAATTACGTTCGAGTTAACCAATACTCGGTAAATATGTAGATTTATGAGACGCGATATGACTTAGGGAGATGGATTACGGATTTAGGAAGGCAATTAACCCGGATTCGCTCGAGTTTAGTAGGGTGTAGTATACTGGGTGTTAATTTGATAACCTTTTTCCTTCAAACAGAGTTTAATATGAACAACTTTTACTATAGGGCCAACCCTCGCGAAAAAATAATCAGCTGTTCCATAGAAAAGTTAAACACTGACTCGACCAAAATGTATGAATCAGCTGTTTTTTTGCGATTTCGATGTTGACCCCGTAGTAAAAGTTATTCATATTTATAGGTAAAAAATACCTCTTTTAAGGAAAAAGGTCAATTTTAATTATAACCCACAATTAATTATCATGAACCCATCGAGTAATGTAACGGGATGGGTACCAAAACCGCAAACACTTATGTCAACAATTTGGCCCCAATAATGCACAAGCTTCATGTGGCAACGATTCATACTTATGGGACCCTACTTGAATAAGATTCCTACAGTTTTCTATTTTAAAATATACTATCAATTTATAGATTATTTGAACGTATTCATTTAAAAATATACCTATATCTTGACCACTGACAAGGTCGTTTTCTAGGTATTAAGTCTGGGGACAAGGGTTTTCCGTGGGCTCCTCGATGATTTTTTGGTTTTTATGACATCAATTTTCTTATTCTACAACTTATAACGAGACCTCTCCCAAGATACACCTCTCCCATGCTTCTATCACCAAGGAGCCCACGGGAACTGAATAGTTTACTTGCACCTGGACTATATATTGTTCTCATTTAGATCCCATTCTATATTTCCAGTAAAGATAATAAAATAAGGAAAGAGATAACAGCGGACTTATATAAAAAACAAATGCTTGTCAAATGTAATTTTTTTGACTATAAATAATCTCTTTCCACAAAGTAGAGACAGAATTCATGGCACGACCACGTACTTATTTATGATTATTGCAAAACAGCTCTCCTCAATAACTATTTTTGATCGGGATAGCCGAACAGTTTCAGCAGATCCAGACTGAATTATTATTTATACAGGGTGTAACAGAAAGGTGTAACCATATTTGAAGAGCTTATTCAGTCAATGGTATAGAACAACTTTTACTATGGAACAAAACCTGTATCTCGAAAAAAAAAAATCGACTGTTTCATAGAAAAATGCAATGCCGCTCGGCCGAAACGTATGGAAGGGCAGATTTTTTTTTTGAGATTTCAAGGTTGGCTCCATAGTCAAAGTTGTTCTATAGAACAACTTTGATAGAATATATGGTATACCATTGACTGAATAAGCTCTTCAAATATGGTTACACCTTTCTGTTACACGTTGTATAGGGTGACTGGAAATTGCTCTTATTCCTCTCGTGGAAGTAAACTATGATTAATTTGAAGTGATTTGACCCCTATCACTTGGGGGTCGCAAATCCGCCATTTTCGAGAAAATTTTCATTTTTAAAGTTCAATTTTAATTCTTTGTTATCGTGATTTTAGACATGCAGCATAAGATTTTGCAATTATTTGAGTGATTTTTAGCCTTAAGGAGATTGATCAATCAGTAAGCTATCAGTTCATGCCAAATTTCAGGCCAAAAAATAACAAGATTTTTTTTGGCGTTTTTTATTTGTCGAATTTCGCAATTTTATAAATAAAGCAAAGAATGTCGATTATCTTGAAAATTACGGATTTGCGACCCCCAAGTGATAGGGGTCAAATCACTCCAAATTAATCGTAGTTTCTTCCCACGAGAGGAATAAGAGCAATTTCCAGTCACCCTGTATATACCTATTTATTTTGAGAGTCTGTTCATATGAGGTACCCGGGAAATCGCACGTTGAAAACTAGTTAGACACAAAGATTTATGTGAATCGATATTTTAACTTAGTTTGCCCCAGAAACTACCAAGATTTGGTAGACGGACGACACCGTATTTATAGACAGTTTATATCGTCTAGGCACTGGCTAAAATAGACAGGTGATTTCTATTTCTAGAGCTATTGATTAAAAACCTTGAAGCTTAATATAGCTTGAATGGAATCTCATAATGGCAACTTTTCCTTGGCTCCTTTTATTAAAATAGCCACTACACAGCTCCCTTTAGTGATAGCGCAAAGATACACACATCCTTAAAAAAACCTCCTTAATTTTGGCAGATTACGTAACAATTATGCACTTCAATGTAGCGGTAATTTGTTTTTATGTACAACATATTTTGAAAGCTATGGAGACATTCAAAACGTTAATGTTTTTTTTTAATCTATTTCAAAATGTGCAAGACTTAATTACCTACCACACAGTTGTCTTTGACTACCACGTTGTCCACTTTCAAAAATATTATATTTTTTGCCTGTGCATGTGTTTATAAACATTAATGAGCATTGCAATTAAAAATAATTAATTAATATCTTCCCTAGACGCAAAACGAAAGCGTGTCTGAAAACCTCGTTTTCGTATCCCATTAAGGGGCTATACCGTGAAAATTGACACTTTTTGAAGTTATTTATCTGCTCTTTTAATGAAGTTCCAAGTAAAATAAATTAGTATAACAATTTTGGGACCTTTTACTAGATTTTGGTCTATTAGAAACGCGATACGAGAAATTTCATTCGATAGAAATAATTATTGAAATCAGGTCTAAATTTACACTTTTTTTGATATTCTGACAAATTAGGATAGCATACAGACTTGAAAAATATTTATTTAGATGGGTTTTAACTACACCTAAATTACTGGTTATGGAATTTTTTGTAGCTATTTTAGTTAATTTTGCATTAATTTAAAACCGACTTTTTGACAATTTTCCCCGATTTCGTCCCTTTCGCACTGCGGGTCTTTCTGCCTGGAGTAACGGGGACCTTTGCTAGCACGGTATATCACCTTAAGGCCAGAATATGCAGTAAATTTGCCTTTCCCTCAAAGCAAAGTGCATAATTTGATATGAAACTCTGAAAGTAGCAGCCAATCTAATAGGTTATTCTAATAGGTCTAATAGGTTATATAAATCGTGTATACGTTTTGTCAATTTGTTTTAAAATAGGCACGCGTTTTCAAAGATATACTTGTGAAATTTTTACGGTGGGAGTTAAGGCACCTATGATTTCCATCATTTCCGTATTACAAGATAGCGTTAAGTTTGAAATACCAGGTTTAATTTAAGGAACTATAAACAGTAATGTGTGGTGTGGCCATTATTCAGTTAAACTTTTTCAACAAGATTCTTATTTTATTGAATCATTAAAATATATTTAAGGTCACCATTCCGTTTACTCTATAATTATTTCTACTTGGAATACTTCAGTAACAAAGAGAGTAACAAGTAGATCTGTTTATAGCTCTTATTTAGTTTGATCTGTTTATTGTATAGGTTAGAGAATTAAAAAATCAAAACAAAGACAGCCGAAACAATAAGAATTTTAAATGTCAATAAGTAATTTTCCATAACATGTTTGTTACGTACCTACGTGGTAGTGAATAAAGTGTATCTGTAGTTAAATTACGGAACTAACCTGTAAAAATTTCGACCCATTTTTTGTTCAAACCAGACCATTATATTATGTTGCGTCACATTTATAAAACAACGAGAGCTGGACCATGGTCTATACTCTAGTAGTTATTGCATCATGGCGGTCAACGATCTCTAACCAGTCACCTCCAGGAAACGAACGGGTATCCGACGTACCCGTAATATTCAACAAAAATGTAATCCAATACGGCAGTGTACGTCATTGCCCTAAATATGAGCCGATGTTTTACAATGATCCTCTAAAATATTTCATACAGTTGAATAAATGTCTCTTTTTCTGCTCTTTTCAGGCAATCACAGCGTTGGTAGGAGTAGTGGTTGCAGATGTCTCACATCTGAAACACGGCGGCCAATACCAAGTTCCCCACACTTCTTATGGAGTTCCATCCCACCAGGGCAGCACTAGCTACGCCAGTTACACCGGAAGCAGCGGTGCTTCCCTTGGCTCCAAGGCGTACGGCAGCCCGCTAGTCGGTCAACAAAGCGGCCCAAGCAATGTGTACCAGACTTCAGGTTTAGGAAACGGCTACCAACAGGGCATTCAGTCTTTTGGAAATGGATACCAGCAGGGCGTTCAATCTCTTGGGAATGGATACCAGCAGGGCGTTCATTATCTTGGAAATGGATATCAGCAAGGCGCTCAGTCTCTTGGAAGTGGGTACCAACAGGGCGTTCAGTCAGCTCAGGGTGGATACCAAAACTTGGGCCACTACCAAAACATTGCTAGTGGATCTGGAATCTTAGGCCAGTACCAACCTACTGGGCAGAACCTCGCTGGTGTCATTACGCCAACTTACCAGTACGACTCTGGTGTGTCTCAAGGTGGTCTTCAGTACCAAAATAGCCAACAATACCAGTCTAATTTAGTACAGAAGTACCAAGAATACTATAAGCAGCAACAGCAGCAGCCCACCCAAGTTTTCAAACACTTTTATGTTCACGCTGCACCAGAAGAGCCAGAGCAGCCTTCCTTCCGTCAGCCCCCAGTTCTTCCACCACCTCAGAAGCATTACAAAATAATCTTCATCAAGACACCATCCCAAGCAGCGGCTGCTCCTCAAATCCTTCCAGTGCAGCAACAGAATGAAGAAAAGACTATCGTCTACGTCTTGGTTCAGAAACCAGAGGAAGCCGGAGAAATTATTGTGCCTAAGATTGAACAGAAGCCTCCAGCAAAACCAGAAGTATTTTTCATCAAATACAAAGGAAATGAAGGATCTCAACAAGTGATCAACAACATCGTGAGCGACTACAACAAGGGACAAGATAATTCAGTCAGTTACTCAGGAGCTGAAATCTCTGGGTCTGGCTTGTCTGGTGTGCAAGGTCTTTCTAATGTGCAGGATTTCTCTAGTGTGCAGGGTATCTCTGGTGTGCAAGGTCTTTCTGATGTGCATGGTGTCTCTAGCGTGCAGGGTCTGTCTGGTGCTTCCACTTTAGGCTCTTCTGATGCTTATACCATCCAGACTTCTGGTGGTCAACAGCAATCATATGGTTCAACGGCCAGTCAACTTGTTGACGATCAAACTCAGTCTACTGAGGCAGGATCTTCGGAAGGCTCCGTGGCTCAAGCTTTTGGTACTATCAGTGGATCATCGAGCAATGTTGCTTCTGCTGAGGCAGTAAGCAGTGATTTCAGAAACGATGGGGAATCTAGTGCCAGCGCACAAAGTGGTTTTGGTTCGTCGGGTGATCTTGAAAGCTTTAACACAATCACTACAAGTCAAGGTCTTCCACACGAAACTTATGGGATTCCCAAATTTAGGTTGAACTAATTGCTTCTTAAAAATACTTTTGGTGATAACAACAAAACCTACATAGATAAATAACAAAAAAAGAATAATTTTTCCTATGAAAATGTAAATAAACAAATACCTATAAAATATTAAAGACTGTAATGTAAGAAATGTCTTGCATTAGTATGAATATTGTGAAAACAAGGAAGCATTTTTTGTAAAATGAGAGTAAAAGAAGGTTTATAACTACAATTTTGTTTTATTGTTCATACGACTAACAAAACGACTATTTATTTCCCTGTTTTTCAAAACCCTATGATAAAACTATTAAAAATATATAATAGGTCTTTACCTATGAAATTGCTTAAATTTTCTTACAGATTCATGAGTTCATAGTTCCTGTAATTCAATAGCTATTTCCATTATTTGTTTTAAAGTTGATTTCAAAGTTTTACATCCACGTATTAAATGTTGTTTTTATTGTCAGTTTGATAACCAAAATGAAAGTTTCAGAAACAGTTCGTCCTAAATGCCATCCATTTCCATGATAAGATTCGTTATAATTTTTTACAGCTGACACTTTTCAAAAATTAAATGAATGTTGCTGTAAGCTTACTGTAGTCTCATTCATACACAAAAGAAATTACATAATTTGGATTTGCTCTTCCTAAAAAAATTGGAAACATGTTAGTACTGAAAATTGAGTTTCCTTCAAATTCTCTATAGAAAACGGCAATTTCATATGTAAAGACCTAATATATTATTATTTTATACAAATGGTTATCGTATTTGGTTTGATTACTGTTACGTTATATATTCAGGGATCGGATAATCGGATCGATATATACCTAACGTTGGAAAAAAGCATTCAAATGTTTCATAGGTGGAGTCTGCTTCTTATCATATTATTAACTAGCTATTGCCCGTGACATCGTCTGCGTGGAAGAAGATAATGCGGCCACAGTGTAATTCCCTTGGAAATGCCGCAATGGAAATTATTCCAGTTTTTAAGTTGGATAATAAGTTATCGAAAAGTGATCCCACTTCCTTCTTTCTTTTTAATCCTTAAATCACTGTTGAGGATCGTACAGTGGTAACCGCATCAAAACCCGTTCAGTAGTTTTTGCGTGATGCATGAAATACTGACCAAAATTCCTTTTTTTAGTATCAATATCCTAGTGTGCTATTTTTTTTAGAATATCATCAATGTATAGACAGACACAGCCCTTTTCTTTAACAGTTGTAATACTTTAATAGTACTTAATGTTAGCTTTACAATTTTTAGAGCCCGTTTCATCACAGAAGGTACCACCATCTGTTATACTAATTTCGCATTAAAACTTTTAATTTACCTTCTATTTAAACGAAATAAAAAAATTTTTATTTCTTTCGCGTTCTAATAATGAACAGCGCCTGTTGATTTTATATGTACTAAATTTTTATATGCTACATAATACTGAACAAAGTTTTCTTGTTTTTTTTTTAAGCAATCGTTCGTGACGTCTATTGGCCGTCATCGCCAGGAATTATTATTTGCTATGTAACTTCTAACAGTAGAAAAGTCAATTCCAAAAATTCATTTTCGACATGTCGTTTATTCTAATCCAAATTAAGTTCCGTCCACCTGTGAAAACTACATGAAAATCAGTTCAGTAGCTTCGGAGATGTGCGCGAATAAACAAACAGACAGACAGAAAAGAATTCTAAAAATCGCGGATTTGTGTTCTAGTACTCTTTTTTAGTCACCCCCTTTCTATTTTTATTATTTTTCTTTATTGTACAGACACAACGGGTTCTACTTTTTTTTAAAAATACGGAAACTACGGAATTGCTTAAAACATTACGATGATGTACCTAATACTTAATATACGAGTATGTTCCCGTAAATGTATATTATTCGGGAAATGTATACAATTCCTAGGAAATTTATAAAATTCCAAGCTGATTTAGGCCGGACAGAGCAGAAGGCCGAAGAAAAGGCTATATGTCATACTAGCAACTCCGGAGGCAAAACAGAAAACAACGGCTATACGTCATACTAGCTCAGCCGAAGGCTGAAAAGGGCAATTTGTTTTCGACCGAAACCTTCTTTCGCTATATCTAAGGAAAATTGTATTCAATTCCTGAATATTCAATTCATTGCTTTCTTTATTTTAAAATTTTGCCTTTTTGTTCCAAAATTAATTTACGTTTTGCGTTGGTGTCCCCTTTGGAAATTTGACGTCTATCTCGAAATTTTTGATAATATTCTTTTTCAAACTTTGGTAACAATTTTAAACTGCTCACTCACTGACCGGTCTTGGAGCCAAGCCACCCTTCCAGTCCGGCTCGGTGGCCTGGGGATTCGCCAAATTTCTCGTGTAGCCCTCCCTGCTTTCCTGTCCTCCAGCCACAGTACGTAGGACCTCTTTGGTACAATAATAAGCCCATGACTCGGTGATGTTGAGGCCTCGTGCTTGGTAGAGGCCAGGGACGCTTGGACGCTTGCCTGTCCCGGCGAGAGTCTGCCCACGGATTTGAATTCTCAAAAATTATTGGTCGAGCCGATCTGCAGCAAGGTTCAAAAAAACATGTTGGATACCTCCACCAACGCTGCGGACCGAGCTCGTCTTCTGGCAGCTGGTGAGCGGGAGTCAGGTTACTGGCTGCACGCTTTACCATCTGTCGTCATTGGCACTCAGCTGGACAAAACAACTCAATTCAAATTCAAATTCAAATTCAAATAGTTTATTTTGCAAAGCAGGTATAGATATATACACTTTTTACACGTCAAATTTAATCTAATAAAGAAAATATATGTAATAGAATAATAAATGTACATGAACTAAATTAAAGGTTTATTTAATTTATGTAGCAATATATTTACGATTAAAATGATAGGTAAAATATATATTATACAAGGTAAAATCCAATCAGCCGCCCGAACCCATACCGGAGACCCGGCCAGGGACCAGGAACAAGGTTCAGTGATCACCAACCGAGCCCCCAGCACGAATCCAGGCGGCCGACCAAATCCCATCCTATATACTACATACTAATAGGTTACATATATAAATACATGCCTACCTCCGCCCATTCGATTAGTCTTGCTAAGAAGAAGGGCAAGAAACTTAGCAAGATCATGTCTTTTTTTCAACATAAAACTTATACTATACAATATATGACTTATATCTACTTTAACCAAGGGATAAGAAAATACAAGACAGTAGGAATTCAGGTTAATGAAAAAAAGAAAAACATATATATCTTTGTCTACCTGTCTCATATAGTCCTTTTCCTTTTACAGTCTGTAATCAATTAATGTTTACACCTTAGAGGAATCATAAGTTAAGAAATTATACTATTTAATTAAATTATAACTTACTACGAGTATCATTATCACTGTAACACCATGCTTCACCATCATCCAAATATTCATTTATTTTATAATATGCCCTTTTCAATAGGCCCTGCTTAATATACAGTTTAAACTTATTCTCTGACAAAGTAAGGACCTCCTTTGGAAGTTTATTGTAAAATCTTATACCATGTCCTACAAAAGAGGTACTCACCTTAGCGAGTCTGATTTTTGGAAAAGCCAGTTTATGCTTATTTCTGGTCTCCTTACAATGTTGCTTACCAAGCCTTGGGAAAGACTCAACATTTTTTCTGACATATCTAAGGACTTGGTAAATATATTCACAAGGAACCGTTAATATATTAATTTCTTTGAACTTTTGTCTTAATGAATCCCGGTGCTTCATATTATAAATAGCCCGAATTGCTCTCTTCTGCAAAACAAAGACTGCGTCTGTATCCGCGGCTCTACCCCATAACAGCATGCCGTATAACATAATGCTGTGAAAGTAACTAAAATAGACTAGTCTAGCAGTATCTACATCAGTAATTTGTCTTATGCGTCTAACAGCGTATGCGGCCGAACTAAGTCTACCACATAGGGCTTCTATGTGGGGACCCCACTGAAGACGAGAGTCTACCGTAATGCCTAAAAACTTTGTTTCGTTAACTAACTCCAACTTGGACCCCTGCAAAAGCAAATTACCATCCACTTGAATTACATTTGGTAACGTAAATTTTATACACTTTGTCTTTTTTGCGTTTAAAACTAAATTATTTACAGTAAACCAATCAAGCACCAGTGATAAAGTTGTATTCGCGCCGTCAAGGATATCTTTACGTCTATTAACTTTAAAAATAAGTGACGTGTCGTCTGCGAATAATACTATCTTCGTTAAGTCTTTAACTAAATATGGAAGGTCATTTATGTAAATTAAAAACAGCAAGGGCCCTAATATGGAACCCTGCGGGACACCCATTTTAACTAATGCTCCACTTGATTTTACCCCGTTAATGTCTACCTTTTGAATACGATCACTAAGATATGACTTCAATAACGCCAAAGATTTGCCCCTCACTCCGTAGTGATCCAATTTACATAAGAGTGTTTCATGATTAACGCAATCAAAGGCTTTCGAGAGGTCACAAAATACACCAAATGCATCTTGCTTTTCTTCCCAAGCATCAAAAATGTGCTTAACTAAAGCAACTCCTGCATCTGTGGTTGACATCCCTCTAGTGAATCCATATTGTTCACAGTGAAGTAACTTATTTAAATTAAAATGAAATAACAATTGATTAAAAACTATTTTTTCAAAAACCTTACTCAATACCGGTAAAACTGACACAGGTCTATAGTTTGAAGGGTCCCCGTGGTCGCCTGATTTAAAAAGGGGGATCAATTTACTAAACTTCATTAAGTCAGGAAAGATACCATCATCTACACATTTATTAAAAATTAATGCCAAATAAGGAGCTATTAAATCAATAACAGAACTTATAACTTTCACAGATAGGCCCCATAAGTCCTCGGTTTTTTTCAAGTTAAGCGATTTAAATGCTTTAATTACAGTTAATGAATTAATATGTTTAAAAGCAAATACAGAAAGACACTGAGGTACGTGATCTATTAAAAGATCCTGCGCAAGCCTAGGGCTTGAATTTAAATCTTTAGTTGTTAAGGAAGGAATTTCAGTAAAGAATTGTTCAAAGGCATTCGCAACTTCTTTATCTCCTGTAACGACTTCATTGTTAATACTTAACTTAAGTTCGTTATCTCGTTTCTTACTTTTCCCAGTTTCAGTATTTATGATGTTCCATACTGTTTTTACTTTGTTATCGGACCTTTTAAGTTTTTTATTCAAGTAGATACTTTTTGCTTTTAAACACACCAATTTAAAGATGCGTGAGTATTCTATAGCCGTGAGTCTCTGGATCGGCGCCAGGACGAATGAACCTCACCGCTGTCGATGTGGTGTCAACGTCGACCAGCTTGAACACCATGGCCTATCCTGCAAAAGGAGCGCTGGACGTCTGTCACGGCATGCCAGTCTGAATGATGTCATCCGTCGGGCCCTTGCCACCATTGGCGTGCCGGCTATTTTGGATCCGAAAGGCATTGTACGCAGCGATGGTAAGAGGCCCGATGGAATGACACTCATTCCGTGGAAAAACGGCAGGTCGCTGGTGTGGGACGCCACTTGTGTCGACACATTGGCGGCATCCCACATCCAAGCGACTGCCGCTAAAGCTGGTGCTGCGGCAGCCTCAGCAGAGGGCTCCAAAAGGCGCAAGTATGTAGATCCAAGTTCAGACTATATATTTGCGCCTTTTGGAGTAGAAAACTTAGGGCCGTGGAGTCCAGCCGCGAAGCAGATGTTAAAGGAAATATCTTCGCGACTGGTTGACGTTTCAGGGGAGCGGAGGGCTGGGGCATACCTCGGACAGCGTCTTAGCTTAGCTATCCGACGAGGCTTCCAGCCTTTTGGGAACCCTGCCGATCGACAGCGGTGATTTGGAAAAAATATTTTATATGGTTTAATTTATAGGTAAGTTTTTCTTAGTTTTTTTTTCAATTTAGTTAGGTATAATTTTATCTTTTATATTTATATAAATTTACAGGTAGTCTAGTTTTTTAATGTTATTTAAGTTTTAAATAAAAGTTTTTATTCCTGAATATATATTTTTAAAATTATTTATTTATCTACATTTCCAGTACCATATCTATTAAGTATTACATTATCGTAACGTCCTAAGCAATTCCGTATTTCCGGGATTTAAACTATCAAAATTATATTGTAAGAAGCCGACTCCACACATAGAAACTTTCTCAGTATTTCTAACTTTAGGTATATATCGATCCGAATATCCAACCCCTTGTTATAATATTTTTACAATAATAAATAAATGTCTATATGTTGCAGTAAAAGTGCAAACTTGTCGCGTGTTTTTATCTTTTTAGCAAACATCCTCACTTGTTGTTTAATGTTTGGTAAAAAACACAGTGGACAATAACATTACGCGTGTGTTGCGGATGGAAAACATACTGTGTTTGGACAGAGAAGTAACTAAACGCGTACTTGTTGTAAATTTATGCAGAAACTTATGCACATGGTGCAGAAAAAATGGAGTGAGTTACTATATAATAATAATTATATAAATAAAAGAAAATAAACAACATATTACATAAAATACATAACGACATAATATTTTCAATTTATAATAACTATTGATAAAATTTTCAGATGCGTCACGACTTTTCTGATAGTGATAGCAATTTTAACGAACCCCGTCACTTTGGTTTATGGTTTACCTTTGATGAACACAACAGAACCATTGGTACAAAAAGTATTTGCAAGAATACCTCAAGATTTAAATACAGAAGATTTTCGCAACCTTTTCGCAGACATGCCGAATCCGCCACAGTTTAGTCTTGGGTCCTCAAATCAGGTAGGCAGAATATTAATTCCAAGGAAACGATCGTATGATTCAGATAATGGAAACGTTATGAATATACCTCTGTTTATGCAGCCCTACGAAGATTACAAAATACTGGTGGTGAGAGCTCCGCAGAACGCAAGAATGTTTGCAGATAATGGCTCGAAGCCCCTGGTTGTGTATATTCTTTTTCCCGAAGATCGCGGTAATTTCACTGCAGCCCAAAGCTTTGATAATTTACCTGTAGTATATTTTGTCAATTCACGAACAGACGTTCCTAAAAGGAGTACGAATGTAGAGCCAATAATTTTAGTCGATAATAAAAGAACAGTCACCGGGTTAAAGAGTAAGGAGATTTCTAAGTATGTAAGATTTAGGAATAAGTTTTTTCGTTCTCTGGCCGGTAATCATTTGGTCAATAAAGCGCAGAGTTTAAATGATTGATGTCGTTGTAATTTATTAGATATGTCTTATAATCGCGCAAAGACCGCACATTCTTGCGATATGCTCAATTGATATCACCAGTCGCGGTTAAGAGTCAATTCTCTGGATTTGTAACAAAACACAACTTTTAGCTAACAGCAATGTGTACTAATAGTTTACTTAAATAGTTCAAGCTTTAGGTAGCTTCAAAATAATTTTTCTTTATTCACGCTTATGGAAAATACAATTATTTTGAAGCTACCATAATATCATTAAAAATATATTTATGCTTATAGTAAAATATTGGTATACCTACATTTCTCTTACCTAAAAGTTGTATTTTGTGGATCGTGATGGCTTAGGCCGTAATCTTTTATTATCTGTTCTCCAGATCATTCAACTCACTTAAATAACTTTTCACTTTCATCTAGTAATTTCCCTCCGTTGTGGAAAATGGTATGTACATCCTTTATCGAAGTGTTCCAATCCCAGTACTTTCAAAGATTATCGCCCGATATCTATTTTAACTTGTCTTTCCAAGGCACTTGAAAGAGTGGTCAATCACCAACTTTTGAATTTTCTTCACACGAATAACCTCTTGAATTCTTTTCAAACGGGATTTCTGCCTTTATCAAAATAACTGATGATTTCCGTCATGCCATGGACAATAGGCAACTAACGCTCCTCACCCTACTTGATTTTAGCAGCGCCTTTAATTGCGTGGACTACGAAATTCTTCGTTCCTTTAGTATTTCTGAGTCTGCTACGACATGGTTTGATTCTTATTTCCATGGACGTCAACAGCGCGTTCATGTCAATGACACATTCTCTGATTGGTGTGACGTGACTACTGACTACTGGAGTTCCACAAGGCGGAGTTATTTCCCCATTGCTCTTCTCTGTCTTCACAAATAATCTTGTCTCTGTTGTAAAAATCAGCACTTATCACTTGTATGCCGATGACTTGTAGCTGTACTTGTCTTACAACCAAGACTCGCTCTCTAATGCTTTTGAGAAAATGACCATTGATCTCGACTCTATTAGTTTATGGACTGAAAAGTATGGGTTCTTAGTAAATGAAGTCAAGACGCAAGTCATGGTTTTGGGAAGTGGGGCTCTCGTTAATAAACTTGACCTGCATAACTTGCCCCCAGTTCACTTCAATAATATACTCCTACCTTACTGTACCAATGTAAAAAATCTGGGTTTGCATAAAAAAATTAACATGTCCTGAGATTTACAAGTATTAGAAATCAGTAGGAAAATATTTGCATTTATGCATGCCTTTAAACTCATACAAAAGTTCTTGCCATACTCTGCTAAAATTACTCTTGTCAATTCCTTGTTGTTCCCCATTCTAGATTATGCAGATGTCTGCCATCCCGACTTATATATTATTATTAAGTAATATCCTCATTGTCAAAGGTTAGCTGGTAGATAATACTAACTATTAATAAAGTATTTTCTTATAATAATTTATATTTTGGCCGTTATAATTATTTCTTAATATTATGATGCAAATCTGGAGAATCGACCCAAACCCACTATTTTGTTCGACCACATATATGGTGGCAACAAAAACTACCATGGTTAAGGCGAGGAATTGGGTCACTAAAATGTCACTTCCACAGAAACCAAAAAAGGCGTATTGAGAGATAGACGGACTCAAGCCGAAACAGACAAAAGTAGGTTTTTATATATATTATTAGAAACAGGGTTATCCGATCCTTTCAGGAGGTTAAAGTAGGAGTCATTACAAACATATTTGACTACGAGATAACCTGGGTTAAAATGAACCCTTTTCGAGACATTAGACATTTATAGTTTTTAAGCCACCATGAAATCGATTTTTCAAATATTTTTTAATTTATGTTTTTTGTTGTATTTTTTTCGATATATTTTTGTAAAAAATAATTAAATAAATTACCTTTCAAAACTACAAGAAAATTGGAAAATGTTACAGCACAGGGCCCTTTAATCGCAATTTTAAGTTTAATTTTTACAAAATTGTTTTATAAAGTGGATTTTTTTTTCACAAGGAAATCCCCCTACATTATTTTGTGCAGATTTTATTAAAAACAACTGCATATTTCTTAGCTATCCATGAAGGTACAACAGTTGGGTTATCTGTGTACAATATTTCGACAAACTCGATGACAAAGGGCTCACGTAGTCAAATCCAAAGTAACGGTACTTCAAGGTTAAGTGCCGTTGTCTGCTCCTAACAATGTAAAATAATAACGGAGTCGGGTTTTTGGGATAGAAAGCGTTGTGTTTGGTCCACCAAAACAATTTTATGTTGTTACAATGCCAAACAAACTTGGGGTAAATCTTACTGCCTTAGCATTTCCCGCGATTCAAAAATTCGCCATCTGCGCAGGTAACCCTACGGCTACATTATTGGGATTCGGTGAATGTTTTCGGTTTCGTGGTATGTTTATTACGTTTACTGTCGCGAAGCCCTCGCCATGAAAGGGACAAAGCGAAATGCAATAGTGTCCACCTTGTAAGTTTACTCATATAACTTGTTCCCCTTCATGAATTCAAGAGAATATTCGTCCTATAATCAGGTCGAAGAGTTAAGTCATATCACTTGTGTACACCTGTACAAGATTTACCCCACGTTTGTTTGGCACTGTAACAACAAAACATTGTTTTGGTGGACCAAACACAACGCTTTCAATCCCAAAAACACGCCTGTTATCATTTTAGATTTTTAGGGGCAGGCAAGGGCACTTAAGGCGATATGTAAAAGTTTTAGCGTCCCTGTTACTCCATATGCGAAAAAATCCTCAGTGCGAGAGGGACGGATTCGTGGAAAAGTATCAAAAAGTCGGTTTTTATTAATATCAAATGTACTAAAGTTGCTATCAAAATTTCGTTTAACCAGAGGACTTATTATGTATGGTAAGTTGCCATCTGGACTAGGTTGCTATTATCAAAAACATATATATTCTATCGAATTCAGATTGTGTAAGGATATGTTCGCACTTGAAGTGACGACACAGTTCGTAAATAGTTCAATACACACTAAAGGAAATTTTGAAAGTTCAGTTTTTATCTATGTTTTTGATGATAGGCGCCCAGTTCAGTTGCCAACCAAAGATACAGAATAGGGGGGCTGGTTCTAGATACCGTTAAAACCCATCTTATGAAATATAGTTGCAGTCGAAATTGGTGTCGAAAAGGACCTCATTTCAATAAATATTGTCTATCGAGCCGAATTTCTCCAATCGCGTTTCTGTTTTAACAGATCCCTAGAAAAAGAATCCAAAAATAATATACTATTTTATCAAAATAATACATTATTTACTGAAGTAGATATGAAAGTCCTTAAAGTGTCGATTTCTTTTCCGTAGCGCCTTAACCTTGAAGTACCGTTACTTTGGATTTGACTACGTGAGCCCTTTGTCATCGAGTTTGTCGAAATATTGTACACAGATAACCCAACCGTTGTACCTTCATCGATAGCTAAGAAATATGTAGATGTTTTTAAAATAATCTGCACAAAATAATGTAGGGGATTTTCTTGTGAAAATATTCATTTTATAAAACAATTTCGTAAAAATTGCGATTAAAGGGCCCTGTGCTCCAATGTTTTCCAATTTTCTTGTAGTTTTAAATATTATTGTAATGTCTATTTACATGTAGAACAATAATTATGGTGGCGCTCCTCTTGATTGTTAGTCTGGTTGGAAAAATATAGCCTTGAGTAGTATGGAAACCGTAGACTCCTGGTATTTGGTGAACGAACCATTACCAATCAAAAGCTAAACAATGTTTGCTTCGGCCAGTAATTGGATGGGTGACCGGTATTAAGTGGGTGGCGATTAATTTTTGTTGTAATTGGCCTTTGGTAGTATGGATTGTTACTAAGACCTAAGTTGAAACCGTTGTCTTTGTACTAATGTATAATGTACAGAGTATTACTGTTATAGTTGGTAGATTTAATACGGAATTAAAAACATAAATAAAACACAATGATGACATAGTCACACAATACAAATGTACGTATAACATCTGCACGTAACGCGCCTGCGCCTGCCCGACCACCCGCTAACTGAAAGCGGTGGGAGGGAATTGGAAAAAGGAGTGAATTCACTCAAAACTGGTTAGTGTGTAGCGTATCAAGCCTATTAAGGCGATGTGTAAAAGTTTTAAGCGTCCCTTTTACTTCATATGCGAAAAAATCCTCAGTGCGAGAGGGACGGATTCGAGGAAAAGTAGCAAAAAGTCGGTTTTTTATTAATATAAAATATACTAAAGTTGCTATCAAAATTTAGTTTAACCAGGTCCTAGATACTGTTACAATCCATCTAATAAAATATAATTTCAGTCCATATGTCATTCCTAATTGTCAAACCAGAAGAATTGGTTTCGAAAAAGACCTTATTTCAATAAATATTTCTATCAAGCCGAATTTTTCCGATCGCGTTTCTGTTCTAACAGATCCCTAGAAAAAAAATTCAAAAATAATATACTATTTTATCAAAATAATACATTATTTACTGAAGTAGATATGCACGTTCTAAAAGTGTCGATTTTTTTCCGTAGCGCCTTAATGAAAAAACCCTTAGTCATGAAATATTAAAAAACTGTTACATGGCTTTTGATAAAACTTACATGTTCAGTACCGTATAACTCTGAAAGGACTCGGATTTGCAACTAGGCGTCACAGTATCTTCTATTCAGATTAAAAAGAGCTACCCACCGATGTATCACAAATAGCTATTGGAGTTGGTTACCAAAATTTGCATCATACTTTGAGGTATAAGCTGAACTTACTATTACTTGAATACCAATCTTATGGATAGGAACAATTTACTTATGAAGATAAAAAAAAAAAAATGTTTTGGATGGCACCGTCACTTAACTGATTATGTTATATTGTGAAGCCCGCAGTTTGAAATATTGTACTTTTTTGAATAGCATTTTTTGATGTTTTTAAGGAAAACGAGTTAAGTCGTATTGTAAAGTCAATTATTAAAAATCTTTTAATTTTCAAAAATATATTTTTTTACGTAATTTTGTTTCTTACTAAGTTATAAAAAAAAATAAAAATAAAAATAAATTTTAATTATTCTCTATGGCTTTTGCCGCTGGCCTAATTTATTTCACCCTCAGCGCCAGTTCATCATTTTGGGTACGCATATGTGAAGTACATGTGTATCAAAAATGATACACACATAATTTGCTTTTGTCGTTTTATACTCTAAAGCAGCGTTTCTTAACCTTTTTTGTCCACGGACCCCTTAGGAAATCAAGCACAATTTTAAGGACCCCCTTAATAAAAAAGCAGCAATAAATTTTGGACCATTTATTTTACTTCTACAAATTACAAAAAAATATACATTTTCATATAAAATACATTACTGAGAAGGTTGGTCCTGCTTTTTTGCAACTAAATTAGTGATATTTGGGATTTATATTATTACTGAGTTGTAGTCTAAAATCAATTTTATGATTGTTAAATGGTTCATAGATTAGGCTGCGGACCCCCATACATATGCTCGGGGACCCCCAGGGGTTTGCGGACCACAGGTTAAGAAAAGCTGCTCTAAAGGCACATGTTTCCATATATTTTGTATGTCAGAAAAAAAACCGTGGCTGGAAACAATTTTTTTGGTGTATTTGATGTAGGTATGTAATGAAGAGGTTAATTAAAAAAAATAATTAAACAGTGGCCTGTGAAAAAAGTTTACAAAAATGGCCGCCGCTGAGGGTGTTGAATTGCTACACTGTGAAAGCACTAGATATTACGCGACGGAAATACGTCGATGTTGAATTATATTAAACCTTATACAAGGTGGCATTTCTTTAAACAGTTAAATTCATTCTGAAGACAAAGTAACATGACCTTTTTTGAAATTCGTAAATAATATTTTTTTGTTCCCTACAAGCGCTAGCCCAGCCCCGAGTCAACTACTTGGGAAGCAACATTTTATTTTGCGAAATTAGCAAAAAGTGTTATCGATCCGTAATCACTAACCAAGCCTCCAGTATGAATTTGGCTGCAAAAGTAATGTCACCTTATACAACGTGTAACAGAAAGGTGTAGTATTTGAAGAGCTTATTCAGTCAATTGGTATAGAAAAACTTTTACTTTGGCGCCAACCCTGAAATCTCAAAAAAAAATCTGCCCTTCCATACATTTCAGCCGAGCGGTATTGCATGTTTCTGTGAAAAAGCTATTTTTTTTCGAGATACAGGGTTTGTTCCATAGTAAAAGTTGTTCTGTAACATTGACTGAATAAGCTCTTCAAATATGGTTACGCCTTTCTGTTACACGTTGTATATTAAAGTGTATATATTTATTAATTTATTCAAATGGCACGTCAACAATATTATAAACAAATAAATATAAGTAGCACTTTCTGGAGGTTTTAGTTTCAGCTTGAGTACCGGTGGTAGTACTGTCAAGCCTTTAATTTTTTCATTGTAAAATAGTCTTTATATGCAGGTGATAAAAGCAAAATTACGTACCGATTTTTTTCT
The DNA here is from genome assembly GCA_934047225.1 of Ypsolopha sequella. Taxonomy (NCBI): domain Eukaryota; kingdom Metazoa; phylum Arthropoda; class Insecta; order Lepidoptera; family Ypsolophidae; genus Ypsolopha; species Ypsolopha sequella. Next base: position 7,040,311 of record OW203983.1, on the reverse strand, counting down.
TGGATAACATTAAATACAACGAGTAGTCTAAGTACTTAATTAAATACACCACAGTTGTACTTAAGTTGCATTAGTAAGTTAAAGCTGAATATCTCAATGTAACTTTTATGAGGCTCTGATTTTAAATATGTAAACAATTTTTATGACTGCAATATTTTAGTATATTGATTTGAACTCAGATTTTTTTGGCTTTTCTAACTGTACAGCCTTCTAATACGTATGTATTTTCATATGTATTAAATATGAAATTGCCGTTTTCCATATAGAATTTGAAGAAAACTCATTTTCAGTACTAACATTTTTGCATGTTTTTTAGGAATGACAAATGCAAATTATGTCATGTCTTTTGTGTATGAATGAGACAACATTAAGCTAACAGTAAAATTAATTTAATTTATGAAAAGTGTCAGCTATTACGAATCTTATCATGAAAATGGATGGCATTTAGGACGAACTGTTTTTGAAGAATTAATTTTAGTTATCATATTGATAATAAAAACAAAATTTAATACGTAGGTGTAAAACCTTTAAATCAACTTTCAAACAAACAACAAATAATGGAAATAGCTATTGAATTACAGGAATTATGAACTCATGAATCTGAAAATAAAATTCGGCAATTTCATATGTAAATATCGATTATTTATTCGGAATAAAAATAAATACCTATGTATATATTTCTTATGAAAGGCAATGTTACACAGGTAGACTAACACACCTAGCTAAGTACTTATACTATCAAGAATCCGAAGACCGATATGGCCTGTGATATATTGTTTTAGAGATAGGTGATACACAGAGGCGATATTTCCAGAGTTGCTATAAATAACACATTTCTGGACACAGTACAAAATGTAATACTTTATTTTCCATGCTCTTCATCTGAAAAAACGGATCAAAAGCTTATACAAATTATACAAAACTGCAAAATGATTGTTTAGCTTATATTAGAAGTTTTAACAAGTGAGATCTTTAAAGAAGAAAGAAAATAAATTGCAATTTATAAATTTTATCATAAGACTGTACTTATAAAAAACATAATAACATTAGTTAGAGCAGGGCTTCCCAAATTTTTATTGTGACGCCCTTGGGAGCATGCCATTTCTTTGCGACGCCCCCCTCCCTTCGTTCACCTCCCCTCTCGGGCCAAAAAGTTCCTACCGTGTGTAGTTCTAGCCTATGAACAAGTTATAAAAAAACTCCAAATAACATTTATTATAAATATTATTAGAGTGCAATACAAACTAGAAAATATCAATCAGAAACAAACCCAAAGACAAGAATATGAAAAAATTCCCCGGGCCAGGATTCGAACCTGCGACCTCTTGTTATCAAGACAAGCGCGCTACCAATTGCGCCACCGAGGTTCCTACCCGGACCGGTAGGTGCAACTGCAGAAAAGCCTGTTTCGCACAAGTACGATGTCGCAAATGGTAATAGATCTGCCAATGCTGCAGTACTGAGGGGATGGTATTCGTGAAAAACTGAGTTCCAAAATTTAAGCAGTTGTCTTTGCCGTAAGGCTAGAGTCACAGGACAATTCTATTAACTGTTCTTCTTCTTCTGTCGAAACGCCCGAAACGTCTCGACGCCCCTGGGATAATGCCACGATGCCCCTGGGCTTCGCGACGCACACTTTGGGAAGCCCTGAGTTAGAGCATAGTCCATGAGGGGCTGAAATAAATAACAATATTGCAAGCAAACAAACAACATGTAACAAATATAAAATAAGTACTTATAGAAAGACAGATAACAAACAAATGGTGTAACACATACCATGCATGTTGTTACAGTACAAAAGTGAAACTTTGTGTTTTTATTTTTCTGATAATCAGTTGGACTTGGAAATTATCTACTTTTTATAATGTTTAACCTCAAGTTTACCACGCCGAAACTTGACTTATCAAAACTTATCCAATAAAGGTGGACTAATAGTTATTCATATATTTTGGTTATGTAACATGCTTGATTACTTGGGTTTTTTTTGTAATCCCTGCCGAACAGCCCAATTTTATTGTAAATTTCATTGTAACAAATGAAAAATCAAAATAACCATCTTTCAGATTTGATTACTAATAATAAGTAGTAGCAATATATTTTTATGATAAATTGATAAGGTCATCTTATTATACTTCTTTAATCTGTGAAGTTCTATTTTTTTGTTAAAACAATAGAGAAGCAAGGTTGTAAAACAAGTATTGATACGGCAGGAAGTATGCTTGTATTGTATATATTCAGACAGGTACATAGATTTGTGATTATTATCAAAGAATTTAGGCACATATATTTTCAATAAATTTGTTTTTGTACAAAAATGTTAACTTTTATTTGTATTTCTTTAGAGAATCGTTCTGAAAAAGTTGAATAACATCTCTGATTTTATTTCGTAAACGATTTCGGGAGTCAAATAAACTCCAGTCAGGTTTCGTCAAAAGATATAGAAGCAATTCTTATCAAAATCCCGCATAAGTTCGCACTAAATTCGCACTCGCATAAAACCTTTACAGACATACCCACAACCACATTACTTAATTTCCGTTATAGAAAAGTTGCAAACGAATTTGGAACTTATGTTACATAAACATTTGGGAGAGAAACTTATTTTTCTAAGTAAGGTGAGTTCAAGGGTTCCGTGCCCAAAAAATTTAAAAGGAACTCTAACGGTGCGTCTGTCGGTTTGTCTATACAGTGTGATCCTTCTAAGAGTGCACATCCGTGGGGTGGAACTAGACCCTGTTTTATCGACAAAAAAATGATTTTTAGGGTTCCGTAGTACCTAAAAGGTACAAAAGGTACAACTTATGGTGAGACTCCGTTGTCCGTCCGTCCGTCCGTATGTCACAGCCTCATCATAACTTTAGCACCGTTAAAGATAAATACATTAAATTTGGCACAAAAATAGCATTAATTTGCCTACATATCAGGGTGTGAAAAAAATATGAAAAATTTGAAATTGTTCAAAATATTTCCAAAACAAAAGTGAGAAAAATCCAATATGAAGGGTAAGCGGGAAGAGGGATCATAGTCAACAAAAGGTAGTTTTGAAATAAGTAGAAAAAACTTTCTGACGTTATTATTTAAGAACTCTTAGTGGGCAATTATTGTTGTCGCAGTGAATTATTGTATCTGCTGTTTTTTTTTTCTTCAAAAGCAAACTTTACTATCAGCCCATAGCTTCATATTCTATGAATGTCTGTCTGGCTGATAGTAAAGTTTTGCGTTTTGCGTTGTGTTGCGCCGAAACGATACCATTAAAAAGCTTATTGTAAAAATATATACTTTTACTATGTTTACTGGCACTGGTTTCGAGAAACCTTTAATAACCCCAAAAATATGTATGTATTATAAATTAATAAATATAAATATAAAAAAATCATAGTAATATGTGTTTACGTAAAGATTACAGGAAAAATAAAGCGGTTGAGAAATTCACGAAAAAAATTGCAAAATTAAATTTATCATCCACAATAGGGAACCCTAGGTACGCGAGTCTGACTCGCACTAGGCCGGTTTTTTCCGAGTTTAATCTTCATATGTAAAATTATGCCCTTTGGGACGTAAATGCGAACCCAAGGAGTCGCCGGACCCCAGGTTAGGCAGTATAACAAAAGCGTTGAAGAATCATTCAATTCAATTTTTCATATTGATTTTATTCAAGAGACATGAGACATCTAGCGTTGAAACACAGTATTACGTTGTCGTATCACAACTTAGAGTGTTTTAGTGTGTACTCGGTAGGTACCTACTTTCAAATCAAGTCAGACGACGACCAATAACAAAGAGTCTACTAGTGGTTTAACGGGTACTTTACATTTTCTGTAGATGTCGTTATCGTCGATAAAATCTATACTAATAATAAAGTAGTAAAAAAGTCGTGTCTATACATTGAATATTTTTGAGAAAGTATTGTATTAGTATTGTACTGAGAAAACTAATTTTTTTTTGAATGTCTGTCTGTCTGTTCCGTTTTAACGCGAGAACCACACAACGGATTTGGAATTTTGGATGCGGTTTTTATTATCATCGTAGTGACCCTCATAAGTAAGCATAATTATAAGGGGTGTTTATAAAATAACCACCAAGACGGAAATATATTTACAAAAAACAACTATATCAAACTTACGTATTACAACAATTTTATATATGCACAAGCGCATTTTTAATGATTTTATGGTAGCTTCAAAATAACTGGATTTTCCATAAGAGAGAAGTTATATTTTTATTTTTATTTTTCTATCTTAGCTCTTATGGAAAATCTAATATTATATCCTATATTGAAGTTACCACAATTGAACTATTGGTATACATTGCCCCTAACTAAAAGCTTTATTTTAACCGTTATAATTCTTTTTTAATATTTTGTTACAAATCCGGACAATCGCCTCTTTATTTTCTTAAAACACACATGTCTAATTCGTTAGGCCCATTTATTTTAATTAACCATTACAACAAATTCAAGCCTAAGGACATCATTTTATTAAAATTAAAGTATGCCTCACTTTAATTTCACTTTAAATTTTTTATTGTATTTCCCCGTATTATATTTATTTTTCATCGTTTTACATACATACACGCTTATATATCACGTTTGTCTCCCAGAGGGGTAGGCAGAGACTACAGATTTCCATCTGCTACGATCCTGATACACGTATTAAATTATTTTTTAAAGATTAATATAGACCTACAGTCAGTGTATTTATGAACCAGTACCTATATTACGAAAAAGCTATTCGAATTTGAACAGTCATGATATTTTATAATTCATGCCAATGGCCGTATCGTATGTTACACAATGGCCGTATCGTATGTTACACAATGGCCGTATCGTATGTTACACAATGGCCGTATCGTATGTTACACAATGGCCGTATCGTATTACGTTACACAATGGCCGTATCGTATGTTACAGAAATACAAATTAGCCTATGATTCCGTACCATTTATTGTATATAAAATGTAAATTTTTTGCCTGTGACTTCCATTACAAATTGAATCCTTGCACAGTACTGTTATCAGTATGGTTCAGTAACTAACCCATTAGGAACATAATAAAAAAAAAAAACAATTTTTGTTTAAGTCTAACACCAAGGGGAGTCACGAAAAAAAATCTCAAGGCATTTGAACTAGCTATTGCGCACTTATCAAAACTTTACTATGAATTTGGTTACATCAATCAAACTCACCTTTTATGAAAATATCAAATTAGTTTATCGGATAGATACTTTGAAATTATGCGGGCTCCATACTCTAACAACAGAAAGAATATAAAATGACATTACAACACAATCTTAAAAAACGACAATAAGAAGTGAAAAATAAAATGTAAACTGTATTACGATCCAGATCAAGAGATTAGTCTGGGGTCTGGGTGGGCACTTACGAAAATTACTTTCACCGTCCAGTACCCCGCCGCTTCAGCTCAACAAGAGAATTGGAGCACAAATCCTGTAGTTGTATCATTTGAGCTCAGCCCAGTGGCGTATTTTAATATTTGGCGCCCTGGGCCTGTAATATTTGCATCTCCATAAATGAACGAGGAAAAAGTAAAAATATTTCAATAATAAAATAAAATTGATTTGGACTGAAAATGATTATAATGAAAAACTCAAAAGGGCATACAAAGATATGAACACCATTTATTCAATAATTAATTTGTTTTGAAGGACAATTTTTTAAAAATAAAATTATAAAGTCAAAAAGCAATATAAATTAAAATATAGGTAATGATTGATTATGAAAGGCGCCCAAAGCTGAACGCGAGGTGCAGTTTGCCCCGCCCCTTGCAGCCTGCCGCCCCGGGCCAAGGCCCTTTTGCCCCTAGGGTAAATACGCCACTGGCTCAGCCCCTGACTTTGAGCGTTTAGATTCCATCAGATTGCGGTCCCAGAGACTCTCCGATATAAACGTAATTTCTTTTGCAGTTTAAAAAAAAGGCGGACGGAGTTTCTTTAACCGACAACTAAAGCACCCGATAGTATGCCGATCCGCTTGTATGCACGAGCCCGGCAAGCACACATTCACATTGTAGTATGCCAATTTCCACAGTAAGTCCACTCACACATGAGTACAAAAACCGCCAATGCTATGCACGACTCTGTCCGCCTTTTTTACGTCAATGTTACAAATTTGTAGGAAAATATCAACAGTAACACATAAAGAAATATAAATTTTATTTGTTATTTATTTATACTTCATATTAATTATGAAATAATGAAATTAAATAAAATTTATTTGTGTAAAATTTTGGAGAATAATAAAACTAAATTTAAATTTAAAGACGCCCATATTGCAAAAAAATACTTCCTGTATATAATTTTATTGATATGAGGGATTAATCATTGCAAAAAAAATATCGTTAACTTGGTTAGATAAGTTAAAGGTTTAGTAGGTATGTACCAATGAATAACAAATATAGCAAGCAATGTTAGATACTTCTGAAAACAAGTTTGAAGAAACTCTGAGAAAACTTGGCATCTTCTTAGATCTCAATTCTTTTATCTACGAAGCTGACAAACCCCTTTGTTCTTTGTACAGAACTCTATCCTTTTTCCCTCATGTTGTTTTCGGTGGATATGTATGTCTAATAGTTAGTAAATGCCCTGCATAACATAGGTCATGAACAAAACGTCACTTTATATAGTGACCCAAGTGTAAACAAGTCAAGACATTCATTTCATGATTATGTCATTCTCATTGTTTTTCGTTTCATTTCATAATTATTTTTTTCTACTACCTTTATGAAAAAGTTCCATTGAATACTCGAAACTAGTTTTGAAAATCGAACTTTCCGGGCCCCGTTGCGGAATGACTATCAGCTCCTCAGAATAAATCAGGTCAGTTTGAAATATCGTATTGAAATTTCATTTATTGCAAAATTAGGTTCTTTTTGACGTTTTTCTTCATTTCATGCTAAATTAGGTTCTTTTTGACGTCCTTAGTTTGTCTTTACAATCGAAAGTCCCTGCGTTTCGATTCACGACATAATCGATTATATCGCGTCTGACACTCTTTTTTCAAAATTGACAAACTCAAATTTGAAAGAAAAATTAAATGTTTAAATACATAAATCAGGTAGTAGAAAAAGTATCGTTCGCAACGAGTAAAAATGGGTTTTCTTACCCTCGGAATGTAAGCTTTCGACGTTCGCTTTGGGCTCACGTCGAAACTAGCTTCATTCCTCGGGTAAGAAAATCCGCCATTTTATACTCGTCACGAAATATACTATTTTTAAGTTTGAGGTTAAACGTCAGTCGTTCGGTTCAAGGTGCACAACTTAACTTTGTTTTTCCTGGTTAAGGGGAACTAAAATGCAAACAGAAATAAAATGTCAGACTTCGGATGATTTTGTTGCAATAATTAGGTAACGCCATAAAAAATATATATGTTCTAGGTTGAACTTTAAGAAATTCGATTTGCACGAACCAAGTTAATTGATTCATATTTGTACTGTCAATAAATTTTTTTGTAACCCTTTATTTTACACTTCTTATCGATTTTGTCTCAGGTATCGCTTTCGCGATTTTGTTGAGTTTTTTTCCATAAAATTAGTGTGAATGATATATACCCGAATTGCAAATACCGCGTTATTCGTGTCAAGAAAAGCACCCCCTTTTTCCAAAAATACGTAAATTCAACAAACGGCAGCAAGTTATTGTCAGTCTACGCCCATAGAGTATATTGAATACAGTCTACGACCTACGTACGCCTTGGGTTGGCGCCCATAAGACGTGGAACCTGTGTCTTTTTACCAAGCTATAAATATCTCCCAAAACTACTCCCAAAGACATTGAAATTAATTTTATGAAGTAATATTTCGAGGAGCATCAGTCGCGTTAAAAAACCCCAAAAATATGTATGTCCCCCCTCTTATAAATATAAAAAAAATCATAGTAATATGTGTAATCTAGGTACCTAGGTACGCGAGTCTGACTCGCACTTGGCCGGTTTTTTGATATTAGTTCGGCCTCTTCAGTGAGGCCGTCATAAGTTTAATAAATGACATTAGCGTATATAAATAAAAATATATTCAGAAAATTATGACATTGACATCATGTTACGAACTTTATACATAAAAAAACCGGCCAAGTGCGAGTCAGACCCGCGTACCTAGGATTCCGTATTGTGGATGATAAATTTAATTTTGTCATCTTTTTGTGAATTTCTCAACCGCTTTATTTTTCCTGTAATCTTTACGTAAACACATATAACCATGATTTTTGCAATATTTTTTGGTCCACTATTTTTGGAGATAAGGGGGGGACGTCAAGTGACGTCACACGAAGGCAAATGGAAGTTGCAGCTATTTCGTAAAAATATCCATCATCATGAGGTTTTTTAGACCACAAGTTCTAAAATACGGCTTATTAAACCTAAATCTCGAAATGGTTTTCGAATTAAGCGAATTCTACTTGATGTAAAATGACGTGCTCAATATCAGGTAACATAGACTTTTAAGAGGCCGGCGGAGCTATCCTAGCTTATACAAACGAAATATCAAAACTATTTGTAAATCATAGATTTTTTTTTATTTTATTTTATTTATTTTTATTCAGGAAACACACAGTCACAAACATAACAGATAACAATATACAAGACACACAAACAGACCTACAGTTCCTTAAAAGATCGTTTACAAAAATAATGTGGGAAACAACAGGGGTGGTTTTGATAACATTAAATAAACACTGATAACACAAAGGTACGATAAACATTAAATACACACTGATAACATAGAGATACATTATTAAACCTTAGAGATTAAACAATATTTCGCCAGTCCTTTTTTTAAACGCGCCCAAGGAAAGATTAAAAATATCGACATCACTAAGGCCTTTATTGTAGAGATACAGGGTTCGCCAGAAAAATGAATGTTTTGCCATATTTGTTGAACATAAATGGGTATAAAACGTATCTTTAGATCGTGAAGAAATGCGAGGGGTTTTAAGTGTTACTTTCTCCAAAAGTGCTTCGGAGTCTATTTGGTTGTTTATAATTTTGTAAAGAAATAGAACATCAAGATATTTTCTTCTGTTTTCTAAGGATGGAATCTTGTGACGCTTGGCAGTGCTAGCGTAGTCTTGAAAATAATGGCCAGTACGGTAATCTAATGATTTAAGGAATTTGTTTTGGATCTTTTCAATTCTAGCAGTGTGCGACGTATATTGTGGGTTCCAAGCTACACTACCAAACTCCAGAGTGCTGCGAACATAGGCAAAGTATAAAGATTTTAGTGTTTCTGCACGTTTAAAAGGCTTTGATAGTCTAAGAATAAGACCAAGTTTTTTGTAAGCCCTATTCATGACATTATCAATATGAATATTGAAATTCAACTTGGAATCGAGAGTAACACCAAGATATATATTCTTAAGTGTGTATTTATTCTGATTGCAGTATAGAATATATAGGTTCCTAAATATTTATAAAATCAGAACACTGATGTAAAAATGAAATATGAGAAAAATAATCTTTCAATGGAAATTTTAAATTGCTTATTTTGTCGTCTTTAAAATATTTATTTGGGAGCCTAGATATTCTTTAATGCAATCGGAATATATACAGACTACCTTATTAATGCAATCGGAATATATACAGACTACCTTATCTTTGATTTAGAAATGGTTTTGGTATTTCGTTAGTATGAACTGAGATTGCTTCGCAGGCCGCTTAATATTTTATTGAATAATGGCAAATTGGTAGATTTTAATAGTTAATACTTTACTGTAAACACGAAACACTCTAGAACCTGAACACTCTAGGATTTTCATACCAACCGCCTGAACAACTTTGAATTTAGCTTTTGTTGCGGTTTTCTCTTGAGTGGTTTTAAGTAAACAAAACTAGCTTGGCCCAATTTTACTCGAATGTTATATCGAAACTAACTTGAAGTTCCTGGAATTCGATGCACAGTTTGACAGAGACCCCGTGCAAGATGAGTAACGAATACCAGACCCTATTTTTAGGGTTCCGTACCCAAAGGCAAAACGGAGCCCTATTAAGGGGCAGAGAGTCGCCAACGACATTGGCGATATTAATTAAATTTATAATTAAAAAATAAGTAAAATAAATAAAAAAAATATTTTATAAAATTGATATACAATATGGGTATCAAATTGTAGGTATTAAAAATGTGATAGTAAAAATGTATAGTTTGGATATATTTTATTGCATCTATTTCGACAAATCCTTGAAAAACCAAAAAAAAATTTATGTCCCCCCCCCCTTATCTCCAAAACTGGTAGACCGAAAAATATGAAAAAAATCATGGTAATATGTGTTTACGTAAAGATTACATTTATCATCTATAATACGGAACCCTAGGTACGCAAGTCTGACTCGCACTTGGCCATTTTTTTTTTAAATGAAAACATTCTGGTCAATCTTTATTAATATACATATGGAACTGCCGAAATTTTCTTACAGATTCATGAGTTTATAATTCATGTAATTCAATAGCTATTTCAATTATTTGTTTTTTGTTTGAAACTTGATTTCAAGGTTTTACATCTACACATTAAATTTTGTTTTTATTTTCAGTTTTAATAAAAATAAAATCTTCAAAAACAGTTCGTCCTAAATGCCATCCATTTCCATAATAGGATTAGTAATAATATTTTACAGCTGACACATTTCAAAAATTAAATGAATGTTGCTGTTAGCTTAATGTTGTCTCATTCATACACATAAGAAAATTCATAATTTGGATTTGTCATCCCTAAAAAAAATGCAAAAATGTTAGTACTCAAAATTTAGTTTCCTTCAAATTCTCTATAGAAAACGGCAATTTCATATGTAAAGCCTAATATTTAGATCAATTGTTATGCAAAGTTTCATGACCTTATTCAAATTCAAAGATAATATTTTAAATACAAAATTAATACTAGCGGTTTATTGTACGGTTTGGAGGTACTCGTAACTTTGCATTTTTTTCTATCGAGAAAACCAGTGGGTCTATCGCGTAATTCTCATTTTCATCAACATCAACTTGAGATTGAAATTTGACGCGCGTGCGACGACGCCCGCCTAACATGCCATCTCTTTTGCACGCGTTGAATGTCGCATGCATTTGCTTGAAGTTGATACAAATGAGAATTACGCGGTAGAGCCCCTGTTTTTGCCACATTCTGGGGGGCAATTCCGAGTTTGTCGAATTAGCCTTCTCGACCGTAAAAACCTTTTAGAAGTCTCGCTTCGACTGTTTTTTTGAAATAGCCTCCCCTGGGCGTAGCATTAGTCCTCAACTTTTACCATATACAAGGTGAAATTTAATCATACATACATACATATACTTACGCCTTTCGCCAGAGGGATAAGCAGAGACTATAGATTTTCATTTGCTATGATCCTGACGCACCTCTTTATCTAGTCATAAAAGCTCTTCTGCTCCGGGTACCTTTGACATGGCCTGTCTCCAATATCTCGCCGATTTGGTGAGCATACGTCCTTCTAGGGCGGCCTCGGTATTGTTGACATAATTCCTTTAAGGCGATTACCGTCGCCAAATTAGCAGCTCGGTGTTTGTCTGTATGAATATCGACGGAAACGACATTGAAATAACGTTCAAATCAGTGCACAACGCGTGGTGGCTGTTACGACGCTCGCTGCGTCCTTGAAAGGGCAAAATAGGAGAAAATAATACTTTTCACATAGGCGTCATTGTTCCATTGAATAATTGTATGTTATATTTATAGCTATCAAGTTTATCTATTTATCAAAGCATAAATGAATTAAATCACCTAAGCCGCTTAGGAGCAGTAGGAAATTCAAGCCAAAAAACACCATTCAGTTGAAACAATTTTTCATATAAAAGTTTTAGTGGTACGAAAAAGAAAAATGTTGCATATGTTGTCCAAGAGTTGATAATCCATAATACATTTTTTCAATATTTTTGGTTTAGCCATAAAAGGGGATTAGGCTTTAGAAAGTACCCATTTGGCGATATTAAGGGCCTTAAGGCTTCTACCAACGCCAACGACCTTGAACTAAGTAACTTTGTAACCATTTCATACGGTAACTATAGCATTTTTCAACAAAAGAAAAATACATAGTAATCTACATGATACAAATAGTGATGTGGTTTTTCCTGAATTTCATTATAATAAACAGAAGTGAAGCAAAACAATTCTAAGTTTACCCTTATTTCTCGATTTTTTGTTCACTTATAACAACATAACTGCTGCAGTTTTTATCGAAACGGTATGAAAATTTATAAACTTCTAGACAAAATAATATAAAATGATTTGGTTTTCTCAGTTCTTGCAAATTAATTTTATTTTAGAAAAACTTAATTAAAATCACACTATTTTCGCACTTGTCAGTCGCAGCGACTGACGTAACCGCCATGTTGCAGTGCGAGCTGATAAGGAGTTTATTTTATTATGGTTTTGTTCGAAATTTCAACCACCACAAATCGAGTTGCTAATTATTCTGACGGAGCCACCTTAAAAGAACATTGTGTTCACTTTATTTGGATGAAGAGTAAAGCTTATAAATTTTTTCAATGCATGTGCTCGTAAAGGCCCACTTTTTATGCATCAAAACCGAACAAAAAGTCGATTATTTTGCCCTAGGGCTTTATTATTATTATTTTTTTTAATTTATTTATAATGGTTGGCTAGCCTGCAGCCTTTCCTGTGTACCATAGATGTTATACTTTTTTTCCACTGTTTAACAGCTCTGGATACAGTCCTTTTGAGCCAATTATAATTTAAAGTTCACAAGATTATATTTATTTTCATTTCCTCACACTATGCATTGAAAAACGTAGTATGATACACGGGCGTAAAAGCAATAAATTACTCGGTTACGTTTAAAACACTCGCTACGCTCGTGTTTTAAATCGTCCTCGTAGTTTATTCCTTTTCGCCCTAGTAGCATAAACTACTATTGTTTATTTTGTGTAACATCAATTTTATGTTTTTGTTTTGTGGTTATATTTAATTTATATGATAGTTAAGTAATTTTTCTTTTTTTAACTGTGCACGTTGTGTGTATACGTTTTGGAAAGCAGCCTTGTTCAAATGGTTGTTGTGTTATGTTAAGAAATTTGGCTGTAATCAGTTGTATACTTCGACCAAAATAAAATGAATGGACGGGCCTTACCTTTACAATTTTCTCACTCATAACGAGTCAAAGCAATTGGATATATACTTCAATACCTAATTGTAAGTATTTATAGTGCATTTGCTAAAAAAAAAACCGGCCAAGTGCGAGTCAGACTCACGCACGAAGGGTTCCGTACCATTATCTATAATTTTATTTATTTATTTACAAACAAGGAGTACAAACAGAGAGAGGCACATAATATCTTACAGTAAAGTTATAGGTATTTTTTCATTGTACCACTATCCTTAGCATACACACAGATAGTATAAATGTTTGAAGTGACGCAGACAGGAGATAAAGATAAAAGTAATATTCTATTTTTGTTTAAAGAATTATATTAAAGAATAATACAGATTGCGCCAAACTTCTAGTACGCTCGGAAGTTGCTCTTCCCAAGAACGGCCCATACATTTTGTTCCTGCTGATGCGAATCGCCCCGTGTTTAGAGGGGACTAAAAGTTTTGCGCGATCTGTACTCGTTAACTTGTCAAGCCTACTTAGCTGTGATAGTTTTCCTTTTAATTTCGTTATGTATACTACTGCCGTGATTTTTTTCACGTCTCCAAATACAACCGTTTCGCTGGCAGGGGGGGGACACTTGACTCTAACAAAAATTAACACTTTTAAGCTTAATGTTTCACAAACGGAACGCTGCTGGATCGAAAAATGGTCTTCTCACACCCCTAATATTTTTTAATTACCTATCCACACTAGGGGATAGACGAGAAAAAAAATCATCCCCACTTTACGTGTAGGGGAGGTACCCCTACACGTAAAGTGGGGATGATTTTGTAAAAGAAATTATTTGCGAAATTTTACTGTACCACTTTATCGGTGTGATAAATAAACCCATATTGTATACCCATGCTAAATTACAGTTTTCTATTTCTAAAAGTCTCTAAGCTAAGCCGCGGAACTATAAGGGTTCCTTGTTGTTGACTAGGGAACCCTAAAAAAAGATAGCGAATAAATTAACTACGAAAACACCTGCAAAAAGAAAACACCTGCTTTTATCTGTTGCTTTTGAACTGTTTGACATTTGAAGACCAAACAAGAGTAGCCATTTTGTACCAAATCGGTTTTAGCAAAATTAGCGTTAGCAAAACAATCTGTACATTTTTTGGTACAATTTTGAAAATTTCATTTTGTGTAAGGTAAGTTTGGTCTTATAATATTATGATTGTGCCCATATCCTTTTTTTCTTAACTGCATTTTGTATAATTAATTAGAAACAAAGAAATTTCATGTAAGAATTAGGTACCTATTAAGTTGGTAGTAGGAAATAAACATTAGCGTCAAGTCTAAGGCTTTTTTTGCATTTTGGTAGTATTCTTGCACTTTGTAAATGCACACGAAGGCATTGTTTCGTCAGTTATTTGGATGGCATGTAATAATAAGCGTACGTGTGGCACTTCTAACAGTCAGAGACCGACTGAGATGAGGTGAGAGCCGGCGCTCACTTTACAGACTTCAAAACTCCGCACGCTATGGCCCGTCCATTCATTTTATTTTGGTCGAAGGTTGTATATACCTTATAAATAAAATGAAATAAAATAAAATAAAATAAACTAACAAAAGGATCGTGCGAAGCAATATGATGTATAGACTCAAACAACACGTATAACACTGTAACTGAAGCGAGGTTTCATTACAGTCGCCCTGCGCCTCGGTAATACATCTTAGTGTGGTGGTTATGTGTAGGATTGCCATCCTTCCAGGTTTCCCTGGATTTGTCCTAGTTTTAAGGATGCCCTTGCATAATGTTCGGGTTCATAATTTAGCTACTTTGATAGAAGAGTTATAGTTGATTTGTTCCTAGATTTTTTCAAAGCGAGAAAAGCCTGGAATTAGATTACCAAAACAAAGAGAAAGCAAGTTTGGTTTACTTCTTTGTTAGAATCTTAAGTGATGGGAGAAAAGAATGTATAATTTTAAATCTTACTGTAACTAAAGATTTTTCTTTATAAATAAACAATTTATACTTATTTCATTGGTGGGATAAAAAAAAATATACAGATATATCCGGATTTTACGCTTGGAAATCCAGAGCTTTTGAGCTTCTTGTGCTATTGGTGGCAACCCTAGTTATGTATCATGCGGATTATTGAAACTGTTTGTTACATTTTCGTCCTTGAATGGGCTTTGTGTTAATTGAAAATAAAACAATAATATTATTTAGCACTTGTTCCGTAAAACAATGGATTAAAGGAACATTGTTTTACAACACAATAAAATTGTGTCAATATCTACGAAAACGCATGATATGTAAATGTTTAGCTTTTAACAGAAAATTGTAACAATAAAATCTTTTCTATATAGGGACACATAAAAAGGTCAACTCCTACGAGATTTGAGTCCGCTCCATTAGTGCCCCATATGCAAATTTCCTTGATTTGCGATGTTTTCAATAACATTAATAGTAGTTAATGGTACAAGGGCGAAAAGGAATAAATTACGAGGACGATTTAAAACACGAGCGTAGAGAGTGTTTTAAACGTAACAGAGTAATTTATTCCTCTCACGCCCGTGTATCATACTACGTTTTTCAATGCATAGTGTGAAGAAATAAAACAAATATAATCTTGTGAACTTTAAATTATGATTGGCTCAAAAATACTGTATCCAGAGCCGTTAAACAATGGAAAAAAAAGTATTACATTTATGGTACACAGGAACGGTTGCAGGTTAGCCAACTAATGTAAATAAATAAAAAAAAAAATAATAGTAATAAAGCCCTAGGGCAAAATAATCGACTTTCTGTTCGTATTTGATGCATAAAAAGTGGGCCTTTACGAGCACTTGCATTGAAAAATATATTACACAGGTTATGTACTCACATAGTTTTTACATAAAAAAATGAAGTATATCGTCAGATATATCCTGAAAACACCTATAACAACCCCACATGGATTTTTGTTGTGACGATGTACCATCATAGAAATTGCCGCTGACCCTAGGAACTTATTACTATTGAAATACGGGTGATAAGTGGGCCTACGGATTTTTCTTTGATACGTACGTACGATCGTACACATTAGCCGCACAACCACAGCTGGCACTGGGAAGGTGACCCATATCAACATGGAGGACTTTACGGAAGTCATTTCAACAGTTAATGTCTTGGTTCGGTTCCAAGAGCCGGCTGCCTAGATCTAGATACCTACTTCCAGACTGTCGAGTCACTATTATTATATTTAAGGCGCTCTTATCCCAAAATCAGTAATTTCAAAGTCAAATAGAACTTTCAAATATCGTCTTAAACTTCCAAAAAAAAAAAAAAAAACGCAATATAGTTCGAACCTTTATCTAGGTCTTCCACGCATGTGTTACACGATCAGATAAACTTTGCTTTGTCGACCACGTAAGTGAGTTTTAATAAACATATCCCTTATTTTTAAACAATTTAAAAACCGATAAAAACAACGAAAAAGTACAAAAGTGTGGTTATTTTCTTTACTCCTTACACGCAAAGAAAAAGACAGAGAGTCACTCTTCTGGGATAAGAGCGCCTTAACCTATGTCTTATCGTATTGAACTTTACTTGAAACAAATTTGAAGCAGTCAAAGAAAGGTTTTTATTGTTCAGCCGCCTGCAATTCAGGCTCTCTATTTGTGAACAGCTATGACACCGCATTATGAAACACCAATAGGTATCCTGTCGTACTGACTGTGTGCTGACCTCTGTACATATAGCGTATCATATTAGGTCTATGAAATTTCCGGTTTCTATAGATAATTTGAAGGAAACTGAATTTTAGTACTAACCTTTTTGCATTTTTTTAGAAATGACAAATCCAAATTACCTATTTAATTTCTTATATGTATGAATGAGACATTAAGCTAACAGCAACATTAATTAAATTTTTGAACAGTGTCAGCTGTAAAAAAATATTACGAATCTTATTATGGAAATAGAATATTTAGGACGAATTTGAAGATTTAATTTTTATAATCAAACTGAAAATAAAAACAAAATGTAATCCTTGAAATCAAGTTTCAAACAAAAAACAAATAATTGAAATAGCTATTTAATTACAGGAATTATGAACTCATGAATCTTCATACGTGTCGTTGCGTCGTCGTGTAGTTAATGCCAGCCACGACACACACAAAATATAGGAAAGCAATACGCCCACTGCGCGTAAATTTAAATAGGTTTAAATTTATTATTTTTTACCTAAAAAGTAATTAAAAAAGAAACGCATCAAACTAGATAACACAATCGGTATTGAGGCCATAAAATTATCGCTTATGTTTGTAGAGACAAATCTTTCGTTTCTTCTAAGTTTAATCATGCATTAAATATTCCAATTGGAATTTTTTGTCAGGTAAGTCGTAAAATCTTGTTTTCTTATGTATGAGTAGAGTGCCTTAAAACCGCCCCACACAGTAACCTTAGCTCTATAAAACTGTACAAAATAAATAATTTATCACTACTAGCCAATCTATTTTTATCTTCCCTTTAGGTAAAGGCGGTTAAAACCGTAGACTCGTTCGCTCTTAAAACAATTGCAATAAAGGCTAAAAGTGGATCTGCACAGTTTTCCCCGATGGTACCTACCAAAAACTGTTTCAAAGCGTGACTGAGTACATAATATTTACAATCCTTCGTGAGCCTGTCATTCTCAGGAGAAGAAAGAAGTAGAAAAAAGCCCAATTTATAAGGCTATACGCACCGTGGACTTCGCACAACCTTCGCCGTGCTAGCCTGGAACGTGTTGGAAGAAATAAAAGTTACTCTGAGACAAAAAGTAGGTCATTGAAACTTACCCCGATGGTATATAGCAATGGAATTTAAATTTTTCTACATATACATTACATAGTTGTTACAGAAACTGCAGTATATAGAAGCAACCGGTCGGTTTAGTGACAATAAATCAATGGAATACATTTAAATTTAGGTATTATAAATTAATGGAAATATTAATAAAAAAAGTGTTTGAGACTACAAAAAAATACACCTATAAATGAATATTACCACTTTAAAAAACATTAAACATATATAAATTATACGTTTCTAACGCATTAAAAATAATTAATGCTCTCCACAACAAAATTTATATTTCGTACTATATTCAACAGACTAGGCTGTGTGTATTATTAAAATAAAATCTGCCCTCCATACATTTCCGCCGAGCGGCATTGCATTTTTCTATGAATAAGTTATTTTTTTATATACCGGGTTTGTTCCATAGTAAAAGTTTTTCTATACCATTGACTAAATTAGGTCTTCAAATATGGTTACACCTTTCTCTGTTATACGTTGTATAACAAAATTTATACAAAATTTATCAAAATATTTTTCATAGTACTATTAAGCCAACCCAGAAATTCTAAAACAAATCAACACCAAATTCCATACAAAAGTGCAGATATCTACTCGACATAGCAGGTCTTTTTCTTTTTATTTATTAATGATTGTTTTTTTTTTAGAAAACAGCCTTTCTCAACCATTATAGAGACGACGTACGTAGTATGAAGCAGTTGTTTAAACAGTGTTATTCGCAAATTACAATAGGTAAGGATCTGAAATGAATATTATAAAGAAGGCTTTCTTCAAGACAGTGACAATGACAATGAGCCTAAAACGTAATAGAGAAAAGTTCGCTGCATCGAAAAAATGCAAAGTGAAGGCTGTTTTTTCAGTTCAAATTCGTCCGTCTAAACTAACAAAGTAAAAATATCAATAATAAACATAAAAATCCATTATCTCAAACATAGGAGAGCGTTTTTTTCCAAAACGCTTTTGTGTGAATTTATATTCAGTTTATTTAATTAAAAATAGCGATTAGATCACCGCACTAATCACGCACGCACTTTATCAGATATGTTTATATCTTTCGTTATGCGATGGACCTGGAGGACCCTTAGGAAATAAGCGTCAATCGTTGAAGAAGCATTGAAAAAAAAAAAAAAAAAACAATAATCATCATCATTGTCTCTTTAATGAAAAACTTACATGTAGGTGCAAGAATAATTTAGTATTTTAGTATTAATTGTATTTCTCATCCGGCCTGCCTGTCGTAAATGTCGTAATTTTAATTATTTTTCCTAAGTGTAAATTTTTGACGCCAGAACATCTGAAAATAAAGTTCAATATTTACTTTTTTTCAAATGAGGCCATGGACCCCTTGGGACACGCCTGCGGACTTACGGACCCCAGGTTTGGAATAGCTGTTCTTTTAGCATTTTCTTGAATGGACTGATAGTACGACAGTCACGAATACAATGAGGAAGAGCATTCCAAAGTCTGACTGCTTGGACATTAAAAGAATTACCATAAGCACCAGTATTGGAGTTTGTACTGGAGTTTTAAGGAGTGACATAGTTCCAGAAGCTGTTCTGTAGTTAAATACCTTTTCCAAATGTGAAGGATGATGAATACTTACCTGAAAAACAATAAACAAATGTTAGATATCGCAACAAACATCAAATAAATCATCTAAAACATAAATATTAGTTCAAAGTCGGACCTGGGTCGCCGATGACCCCAGTAGTTGATAATTTAGTATCGTATTCAAAGATTGAGTAATATGTAAATCGAGGTAAGTTTCGCCTAGTAACTTCTTTGGTATTGGGTCAACAGTCTAATGTCTGATTCTGGAAACCGCGAGAATTCAAAAGATATACCTTGATATGTAATACTAGATAGATTCAAAATTTTTGGGCTCTGTAAACCCCTAGAAAAAATAAATCTGCATCCAATAAAATCGCATAATGCGCCTCTGTAAACTACGAGTATGATCTAAGAATCATTTAATTTGAGTTATTATTAGAAAAATAAAACTTAGGTTTTGAAAAATAAAACTTATACCAGAATAAACGTCGCGTCGTAAGAAATGTGATATAAAATGGCCGTCATATTTCTAATTCCAAAATTATAAGTGTTAATAAATATATGACATTTTGCTTTTATAAGCTTTATTTTTTTTTTCATCATTCGACTGATGACGGCCCCATACCGTGGGTCGAAATATATCGAATAATATTTTTTTTAATTGTTTTAATACTAATAAATAAACAAAATTATAAATAAAACACCTCGAAATCGCAGGTTTTCCGAGCGGCCCGCTTCTACTGAGCACGATAGACAATTGTAAAATGAAAGCGTTGGGTCAAAATTCTCTCACAAACGTGAATTTCTGAATCAAAATCTTAAGAAACAACTGTAAAATAAATGCTCCCACCTTAAAACAATTTGCTAGAATACCAATATTGTACGGGTCGGTGTTCCGAGATTCGGGGTTCGGGGTTATGGCTTTTTAAGACGGTAAAAATTCAATATTCTGAACAAAATAAATACCACTTGTTACCTTACAAGATGAAGTGCAAGTTCATTAAAAAAAATCACGGCAATAATGTATAGTAACTTCAGAAAAAAAAAACAGGAATTTCAAGAAAATCTCTTGAATAGCATTGCAGCGCTACGGGTGTAACCTGAACTTGACATCCTGTTTTTTTTTCCTGAAGTTACTATACATTAGTGCCAAGATTTTTTTTAATGAACCTGTACTTCATCTTATAAGGTAACAAGTGGTATTTATTTTGTTCAGAAATTAATATTTTACTATCTTAAAAAGCCATAACCCCGAACCCTGTTTTGCCCAATCTCGGAACTCCGACTCTTAAGTGTAATTGATAACAGATTATTCAAGATAGATATCGTAATAAAAGTTTTAAAACAAAGGATTTTGTTTACGGTAAGATTTGCCACATTTGTAAATTCAGAAGTAAAATTAAAAAATACTAAATTTTCGACTATCTATTATATACTACCGAACGATGGCGGTGATCTTGCCACCATTTTTAATTTATCTTAATAATTAGAAATATAGTTATTACATCATTACATGATACATCCCAGTGTAAAATAAATTAACATCATCTATATTTATAATTTATGATAATTTATTATAATCTATTTATTTTTGCTATAATATTATATAATCTATTTTATTATTTATAATTGCTGAAGTCTGTCTAAACTGAGTTTTGTTCCCCATTTTGACCATATTGTCAAGAAGGCGGCAAAGATGCTTGGTTTCCTCAAAGGAGCCACCAAAGATTTCCGCATTATCCAGTCAAAGATCGCTCTTTATACTGCACTGGTTCGCAGTACCCTCGAGTTTGGATCACTTATCTGGAATCCTTGCTATGCTGAGCATTCTAATAAAATCGAATCTATCCAACGCTCTTTTACTAGACACCTTGCTTACATCTCCCCTAAAAATTGTAGTCGAACCAAGTATGATGATAGATTATTACTTTTCAAACTAAATAAATTATCTGACCGTAGAGTAATGTTCGATTTGTCGTTTGTACATAACGTGATTGATGGTAGTGTTTCATGTGATGAGATTGTGGACAGTATGACCCTAGCTGTTCCTCGTCTTCATTCCAGACGGGTGACAATGGACACGTTTTCAATTCCAACTCGTAGGACTAACCTTGGATGTAATGTAATGCACCAAATGTAAGACCTTTTAAAACCTATAACTCAATTTGGAAATCCCACTCCCTGGATATTTTCAACGATAGAATTAAGAATTTTAAGTATAAGTTGTTGCATTGTAATTCAAATCATGTAATTTATTTTTATTAATACTATTATAAATTTAATGTAACTATAATTTTTCTAATTTCAAATAATTTTGTAAATATTATATCTAGATTTTAAGTCAAATTCTAACTTTAATGTACATTATATATCTTTTAAATATATTTTTGTTATAATTAATTTTTTTTCTTTTATTCAAATTTATGGAATTTTTTCGTTTGATGTTTTATGTTTCGTATTTAATTTAGATAATGTTGTGGACGCTTGTAATTGATGGCAACACCAGAACAAGGCCTTATCTATTTGTCTGTGTTGTTATTGTTTTTTAATTTTCCTTTTTAATAAATAAATAAATAAATATTTGAATATTGGTGTGAATTATGCTAATACATATATGCATCAAACATATATTTATTATGATCTGTGATAAATTAAAATTCAAGCCATGTTTTAGCAATTACCGTTTAGTGTATGTGATATTGCGAGCGGATGGACCAGTTGGACCTACGCAATTCAACGTGGCAAAATAAAACAAGACAAGTACATATATCGACGTTACAAGCACAGCATATGCTACACAACTTTGCACTTCTCTAAAATTCGCGATAGATCTGCGGTAATCAATCGCCCGGTATGGCCCGAAACTGAACTAAAAAATTGAATGTGGCAAATCCACTTTCACTGGCCCCGGCCACGGCCGCCTATACCTACCTACCGGCTAATTGTTTTATGTAATATACAAGTAAATGCACTCTCTTAGAGCTCGTCTGTACTCCGAAATTCGACTGACATCATTCCAGTATCGACCCAGCGACCAGCTTCTCCTTTTAGAGATTCGCAGGTAATTAGAACCTCATTGAATAATTATCGTGTGATGTTGTTGTGCCCACAGAGCACCGTTGTGCCCCTCTGCGCTCACGTTAGACGTGACGTTTGTTGCGGGCACTTGTGTGCAAATTTAAGCCGAACATCGCATTTATTAATTTGTAAATGTTTAGTATGAGAACGACTGATAAAATCTCTGCCTCATTGATAGTTGAATAGCACAATGTATACGTTATCTAGGGGCACCGATGCAATGGTACATACAACATACAAGGAACGGCTGGCGCTCACGTAGAAATGTAAAGAAGATGTGGACGCGATGTGTGAAATATTAGGATTTGTATGCAGACGCAGCGCTGTGCAGCAATGAAGACCGCCTCCGCAGTTATGCCAATTTATGTTTTAGCATCACTCTTGGCACGTGATTTTAACTTACATGTGCGCTTCCTGTAGATTTAAAATTTCGCAATGTCAAGTCTGTTGGCGTTTGTGAAATTGTTACTTTGGTTTTGCGTGGAGTACTACGATTTGGTTGAAAATAATATGGTCATTTCTTGATAGTAATGAACCCTTCAGCAAAACATTAAAGATAAGCAAACTTTATCCTTTATTCGGGATGAATAAGACTAAGCTACAAAGCAGTGAAATTAAACCTTCATCAATATCCGTTATGTACTTTTTAAATCCCATCGTAAAAATGATTCCTAGTCTCGTAATACGTAACACTTTCACCATAAAAAGTTTTGCAGATAATTTCTTTATTATATTTATTAGAAATTTGTAAATTTGGGATTTTGTGATGTACGCTAGGTACAATCTCTAACGTAATTTTCAGGTTTATATTTGCATTTGCAACAGAGATAAAAAGTACCTCGAGTTGCTTTCAGGAAAGGGTTCTCGGCCGTTTGCGCTCGACTTGGTGGGGCCACTGCCTGGACCCCAGGTAATAAAAACACAGAGATAAATAGAATGGATAAGAACAAGTGTTTCATTAAACACAATTGTAGTAAATTTCACCAAATGCCAACATTCACAAGCAACTATTATAATTCGACTAACCGATAAAAATCGAAAATTCGTCTTGTAATATTTAATTTTGTTCTTTACATCCTTGATATACGACTGTACAAACTGTACATGACTTTCGAGGATTCGTTTGAATAAATTCGGACTCTCCTTGAAAAAAATATGTTTGATTCATTGGTCTTTTATCTAGGGATTCTATTTCAGCAAGGAACATACCTTGTTTTATTATACCATGGTGTTGCTATGGTATCGGGACACCTGACGCTAGAACATCAAAGACTCCAGGTTACCAAGGGTTCATTGGAAGAAACTAGGTCTCTCCTCATATTGAAGAAAATATAGTTGATTTATCGATCTAGGGATTCCACCTATAAACAATCTTTTAAGATTAATACTTTTGTCAAAAAAAAATGTTTTCCAGCCTCTTTTTTTTTAAATTAACATTATATCATTGCAGTATAGAAACGCAGAAAGAAAAGTAAATGTGGATGTGAGGAGCTCTGAACCGGGAAATTTTGTTAATTTATATCTCCTTGCGATGGATAAATCGCCAAGTGTTCAAACATAGAAATTTATTTCTGTCATAGTCTCTTTTTTTTAGTTTTCAAACGTTCGTTTCAAGAACGCGGTTAAGAGATCAACTTGATTCTTTTTCATAAAGGAGGTAAAAGAAATATTAAGGGATTATTTTTTTCCCTACAGAATATTTCAGTATTAGCTAAAAACACACCAATTTGTTGTTTCGCTGCGTGATGATTAGTATTACGCGTACAAAAAAAGAGGCCAATGAGCCAACATATAATCGCCTCTATCAAAAGCAAATAAGGTCTGTGCCATTGTACTTATTGTGCTGGACGGGTAGGAAAAAAAGTTGCCAGGGTAGGCCATCCTCTCAAGTCAACTCAATTAATTTAAACTAGTTTCACTGCACCTTTTGAACCTATACATCTCTTATGCTGCTCTGCTTCAGGCACTTATATATTATGTTTTTGAACGGTTTAAATAATCCCTCAGTCGTCTGCCATCCACCCATTCTCACTTCATTTCATTATTGAAATTTCATTCATTATCGAAAAGCTCTACTTAATTGAAAGTTGTAATACTGTAACGTCATTGTTCGAATAGAGTTTTTTTTTTGCACCAGTTTATAGGTTGATTGCTTTGGGATAAAGGTTAACCCTTTGAGCAATGGGCGACGGACTGCATTACGGGTGTATGTTTAGGGGTTTTGTAAGCAAACAAACCCCTTTTATCGGTGTAAATGAACTAGATAATAGTGTAAGATTAGTATACGAGATAACAATATTTTACATGAAAATGCATAATTTTACACATAATTTTTTTGCAAGGATTACGCCTAGCCACTACCACGCATGATGCGCGAACGCCCTCGCCTGAGAGAGTGAAAGCAGGAGTAACTTTGGTAAAATCTACGGAAGTCGGTAACTGCGCAACTGCTTGTAGCCACTCTCCCGGTACGGCTTCCAATGACGTCATGCTGGTACACGACGAGTCATTTGGGGTCATGGTTTCGTCATGCCACGGCCAAAGCTTACCGCGAGTAGAAGTGAAAGGATTATTTTGTTAGTTAGTGGGGTCTTGTTTAAACCGTCCAGGTTACGCCAGTAGGCCTACCATGGATTTTAGACTCAATACACGTTAGCGACTGCGAAAAATATTTAGGTATATGAGAAATCGTACAGCGCCCCTAGTCCTTACAAGCCTTTGTTTGCGATGTATGTCAAAAGTATTCGACTGAGGTATGGAATCAAAATGTTGGTCGTAACAGAATGTTTCAATGGTTCATATATACCTATATAGAAACTTGGCTGCAGTTCAGTATAAAGTGGTAAATTTTAGACCCTAGCGAACTTAGAGCATATACCAATATATGGTCTTATATATATATATATATTATAAAAAAAATGTTTATATGCAACTAAAAAGAAATACAAAATTTTCTTGAATATTAGTATATTTTTGTAAATCAATAGTTCGTTATTCGGATACAGTCTTATCTACGTTACTGTGACGGTTCCATAGTAGGTAACAATTCTGTGACGGTTTCATAGTAGGTATAAGATTTCTGTGACGGTTCCATAGTAGTTAACAATTCTGTGACGGTTTCATAGTAGGTATAAGATTTCTGTGACGGTTCCATAGTAGTTAACAATTCTCTAACGATTCCATAGTAGGTAATGATTCTGTGACGGTTCCATAGTAGGTAACAATTCTGTTACAGTTCCATAGTAGGTGACAATTCTGTTACAGTTCCATAGTAGGTGACAATCCTGTGACGGTTCCATAGTAGGTGACAATTCTGTTACAGTTCCATAGTAGGTGACAATTCTGTGACGGTTCCATAGTAGGTAACAATTCTATTACAGTTCCATAGTAGGTGACAATTCTGTGACGGTTCCATAGTAGGTAACAATTCTATTACAGTTCCATAGTAGGTGACAATTCTGTTAGAGTTCCATAGTATGTGACAATTCTGTGACGGTTCCATAGTAGCATGGACGAAATACTCGTATTGTTCGTCTATGATAGTAGGTATAACAATTCTGTGACGGTTTCATAGTAGTTAACAATTCTGTGACGGTTCTATTGTAGGTAACAATTCTGTTACAGTTTCATAGTAGGTAACAATTCTGTAACGGTTCCATAGCAGTTAACAATTCTGTGACGGTTCTATTGTAGGTAACAATTCTGTTACAGTTTCATAGTAGGTAACAATTCTGTAACGGTTCCATAATAAGTAACAATTCTGTGATGGTTCCATAGTAGTTAACAAGTCTGTAACGGTTCCATTGTAGGTAACAATTCTGTGACGGTTGCATAATAGGTAATAACTCTGTTCCCCTGACCAAACCATTAAAAAGACGTCCGGCTAGAACTGAGTTATGATATGATGGATGACCTTAGAAGAACCTTGTCACAATCAGCCACACAACGACAGTTATTGTGAAACGTGTCAGATTTTTCAAAAATTGAAAAATGTTGTGTCTTTACATTTATTATTTTTGCGAAATTTTAAATAAAATGGGTTATATTTTTTAGTTTATCTTGGTTATTTTATTACTTTTATTTTCATTAGGTACCATACTATGGTTAATGTGTATTTTTTTATAATTTTTGTCTGTCTGTCTGTTCCATTTTAACAACGAGAACGCACTAAATTGATTTGGATGCGGTTTTCTTTATTATCTTTGACTCTAGTCAAGCAGGTAAGGTGTTGATAAAACTGTACCGATAATTAAAAAAACACTTCTAGGTGAGCGAAGCCGCAGGCAAAAGCTAGTATAATAGTACATTTTACGTAGGTTTCAGTGCCTTTTGTAATAAGTCTTATTCACTGACTGCTACGTTTATTTCGAGTCGTTTCCAAATTTAATCTAAATTAATGGCCTGTAAACAAGTTAAGTAATATTACAGCAAAATTCAAGACACAGCAGAGTATTAATGGCCGACTTTTCATGGATACTGTTTCCCGTGATTAATTTTTACGCTCTAGAAATATAAAAGGCGATCTTTCTGAAAACGACTTGTCTTGTTTACTTTGTGGTGTTCTCCTTATTTTCTTTAGAACACTGTACAGGAAGCTGTATTTTTATTTACACCGTGTAATTATAATGTGCTCAGTAAATTAAACTGATTATTTAAATTCAAAATTCAAATTCAAATAGTTTATTTTGCAAAGTAGGTATATAAAATACACATTTCACAAGTCAAAATTTAATCTTATAAAAAATATATATATATGTAATAAAATAATAAATGTATATGAACTAGATTAGAGGTTTTTTTAATTTATGTAGCAATATATACAAGGTGACTTTTTGATCATCGTCCAAATTCATACTGGAGGCTTTGTAAGTGATCAGCATCATGAATCGATAACAATTTTTGTGAAATTAGTGTAATTAAATTTTGACTTCCCATAGTAATTCACTGCCAGTCCTGAGTCAATCACTATGGAGAGTCGAAATTTCATTTAATGAATTTAACAAAAATCGTTATTGGTTCATGATGCTGATCACTTACCAAGGCTCAAGTATGAATTTGGACGATGTTCACAAATTCACCTTGTATA
Source organism: Ypsolopha sequella (assembly GCA_934047225.1). Taxonomy (NCBI): domain Eukaryota; kingdom Metazoa; phylum Arthropoda; class Insecta; order Lepidoptera; family Ypsolophidae; genus Ypsolopha; species Ypsolopha sequella. The sequence continues at coordinate 7,012,709 of OW203983.1, read as the reverse complement.
CGATTAAAATTATAGGTAAAATATCTAAATATATAAAACAAAGTCGTGTTAGTTACACCACTTATAACTCAAGATCGGCTGGATCGATGTTAGTTATCTCTTTTTTGGTGTATTCTTATCCGCTCCGAATAGCAGAATAAGTAATAAAATATCGGATAAGTTATAGAATAACAATAAATAAATAAATTAATTTTACGAATGCAAACAGCATGTGGTGCCATCTGTTGACAAAACTACGCATATAAAAGAAACCTATTTATCTAGCGTCCTGATATCCATAAATAACATCTAAACCCCAAGTTTTAAAATCTCTTAGTTATTCCAAGAACTATTATTTCTGCATATATTCAATACCCTACGCTAAGCCTACAACGGTACTGAAACTACATGGGTCCCTGCCATTCTTCTTTCGCAATGGCAAGCAATAAAACATTTCTGTATTTGCAAAAAAGTTGTATGTTGTAAAAAGTTGTTGTAAACCATAATGAAATCCTAAATTAAGTTTAACTAAAGTTAACACGATATTATTAGACTGTTAGGCGGAACGAAGTTCGCCGGGTCAGCTAGTATATTATACAAGGTGAAATCCAATCAAATAAAACGCCCGAACCCACAACGGAGACCCGGCCAGGGACCAGGAACAAGGTTCAATGATCACCAACCGATTATACTGAGCCAATTACAATATTCTGAAATTTAATAGAAAAAAGAATTAATTGGGGAGTCCAACTAATTCTTTCTTCCCTTAAATTTTCAATACCTGTCCGTCATTTTCTATGGAAAAGTGATTTTGTTTTGCGTTGCTTCAAAAGTTTTTCAATGCAAAAAAAAGTCTGTAAGGGAAGAGCTTGCCGCCTTTAGCACCGGTACACACCCTTGTCCTATCATATTATTGTGCAATTTTTAGATAAATAAAAGCATATTCTATTCTGTAATGGAGTGGTTCAGTATTAAATTTTCTGAGCACGTCATAATTACATGGTATATAATGTTGTGGGCAGATCATAGAATTGATGGGCAGATCGTTAAGTACGTTATCGAAAATCTGTCAACAAAGGTCAATTTATAAAAATTAACTTGCCACTAAATCACTGCCCTGCGGGAGAGTGCCCAAAACACCTGCCACCATACCTCTCTGTATTTCAAGGCATAAACGCTGGTCCCGATAAGGGCCAGCCCACCGACGCCGCTGGAAGCTGTTTCGTGTTGTGTCAAGTGCAATATAGTACCATATTTTTTAGTAGATCTCGGTGGACAAACTGTATAAGTCACCAGCCCGCTACAGGCAGTGATACGGGTTTGAGTGTTATAGATCTCAATAGACAAACTGTATGAGTCGTCAGCCCGCGACAGGCAGTGATACGGGTGCGAGTTTAGTAGACCTCGGTGGACAAACTGTATAAGTCACCAGCCCGCTACAGGCAGTGATACGGGTGCGAGTTTAGTAGACCTCGGTGGACAAACTGTATAAGTCACCAGCCCGCTACAGGCAGTGATACGGGTGCGAGTTTAGTAGACCTCGGTGGACAAACTGTATAAGTCACCAGCCCGCTACAGGCAGTGATACGGGTGCGAGTTTAGTAAATCTCGGTGGACAAACTGTATAAGTCACCAGCCCGCTACAGGCAGTGATACGGGTGCGAGTTTAGTAAATCTCGGTGGACAAACTGTATAAGTCACCAGCCCGCTACAGGCAGTGATACGGGTGCGAGTTTAGTAGACCTCGGTGGACAAACTGTATAAGTCACCAGCCCGCTACAGGCAGTGATACGGGTGCGAGTTTAGTAAATCTCGGTGGACAAACTGTATAAGTCACCAGCCCGCTACAGGCAGTGATACGGGTGCGAGTTTAGTAAATCTCGGTGGACAAACTGTATAAGTCACCAGCCCGCTACAGGCAGTGATACGGGTGCGAGTTTAGTAAATCTCGGTGGACAAACTGTATAAGTCACCAGCCCGCTACAGGCAGTGATACGGGTGCGAGTTTAGTAGACCTCGGTGGACAAACTGTATAAGTCACCAGCCCGCTACAGGCAGTGATACGGGTGCGAGTTAAGTAAATCTCGGTGGACAAACTGTATAAGTCACCAGCCCGCTACAGGCAGTGATACGGGTGCGAGTTAAGTAAATCTCGGTGGACAAACTGTATAAGTCACCAGCCCGCTACAGGCAGTGATACGGGTGCGAGTTTAGTAAATCTCGGTGGACAAACTGTATAAGTCACCAGCCCGCTACAGGCAGTGATACGGGTGCGAGTTTAGTAAATCTCGGTGGACAAACTGTATAAGTCACCAGCCCGCTACAGGCAGTGATACGGGTGCGAGTTTAGTAAATCTCGGTGGACAAACTGTATAAGTCACCAGCCCGCTACAGGCAGTGATACGGGTGCGAGTTTAGTAAATCTCGGTGGACAAACTGTATAAGTCACCAGCCCGCTACAGGCAGTGATACGGGTGCGAGTTTAGTAAATCTCGGTGGACAAACTGTATAAGTCACCAGCCCGCTACAGGCAGTGATACGGGTGCGAGTTTAGTAAATCTCGGTGGACAAACTGTATAAGTCACCAGCCCGCTACAGGCAGTGATACGGGTGCGAGTTTAGTAAATCTCGGTGGACAAACTGTATAAGTCACCAGCCCGCTACAGGCAGTGATACGGGTGCGAGTTTAGTAAATCTCGGTGGACAAACTGTATAAGTCACCAGCCCGCTACAGGCAGTGATACGGGTTCGAGTCCCGTCTGAGATTTATTTCTCTCAGGGAATTTGTTTCTAATTATTGAAACACTTTTCTATCTTGTAATCCTAAAAGAGCGAAAAGAAAAGTAGAAGTCGACAGTCCTAATATACCTACATTACGGGCACTGCTCTAGAATGTAGCCTCTTATAATGGTACCAGTACTATGGTGAGAAGAAGGCAATGATGCATCGGGAAAAGATCTGCTGATCAATTTTCCGCTCGTAGCAAAAGTTGCGGCGTAAAGTGGATCTGCACCGGATTGTACATCTAAATGTTAAAGAGGTAATAACTTTTTATGTAAAAGCGAGTTACCGACGATAGGGTAAACGATTTCCGGACAAAAATCCTCTCAGATAGAAATAGAAAATTTTCAGAAAATGGCAGAAGCCTGCAGCACTAAGCCATATCGAGGCAGCTGTTTACACATTCAGCTCGTCAAGTATTAAAAAACCCGGTGTGTGCACACATTCACCGAATAAAATTGCGACACACGTTCTGAAAGCTTTTATTATATGTTGCCTCTATAGAGTATAGATAGGCGACTTCACCCAAAGGGTAGTTTCGGATCAGCCCACGTAATATTTTTTTCAATGCATGTGCTCGTAAAGGCCCACTTTTTATGCATCAAAACCGAACAGAAAGTCGATTATTTTGCTCTAGGGCTTTATTATTATTATTTTTTTTATTTATTTACAATGGTTGGCTAACCTGCAGCCTTTCCTGTGTACCATAGACGTTATACTTTTTTTACACCGTTTAACGGCTATGGATACAGTCCTTTTGAGCCAATTATAATTTAAAGTTCACAAGATTATATTTGTTTTCATTTCCTCACACTATGCATTGAAAAATGTAATATGATACACGGGCGTAAAAGCAATAAATTACTCGGTTACGTTTAAAACACTCGCTACGCTCGTGTTTTAAATCGTCCTCGTAATTTATTCCTTTGCGCCCTTGTAGCATAAACTACTATTTCTTAAAAGACTGATATTCATGTATCATACACGTTAGCACGCATTCGAATTTACAGTATTTCGGTACAGCTATCGGGTCGACCACATAGAGACGGGTTTTGCGTTCCGCGTTCAAAATACTTTATAAACAAATTAAATCGGGCCGAACGACACGACAAAGTACTGCGGTCACTGTAATCTTTGCGAACAAATTATTTATTACTAAAAATTATTACGGGGAAAGAACTAGACAGTACTTGACTCCGAAGCTATGTAACAGCTACCCTCTCTTGCTGGATAAAAACAAAGCACTATTAAACCAAAACTCAAAAGTATATTGTTAAAATTAAAATAATAAACAAGGTATAAACAGGTACATAAATGTACTCGTAGATTGTAAATTGCGATTTTGCTGTATTTGTAGTTACATTAGTTAGACATAAGTAAATACCCGGAATTATATAAGCGCTTCGCCAACAAACTGTTTTGCAGTTTGGCGATCTTTGTAAAATTTTATAAAACGTATTACTGTAAAAAAAAAAAACGAGACGGCTTGGTTTTTTTTACACAGACCGCGGGTATCAATGAGAACGCACGTCCTGATTGTTTAGACGCAAAAGACAAACATGCTCTGTATAAGTTCTTTTGCACTTCTTGATTTCATATTATTAAGAAAACGTGTTTTATTGTTGCGTTGATAAACACCCGGGTGGAGCCCTAGCATATAACTTCAACATCTATCGCTATCAAAGACGTGACACCGTGACACGTCATTTCTAGCCAATCACGCCTAACATTGAAATCGATAGCGATAGATGTTGAAGTTATATGCTAAGGCTCCACCCGGGTGTTTATCCACGCAACAATAAAACACGTTTTCTTAATAATATGAAATCAAGAAGTGCAAAAGAACTTATACAGAGCATGTTATTCTTCTGCGTCTAAACAATCAGGACGTGCGTTCTCATTGATACCCGCGGTATCAACACGAACGACAACACGAAGGAGACTGAAAAAAATCATTCACAAATATTTGAGAGTAAGTGGTACCTGCTGGAATTTATACGATACGAGTACAATAAAGTTTATGGGTCGTAGAAACAATAATGTGCGTCAGAAATATTAACTTGTTCACCATAATAACATAATGTTGTTCAACCGGGGTCATAATGTGTCTATTGTCCTTTCATTAATCTGTTTTTGCGAAAACGAAATTAATGTTATCTACTCCCATATTACAATGAGGCAATTACAACATCAAAAGCGGTTTCATAAGTACCTACACTGTTTGACCGATGTTATAATATTACATTATAACATCGCAATTCTGCGCTGCAATTGGCCAAAACCTGCTTCGTTCGTTTCGTAAACAAGCACTCAAGACAAGAAATAATAAATAATTATAACGACCAAAATAGAACTTTAGCTAAGAGCACCAATAGTATACCAATAGTATTTTTAATGGTATTATGGTAGCTGTAGAATAATTGAATTTTCTATAAGAAGTTATCTTTTTAATAAAATTTTTATAATTTCACTGAGAAAAATGAGAAAATTTCAATAGTTCCGGATTAGACAAACACTATAAATTTTTGACGTCAAATGTAAGGTTGCTGAACAGACCTAAAGCCTCAAAAAAATGCTATGCATTGCTGAGAAAATTTATTAAACTACCATTGTTCAAACAGAAATAGTAAAAATTATTTAGTATCGGTAAAAATAAATTGAAAACCACCCCTTGAAAATAAGCTTTTGGCGCAGGGATCTCAGGGTTTTGATTGACAACTAGCGTTTTTTTTTTTCGTATACCGTAAAATGTAGCTATACCTCCGTATTAAATGCATAATCGAGCACTTTTCTTACATAAGCCTTAGTTTTCCATAAAAGTTTCTACGAATAACCTGCAAAACAAAGTCATATTTTTTTTTTATCACAAACGTCCTAGCTTGCGCAAAACGAAATTCGACTCTAAGTAGATATATGTTAAAAGTGGTTTTCGTTTAATGGGCGGTTTCGTTCGAACAACACCGCCTTAAGAGCCTAAAATACCTTACATTGCTTAGCATGATCCTCCGTTATATCTACAATACTGCACACATCACCCTGAAATAAATACAAGGTATAGGACTAATGCTACGCCCAGAATGTGGCGAAAACATGATATCATTTAAATTTTCCCGATATAAAAAATCAAAAAGTTACCTCCAAGTCGTACGATAAACTGCTAGTACTCAATTAATACATTAAACTAGGTCATAAAACTTTACATAATAACTGATCTGAATATAAAGTACACCCAGAATGTTTTACATTTTAAAAATAACTTTAACCATATATTTCAGAGTGAATGGTGCAGTATTGTTGAGATAACAGAGGATCATGCGAAGCAATGTGAAGTACTTTTTAAGGCGCTCTTATCCCAAAATCAGTAATTTCAAAGTCAAATAGAACTTTCAAATATCGTCTAAAACTTCGAAACTAGTTCGAACCTTTATCTAGGTCTTCCACGCATGTATTACACGATCAGATAAACTTTGCTCGATAGAAATAATTCACGAACACAGCATGTAATAAGACCTTTCAAATCTTGCCATTTCCATAATTCCACTCTTTTATTAACGAAACATATCTGGTAATATTGCTCTTTAAATTTTCTAGGTCGACCACGTAAGTGGGTTTTAATAAACATATCCCTCATTTTTAAACAATTTAAAAACCAATAAAAACAACGTAAAAGTACAAAAGTGTGGTTATTTTCTTTACTCCTTACACGTAAAGAAAAAGACAGAGAGTCACTCTTCTGGGATAAGAGCGCCTTAACTCTGAATTTAAACAATAAAATTGTTCCTAGATTGTTTCTTGAAATACGCTACGATGCGGTGACTTTCAGAGAATGCCTTACCGTTTTGTACATCGATTCCACGTAATAACATTTTCCGTAGTCTTTGAGGCGCTAGAAATTGTTCGAAAATCTCATTTGGCGGTGTACAAAGATATTGCTATCATCTTTGCTTTTCCGCATTTTGTATTTTACTCTGTAGACACGCAAAGGCCGAACGGTAAACAGCCAAAAAAACAAACACTTTATTCCAATGAGCTTTGTTCAACAAATTTCTAAATCTGCGGCATATTTTGCAACATAATACGAGCGTTTTCAGTTAATTTTTCAACTATTATTATACGATATTGGTACCGATTCGGTGAAGCACATCTTAACTTATTTGACAGGACTAAACTTAATTTAAGCGTTCTGTCCTTGTCTTTGCGATAAACAAAGAAAAAGACAGGACGCTTAAAATAAGGTTAGTCCTGTCAAATAAGTTGAGACGTGTTATGCCAAATCGATACCAATATGACAATAATAGACAAAATCAGACTGTTCCGATCTTTTTTATAACCTAAAATAGCAAAACCTGTCAGTACATTTCGAAACAGATAAATTTAAATAAAAAATTAAATTTGGCAGTCGGCTGACATCGGCAATGTTTTTGTTGTCCTATTCCAGTAGTGTGCGCTGTGTTCGTCATCGTCTATTTCGATAAACTACTTCACGGGTTACTTTTCAGGGTTCTATACCTCAGTCTATTGATATTTTTATGTATAGTATATTAAGTAATTATTTTTTATTTGTATGTATATGGTATGTATGTATATACAAGGTGTAACAGAAAGGTGTAACTATATTTGAAGAGCTTATTCGGTCAATGGTATAGAACAACTTTTAATATGGAGCCAAACTTGAAATCTCAAAAAAAAAATCTGCTCTTCCATTCATTTCGGCCGAGCGGCATTGCATTTTTCTATGAAACAGTAAAAAAATTTTTTCAATATACAGATTTTGTTCCATAGTAAAAGTTGTTCTATACCATTGACTGAATAAGCTCTGCAAATATGGTTACACCTTTCTGTTACACGTTGTATATCAAACATAAAATATATTGTGTAAGTCTGTTTGGGTAGGAGTATATTATTGTATATTAGGCATTATGTATATTCACTTTATTGTTTTTGATTCTTCTTTTATTTATTTATTTTGAAAATTTGGTATCCACTTCCACATTACTTAAAATAAAACTCTCTTCACCACTCAAAGGTTGGCTGGTCGCTTTAAGTACAACATTGTGTGTTCAAAACTATGTACTCAATTTTATATTTAACCGTGTACAATAAAGTGTGTATTCATTCATTCATTCAAAATGAAAAACGGAACCCTTACGGGATCACGTTGTTGTCTGTCTGTCTGTCTGCCTGTCACGACCCTTTTGCTCGGGCCCCGTATGAGATATCAAGTTGAAATTGATACCTCCTACAGAAGTCTACGGCCCCATGGTGCTACACAAAAGTCAGGCTTCTAACCTACGCGAAAAAAAAGGTTACATATCAATCTCAAATTTTTGACACATGCAAGAGAATCTAAACCTACAGGGCACTTCCAGTATACCTACAAACTTGAAATTTCGTTTACAGGTAGGTCTTATAACTCACATATACGAGTAGTAACATTTTTAATATTATGTAAATAAACGTTATTAATTGACTAGTTTGTCTTTAAATGTAGTTAATATATATATATATATATACACTTAATAAAATAAAATTCAAGTTATTGTGAGATATATTTCGGGCCCTATCCTGGGTCCGGCATCAGTCACAATGAAATTGACAAAAATAAATAAAAAAATAAAAAAATAAAAAATCTAACCTAAAAAAGGGTTGGATACTTTTTTAGGTTAGATTTTTTATTTTTTTATTTATTTTTGTCAATTTCATTGTGACTGATGCCGGACCCAGGATAGGGCCCGAAATATATCTCACAATAACTTGAATTTTATTTTATTAAGTGTATATATATATATATTAACTACATTTTTAATATTACAAATATTTAACTATTTAGGAAGTTATCAAACTTCAATATAAGACCCATTAGATAAATAGATTGTAATTTGTCAAGTCAAGTTGGTTATCCATAACTGCAACTCGTATTTACCATGTTTTTAGGGTTCCGTAATCGTTATGCGTGGTGGTACGGAATCTTTTGTGTGTGAGTCTGACTCGAGTTACTAACGACCTTTTGTCGACCTCTGTGGATTCAAATAACGACAGACAGTTGCTCTGTACTCCCTGTGCACCCAAAAAAATTTTTAAATCGATCGGGTCGTGGGAAGGGGTTGCCAGCGTTAACTAAAAGTACCAAGCCGCCGTGAGCCGTAAGCGCGCTGACGCGTTCGCTGGCTGATATCTGAGCCCACATGAAAATTATTATTATTTTGGTACTTTTAATTAACGCTGGCAACCCCTTCCCACCACCCGATCGATTTAATTTTTTTTTGGGTGCACAGGGAGTACAGAGCAACTGTTTGAAAAAAAAATTAAAGTCGCTGAGCCCACATTTTTTTCCATTTTTTTCCCCACCCCACTACACCCGCACCCACCGCCCTCGGCCTGCCAGCACGAAGGTTATCGGAAAAGGTTTTTCAGGGAAGTAGCTAACGGAGTTTCAATACAGCTGAAGCCACATGACCGATTTGGTCGCTAGCTCTCCGTCTAAACCTCGCTGGGTCTACGGATAGCGCAAAATAGGAGAAAATAATGCTTTTCACATGGACGCGATGCTCGGAAATGTTTTTTCTAAGCAATGTTTTCCTTGTAATTTAGTGCAAGTACCATACAAATACCATTAGTGGTTTCAAATCCATAACCAATTTTACTTAATTTTAGCTTAAAAAAAAACAGCTTGACTTTGAACAATATTTTCATGCCGTTTATTATACGCCAGAATAATTTCCTTATATGAAGTTGTTTATTATAGAGTAACTAACAATATATAACCAAATTAACCGAAACATAAAATCTTAAAATAACATGAAATACAACTAAAATAAAACCTTGCAAATTTACTTATAAAACTAAAATGTCTCCTAAAGTAAAATTAAATTATGTAGAAAATGTTTGCCATTTCGCTGCCGTCTTGTGGCAGGGTTCCCAGAATGCTGGCAGCATTTCCTCTTTGGATTGCCAAACTAAGGCGTTGTCCAAAGTATGCGCTAGCTCTTGGGTCCCCCGAAACGTCAATTTCTTTAATTTCTTTAAAAAGACAATATATATTTGTTATAATTTTTAAACATGCCGTTGAAAAGCAATTTCTTTATCAATAGAGTCATTTTTGGATGACGCTCTGCCCCCTTCCACTACCCTTGAGACTCGAAAAAAATTAATTAGACGATTAGTATTGTCCGATTCCAAAGGGTCACATTCGAGCGGGTAAAACCGCGGGCAAAAGGTTATTGAAATACGTACCTACCTATAAGTATTTAAATACAACTTTACAAAAATCAATGAGATCCTACCAAAAACATAAATGTAAAAAAGGGGCCGAGTTCAGTACAAAGAGAGTGCAGGATTATCGGGTCCGCCGAAAAAAGAATTAAGATCAAACTGGCTGCCGAAGTTTATGGAGGTTGCTTCGGTCATAACATAAGTTCATAACTGCAACGTTCTTCACCTGTTTGTTAGAGTTTTACTTGCATGTATGTAACCATTTAAACATTAGCTGCGAGGACTTGCTCGCTTCAATCGCTGATTCAATTAGGGAGCCGAGCGAAGCGGAGTGGACACCCGTTGTTTTAACAGAATTAATGATAAACGCTAAAACACTCTTGTTTTTCAAAAATATAATGAAATAACAGGTGGCGGAGAACGTCTGCCATACGGAGGTACCGCCGCGCTGCGCATGCGCGAAATGACCGGTATTGCAGAAAATCTACCGCACGTGTCGTCGGAAGGATAACGCAATAAACTGGAATCAATGGCGGCGCATTTGCTAACGAGTTAATTTTTTTATTCCTATCGAATAAGCATTAAATTATCGTGAATAATGAACGGTTACAAAACGTAAATCTATAATCAGAAATCAATATATCCTTCAGTAAAAAAAGTTGTTCTGGAAGTGAACATGCCTCCCGACAAAATGCGAACAAATATGTACCTAAAGCTTTAGATACAAGGTGTATGTAAGATGATCCATGATCAGTAATAATAATAATAGAAAAATACTTAAACTCCTTCTACCTATTTGAAATAAAACGGAATTTTCCCTCCGGAGCAACTGGACAGATTCGCAACTGGACAGTTTCTCAACTGGACAAATCAGCAGCTGGACAGAACGCGTACAGTCCATGATATAAATAAAATTCTAACTTACGCATTTTATATACATTTTAATACGGATAATGTCAATTGATTAGTTTTCCAGCTTTGATACTGTATTGGTAATCCCCCCACTTCGTCTGATGCGCCCAAGGCATGTTGTACAGTAGATCACATCAATCTGTACATCAATGTTGTACAGTAGGTCACATCAATCTGTACACACTGGACTTTGTACCTATCTTATATCTTTCACTATAGGGGCTGATGTAGTACTACACATTTACCTAGCTTGATGTGATCTCCATTGTACGTAAGCCTCACAAGCTCACTCATGTTTAAAATTGCGTAGGCCCCGCTGTCTATCTAACATTTGACACACGTCTGGATCCAATTAACTCGAGAATTACCTCCAATGCTTCTCAGTTCGCAATCATAGGTCTGAATCAACCAACAAATGTTCCTTAGTTAGCATCTAATTAAGAAGTTGAAGGTCACATTGGCTCAGGCCTAGCCGATTACATCCATCTGATCTTCGGAAAACCTTGACACGGCCTTTCTATCTTATAATTACTACTTATTTTGAACCCATTCTAAATTAAATTATTTAAAAGGTTGAGTAGATGCCCAAAAAAGATCTGATTAATGTTCGTTAATTTCGATAGTTTTATAGATTTACTAGCTTTTGCCCGCGGCTTCGTCTTGCGTATACACATGAACACATCGGAAAGGGTATTGTCATACAGATAAACGTAGCGCCATACGGCTTAATTATTTCCAGGACATGTAGCGCAAACAAATCAAAACAAAATTCCCATAGTAGTTTTTACGAATCGCTAACATACAGACGGGCACACCATATTTATGTTATTTTTTTTCTTAATTATATTTACTGTAGTACTTAGATGGTTTTAAGTACTTTGGCGTCTATAACGACAAATAATGTAAGAAAAAAAAAATTAAACCCAAGGAGGGTCACGATACAAGAAACTTCGAAAAAGTTGAATTTTTTTCTAGTTTTTTATTGCGAAAGTTTCAAATTTGGTCAGATTATAGTACAAAGTGAAGTAAAACAACAAATTATAAACAATAGGTTTCCGTACCCAGAGGGTGCAGAAATGTTTGCCAGACGCTCGCTACCATTTTAGCGGCTTTGTTTTTTGTCGCCTTGGTGTTGGTAAGTTATTATAGTAAGTTGGTAAGTATATACCCGTATTGTGTGGCGGTAAGGAACCCATTTAGCGCGAGTCTGACTCGTACTTAGCCAAATTATTTCAATCTTAGAAGAAAACAATACCTGTTCACCTGTATATTTACCTGTGTAATTACATTTTAGAATGTAGGTACATATTTATTGGTAGGTCATTTTAATTTACATTAATTTTAGTTTTGTAATTTCGCTGTATTTGTAATTTATGAATAATAATAAAGTTAATTTACCTGTGTTGTTCCACTTAAAACACAAATTCAAAATGTATTATGTGTATGTAATAATATTTTATGGGTTTCCAAACCAAAGAGTAAAATATATGACCGTATTGCTAAATATCACAAGTTAAGGTGGATGCGATGTATTTCGTTCCCAAACGCACAAACTATGATTATTTTTCTATTATTATTTTAACAATATTTCTCTTAAATGAGATGTTTAAAATTTAGAAAAAAAATATATTATTCTTTTATTATTAAATTATTCTTGCGTTAAAAGAACAGTATGAAAATAATGTTCAAAGCCAAGCTGTTTTTAAACTAAAATAGCTAAAATAGGTTATTTCTTTGACACCACTAATGGTATTTGTATGGTTCTTGCTCTAAAATACAAGGAAAATATTACTCAAAAAAATCACATATGGAAATTTTTTCATGTATGGAAAAAAGTCGTCGTCGTCGAAAAGTATTATTTTCCCCTATTTTGCGCTATCCGGAGGCTCTGCACTGATATGAACTTTATTTCAATACAGTTTATGTCGATATTTGTACCAACACAAGTCGACTCAAGGTCGTTGGTGACCACCTGCCCCTTAAGGCGTTACAAAATGAAAAAGTGAAAAATTTAGAAAAAAAATTTACTTTCTAGAATAATTGAAAATCTGCTCTAGTAAATGTCTAGAAATAGTAATGAACTATGTTTACATAGCAAAGTTTTCAGAAACAACAATAAAATGATATTTTACTAAAGTGGCAGCACTTTCGCGTGTTGTAACGCCTTAAGGGCAAAACGGTTATTAAATTGTCAGTTAAGAGGCTATGCCAATTTTATTTTTGACAATGTCACTCCAAGCGAAAAATCGCGCAGTGCGAGAGGGGCGGATTCATGGCGAAAGCGAGAAATGTTAGTTTTATAAATTTTATAAAAAAATTACGACGACAGCCTCATACTGAGGGTCTAAATATATCGAGTTATAATTTTTTTAAATTGTTTTAATACTTACAAATAATTAAAAGTTCATAAAATTAAAATATAATATATTTATATACGTTATAAAAAAAATAAAATAGCCAGCAAAATTTCAAATTTCAAATCTCTAGATATTGTTGAAACGCACCTAATAAAATATGTTTGAGTTCTGTGTAATGGTTCCTATTCGTCAAACGAGGAGAGAAAGTGTGTTTGAAGACCTCATTTCAACAATTATTTCTATCGAGGAAAATTTATCCAAACAAGTTTTCCAGTTTCAAATCCCTAGATTATATAGTCAAGATGCATATACCAGAAACTGATTATACTTTTCCATGTATTTCATGAAATACACAGAAAATAAACACCTGTATTTTTTTCGCATATCGCCTTAAATCGCTCAGTGCTCTGCGAGTCCAATATAATAATAGTTTGAGGATGTTGATGGGGCTGCCTCGCTTTTGCAGCGCATCAGGCATGTTTACCGAGGCTCGTATTGACAGCTGGGAGTCAATATTACGCAAGAGAGTGGCCTCCCTGATGCGGCGCGTGAGAGACAGTCCCAGCAGACTTCTCAACACCATACTGGATCGGATGGATTGTCCGGTTGTGCGGCACTGGAACTTCTTACATATGGGGTCCAGAGTTGCAATGTTTAACATTAAATAAGGTTTTCAATCGGTTGGTGATCATTGAACCTTGTTCCTGGTCCCTGCCCGGGTCGCCGGTGTGGGTTCGGGCGGTTGATTGGATTTCACCTTGTATAATATATATTTTGCCTATAATTTTAATCGTATATATATTGCTACATAAATTAAATAAACGTTTAATCTAGTTCATATACATTTATTATTTTATTACATCTATTTTTTATAAGATTAAATTTTGACTTATGAAACGTGTATTTTATATACCTACTTTGCAAAATAAACTATTTGAATTTTAATTTGTAAATATGTGTACTAATATAGTTTTTAAGCAATTCTGTTACTAACAAAATATGGACTTGGTCTGAAATAAAATTATATTATTATTATTATAAGGCGCGTATTTATAGACGTTACTCACGTCACGTTGTTCATTTTACGTGATGTTTTGAGCTATAAAACGCGGCGCTGGAGGAATCACGTTTTGGAAGGTCTTACTTCGTAACATGACGAAATTTGTATTTTTTTAGGGTTTCGTAGTACCTAGAAGGTACAAAAGGAACCTTTATGGTGAGACTAAGTTGTCCATCCGTATGTCAAAGTCTCATAACAGACTTGAAATTTGGCATAAAAATTGTATTAATTTGCCCGCATAACACGGCGTAAAAATAATTTGATAAATTTGGAATTGTTCAAAATATTTCCAATACAAAAGGGAGAAAAAAATGTTATCCTAAAATACAATATGGTTATCAAATTGAATATATTAAAAAGCTGATTGTAAATATATGTATGTACCTTAACTATATTCACTGGCGCTAATTTCGAGAAAAATTTGAAAAACCACAAAAATGTATGGGGGACATACATACCTTATTTCCGAAACTGGTGAAAGAAAAATATGAAAAAAATTTCGATTATAAGTCAAAACTAGTTAATTCCAAGAAAACTATAGCAATAAAAAAAAACAACACAAATGAGAAATAAAAAATAATAAAAATAATATTTTATGAAAATAGTTACGAAATGGATATCAAATTGTAATGCCTACAATTACCTACCTACAGAGCTGATTGTAAAATATATACTTTGGCTATATTTGCTTGCTTGCATATATTTCGAGAAATCTTCAAAAATATATGGTCCAGGATGAAGTATTTACTGGCTTGTCTTTGCACTCTTTGCAGTATGAAATGATAACATTAAAATGTATTTTTGGGAAATGTATATTAAATTATCTAGGAAGTAATAACCTTGTACAGTAATAACTGTCCAACCTTAGACCCTTTATATACATCGTAAGTGTCAACTTAAGTAGGTCGTAAATTAATGCAAGTGGAATTATTTACTACGTTTTTACGGTTCCGTACCCGTATTGTGTGGTAGTACGGAACCCTTTGTGCGTGAGCCAGCTCGCACCTGGCCGGTTTTTCTATTCGCAATGTGCTTACATTACCGCGCCCGGTGGAATGTGTCGATGAGACCTGGGAAAAAGTGCGATCCCCTAAAAACTGGGTTATAAATATCCGGAGATACGGTCGCTGGCAGATAGGTCCACATCCCAGCAGTCCATCCATCCACCCATACTTCAGCCTAGATACATGCAAATGTGACAAACGTGACGTACGTTCGAACAAAGGGATTATTAACAATGGAGGGCTTAAATTTTGCTACAAGCTGACAGTTCCAGTGGTAAAATTCCTGCGCAGTCTTCAAAATATAGTAAAAAACCGGATTTTTCTAGGCCGGGGGCTGGCTGATTTTTCTGCGGGACACCCATTTTAACTAATGCTCCACATGATTTTACCCCGTAAATGTCTGCCTTTTGAATACGATCACTAAGATATGACTTCATTAACGCCAAAGATTTGCCCCTCACTCCGTAGTGATCCAATTTACATAAGAGTGTTTCGTGATTAACGCAATCGAAGGCTTTTGAGAGGTCACAAAATATACCAAACGCATCCTGTTTTTCTTCCCAAGCATCAACAATGTGCTTAACTAAAGCAACTCCTGCATCTGTGGTTGACCTCCCTCTAGTGAATCCATACTGTTCACAGTGAAGCAACTTATTTAAATTAAAATGAAATAAAAATTTACTTAAAACTATTTTTTCAAAAACCTTACTAAATACCGGTAAAACTGACACAGGTCTATAGTTTGAAGGGTCCCCGTTGTAGCCTGATTTAAACATCATTAAGTCAGTAAAGATACCATCATCCACACAATTATTAAAAATCAATGCCAAATAAGGAGCTATTAAATAAATAACAGAACTTATTATATATTTCACAGATAGGCCCCATAAGTCCTCGGTTTTTTTCAAGTTAAGCGATTAAAATGCTTTAATTACAGTTAATGATGCGGTTCGCTGAGCCTCCTCTAGCGAGATAGTAGAAAATTCTGCAAAGTGGTCATACATAATGAGGTAGGGGTTCAGTCTATGCAGACAACTCATAAATCTTAATTTAAAAAATCGACTAATCCGCCGTCACGGATTCAAATCCCATGAAAGCACAGCATTTTGCTGGAGCACGCGCGCTTTCGAAGCTCCGAGCTTTAAAAGCGCGCGTGCTCCAGCAAAATGCTGTGCTAAGCCGTTTCTTGCTTTCTTTTAACTCGTTAGTGGTTAGAAAACCTTTTTTACTTAAATTACATAAAACCCTTTGATATCTGAGTGATACGGTGAGTCCCCGTACTCCGAATAATGTTTGTAGAGACCGTGTATCACAAGGGAGCAAAATAATATTTTTACGTCGAGGGCGTTTCTTTCAATCTGCTCTGGATTCAAAATACGCCACCCGAGGAAAAATAATTTTGCGGCCGTGTGAGACACTCTACTTTTCATCCCATCTATGAGGAAAAGAAATAAAAGGCGCTATTAGATACAAATGTAGAACTTATTTATTAACACAATGTAATTGGGAAAATAATTATATCTTTGAAATAGGCTAATTTTTGGAAATAGACCAAGAAAACATATTTCGAAAAAGTCTTCGCTCCGTTTGCATTTTTCATAATTATCATACGCTTTCAAATATTTATCTCGGGTTCGTGAGCCGCACACTGACGCAAATCAGACGAAATGAGTTCATTTTTGAAAACATGATATTCGAGTATCTAAGAAATAATTATACAATTTGAATAAGTTTGCGAAAAATATGTTAAATGTACATTGTTTATATCCTCAATTAAATTCATGAATTTATTGCGTCTTCATATATATTACTCAGAAAGTTTGTATGAAAAGGCCTCCTCTGTTACCACCTTAAGGTTATTTATTTTATTCTGTTTTTAAGTATTTGTTGTTATAGCGGCAACAGAAATACATCATTTGTGAATATTCAACTGTCTAACTATCACCGTTCATGAGGTACAGCCTGGTGACAGACGGACAGACGGACAGCGGAGTCTTAGTAATAGGGTCCCGTTGGTTACCCTTTGGGTACGGAACCCTAAAAAAAGAAAGGAAATCAAATAAATATTTATCTAAGACATAAATTTACATATAAAATACATGGTCATACTTACATTATATTAAGAGCGGTTTCGCAGCCGGATTGTAAAAAACCTGCCTTTTTCTAATTAAGTGATACAGAACACAAACATTTTGCGATGGCAGTAAACACAATACATATTGTAGCATTCGCTACAGGTATTCAAACTTTTTCGTCTATTTTAGTCTTTCTTTGTCGTTGATTTCTTTACTGAATTTTCAAATTTAGCAAATCTTGTCATGTTTTTTTGTTATTTTTCTCATATCGAAGAGTATCATCGTTGAAACAATACAAAATTTGCAATAGAAAATTAATATATAATATTTGAAATCCCATTCGATTCACAAAACAGAGCACATTTGCCCTAGAACCATGAAAGCCTTTTTTTTCTTCTTTTCCTGGTAAGTTTTGTGTGCTTTTGGTTTTATTTTCTGAAAATCCCTTTTTTCCCCGTTTCCAATACGTTAATTTCTTTGCCCGGATTTCGTAGGCATGTCTTGACGCTGTTGTTTTATTTCTTTACAGCGACCCTTGAACGCTCAAAATAAGGTTAGTTCTGTCAAATAAGTTAAGGCGCTACGTAAAAGTTTTAGCGTTCCTGTTACTCCATATGCGAAAAAACCCTCAGTGCGTGTAGGACGGATTCGTGGAAAAGTAGCAAAAAGTCGGTTTTTTATTAATATAAAATGTACTAAGTAATTTTATCAAAAATATTTTCAAGGAGACTTTACAAATGCATGATATCCATATTTTGAATGCAATTTCGCAATGAAATTAGTTAGGATTTCAAAGTTACAGGAAAAAATAAAACATTTTAGAGGTCTTTTTGGAATTAAATTCTATCGAGAAAATTTCATCCAACCGCGTTTTCCTTCAGTGATAATCTTAATCAAATACTGAATAAACGTTTACCTAAAAATTAAATACATAGATGACATTATAGTGGAGTAAATTGATTCGAAAAAAGCCATTTTTTTTTGATATCGCCTTAAGTTGTGTAGCGCTGAATCGACGAATTGGCAACTAATATTTAGTTTGAAATCCCAGTTTTCGTTATAAAATATTTTATTTTTTCTTTGTGATGCATATTATTATGATGTATCCTTTTGTTCACATATATTTTCATTAGTAATACTAAAAAGTCCCAGTTGTTGTTTTGCTGCGCAAACTAGATGGCGCTACTTGTATGTTACATCGCGATATCGTTTCGTCTTTTTCAAAATCCTAGCCAACTAACAAACAGTAACAAGGCCGTACATTCATAACCATAATTAATTTTTGCAGGGATTTCTCCATTTAGAGAATCCCAGATCTAATGAGAGATGAAGTACTCAAAGCCAGAACCTGGCTGTCACATAGGTGAATACTTGATTATCCAACTTTGATACGACCGATTACGACCTGAAGTGCGGCGATGATAAAACATAAACTAAAATAACGTAATAATAAAACAAAAAAAAACCGGCCAAGTGCAAGTTGGACTCGCGTACGAAGGGTTCCGTACCATTATCTATAATAATACAGATGGCGCCAAACTTCTAATACGCTCGAAAGTTGCTCTTCCCAAGAACGGCCCATACAATTTGTTCCTGCTGATGCGAATCTCCCCGTGTTTAGAGGGGACTAAAAGTTTGGCGCGATCTGTACTCGTTAACTTGTAAAGGCTACTTAGCTGTGATAGTTTTCCTTTTAATTTCGTTGTTTACTACTGCCGTGATTTTACTGGCAGGGGGGGGGAGACACTTGAATCTAACAAAAATTAACACTTAAGCTTAATATTTCGCAAATGGAACCCCGGATCGAAAAATAGTCTTATCACACCCCCAATATTTTTCAATTACCTATCCAGCGACACCCTACACTAGGGGATAGACGAGGAAAAAAAATCATCCCCACTTTACATGTAGGGAAGGTACCCTAAAAAAATCTTTTTCATATAATTATATGATGCATTAAATCAGGTAATTTTTATGAGACTGATTTGAAAACTGATTTTTCATCCAATCTTTTCGAAAAACGATGATTGGTTCTTCAATAAGTGCGAACAAAGTACGTCTTTTCTGCAAGAGACTTTCATAGGGCAATAATGAGTTTTGAATTTGGAACATGAATTTTGTTCCTTATAGTGTTTAGTGACCAAAGAGTTAGAACGAAAATATTGTATAAAAAAGTTACTGGCCGGTTATTTGGGCAGCACGGCCGGCTGTATTAATAGTAGTTTATGCTACAAGGGCGCAAAGGAATAAAGTACGAGGATGATTTAAAACACGAGCGTAGCGAGTGTTTTGAACGTAACCGAGTAATTTATTGCTTTTACGCCCGTGTATCATACTACGTTTTTCAATGCATAGTGTGAGGAAATGAAAACAAATATAATCTTGTGAACTTTAAATTATAATTGGCTCAAAAGGACTGTATCCAGAGCCGTTAAACAGTGGAAAAAAAAGTATAATATCTATGGTACACAGGAAAGTCTGCAGGTTAGCCAACCGTTGTAAATAAATAAAAAAAATAATAATAATACAGCCCTAGGGCAAAATAATCGACTTTTTGTTCGGTTTTGATGCATAAAAAGTGGGCCTTTACGAGCACATGCATTAAAAAAATAATTACGTGCTCGGTACGAATACCATTCATAGCATAATTTTAATTTTAATATAATTAAACGCCCACACCAAATGTTTGGACCAAAGAACATGAAATTTGGACTGTAGGTTCCTTGTATGACAAACATATTTGATAAAAAAGGATTTCAGGAAATTCCCACGGGATCGGGAGAAACGCGATCCACGCGAACAACGAACAACGGTGCGGGGCCTTCGCTAGTAAAATATAACTAAATATTCTAAGAAGCATTTTTATTTTCTTATACAAGGTGAATTTTTGATCATCATCCAAATTCATATTGGAGGCTTGGTAAGTGATCAGCATCATGAATCGATAATAATTTTTGTGAAATTTTAATAATGAAATTTTGACCTCCCATAGTAATTCACTCCCAGTCCTGAGTGAATCACTACGAGGACTCGAAATTTAGTTTTATGAATTTTACAAAAATCGTTATTGGTTCATGATGCTGATGAGTTACCAAGGCTCAAGTATGAATTTGGACGATGTTCACAAATTCACCTTGTATATATATCACTTTGTTCAAGTAACAAAAGGTGAACAATAAAGATATATGTATAAACAATATGCAGAGGACGACAAGAAACACGTAAGTAGGCAACAAAATTGTTTACTACAGAAGATACCAAACGAATAACACGAAATAAGTAGTTCACAAAACTACCAAGTTGGTAAATACGTAACTACATAAACAAGACTAAGTTCATAAGAGTTGGAAAATCTTGCCATGTATTTGTTTTCCGTTAATCTTTCAAGTGTTTCTTGAAGAAATGTGGTCGTGTTGATTGAACAATCAATTTAGTTTTTTTTTTCTCCGAAAACTATCGCAAGAAAGACTGTAAAAAAAAAAAACTATACGTAATTACAAAATAATTCGCTAATACCGTGGTACGGTACGTACCACAATTCTATCTATATATTTATTTCATTATCACTATGGATAGCGGATGCCACGCAGCGTTGCCCCAATCCTGGGGCGGGGCCTCAGCTATTTATCCATAGGTATAATATATCCATAGGTATAATTTATCCATATGTATAATTTATCCATAGGTATAATTTTGCCATAGGTATAATTTTGCCATAGGTATAATTTATCCATAGGTATAATTTATCCATAGGTATAATGTTCTCACCGTGGTTCTTTATACGTCCTTATGAATAATTTGGACTTGGATGGTGATTTCTCTGTCGTACAAAAGTACGTTATAGAAGAAGTGGAGACATGCAAGTCTTTGATTAATATAAAAAAATAAATTTTCGATGCTTAATATTAATATAAGAAGTATTTACCAAAATAATGATCAGCTTGAAGTAATGCTAAAACGTTTTGACATTGAATTTGATTTTATTGTCTTATCCGAATGCTGGTTAAGAGATATTGTTCTGAGCCTCAGAAACTATCATACTTTTCGCACAATTAGGCAAACAAATAAAGCTGATGGCGTCCTAGTATATATACATGAACGTATTATGGAACACTACTCACTTAAGTCGACTGAAATGTATGTGGAAGACGCATGTGGATTAAAAATTGACAAAAATAATGCTGACTGCACTTTAACTATCCTAGCAATTTATAGATCACCATCGATTAAGTGCACTAAAAAGTTTTTAGTTTCTCTTGACTCCCTCCTGCGTAGTTATCGACTTGGCGAACACCGTGACGTCATACTTTGTGGCGACATAAATATTAATATTCATGCGGACTCTACGGATGACAGACGTACGGACTATCTCTGCTGCTTGGCCTCACATGGGCTTTCACCTGCAGTTACTGATCGCACTAGAGAAAAAGCATGTTTAGATCATGTTATGGTTAAAACGGAAAAGGAAATAACAACCATAGTCTGTGAAAGCAAAATAACAGACCATTCTCCTGTTGTTATAAGCTTAGGTCAAAAAAATACGAAGCGCAAAAAGAAAGAAATAAAAATTATTGACTACAAATCGGTTGAGCTGGACCTCTATAGAATTCAATGGAATGAGCTGTTTGAAGGTATGAATACTGATGAGAGCACAAACACGTTTTTGTCTGTTCTGACTGCGTGTATTGATAAACATACGACTATTAGGACAGTCTCATCCTCCAAAAGAATTAAGAAAAGCTGGATAACCCCTGGACTTGTAAAATGTTACAAATTTAGGGACATATTGCACAAAAAAGCTTCTCGTAACCCTCTAGATGCAGTGCTCCAAGATAGGTATAAACTATATCGCAACATCTGCACCAAAGCTACACGGACCGCTAAATCGATATTTACTAATGCTGAAATCAATGCCAATCGAAACAACCCTCGCAAATTATGGGAGATAATTAAGAATACTGCTGCTATAACTTCTAATACCAAATCAAAGGCTACTGCTCTGCTCCGCGAAGACGAACAACCTTTAGCATCCGCTAATGAAGTAAACAATTTCTTTACGGGTGTGGGAAGAGACTTGGCAGAAAAAACTCTTACCTCGCTTGGTTTGTCTGAGAGCACTTTACTCGTAAACTGCAAAGTCAACACTAGTAGCAGTGAGTCATTTGTTCTTAGTCCGACCGATCCAGGTGAAGTCTTAAGAGCTATAAACTCACTGAAAGATACATCTGCAGGTGGAATGGACGGCATAACATCAAAACTTCTTAGGTCTCTGAGAATACCCCTGCTTACCCCGCTTACTTATATTATTAACCTATCTTTTGAAACAGGTGTGTTCCCAGAAGCTTTTAAAAAAGCAATTGTTATTCCGATCCATAAAAGCAGTGATCTTGATGTGATAGCTAATTACAGACCAATCTCACTTTTGCCCACCATCTCCAAAATTGTAGAAAAACTTGCTAAGTCTCGACTTTCATCGTTCTTAGAAAAGAAAAACATCCTTTCAGATAACCAATATGGTTTTAGGGAGGGAAAATCCACCTCCGATGCTGTGGGAAAAGTGGTCGAATATATAGTGGATAACTTAGATAAGGGTCGTCATTGTATCGGAGTGTTTCTGGATTTGGCCAAGGCCTTTGACACCGTGTCCATTTCGCTCTTATTACGCAAGCTTGAGCTCATAGGTGTCAGAGGTGTGGCACTCTCCTGGTTTCAAACCTACCTCACAGAAAGACAGCAATCTGTTAAAATTGATAATGTCAGGAGTGACTGGAATAGTGTCGTATACGGAGTTCCCCAAGGAAGCGTGTTAGGACCGCTACTTTTCCTTATTTATATAGATGGCTTATGTAGTTGGAGAGTTGACGAAGGTTTGATAGTTTCCTATGCTGACGACACAGTTCTTTTGTACACTGGCAACAACTGGGACGACACCTTCAAAATAGCCAACCGTGGCATTTCATTGGTAAAGAACTGGTTAGATCGAAACCTACTTACGCTGAATATATCCAAAACAAAATATTTATGCTTTAACATAACTGAACGGTCTAGACCAGATTCTGAACTATTTCTGCAACTTCACAAAATGGATTGCTGTATGAATTGCGACTGTCCAGCAATTGATAGGGTGGATACAATCAAATATTTAGGGATCTACTTCGATAACAAATTAAACTGGTCATTTCATTGCCACAACCTCTCAAATCGGCTCCGTAGATTACTTACCGTATTTAAAAGACTCAGTTCAATTGAAGACTTTGCTCTAAAACGAAATATTTATTTGGTTTTGGCCGAGTCTCTTATCGGATACTGCATTGGTGCCTGGGGCGGAACGTCAAAAACAACCTTAATAGAAGTAGAAAGAGCCCAAAGGGCCGTGCTCAAGGTACTCTTCAAAAAGCCGTATAAACACCCAACCCACAAGTTGCTATTAGAATCTAAAGTGATGTCAGTGCGACAACTTTTTGTATTTTCTGTTCTTAAACATATAATCTGTATAAATAAAGATGTCAAACTATTTTCAAGCAGAAGAAGATGCATTTTGGAAACACCTTTATGTGGAACTAGCTTTGCACAGAAGTTCGGAAATTTTTTGGGGCCTTATCTTTTAAAAACAATTTGCTAAGGATAGCGACGTGATGGAACCCAAAGAGTATATGAAACAAATCAAATTATGGCTTATGCCTCTCAACTACGAGAAGACAGAACAACTTTTAGAGATAGTTAAATAGGTGCAACTTCCCGAATACATCATTCACAATACTCGTATTTGCTGATCCAGTAAACCTTTCATAAATCCTTACAAACACACACACACTCTCACACACCCTCACCTTACTCACAAAAGCGTGCACTATTTAGAATTAAGTTCACAATTTTATTATTATTCTTATTTTTATTGTTTAAATATGTGTCTATATCCCTGATTACATTATTGTAACTGACATGCTGCAAGACGGCTGCAAAGCCAGCGTAGGTGTCAGGAATTATGTTTTTTACAAAATGTCTTACTTTGTCTGTTTTAATTTGTGTTGCTATTTTGTTTTGTATGCTTGTGTTTTATAGACCAATAAATGTATTTTTATTTTATTATTTATTTATCCATAGGTATAATTTATCCATAGGTATAATTTATCCATAGGTATAATATATCCATAGGTATAATTTATCCATAGGTATAATTTATCCATAGGTATAATTTTGCCATAGGTATAAGTTATCCATAGGTATAATTTATCCATAGGTATAATTTATCCATAGGTATAATATATCCATAGGTATAATTTATCCATAGGTATAATTTATCCATAGGTATAATTTATCCATAGGTATAATATTTTCATAGGTATAATTTATCCATAGGTATAATTTATCCATAGGTATAATTTATCCATAGGTATAATTTATCCATAGGTATAATTTTGCCATAGGTATAATTTATCCATAGGTATAATTTATCCATAGGTATAATATATCCATAGGTATAATTTATCCATAGGTATAATTTATCCATAGGTATAATTTTGCCATAGGTATAAGTTATCCATAGGTATAATTTATCCATAGGTATAATTTATCCATAGGTATAATATATCCATAGGTATAATTTATCCATAGGTATAATTTATCCATAGGTATAATTTTGCCATAGGTATAAGTTATCCATGGGTATAATTTATCCATAGGTATAATTTATCCATAGGTATAATTTATCCATAGGTTTAATTTATCCATAGGTATAATTTATCCATAGGTATATTTTAGCCATAGGTATAATTTACCTATGTCTTCTTGCGGATGTCTGCACAAGTACGTACAAGGAACCTAAAGTCAAAATTCAATGTTCCTCCGTCTAGCCGTTTGGGCGTTGACAGCCTGCCAGTCCGTCATTTATTATATGTCGATGTTTAATTTATATATGTCGTGGGCGGATCGTAAAATAAGGCAGATCGTAAAGTATGAAATCAAAAATCTTTTACCATAAGTCAAATATGGGTGCGACGACGAGCGGAGCGGGGAGGAACGTGTTAGGTTTACATGTAAATAAATTTGGGGAGCCGAGCGAAGCGGAGTGGAGCAAGGAGGCGACCCTCCATAATTTTAAAAGAGGTATGATCTGGCTATAGGCAGAGAGCGCGCCTATATACATATAATTCTACTATTAATATAATCTGTTTCCGTGTTTCTGTGTTTGTGCGATAAAGAATAAAGAATGCCCAATTCTAAGATTTGCCGGCGACATAATACACAGAGTTATGAAAGCCGAAAACTGGCGATAATACCCGGCCATACAAACAACTTTCCGTGAAAAAAGTCGAGAAACAAAAATCTGTTTTTGTATGGAACAGCTGATTTTTTCTTTGCGATTCGAGGGTAAAAGTTGTTCGTATGGACGAGTACTATTTTCCAACTTCCGCAACTTCATCTTAAGGCGATATGTGAAAAAAATACGGGTGTTTCTTTTCTGTGTATTTCATGAAATACACCGAAAATTATAATCAGTTTCTGGTATATGCATTTTGACTATATAATCTAGGGATTTGTTTTTGGAAAACGTGTTTGGAATAACTTCTATCGAGGAAAGTTTATTCCTCGATAGAAATAATTGTTGAAATGAGGTATCCACTTTTTCTCCTCATTTAACGAGTAGCAGCCATGTACAGAACTCAAACATATTTTATTAGATGGTATACAAAAATATCTAGATTTTAGATTTTTAAAATTTTGCTAGCAACTAACTAAACGTTTTTTTAATAAAAATATAAAATCAACTTTTTTCCCTTTTGCCCTGAATCCGCCCCTCTCGCACTTCGCGTTTTTTCGCTTGGAGTGACAGTGACAAAAATAAAACTCGCATAGACTCTTAACACCCAGTATAGATTAAAATGTTTAACGTTGTTTTTTTTTTTCGAGTTGATCTTTTTTGATGTCGGCCTTCTGGCCTTTTCAGCTTTACCTTGAAGAGGGGGACAGAGAGTACCCAACCTCTGTAAAAGTTCATTTATTTATTTTTGTTTTTTTAAAGGTCTTTTAAAAGTCTATTTAAAGAGTCTGAGAGAGTCTTTTTAAGAGTTTATGAGTCTATTGTTTTTATTTGTTTATTCGTGTGCCCCGAGGGGGGTGTGGACGAACTAAGGTGGCTGTGACACGTGAATAGGTGAAAAACGACCAGGCACGTACTTGTACCGTGTTTAACGTTGTTACTCCATCAGCGCGTGCGGATCGGATCCGTGGGCACAAGGCTAGTAATTTATAAAAACGAATGTACATCGCCACGATATGAATCCCCAAGGGGCTGTCAGAGTGGCTTCCGAGTATGGACTGTAAAATGCGAGTCACAGTCCACCAGGGTTGGGCTCAGACCCTCGGAAAATTATTGTCTATGGGAATTAAAAATATACTACTTGGATAAAATTATACTAAGTTTCGTTTTGAATTCAAATAAAATAGCCTATTCGTAAGTGAAATTTTTTAAAAATTTACTAAAATTATTCATAATTTTAATAAAATAGCCTATTTATTAGTGAAATAAAAAAAAAAAAACTACTAAGAATATTCATAACGCACAGAAATTCCCTATATTGTAGGATAAATGTTAAAAAGCAAAACGTCTCAACCAATAAAACAAGTCGATCGGCCTGAAGATAAAATTATGGTATTTTTACGTAGTATAGTTCCATTACGATACTACATACTACATGTCATGAAAATATGGTACAAATAGTATAATTATACTACGAAATCCAACCCTGCAGTCCACAACCATCGGAAATATCTCGGCACCTCGATGAATGCGCTTCCTCCGCCCCTGCGTCGCACTTCACCCCGGTCTCACCGAGATATTTCCGACGGGTTATACTCCCAAATTACACTGACGCAACGAGCCCTACGCGCATACACACATTCGGGCACAGCGCAAATATGGCTTAAGGGGCAGGTAGTCGCCAACGACCTTGAGTCGATACAAACGGTACAAATATCGACAGAAACTATAGGTATTGAAATAACGTTAATATCACCGCGCATTGCATTACGACGTCGCTGCGTCTCTGGATAGCGTAAAACAGGAGAAAATAATACTTTTCACATGGACGCGAAGGACGGAAAAAAATTCCTTAATCGGGTTCAGAGCTCCTCACATCCAGATTTACTTTTCTTTCTGCGTTTCTTTACTGCAATGATATAATGTTAATTTTCGCACCACCTGCTCGACAATGTCCAATTACATATCATGCAACCTCAACGTAAAGTAACGCATTATATCTCAAGGGATATAAAGTTATATGAAAATACCTAGGGATTAAAGTGATTTAAATTTAGAACGTCAAATTCGTGTGGAAACTCGTGGAAAACAAATGCCCATATGGGATTGTAAAGAGGTTTGTTCGAAAATCGAACTGGCCACCATAAGCAGAATTCAACAAAAAGAAAAGAAGCGTTTATAAAGAATGTGAAACAAAAGACGGTGTTTGGTGCTGTGATTGTCAGTGAATTTTTAGTAGTTTATGCTACAAGGGCGCAAAGGAATAAATTACGAGGACTATCGAGAAATAACCGAGTAATTTATTGCTCTTACGCCCGTGTATCATACTACGTTTTTCAATGCATAGTGTGAGGAAATAAAACAAATATAATTTTGTGAACTTTAAATTGTAATTGGCACAAAAGGACTGTATCCAGAGCCGTTAAACAGTGAAAAAAAAGTATAACGTCTATGGTACACAGGAAAGGCTCCAGGTTAGCCAACCATTGTAAGTAAATTAAAAAAAATTATAATAATAAAGCCCTAGGGCAAAATAATCGACTTTCTGTTCGGTTTTGATGCATAAAAAGTGGGCCTTTACGAGCACATGCATTGAAAATTAAATTATTAATGTTGATAAAAAATGTCGACCTTTTTATTGTCTCGCAGAAGGTGTGAAAAGTAGAGTGTGCTCCTCTGGAATAAAGCCTGTCTTTGTCTTGGGCAGCTTGAACCCCTCGCTTTACTCAGGACTCTATATAACTCCCTCGCTACGCTCAGGAGTTAACTCTAGACTCCCTCGTTACGCTCAGGGTTCAATATGCCGCCCGTGACGTAAGACACTGCTTTATTCCCTTAGTGCATAATCTACTATTATATCTATCTCCTTGCGATAGATAAATCGCCAAGTGTTCAAACATGGAAACTTATTTCTATTATAGTTACAAATTCCTTACTTAAACGATTTTTCTAAGCAATATTTGTATTTTAGTGCACGAACCATACAAATACCATTAGTGGTTTCAAAGAAATAACCAGTTTTACTTAATTTCAGTCTAAAAACAGCTTGACTTTGAACAGTATTTTCATTACGTTTCTTATACGCGAGAATAATTGCCTAAAATGTATTTGTTCTTTATAGTTTAACAAACAATATACAACGTGTAACAGAAAGGTGTAACCATATTTGAAGAGCTTATTCAGTCAATGGTATAGAACAACTTTTACTATAGAGCAGACCTTGAAATCTCAAAAAAAAAATCTGCCCTTCCATACATTTCAGCCAAGCGGCATTGCATTTTTCTATGAAAAAGTAATTTTTTTTTCGTTAATACAGGTTTTGTTCCATAGTAAAAGTTGTTCTATACCACTGACTGAATAAGCTCTTCAAATATGGTTACACCTTTCTGTTACACCTTGTATAGAGAATTTGAAGTAAACTCAATTTTCAGTACTAACAATTTTGCATTTTTTTAGGAATGACAAATCCAAATTATGTAATTCCTTATGCAAATGAATGAGACAACATTAAGCTAACAGCAACATGAATTTAATTTTTGACTAGTTGTCGCAAAGCCTATCTTGGTAATATCGATGCCTACTCAAATCGGCACTGAAATCATTTTTTCTTTTCTCGATCTTGATGCAATCGACTCCGTACACGAAAATTATTATCGTGTAGGGTACAACCCTATCGTTTGTCTCTGATCACTTTTTTTGATAAGCATAGACTTACAATATCCTCAGTCTATGGTAGTAAGTAACCAAAACAAATTACAAAGGGAGTGGTTATCAAACCTCTATTGTAGCGAGTTTCTCTTTACCATTGTATGTTTAAATGATGAAAACGTAAGGAAAAAAGGGAATAAAGCAGCTCCTCCACCATGTCGCAAAGCCTATCTTGGCTTGCGAATTTAACTTATTTATATAATATACGTACCTGCATTTTGTAGTGCACACGTATCTGACTGTCTGGTCAAAACTGGTATTTCTAAAATCTTCTGATTATATTAATCTGAATCGGGCTTCCAAAACCCCTGTGACCTCCAACCTCCCCTTACAGTCACCCCAATCCTCACAGCTGGTCTGATAAAAAATTGATTGTCTTGATAACACTGATACAATCGCCGCAGCGATATCATACTCATTTTTACTGCTAGATACAACCTTTCGATCTTAATCTATCTGTTCCTGGATATATACTTTTCACAAAGCAGAGTGAACATGTTCTGACTCACCAATGATCCTTTTACCATTGAAACACAAAATCATTGGTTTTTCCTTCAACTCCAAATTATGGCTGACAGTCAATCAACGCAACAGTGTTGCCACCTTCCTCCTGCCGGTGCCGTGTTAAGTGCAATGAGGTAAAAATTATTGAATTGATATTGAGAAATGATTTTACGCAAATTTAACTCGCGATATTCGCGACACTGCCGGCCAGAAATTAGTGCGTAATTAAAAGTCAGCTGTATTTGTGTATAAAAAAAATTACTATTTAATTACTCATGTCAACGTCTGATTTGTTTTCTCAATTAGTTTGTTCTTCATGATCTGGAGTTTTAGATGTCTTATCCTTGTCATCCATTAGTTCGAGAGCGGGTACAACTATCTGATTGATCTGGTCAATGTCTCAACTGAAGGCATAGTTATCTTAGCTAAGTTTGATTTTTCCGTCCGAACCCATTAACACTGCTGATATTTATTCCACCTTCCAAAAGGCTCTGTTACTATCTCTTTTAATCTGTACTGTTTTGCATGTCTTGGTCTTGCAAGTATCGGTCTTGCATGTCTTTGTTTTGCATATCTTGGTCTTGTATGTCTCGGTCTATCAATATTTCTTGGTCATTTTCTGCTACTCTATCTTTTGATAGACCCTCCCCACGGCTGACATTTGAATTTTGCGATTCGCTTTATTCGAGTTGTTGGCCATTTCATTGGTTTTGGCATTGAAGTATAAAATTTTTGTTGCATTCTGTTGTTCAGAACATTTATTTGGGCATAAGGCTCGATTATGATCTCCAAACTTGCCACAATGATGGCAGCGGATTTACCAGCTATTTGAATCCGATAAAGAGCAACATAATGAGCATCGATAATTGTTTCTGGTTTCCCATAACGATTCTTGAGCGTTTGCACAGCAATTTTGTAGTTATTTTGAGTGGTAACTAGACCATCAACAGCTTGTTTGGCCTCTCCCTTTGTGTTAATGTTAATTTTAATTTATATACATTTTTCTCTACCGACTCATGAATGGTTTTTGAGACGGGTTCGGATCAATTCGTCGATATCCGATCCTTTTAAACTCAGATTGTTCTAAAATCCCACACACACCAACTAAATATTAATAACTGAGATTGGTCTTAACTGGTTCCAATTTCTTTGCACGAGTTTACTGATAAATTTCGTCTCCGCACTGTAGTACTACAAGCATGAGAGTTCTTCAGCCCTGTTACAGCTAGCTCATCGTAATTATGCCAGCTAGCTCATCGTGATGATGCCCGTACTCAGGGCTGAAATGTACCAGCATTTGTTTTGAATTTCATTATAATTTTCATGGTGAGTTCTTTTATCACATACGTTGGTAATTTACTTTTATTGGTCACCTGTATGTAACAGCTCAAAAGTATTCATTTTAGCGTTTTGGACCCGTTTTCGTTTGTACTTATCATATTTAGGTTATTAATCACATTTAAGTTAATCACATTTAAGCTATTCCAACAAGAAAACAGTGTGTAGATGGTAGGTATGCTAGTTCCGATTATACCGGTCAGAAAGCATATCGTTGTAAATGAAGTATATTATGGTACTTACTGGTTGTTCTGACTCTTCGCAGCTCTTTACATGTATTTATTTACAATTTATTATCATTTAATAATTAATAAAATAAAATAACACCGGCGGCGGAGTAAAACAATTGTCTTTGGTTTTTTACTCATTTATAGTGATGCGAAGGATAAGACAGTACCGATTCAAGAATCACAATTTCGTATAATGTCAATAAATCTAAATACTTGTAATTTCATACATTTCTTTATTGATAATCTTAAATCTCAAAACCAAATATATTCTTAAATTTTCCGCCACGAATTCGGCGAATATCTGATCTGATCGTTACTTCACAAGCTGAAATGAATTACCTATATATAGTAAATATCTGATCTGATTGTTACTTCACAAGCTGAAATAAATTACCTATATGTAGTAAATATCTGATCTGATCGTTACTTCACAAGCTGAAATGAATTACCTATATATAGTAAATATCTGATCTGATCGTTACTTCACAAGCTGAAATAAATTACCTATATGTAGTAAATATCTGATCTGATCGTTACTTCACAAGCTGAAATGAATTACCTTTATATAGTAAATATCTGATCTGATCGTTACTTCACAAGCTGAAATAAATTACCTATATGTAGTAAATATCTGATCTGATCGTTACTTCACAAGCTGAAATGAATTACCTTTATATAGTAAATATCTGATCTGATCGTTACTTCACAAGCTGAAATAAATTACCTATATGTAGTAAATATCTGATCTGATCGTTACTTCACAAGCTGAAATGAATTACCTATATATAGTAAATATCTGATCTGAATATCGGATATGTATGTACGATTTGCGATTCGATCACACTGATATTTTGGTTATTCGAGTCTGAATGCAGGTCTGATGATTTGGGGTTTCCTCCCGTGGCTTCCGTTTGCCAATTTATCCATCACGAACTTTGCTCGCAGGGCTGTTCCCTGTTGTGATATGATTTGTAATACTGTTTCCTGCTGTTGTCACTAAATTCAGGGCTGTTCCCTGGGACTGTCAGTGACTCCAGGGCTGTTCCCTGGGACTGTCAGTGACACTAGGGCTGTTCTCTGGGACGGTCAGTGACTCCAAGGCTGTTCCCTGGGACTGTCAGTGACTCCAGTGCTGTTCCCTGGGACTGTCACTAAATCCAAGACTGTTTTTTGGGACTGTTATGCAGGGCTGTTCCCTGGGACTGTCAGTGACTCCAGGGCTGTTCCCTGGGACTGTCACTGAATCCAATACTGTTTTTTCGGACTGTTATGCAGGATTGTTCCCTGGGGCTATGACTAAATCCAGGGCTGTTCCCTGGAACTAAATGTGCACGATGTAAATTATAAGGAGTAAAATCCGTAATATCGATGCCTACTCAAATCGGCACTGAAATCATTTTTTCTTTTCTCGATCTTGATGCAATCGACTCCGTACACGAAAATTATTATCGTGTAGGGTACAACCCTATCGTTTGTCTCTGATCACTTTTTTTGATAAGCATAGACTTACAATATCCTCAGTCTATGGTAGTAAGTAACCAAAACAAATTACAAAGGGAGTGGTTATCAAACCTCTATTGTAGCGAGTTTCTCTTTACCATTGTATGTTTAAATGATGAAAACGTAAGGAAAAAAGGGAATAAAGCAGCTCCTCCACCATGTCGCAAAGCCTATCTTGGCTTGCGAATTTAACTTATTTATATAATATACGTACCTGCATTTTGTAGTGCACACGTATCTGACTGTCTGGTCAAAACTGGTATTTCTAAAATCTTCTGATTATATTAATCTGAATCGGGCTTCCAAAACCCCTGTGACCTCCAACCTCCCCTTACAGTCACCCCAATCCTCACAGCTGGTCTGATAAAAAATTGATTGTCTTGATAACACTGATACAATCGCCGCAGCGATATCATACTCATTTTTACTGCTAGATACAACCTTTCGATCTTAATCTATCTGTTCCTGGATATATACTTTTCACAAAGCAGAGTGAACATGTTCTGACTCACCAATGATCCTTTTACCATTGAAACACAAAATCATTGGTTTTTCCTTCAACTCCAAATTATGGCTGACAGTCAATCAACGCAACAGTGTTGCCACCTTCCTCCTGCCGGTGCCGTGTTAAGTGCAATGAGGTAAAAATTATTGAATTGATATTGAGAAATGATTTTACGCAAATTTAACTCGCGATATTCGCGACACTAGTGTCAGCTGTAAAAAATTATTACGAATGTTATCATGGAAATGGATGGCGTTTAGGACGAACAGTTTTTGAAGATAGAATTTTTATAATCAAACTAAAAATAAAAACAAAATTTAATACGTTGATGTAAAACCTTGAAATATAATTTCAAACAAAAAAAACAAATAATTGAAATAGCTATGGAATTACAGGAATTATGCACTTATGAATCTGTAACAAAATAAAGAGCTATTATATATTTTACTCACAATTTTTAAACATAACATTTATGAGAAATAACTTTATCAAATGAGTCATTTTCACGCCTTAAGGCGATTACCATCGCCAAATTAGCAGCTCAATATTTGTCACTACAAATATCAACGGAAACGACATTGAAATAACGTTCATATCAGCGCGCAATGCATAGTGGCTGTTACGACGCTCGCTGCGTCCTTGAGAGGGCGAAATAGGAGAAAATTATACTTTTCACTTGGACGTGATTACTCGATTGAATAATCTTATGTTATGTTTATAGCTATAAAGTTTATCTATTTATCAAAGCATAGATGAATTCAATCGGCCAAGCCACTCAGGAGCAGTAGGGAATTTGAGGTCAAAAAACACCATTCAGTAAAAAAAAAAATCATGTGGAAGTTTTGGTGGTATTAAAAAGAAAAATGTTGCATATGTTGTCTAAGAGTTGATTATTCATAATACATTTTTTCATTATTTTTGGTTTGGCCATAAACGAGGAGTAGGCTTTAGAAAGTACCCATTTGGCAATAGTAAGGGCCTTAACGTGCCTAACAAAACACGTAGACTTTACACAAATGTACCGCAACAGGATTTAAATACAATCAATGTGGCCGAAACTACTTGAGAGCGGTCGAAATAGTTGAACATAATTAAGTAATTATACTAGTCAAAAAAAGACAAACTTTATATTTTTTCGAAATATTTCGGCCTCATCAGTGAGGCCGTCATCAGTCATCATCATCATCGACTGATGACGGCCTCACTGATGAGGCCGAAATATTTCGAAAAAATATAAAGTTTGTCTTTTTTTGACTAGTATAATTACTTAAAACTACAAATAAAAAGCTTATATAGCTAAGGTTATATTTATTCATGAACATAATTAAGTACTTATTGATAAATCAATGTAGCGTTCGGCAGGCGGCGTAACTTGATCAAATTACTTTTACCATTTATTTATAGGCATATTTGTATGTAATGTCCGGCTAAAGTAATACATTAATTTACTTGTTTTTACATTGCATAGTCTATCGCACTACATACCCTCACATCCATGACACAAATTCTGTGAAAAAAAAATCATGGACGATTTCACACACCTTCATAAGTTCTCGTTAAAAAATAATGCAATCATACATGCTATACGAAATCGTCTATTAGATCTCTAGGTCAACCTCATTACAAGTTATTAATATTGACCTTAGTCATCATAGCTTGTCTAGATATGTCCATCCATTTTTTAAAGATACTCAACTCATATGCAATATAATCTGCTAAAATTGTTATTATATTCGATTTTGATGGAGGCCTTCCTTTTTCAAGAGTTTTTGAATGATCACATCGAGTCTACTACATAACCAATCAGTGTGCCAATCTGTGGTGCCAATTCAAATCTTTATGTTTCTTTATGTAAATAGCTTTACCTAATTGTAACTAACCGTTCGATATATTTTATTATTAAAATTAGTCTGTTATTGAGAGTTTTTTTCATTTGTTTTTAAATAATTCATCTATCTTATCTATGTCTCATTTCAATACGAAAATTAAAAAAAAACGGACAAGTACAAGTTAGACTCGTACCCTAAGAGTTCCGTAAATACCGTTATAACATCCATACATAACATATACATGTACAATTGTACACCTATCTTCCAGAGAGGTAGGCAAATACTTCCGATTTCAAGCTCTTCTGTTCCGGGTACTATATCTTACAATTTACAATTCATTTACTAGTGCTCAAAACTAAACCTAAGATTAGCCGGGTAATTTTAACTTAATCGTTTAACCTAACTTTAGCCGTAACATACTTACACTTCAGAATCTAAAATCAGAATAAACTGATGACATTTTTATACCCGAGTAGACCATGCGGCGGCTATCGATTTGTAATTTGTGCTGGGTTTCATCGCATACTTTCAGTAGTTAGATAGAATCAATACATTGTTAGCCTCAGGATTTTTACAATGATAGAGAATAAGAAAAGAACTAAACAAACAAATATTTGTTCTAATTGATTAATCACCTCGTATGAAAAATACAAGGTTTAGCAAGAAAATCAATGATCCAACCTCCTTAAACAATTTACAGTCCGTTTGCTAAAATAATAATAATAACTTAATTTACTGCGAAAATGTGTGAATCGACGTGGTCTCTTACCAAAGGCTCGATCCGCCGATTTAAGGTCGCTCAACGAGCTATGGAGCGGGCTATGCTTGGGATATCTCTGATAGATAAAATCCGAAATGAAGATATCCGTCAGAGATCGAAGGTGATCGATATAGCCTGCTGAATCAGTAAGTTGAAGTGGCAGTGGACTGGCCATATTTGTCGCTGACGTGACGTGAACCGTTGGGGCCGTAAGACATTGGAATAGAGACCACGTAAGCAAAGCGTAGCGTAGGCCGCCCTCGTGCCCGCTGGACTGACGATCTGAAAGACGTTGCAGGTGGCGGCTGGATTAGGATGACTGAGGACCGCCAAGAGTGGCGTAATATTGGGGAGGCCTATGTCCAGCAGTGGACGAATACGGGCTGATGGATGGGGGATGGATACGGGCTAACACACTGATTTATTGTGAAGACTCAAGGAATACTTCTTAAAGTCCCAAAAACTGAGCGGCAACTATTTAACGGATCCCTAGCACACGAGCTAGACCGTATACGATCTATATTGCAGGTGCCAGGTTATAAATAGTTAGCAAGCTATGATACGCGTTACACAAAGGGGCCGCTAAATCGTGCCGAAAGGTGGTGTCGGTTGCATCAAGCACAGCTAATGCTTATGGTGTACACCAGCTGTGTATTTGACAGATAGCGTAAGCATATATATATTGATTTTTCGTACTCTTAGTTAATGTATAGGTAATGTATTCCAAAATTTTAATTTAGTAAAGACACTATTGCGAAACCTTTCGCTTTGAATACTCTACTAATTATTCATAGAATGCATTTCAAACTAAAAATCAATCAGAAACTTTAAAAGCACAATTTTTTTTTTCAAGGGTCTTTGTTTTCAATCTTTGTGCTTTTAAATTTGTTTCTGGTTCATTTCTAGTTTGTAATGCACTCTAACAATAATTAGGGTACCTATCTACTAAATTATTTAATAATGTACTTTTCAGGGCTCCGAACCCAAAGGGTAATCAACGGGACCCTATTACTAAGACTCCGCTGTCCGTCTGTCCGTTTGTCACCAGGCTGTATCTCATGAACCGTGATAGTTAGACAGTTGAAATTTTCACAGATGATGTATTTCTGTTGCCGCAATAACAACAAATACTGAAAAACAGAATAAAATAAACATTTAAGGGGGCTCCCATACAACAAACGTGATTTTTTTGGCGTTTTTAAAGATAATGGTACGGAACCCTTCGTGCGCGAGTCCAACTCGCACTTTGCCAATTTTTTATTTATTTTCACATGCTTAGTTTTGAAAATATCGTGGCAGTGCGGTGTATGTACTACACAACGAAGTATGCGTCCGCCACGCCCCCTGAAATCTGAGCACTGCTGCATGGGGCAGGCGGGCAGGCCGGAGCTGTATGTCACCGGCTGATGGGATTCTGATCAAAGCTTTTATTGGTTGGGTTAGATGCAAGCAACATGAATATTTTAATTAAGATTTAGCATATAACTGAGTGGTCGTAAAATAAACCCAATTAAGAGACTAAATTTATACAGGATGTAAATTTACTGGTATCTCTTGTAGAAACCACATAATTTAATGATCATACT
Organism: Ypsolopha sequella; assembly: GCA_934047225.1. Classification (NCBI taxonomy): domain Eukaryota; kingdom Metazoa; phylum Arthropoda; class Insecta; order Lepidoptera; family Ypsolophidae; genus Ypsolopha; species Ypsolopha sequella. The sequence goes on along the minus strand of OW203983.1, from coordinate 6,975,109 downwards.
GAACAGAACAACTTCCCCAAAGAAAGCTTTTCGACATAATAGCACATTTTTTGACAGGCCTAATCAAATCACCATCGATTCTCCACATACTTTTGATGCCAAATATAAGTATGGGGCAAAGAGGAAAATAATCTTTGGTATGGGGTCATTTCAAAATCCCATGCCCTACTATATGTATCTATAAAGTATATAGTATATTTTGGCGTCTCAGAGACTCTAGAGTCTTTATAGAAAATCTTCAAGTTCCATCGGACTACAAAAAAACAAAAATCCAGTCGTTCCAAGCCGCTGACCAAAACGTAATGAATCAAACGAAATTCGCATTCCATTAGCATTATATTACAAATATTTACAACTTTTTGTATAATATATTTCCGAGGAATCCTTTGAGAAATGATAAGATCTTGCTTTTGTAATACAAAACAGAGATATAATCTTTGTTACAAAAAATACTTGTTAGATAGTCACAATTTCAATTCCTTTCTTTTACAGAATACAAATATCAAAAATGTATTCTTTAATTTTAGGGGTGGATGCGACGGATCGCGTTCCTAAACGCCAAACTTATGATTGTTTAACTTAGTTTTGAATAATGTGATTCGTGGCCAGCATAGTTTAAGGCGTATGACCACGCTAAATAAGCAACTCGATGTGTGTCGGTACAAATATCAACGGAAACGACATTGAAATAATGTTCATTTCAGCGTGCCTTGAAAAGTGGCTGTTACGACAACCACTGCGTCTCCGGCTAGCGCAAAATAGGAAAAAATAATACTTTTCACATGGACGCCATGAACGGAAAAAAAATTTGAACTTAAATTTTTTAGATCTAAATGAATCTAGTGTTTTAATTCAAGATCTAAAAATTCCCTATAATTTGGTGAAATAATAATTAAAATCGCTTTAGGCGTTTGGAAGGAGTAACAGAATTCTTGTGTTAATCATGTGAAACTTTCGATGACTTTCGATTTTTTTTGTCAAAACTTACAATAGAAAAACAGTTTATGAAACTTAAAATTTATTTTTGACTCTATATTGCCTATCATATATTTTCATGAAAGTTTTTGGACCACCCGTGTGGGAGGAGTAGGCCTTCAAAGACGGACGAGATAAGGATCCATAGGTTTGCGAGTCTGACTCGCACTTGACCAGTTTTTTTTGAGTTTAGTCTGAGATAAGCATGTTTTAATAAGATAACAATAATTAATCAAATTTGACAGAACATACAACAAACTTTGTTTAACAATGTTAAAATAAGTTAAAATACTCATACGTACCTACCTATATAAATGTGTAGCATACGAAACTATATTCAATGATATTGTATATTCTCAATGTATGTATATTGGAACAAGAATATACTATTCCTAAGTATAATAATAAACGGAAAATCATTAAAAAGCTTTTAAAATAATGCCCCCAGTTAAAGGATCGAAAGTAGCAATCTCAAGCACGCGAAGCTATTCACTGGCACTTTTAAAATTCAGATACGTACTTACAATATTCGTTGTTATATATACCTATTCAAAATTAAGATTTATGTTGAGTGGGCATGGTTATTATGATAGCCTCTTATCTGAAAGGTAAATGGGTACATGAGATTATCTAGGTGTAGCTATACATATTTTATACGTTAGTAAAAATAAAGTATGTTCGCAGAATTAAGGGGCAGGTAGCAGCAACGACCTTGAGTCCATCTGTGTCGGTTCAAATATTGACAGAAACTATATTGACTTAACGTTCATATCAGCGCGCACTGCATTACGACCGAATAGCGCAAAATAGGAGAAAATTATACTTTTCACATGGACGTGATTGTTCAATTGAATATTCATATGTTATGTTTATAGCTATCAAGTTTATCTATTTATCAAAGCATAAATTAATTCAACCGGCCAAGCTACTTAGGAGCAGTAGGAAATTTAAGGGGCTATACCGTGAAAATTGATACTTTTTGAAGTTATTTATCTGCTCTTTTAATGAAGTTCCAAGTAAAATAAATTAGTATAACAATTTTGGGACCTTTTACTAGATTTTGGTCTATCAGAAACGCGATAGGAGGAATTTCATTCGATAGAAATAATTATTGAAATCAGGTCTAAATTTAAACTTTTTTTGATATTCTGACAAATTAGGATAGCATACAGACTTGAAAAATATTTATTTAGATGGGTTTTAACTACACCTAAATTACTGGTTATGGAATTTTTTGTAGCTATTTTAGTTAATTTTGCATTAATTTAAAACCGACTTTTTGACAATTTTCCCCGATTTCGTCCCTTTCGCACTGCGGGTCTTTCTGCCTGGAGTAACGGGGACCTTTGCTAGCACCTTAAGCCAAAAACACCATTTAGTTAAAAAAAAAATCATGTAGAAGTTTTGGTGGTATGAAAAAGAAAAATGTTGCATATGTTGTCTAAGAGTTGATTATTCATAATGCATTTTTTCATTATTTTTGGTTTGGCCATAAACAAGGAGTAGGCTTTAGAAAGTACCCATTTGGCAATAGTAAGGCCCTTAATACCCCACATTGCTTCGAAATTCGCATATTTCGCATTATCCGCTGTTGTATCAACAATACGGCACCAATCACTCTGAAATAAATATATGGTAAAGTTGAGGACTAGTGATATCCCAAATTTGTGGTGACAACTTTATTAAATGAAATTTTCTCGATATAATAAAATTGCAAATTTACCTCCAAACCGTAATAGTAAACCGCTAGTATTCAATTATAGATTATAAAAGTATGCATACTAACTGATCTCAATATAAAGCACGCTCAGAGAGTTTTACATTTTAGAAATAACCATACTTACACCATATAACTTTAAATATATACAATAAATAAAATAAAATTGAAATATATTTCGGCCCTTAGTGGGCTGTCATCAGTCATCAGTCAAGTATTGATACTTGACTGATGACGGCCCACTAAGGGCCGAAATATATTTCAAGTTATAATTTTCTTTTATTTATTGTATATATTTAAAGTTATATGGTGTAATTATAAATAAAAAGCTAATTAAGGCATACTATATATTTATTAAAGAAATAACCATAAAGTATTTCCACCGTAAGAAATGTTTTTTGAGTGAAAGAAATGAGGTCTTTTTCGACACCAATTCTCCTGGTTTTACCATTTAGAATGACATATGGACTGCAATTATATTCTATTAGATGGGTTTTAACAGTATCTAGGATCTGGTTAAATCAAGTTTTGATAGCAACTTTAGTACATTTTATATTAATAAAATACTGACTTTTCGCTACTTTTCCACGAATCCGTCCCCCTCGCACTGAGGGTTTTTTCGCATATGGAGTAACAGGGACGCTAAAACTTTTACATATCGCCTTAACATAAACTATTAAAACCTAAATGATATTGATATAAATAAACTGAGATTCGGAGATAAGGATGTTCTACCTTTTATTTGGGACGAAGTTCCTAATCGCACCTGACACTTGGTGAATGAGAGGTAGGCCGAAAAAAGTGTAAGACTTCGACCGTCACGACACAATTGCGTATATTGTACGTTACAGCCATGCATGTAGTGCAGTGTATATTCGTTATTATGTGTGTTTTATCTCCTTTATTCAATAAACAAAAAAAACCCTAAATTACATAATATTAAATATTTAATTAACCTAATATGCCTACTTATAAATGAATAATAAACTTAAAATGTAAATAATACTTGATGTTTATTGAAACTAAATAAAACTTGTATAACATTAAAAATCTACCTATAAAATAAACTTTGCCAAAAACAAAAAACGCAACACTAAACTGAAAATCTATGCTAAAAATAAACTAAACTAAATAAAAAATCCTATCTAGATCGCTACCGTCATGTGGAATGGAAGGGTACCTAGAAGGCTGGCAGCGTTTCCTTTTTGAATGGCCAGACTGATTCTGTGACCAAGATATACAGGGTGTTAATAATCTGGCGATAGCACTCGTCCATACAAACTACTTATCGTGAAAAAAAATCGAGAAGTCGATTTTCGAAGTTTTGGTTAAAAACCTCAAGATGATGAATATTTTTATGAAAAGGCTGCAACTTACATTTGCCCTTGTGTGACGTCACTTGATTAATGGCTGTTTAGAAATGTGTCCTTTGCTATCAAGATAAATTTATAATAATTTGCTTCAGACTAATTTGACAGCTAGATGACAGATGAGTAGACAGACAGAGACAGACCACTTTTTTTATAAGCAATCACACATCACAATCAGTATAATGTCTAAAGTTCTCAAGTGACAAGGACATCGGACAATTCTTTAAAAAATCATAAAAAAATAATGGTCAATATATATAGCAAAATAATGAAAACCATGTCCTAAAATGACGAAAATTCTCCGAAAAAAATTAAAATAAAATCTTTTAAAAATTAAGCTATGGGAATTGTCTCATACATTTTGGTCAGTTAGCTGTGTAACTTTTCTAAAGAAAAGCAGATTTTTTTTTCGCGATTCGATGGTTGGCTCCATACAACGACATTCTATACCAATGTCGTTGGCTCCATACGTTATTAATAAGTTATTCGTATGGACGAGTATTATCGCCAGTTTTCGGCTTCCGCAACATTATATTAACACCCAGTATACATAGGCTCGTGGTTGGTACATGCTCTAAGGTTCGTGGTTAGTATGTTCTAAATACGAAAAAATAAACAACAATGCAATTTATTTGCGCACCGCAAAAATCAGTAACTCTGTAATTAATGCGAATAAGTTTACGGGCCGGAGAATGACAGGATACCTTTTGCAAACGAAATCACCGCGGAAGAAGCCGCGGGCAAAAGCTAGTAAAAATAAAATCACTTTAATAAACAAGCATTCTTATCTTGTCATTTACAGCATTCAGAAACAGTAAAAAGTATGTATGAAAAGGCGGTGTACTAAAATTTAAAAAAGTCACTGAAAACGACTGCAAGTGAAATTTCATTTACATTTGCGCGAATGTTTCTTTAGGCAAGTTGTTCAGTATGATCGTATATGATTTTATTTTAGATTGTTGTCTATTTAGAATCCATATGTATATAAAACTTATTGTATGTTAAACATACCTACTTGTACATGGACATGCATGCAAGTTATTGAAAATACGCCCGTTCTGGCAACGTGACAATAGTTACCACAACAAAATGAAAACTGTCATTGCAAAAGTTTATGGAAAATTGCCAAGTATCAAATTATACTCCTTGAACATTTTTGATCAAAGATTAAGGCTAGTTTACACAGGTAGAGTAGGAAGCTGAGAGCGAGGGTTAAAAAGTATCATTACATTACCAGGTAAATGTAAACAATTGCAAGATGATACTAACAATTTGTAGCTGGGTATGTAGATAGTGAAAAGATAAAAGTGATAAAAGAAGACTAGTTGAATAAATAGTTACGCAAGTTAATCTAGCTACTACTACCCTGGTTGTTATCTACCTATATATTGAAACATTGTAAATACAGATAAAAAAAAATTACAAATAACAACAAAATATTTATTTCATCACGAGTAAACGTACTTGAACGGCACTAGAGTAATTAGCGATTTTATTTTTTGTTCTTTTCTACGTACAAAAGTCATAGATATCATAATACTATTGTTCCAATATCAGTGACAAAAGTACAAAAGAACATTAACTCCTACCAAGAAAAGTTACATACAAAACGATTCGCAATTTTATTTCTCTGTTTCCAAATTCCTTCTGTAATAGTGCTGTAGCTATTGATGAATGGATATGATATTGCTTGAAAATTGTTTATAAGAATAGCAGAACCATCTTGAATAATGAACCATGTTTCCTGTAATAGATGGCTTCTGTGAAGGGTATTAGTGAAGGGTACTCTGAAAAGCAAAAAAAAGTAAACGACCGTCAATCACATACTTCACGAAACCAGACAGTGACGCTACATGCAATAAACGTGATTGGGAGTGAGAAAGGTAGTCGTGAACAAAAATTTCATTATTTGGACAAAGTTGTATCTATGATTGAAGTTCAATTGGAAAATAGAACCAAATGTGCATGAAGAGTAGATGGAGAGGTTGCTAAAAGCGCGAGTACAGGTCGCTAAGGCGGGGAATTGAATGTACGCCGCTCGGATGCAGAGCCTCACTCGAAAAGAAAGGACGATATATCCACTTGTTAAATAATGACGATAGCAGCACGTTGCTCAGTGAAATGCTCGGAGGGATGGAGTGTTCTGACGAGATGAGCACTTTGGTATTTAAGAGCGGGTCGGCGTGGCGAATGTCATCAGTCAACAAAAGCTCACTGCTACACCAACAGCTCCAGCATTGGAGTTGATCCCGAATTCGCATATCTCTCGAGGTCGCAGCCTCTTTTAAGAGTACTCGGCATTCCCAAGCTCAATATGCGCGCATTCGTGGTAAGTTTACTTTGCTTGCGGACGTCACTATCGATCAATATCAATTATCCAGATTTAAGACACACATTCAGCTGCCCTATTTGGCATATTCGATTGTGTATACATTGATGTGTATAACGTCAACCATTAACAGCTTTCCAGGATTAACAGGAGTCGTCAACATAAATTATTAGTGGAATGTTCTGTGGTAATCACAATAGACCTGTTTTAGTGTACTGAATAACGAAACGTGTGATATAAATTTAACTTCGTGATTACATGTTGGTGTGAAATGGAAGCCGTGTGCCCTGTGAACAATTAATGTGAACAGTGTATTTGGTTGACATAGTTGGTGACGCGTTAACCCCAACTTTGATATTTCGTCACGTAATGTTATGGATTTTATTATTGGGAAGTGTAACGGAATTTTAAGTTTCTGAGTAAATATTCAACTTGGATTGGCTTGGCAGCTGACGATGGCGCCATATTCACAGCTGTGGAGAGGGCAACCTAATTGTGATTCATCAAAGAGTCTATCTCCATTTCGCCGGCTCCATTTTCGCAGCGCGACCTAAACGACTTTAAAAGTAACTGGCTGATCTGTATTCAATGCAACCTACTCTATGTGCAAATTAAATCTGACTGAAATTCTAGAAGTGTGCCATTATTGCATAATACGGATAATTTTATATTGTTTATTGAAGCCGCGTATTTATTGGCAATTGTCTTGCATCAGTTCCGTTCCGTTGCCGATGTAATCTTGAAACGTTTTTTATCTTCAATGTATCTTTGGATGAGATCAATATTGTTCTTTAGATTTTTTTTCGAAATGGCATGCGAATTTTATAATGCTGTGTTGTGTGCGCTGTGCAATATGGGTCGACCATCTTTCACTTGTTTGATGTAATTCGGTATAATGTAACACGGTTACTTTAATGTTACGTAAAGTGACCAGTTGTCCACTGTGTTTTAATTGCACTTGTCTAAAATAAGTGACCGTATTTTATACCAAGGTATTTATAACGCAGTAAAATGTCAATTCGGAGAGTAATGAAACATCCTGCGATGGGATTAGAGTCGCTTTCTATAGAGCAGGATACGACGCCAGGAAACGGATGCTTTGGCAAACTTGCCGAGACAATCGATAACCTATTATTTATCAGGAATTTTGCGATGCTTATACTTATCATCACTGTTATTGTTACTGAATTTGTTATCTTGGCTGTATTAAACTACCATGATTAATTCCGGTTTCTTTTTTTGCAGGTACTCGCCTGCGTGGCGATGGCATATGGCCGCCCAGAGCCACCAGTAGGTTACAGCTACTCTGCGCCCAGCACCAGATATTCGGCTCCCTCAAGCAACTACGGAGCTCCGTCTCTTGGCGGACATTCTTCTGGTGGAATTTCCCTCGGGCATTCTTCCGGTAGCCTTTCCCTGGGACACTCATCCGGTGGCCTCTCCTTCGGACATTCATCCAGTGGCTTATCCCACGGCGGTGGTTTTGGCGGACACAGCAGCGGTGGATTAAGCATTGGTGGTGACTCTGGCTTCGGAGGTGGATACGCTGGTGGATACTCGGGTGCTCCTCTTGTCCAGAAACACATTTACGTGCACGTTCCCCCACCAGAACCTGTTGAGCACAAGGCTCCCCGCATTCACGCTGTTGCTCCCCCGCAGAAGCACTACAAGATAATCTTCATCAAGGCCCCGGCTCCTCCCGCCCCCACCGCTCCCATAATACCTGTCCAGCCCCAGAACGAAGAGAAGACTCTTGTCTACGTTCTTGTTAAGAAGCCCGAGGAGCAGCCCGAAATCGTCATTCCCACCCCCGCACCGACCCAGCCCTCCAAACCCGAAGTCTATTTCATCAAATACCAGACTCAGAAGGAATCCGGTGGTATCGGAGGTGGTGCTATCGGTGGTGGATCAATCGGCGGCGGTGATTTTACTGGCGCTGGTATCAGCGGAGCTGGTCTCGGAGGCTCCGGAGGTCACGGTGGTGTTGAACTCGGCGGCGACTTCACCAGCGGTGGTGATGACAGCGGTGCTGAAGGCGGCCACGGTGCCACTAGCTCTCAGTATGGACCCCCTGGACACGTTGCAGGGCCCCTCCACTAAATTGGAAAATCCAGAACGCTTAGAAAATAGGATAAAGAGACGAGTTTATTTATTGCCTCCCAGCAGTACTTGTATCATTTAAACACACTATAGGGACTGCTTGTATTCGTAGCGCCTTGTAATCAACGTGACCTGAAAACTGAAGAATCTTTATTGTTGTAAAGGCTGTACCTGCACCTCGCGTTCGCAGTTGAACACCCTGTACATAGTCACTTCCGTGTTTGGCTGCGAGCACAGCCTGTGTAAGATGCAAGCTGTGTGGGTGAATCATTGTTTTTCTTGTCATCCCGACTCATTGTTATTAGTGCAGTGTCAACGTTGTTCAGAAGGAGGTACTTTACTGCGACTGTTATGTAATATTAGCTTTTTATTTTTGTAATAAAACGAAAATGTGAATGCATTTTATTTCGTTTATTTTCGGGTATGTAGAACTTAAGAACGGATATGTAGAAATTACGCAACTGTACCGAAAGTAGTCGTGAAAGGCTGCCCGGTTTGAGAGGGCGCCAGTTAGTGATCACTTGACCAGTTGTGAGACTCCTTTCTACTACGTTTGTGGCCACTTGATGTAAGGCCGAAATTATTGATAATAGTCGTAACCTTGCTTTTCAATTCGACTGTTACGCAATGCGGGGCATCTCGTGGGCTACTTGTGAGTTAGAGCAGATCTTCGAGTAGGTACATTCTGCAACGTCACGGCATTCACGGCAGATCTTCTCGCGTATGCGTAAAGGTGATAATCGTACTAAACGTACACCGTAGTGTGGCCGTGTGTACAAGTTATCGTAATCGTACCGAGTCGATAGACCGCTCTCGAAGCAAGACACTCACTTGACGCTCATTTTAATTATCACCTTAGTCTGCATGTGTAATTATACGTTTATATAATTAAGAGGACGCAGAGGCTGTGGAAACGATTTATTTTCGAGCATTTGGTCGGATGATAACATACTAGTGGTCGTGGATTACGAAACCGCTAATTAAGGCGATATGTAAAAGTTTAAGCGTCCCTGTTACTCCATATGCGAAAAAACCTTCAGTGCGAGTGGGACGGATTCGTGGAAAATTAGCAAAAAGTCGGTTTTTTAGTACTAAGCTATTTTGTCAAAAAGATTTTCAAGGAGACTTTACAAATACATTAATTTCCACATTTTGAATGCAATTTCACAATGAAATTAGTTAGGATTTCAGAATTACAGAAAAAAATAAAACAATTTAAAAGGTCTTTTCGGAATTAAATTCTATTTCGAAAATTTCATCCAATCGCGTTTTCCTTCATTGAGAATCTTAATCAAATACTCGATAAATATTGACCCAAAAATAAAATACGTAGATAACGTTATAGAGGAGTAAATTGATTCGAAAAAACCCCATTTTTTTGGTATCGCCTTAAGTTTTAAAGCCTTAATTTTAACAAACACTTTCATGAAGTTGTAGTTATTTTTACGGCTAGGCAAAGGTATTTCCGATTTAATCCGTTAGCATTGTAAGCTATTAAAGGTACTCGTATATTCCAGTAGGAAGGTATGCTCCACCTAAAAATACTTATTTTAAATAAGAATAAAATTATATTGTTTAGAAACCAACATTTTAATTGGTTGTTTATTTTATACTAGAGATGGTGCAGTTTATAGTCCAATGAGCTCTTCTTCTGAAGTAATGAAATATAATGAAATGAAATATAATTTAAAGTACCCTGTGCCGAGATGCATGATTGGAAATTACAAAGTTCAGTGGATCAAGTTAAAATTATAAAGTGGCTCTGAGTGAGTAGGTAGGTACACACGTCACCTAACTAGTATGGATAGTTATGTTTACTGGTAGGTGGTAGGTAATATCATGGTTTATTCGTCCAAGTTAATATTATGTTCCTTTTAAGTATTTGGTACTGAACAGTTTGAAGCATTTTTAGACTCCCTTGTCCCGCTTGTCCGTCCGTGTGTCCGTCCGTCCATCCGTATGTCACAGCCTCATAACTTTAGCACCGTTAAGGCGCTACGGAAAAAAATCGACACTTTAAGAACTTGCATATCTACTTCAGTAAATAATATATTATTTTTGATTTTTTTTTTCTAGGGATCTGTTAAAACAGAAACGCGATTGGAAAAATTCGGCTCGATAGAAATATTTATTGAAATGAGGTCTTTTCGACACCAATTCTCCTGGTTTCACAATTTAGAATGACATATAGACTGCAATTATATTTTATTAGATGGGTTTTATTTTAATGGTATCTAGGACCTGGTTAAACGAAATTTTGATAGCAACTTTAGTACATTTTATATAAATAAAAAACCGACTTTTTGCTACTTTTCCACGAATCCGTCCCTTTCGCACTGACGGTTTTTTCGCATATGGAGTAACAGGGACGCTAAAACTTTTACATATCGCCTTAAACATAAAAACATGAAATTCGGCACAAAAATAGCATTAATTTGCCCACATATCACGGTGTAAAGAAAAACTACCTATACGGTCAAGGGCCAGTGGTATTGTTGCAAGAAAGTCAAGCATTCCAGGACTCGCTGGGTAATCGTTCAATGGTTTTCCGTATATAGGAAGACACACACCATATGGGTACTTTCTAAAGCCTACTCCTCGTATATGGCCAAACCATTAAATTATCAACTCTAAGACAACATATGCAGCATTTTTCTTTTTCATACCACTAAAATACCACCAAAAATGAAAAAAAAAAAATTTCAACCGAATAGTGTTTTTTGCTGTTTTTTTACTGCTCCTAAGCGGCTTGGTCGATTAAATTCATGTATGCTTTGATAAATAGATAAACTTGATAGCTATAAACAAGACAGAGGATTATTCAATCGAACAATCACGTCGATGTGAAAAGTATTATTTTCTCCTATTTTGCCCTATCAAGGACGCAGTGAGCGTCGTAACAGCCACTATATGCACTGCACGCTGATATTAACGTTATTTCAATGTCGTTTCCGTCGATATTCCTACCGACAAACATCGAGCTGCTAATATGGCGACACTAATCGCCTCAATAAGAAATAGAAGGACCATGAAAGCCGCGAGTGCACAGTTTTGATCAATGCGTTAAAAACCGCGGGCCTTTCATTCTTCAACCAACCGACCGGTTTGGTGTAATAAACTAGAAAAATAGTTAGAGGATGCCTGGTTTAGAGGCGAAACACGTGTCGATAAGTTTTCTTGCTTGTTATTTAAGATTGCTTTATTTTGTGATCGTACTGCTTGCTTTGCTTGTGCCTGTTCTATGCTGGAGGGCGGGCGGTGCTCGAGTCTGCATTTTGAATAGCATGGTAAGAGTGTTTAGCGGAATATTGCAAATTATTAATATATCCACAAATTCATGATGGACTTCCGCAAAGTAACGCCTTTTTTAATCAATTTTAGAAAAATAGTGTAATGCAGCATGTTAAATTTTTAAAAGCTTTTCCTATAAGGTATATAATACGTATAAAGGGATTTCATTTTACTCGTAAGTACTTATAATTATAACATGTATTTTTTGTGATATTTAAACTTTTGAGTATAGTAACCACGGACATGGATTTCAGAACCGAACCGAATAACGCCGAACCGAGTATTCGGCAGAATTATTCGGTTTATGATGCGCGCGCGTTTCCTTGGTGAGAGTGTTTCATACAAAACAATCTGTCAAGTAGGTAAATTGCTGAATATGAAATCGTCTGATGATTTACCTATTAAGTAGCCATTTAGTAATTTGCAAAATGAATTAAATTATGATCATATTATGCGGGTAAAGATATTCCATAGACGTTTCGTCGATCTCACATGCAAAGGAAAGTGTTATTCTTTTGAACATTTATTGTAAGTTAATTGCTTAGTGAACAGTTTCAAGATGAATGCACGTGAGAGGTGACTAATTTGAACTTATTTTAACGAAAATTTATATGACTCATTTTCAGTGTTTTGTTTAAGCAAATGTGAATTTTTATTTTACATTTTGTATCAAAGTAACATTTTCTGTGCTTTGTATTTAGCAAACTTTTTTTAAGTACATACGCTATTGGATCTGGCATAGATAAAATATTCGGTGAATATTCGGCACTTGAACCGAATAATTTGCCAAATAACGAACGTGTAAAACTATGCCAAACATGCCAAATACAAATAATTATCGAATATTCGGCGACATCTCTACTTTCGAGTTTCAACTCATTGTTCCGAAGTAACAAAACTTTGTAAGAAGCACTTCAAGATCAAACTTCGTGTGTCTGAGACTAAGATAATGATAATTTCGAATTAAGGCGATTACCATCGCCAAATTAGCAGCTCGATATTTGTCACTACAAATATCAACGGAAACGACATTGAAATAACGTTCATATCAGCGCGCAATGCATAGTGGCTGTTACGACGCTCGCTGCGTCCTTGAAAGACCGAAATAGGGGAAAATTATACTTTTCACTTGGACGTGATTACTCGATTGAATAATCTTATGTTATGTTTATAGCTATAAAGTTTATCTATTTATCAAAGCATAGATGAATTCAATCGGCCAAGCCACTCAGGAGCAGTAGGGAATTTGAGGTCAAAAAACAGCACACAGTAAAAAAAAAAATTCATGTAGAAGTTTTGGTGGTATGAAAAAGAAAACTGTTGCATATGTTGTCTAAGAGTTGATTATTCATAAAACATTTTTTCATTATTTTTGGTTTGGCCATAAACGAGGAGTAGGCTTTAGAAAGTACCCATTTGGCAATAGTAAGGGCCTTAAGGCTGTTGTAGCCGCCAACGACCTTGAGACGACCTGTGTCGGTACAAATATCGACAGAAACTCTATTGAAATAGCTTTCATATCAGCGCACACTACATTACGACATCGCTGGGTCTCCGGATAGCGCAAAATGTGCGCGAAAATATAAAAAAATATTGTAGCTAAAATTCTTCAAGAATGATCAATGTAACTCATTTGTTGTTATAATATCGTCAATTTGACTAACTGAGTTTCAATTTGTTTCTTTGCATAGTGGATTAATTGAATCGGACTTTAGTATTAAATTGGACCATGTTTTAGTATTTATTTTGTGAAAGTTCTAGATAAAAACTCGAAATTTAAATTAATACACAAAATTCCACATATTCTGTAGTACACTAAATATAAGGTCTTTCAATTTAAATGGAAAGTAATTAAGTAGGTGATTCAGTGTCGTTAATACATCACATTCCACTGCAAAGCACTTTTTTTTGCGCGAACTTTTTTTTCACTTCTCAGTACAAAGTGGTCCGATCAGCTGACTCAGTTTGTATTGACAAGTGAAGAAAAAGTTCGCGCAAAAAAAAGTACTTTTCAGTGGAATGTGATGTATTAACGATACTGAATCACCTCCTAAATTACTTTCCATTTAAATTGAAAGACCTTATATATTTCTTAATTTTTTAAATTTAATTAACATCTGAGTTAGACCAGGCTTTAATTGTGGCTTTACGGTCACCGCCTGTTGTAACAGAGCGCTCGCGCTCTTGAGGTCCCTTTTCCCAGCGTCATCCTAAAATGACTCTATTGATAAAGTTATTTCTCTTAAACAGTATGTTTATAAATTATGAAAAAAATATCTTATAAAGAACAACTTCATTTTAGGAAATTATTCTCGCTTATAAGAAAAAGCATGAAAATATTGTTCAACGTCAAGCTGTTTTTAGACTAAAACTAAGTTAAATTGGTAATTTCTTACAAACCACTAATGGTATTTGAATGGTTCTTGCACTAAAATACAAGGAAAAATTGCTTAGAAAAATTATTTATGGATTTTATTTCCGTTCATCGCGTCCATGTGAAAAGTATTATTTTCTCCTATTTTGCGCTATCCGGAGACCCAGCGACTACGTCGTGATGCAATGCGCGCCGATATGAACGTTATTTTAAGATATACTTTCTATTGATATTTGTACCGACATAGGTCGACTCAAGGTCGTTGGCGGCTACCTGCCCCTTAAGACTCCTATGAGTACAATAATGGCAGAAGATTCGATTTATTTTAGACTGAAACATGCAGTTTTAGTCCAATAAAGTTCAAGTTCATCGACATAAAATTGATTGCAAGATGTTCTCCAGAGGACTGTCCTCTTTTATATGTTGTAAGAAGCACCATTTGATATTGGCAGACTGCCGGGAAAAGTAACGTATTCGCGCGCCAGGCCATGCTGCTGCGGTTAGCCAAGTCCTACTAAATGTTGTTTACACACAGGACACAGGTTCGTGGCCAGGTTTCGTTTTTAGAGGGGGGGATTAAACTTTCAGAAATGCTTGTTTTACATAAGAATGTCGTGTTCCGTATACTTTTAGTATTTCGTACCTCAAAATGGAAAAGTAGAACCCTTATAGGATCACTTTGTTGTCTGTCTATCTGTCTTTTTGGTCGGGCCCCCTAAGAGATATCAAGTTGAAACTGATACCTCCTACAGAAGTCTATGGCCCCAGGTGCTTTAAAAAATCACGCTTCGAACTCGACAAAAAAAAAAGTTTTTGCACTTACATAACCAATTTCATACAAATTTTTGACACTCGCAAGGGAATCAAAATGGGCATTCCAGTTGACTTAGAAAACTTGAAATTTCGTTTACACATATGTCTTATATGTTCATGTGATGCAGCCTGGTGACAGACGGTCGGACAGATGGACAGACGGAGAGCGGAGTCTTAGTAATAGGGTCCCGTTGGTTACCCTTTGGGTACGGAACCCTAAAAATTTATTGAAGTGAAAACTTCTTTAGGCGCTTTGAGCGATTTTTGAAAGGTGAATCCTTATGGGTGCGCGTCACCGACATACTAATGTTAACAGTAAAGTTTTCAGTTCTGTCGGCATTCCCCATGACTGTATATGTTTTTCTTTCAAGGTGATATGTTTTAACGACAATAAAACTATTTTAAGTTTTTACAAAACTAAAAGTTTTCGGGGATGAGGATACGACACTCAAATCTCCCCTCCCCTCCGCTGTATACGAAATAAGGAATGCCTAAATACACACAATACGAACTAGGTCACCAGCAAATATTTATTCAAATAAATACTTCACTGGAAGTCAAGGCTGTTTTCATGTTTCTATTAGTCGAGTGCTTGATTACATAAAACTACTTAAAATCTAGCTATTCGGTTTCTTCGAACTATGTTGCTATAGTAAATATATATCGTCACGCGTTACGACATGAATCCCCAAGGGGATGTCAGGGGTGTTCCGGAGTGTGAACTGGGAAGTCACTGTCCACACTTGGTACAACGTTTCACCGACAATTACTACTCCCAAAGAGCCGTCCATATATTACGTCATTTGAAATTAGGGGGGTATAGTCTGCAGATGATGGTTATATCATTAGCATCCCAAGTAGCATTTTACTCCATTTAAGAGTACACATTTAGTTCCCAGGTGTACTTGAAGCATTATTACAGTTCACTCGTGATGTATAAGCTGCATTATTGGGATTAATAACACCTATACCTGTCTAAGGGACTTATAGGAGTGTAGAGTTATACTTTTAAACGATTGTTGGTGTTATAATACTCTAACAACTATCCTTTAGTCAGCCGTCTGACTAAGAGCATTATAGGAGGGTAAAGATACGGCAACCGCTGTTTAACGGCCTACTTGTACGATGTTATAGAGCTAGCATTTTAATAGAACACACGTGGTCATTTATAAAGCCAAAGGCTGTTATGTTTACTTGTTTTAGACTGTTATACAGCTAGTAGCTGTAGTAGGACTTGTTTGTGATCATTAAAATAACCTTTTTTTACTATCTGTACAGAAGTGTTTAAATGGCTCGCATGTGCACTGTAGGCTGTTAAAAGGACTATATGTGTTGTCCATTAACATCAATAGCAGTTTATTTGTCTACAAGTACTACTCTTATTTGCTGTAAGCTGAACATGAATGTGAATGTGATATTCTTTTACACTTATCCCACTATGTATCTCACACGAAAACAAAAAGTGATTTTTGTTAGTTTGTTACAAAATTTGTACTTTAGGTACTCACACTTGACTTAGTACCTGGGCTAGGCGATTTAACGGACAATAATTATTATTGCGGATCTCTATAAAATGTTAGTATATTGAAAGAATTAAACGATGATACACAATTGACCTGAACTACATCTTAAAGCTGTACATAAGTTCACATTAGAATAAATTTATAGACATTGGCTCTGTAGTGGTACAAATGTAGGACTTCATATGGACAACAGCATTCTAACAGAACACATGTGAACCTATATACGCTCACCGCATTAAAATTGGAGCTATAACTGTTCACATAGCCGTATTTCATTTCCACCATTTTGTTCTACGTAACCTAAAATATTTACCAAATAAATCTCCAAAATTATCATGCAGATTTATCACAAAATACGCAGATAGAGCGATTGAGTTTTGGTTTAATTTTATAATTAATTACCGTAGTATAATTATAATGCCAATATAATATCAAAAACTGAAAATTGTAGATTTCCTCTCACCCAGTTTTAAATATTTTAAAATGAATATCGCGTTTTTTCAGAGGCGCGTGAATATTTTAGCTGTAAATATGTATACATTTCACGATAAAGTTGCATTCCCATGGCATTAACATTATTAAGTATTACCGCGTGTTATCATAAATTTTTATCTTTGATCAGCCGGAGTTAATGTTTCTGATGACACACACAAAACCAAACCAATGAGGAAATTAATAATAAAATAAAGAAATAATAGGACACATGTGAATTTGAGGTAGCACTGGAGTAATTTTGTCGGATTTTATAACTGTGAAGGCTGTGTATTTAGCCACATTTTACTCTTTATTACACTCATGTACGTTGTATGATTCACACTGCGTCCCATATAGTGCCGTAAGTCAGCCTTAAGTCCGATGTTACTACTTAAACTGCTATTATAATGCTATTATACTGCTAATGTACAGCCATAGTGAACTTAAAGCTGTCTAATTTGTGCCCAAACTGGTTCTATAAGAGCATTATAGCAAGCTATACAGCTCTTATACAGCTGACTTACACAGCTTGTGGAGTACATGTGAACGACTAGACATCTTATATAGAACCCCGAATGCTACTTGGGATAGATGGCAATAATAGGAAACAAAAGAAAAAAAAACTATTGTTTAAACATCAGTATTGACATCAGTTTTGTGAGTAGGTGGGTTTTTTATGATGACGATAGGACTTGGACGAATAAACCAGCGATAGGATGATTGTAGAGGGGGAGGGGTCGAAAATCGGCAAAAATCGATGACGCAATATATGTATATAGACGGCCCCAACGTGATGGTGAGCTCTATCACCGTACTTCGGCGACAAATACAAGCTTTTTTAAGGCATGCAGGTCTCCTCACGATGTTTTCCTTCACCGTTCTGATGTTACTGATGTTATCAAAAGAAATCACGTTATAATCACGCGCGAATCGCTTTTTTTGTTTTATCTGAATTTTAAATTTGTAAAACTACTAGCTAGCTTCTGTGTAATGAAAGCTAAGACTAAATTTACCTGACACGAGTATGGAAAGTAGGTACCTATATTATAAGTGTTTTTAAACATAATTTGTCTTTTATTTTCCTCGTAGGTGTAGTATAAAGCACTATGTATCACTCGGGAGAAAGTGCGATTCCCAACTCGTGTGTATTGAGGCCCTTGGCTTCGCCTCGGGCTCAAACTACACCCTCGTTGGTAATTGTCCCCTTTCTTCCCTCGGTGAACAATGTACTATTATTTGCCAGAATACACATTGAATGATGGTAATATAAAATGGTATATCTCAGTATTCAACCTTAACCAGGCATGCAAATATTAATTAAAATTTAATTCTATAAGCAAATCCTCAACAATTTCCATAAACAAGATCAGTTTTAATATGTATACAATGTCAATAAAAAAAAAAACAATATTATATAATTAAATATGTCAAGGTCTGAAATGGTCTGAATGCAAAAAAATGACCTATACTATAAAAACTGCGCTCT
This sequence comes from Ypsolopha sequella, assembly GCA_934047225.1. Taxonomy (NCBI): domain Eukaryota; kingdom Metazoa; phylum Arthropoda; class Insecta; order Lepidoptera; family Ypsolophidae; genus Ypsolopha; species Ypsolopha sequella. The sequence continues at coordinate 6,956,657 of OW203983.1, read as the reverse complement.
AATAGCCAATTTTTCAGTTTTGTTTTAAAATCTTTTCCTTCCAATGGCCTCAGGTATGCTGGTAGGTTATTATATATCTCAATACATATATTAAATACATTTTTCCTATATATAAAAGATTGACAGGTAGGCTGACTTGAATAGCCTGTCTATACCTATGTATTGAGTTCTAAGATGTATATTTGTATGGTCTCTACGTAATTGAAAAATATGGTGATTGCTCTTTACAAGGTAGAGTCAAAATTTGTAACTTTTTGAAGAGAGGCACGCAACTATCCAAAAATCCAGCATTCATCATAACACGCATAATTTTTTTTTGTAATAAGAATACGCTTTTCATCTCCACAGAATTAAACCGTAACTTAGTACCGACGATACGTAACCATAGTATGCAGTTAGGGCAGCCTCCGATGACGCAGTTTGCTGCAACCTTCACAGCTCTTGGATCCCTATGGTGAGCCCCAGCTCTTGGATCCCTATGGTGAGCACCAGCTCTTGGATCCCTATGGTGAGCCCCAGCTCTTGGATCCCTATGGTGAGCCCCAGCTCTTGGATCCCTATGGTGAGCACCAGCTCTTGGATCCCTATGGTGAGCCCCAGCTCTTGGATCCCTATGGTGAGCCCCAGCTCTTGGATCCCTATGGTGAGCCCCAGCTCTTGGATCCCTATGGTGAGCCCCAGCTCTTGGATCCCTATGGTGAGCCCCAGCTCTTGGATCCCTATGGTGAGCCCCAGCTCTTGGATCCCTATGGTAAGCCCCAGCTCTTGGATCCCTATGGTGAGCCCCAGCTCTTGGATCCCTATGGTGAGCCCCAGCTCTTGGATCCCTATGGTGAGCCCCAGCTCTTGGATCCCTATGGTGAGCCCCAGCTCTTGGATCCCCTGAGCTACGCTCTTGTCGGTGGAGTAACCGCCATTCTTTTCTTTCTTCTGCTAATGATTTGACATTATCTTTACTTTAATCAGTAAATTATACTTTAATCTACTTATGTATTTTGATTACTAATCTATGGTATTTAGTTAAGATTGTTCTTTTTAATTGTTTCAATTAATAAACCCGATACCAATAAAATGCAACATTTATTATTTATGTACGTAGAATTGATGATCATATGCTTAGACTTTTGCATGGGAGTGTACGACATGGTGTCGCATGGTGCCATGCCAGCCGGGCTTTTGCATGGGAGTGTACGACATGGTGTCGCATGGTGCCATGCCAGCCGGGCTTTTAAATAAATCTCTGTTGCCCGAACAAATGAAAAATAATCCAAGATCAATTGAGTAACGAACCAATTATATATACCTAATAGTGAAAGTGAATGGAGCAAGTTGGAGAAGATCTGCTGTCAGTGGTCATAGAGATTTAAAAATAGATCGGTATGATATGTAATATGAATGTATCACTCTACAACGCGCAACAGCGGCGCGGCGGTAGCACCGGCGGTAGAATGCTTGCCTCTCAATCGTGAGACCCAGGTTCGATCCCCAGCTGGGCAAGCAACAATGTGTTTTTCGGAATTTATGTGTATAGTACTTACTTCACCGTTCAGCAACTTACCACTTACTAAACGGTGTAGGAAAACATCGTGAGGAAACCTGCACGCCCCTGTCACCACCTATCACGTTGGGATGTAATAATCGTCGCTTCCCCTCGGGGATTCATGTCGTGACAATTTATTTATATTTTTAGTATAACTTTGGATATTCAACTTTATTTACTCAGTAACAGTCCAACAATTCAATAATTTGGAAACAAGATGAGTTATGAAACTTTTGCAGCTGCCAGTGTTGCCAACTGCTATTGTAAGAAATGCGCTAAACAAACCCTTAAATGCACTAGATTTGTGCTAATTTTGATAAAAGAGCACCAAATAAATTTAAAAAATCAAAGTTTTTTTAAAAAGATGTTTTTATTGAGAATATTAAGTTTTTATTCCAAAATTAGATCTTCGTCCGAATCAGAGTTGGAATCATGGTTGCTGTTTGAGAAGTTGAAAGACCAGGAGTTGATGAGGGCCCAGGAGTTGATTGTTGGAGTTTAAACTTGTACATCTCTTTCGAACCGCGGAAAAAAGTATGAAATGGAACGTGATAAATGCGCTAGTTAGGGCACTAGGCACTGTTATGGAATTTTGAGCGCTAAAACATCAAGAAATGCACCAGATCTAGTGCCGAAAGCACTAAGTTGGCAACATTGGCAGCTGCATTGTAAATAGGTGGATCATGTTTCAAAGAACATCACAGAACCAAGTTCTTTCTACTTATATACACAAATACATATATTCGGTATGTGAACTTCACACAATTGGTCACTGAACCTTGTTACTGAACACTTACCAAGTGTCCAGTATGAATATGGACATATACTACGAAGTCACCTTAAATAAGATTTGTCGTATTCAATGATTGTATCGAAATTAAAGCCAGAATCAGTTACCATCTTAGAAGTTTTAGGACAAACTAGTTTGGCCTAGGCCAAACATGCTGGCGGTCAAGGACTAAGCCAACTTAGTTTGTTTTAAAATCGGGTTTGTCCGGTAACATAATTCGTATAATAATGTATTTCTAGTTTTGGGTTGTCATAAAAAAATTACCACGAAGGTTATATTTATGGCGGTCGCATCACTACCTTGGCCAAACTAGATTATCCTAAAATCGGGTTTGGCTTGTAAATTATATATACACTTCATTGGTTTTATTTCGTTTCCACTTATCAACATTTTATTTTTGTTAAAGCAAATTTTCTTCACCACCCAAAGTTCGGCTAGAAAATGTTGCTTTTAGTGGTAAACCCGCCTTTAAGGCGATATGTAAAAGTTTTAGCGTCCCTGTTACTCCATATGCGAAAAAAACCTCAATGCGAGAGGGACGGATTCGTGGAAAAGTAGCAAAAAGTCGGCTTTTTATTAATATAAAATGTACTAAAGTTGCTATCAAAATTTCGTTTAACCAGGTCCTAGATACTGTTACAATCCATCTAATAAAATATAATTCCAGTCCATATGTCATTTTAAATTGTCAAATCAGGAGAATTGGTGTCGAAAAAGACCTCATTTGAATAAATATTTCTATCGAGCTGAATTTCTCCAATCGCGTTTCTGCTTTAACAGCTCCCTAGAAAAATATTTCAAAAATAATATCCTATTTTATCAAAATAATACATTATTTACTGAAGTAGATATGCACGTTCTTAAAGTGTCGATTTTCTTTCCGTAGCGCCTTAACTCGTAACCTTGTATTCCGTGTTTGTTTGTTTTTGTGTTCAAGTGTGTCAATTCATTCCTTCGCGTGTAATTTTAACAAAACGTATATCCGTTAGTTTTCGCTTTCCTTTTGCTGAATCTGCAAGAAAAGATTTCATTCATTCAGTTGCAGTCGTAATAACGCTTTTCTCAAGTACTCTTTTGTCTAATCTCCGTTTTCTTTCAAAGGTTTTTCTGAAGGCGTCTTCACCTGTCCTCTTCAAGGACTTTTCTGCCTGAAGACAATGGCCCTTAGCGTGGCACGGCAGCCTAGCTTACGCCATTTATCAAATCAGGTTGAGAAATAACAAAACACGGGTAAACTACGTATGCTTCTGGATTTGTGACAAACTAAGACGAAACTTATGGTATAATTAATTCGTCTAGACGTCTTTATTTAGGTTAAATAGTATATTGAGTACTGATCCTTGAGTACTGATGATCGCAATATAATTTAAATACTTAGTATAGTACGGAACTCACGGCGCTTGAGTTCGAATTGCACTTTGCCGATCTTTTTATTGTATAATTTCCCTCATCACATTTTTGATTGAAATGAAGTCTACATCAAAGATATGGTCAAGGTAATCACCATGCTAGGGGGCCGTCTGTATAATATATAATCATGTCCAAATGCCTTCGTACTCTTAGCATTGTTCACTTGAAAAGATAATTGCACAAAAAAATTACGATTCCTTTCTGAAAATCAATGCTAAAATGATTCCAAGCTAAAACAAAAATCCATACAAAACGCCATAAAGAATTCAAATTTAAAGTTTACTGAAAATTATGGCCAGCATCTGGTTTCAAATACCACAAGCAAAGAGTTCAGATAATAAAGAGTTCGTAACATCAATATTTTGCTAATTATCAATTAGTTTTGTTAAATAAAATACGTATAAGTTATAAATTAATTAGTGGCCCCTATTTTGTTTTGATTAGTATACATCGTTATACATTTTTATCGACTTTTACCGCTCGCCCCACAATCATCCTATTGTCATTATCTAATGAATGGCCCTACATTGTCACAAAACTTATGTCATTTTCATTTTCTGTATTACAAAATCAATATTGTTTTTTTGGGTTCCGTATCCAAAAAGCAAACCAGAGTCCTATTAATTTCACTCCGCTGTCCGTCTGTCTGTCTGTCCATCCGTATGTCACAGGTCTCTAGCTCTTAGATGAGAATAGAATGAGATAGAGAGATTATTTTGTCTAGCCTCACTGTCATTGTTTAAAACCCTAGAGCATTTTAGAACTCAGTAAATAGAATATAAATGCAGCTTTTTTATTTTTTTGTCTTCAAAAATAAGGAAATGGGGGGCTGTCAAAGTTGGCATTTATAGACTATTTTTGTTACGGGGTCTATCTCAAAGACCGAAGTAGTTAGGAATTTCTGTATAATGTATTATGTACCATAATATGCTATATTTAAACAACAAATACTGAAAATGCCAATTTATAATGTAGTTTTAGGGTTACGTCCCCGAATACTCAACCAACTCAATTTTGCAGTGTTGTTTCTTACAAGTTTGTAATATGTAATATCATTAATATTTAAATGGTATGGAACCGTCAGGGCGTGAGTCCTACTCGCACTTGACTCGATAGTACATCCATGTTTTCGAAGATAGGCATCTAGTCTGGTTGGCAACTAAAGATACATAATAGCCCCGCAGAACCCCGCTTCCTTATTTCAAATGACGTAATTTTATAGTGTGTTATTCCTTCACCTTACTTTTATACTTTTTTATTTTTTATTTAGGTAATGTAAAAATATAATTTTACAAATCTTTACGTACCCGTGCGTAAAACGTAAGGTTAAAGAAGGTTTGAGGTGGTTCATGGGAACTCTGGCAAGACCTTTCCAGGGGCCGATAATAGTGAGATATCTCGGTATGAACTGCAATCTGAACGGTTACAAGGTGAAATTTATTCAACCGACTGAATTTCTATGGGAGGATCAGTAGGTGCTAGAGTCTACAGACTACACATGTGAAGTTTCAGATGGATTAGATAAGGTAATGGAAGGTCACGTGACATCAGGAATCGTATTAATGTGTTAACAAAATTTCGATTCAGTTGTGTGCTTGTGACATAGCTTCGGATATGTCGTATAAAATCGACCCACACAACATAATCAAAATTTTCCTCACATATTATTAAGATTCTCGATGTCACGTGACCTGCCATTACCATGTCTGATCCATTTCAAACTTCAGATGTGTTAGTCTCTATCACCCACTGAACCTGCTATAAAAATTCAGGCGGTGGAATAATTTTCACGTTATATTCTTGTAGAGGTAATGCGAAACACTCTGAAAGTATCCGGTACAGTAATTTTATTTTTAGTTAACATTAATGTAATAATATTTTTGCATAAAATAGTGTGATTGTTTTTGTCACGAGAATGTGGTAACCAATTATGTAATGTATTTAACATACTTTTCACTTGATTCAAGGTTTGATTTTAGCATATAAATGTAATACCGTTTTCGTTGATCGTGCAATCACGCGTGACGACACTGCTGATGACGGTCTGATGACGCACCATGCCGCTTTAGAAAACGAAAGTGATGTCATCATCATCATTGCGCTTGCGTTAGAGAAAATTAAATGGAAAAGTCTCGAAAACACAAAACTCACGGATATTGGGAAATCGATCGTCACCGCCTCGTTTGTAATTTTTAAGCCTTTGCTCCTATAAACTCTTAAGCCTTTTATGTCCATCCATAGCTCTTCGATTGCTCATACATAACAACCAATATCATACATATAGAAATACGAGGGGCGTTCATTATAAAAAAATCAAAAATCAAAATCAAAATCAAAAGGTATTTATTGCCACAAGATGTAAGATGTACATAGAAATACAAAAAAATACATGTTAACTTAACTAAATAATAGTATTCCTATGCACTTATGTGGCAAAAGGAACAGTCTCAGACATGTTGCGTGTTGTGTAACAACAATAAAGTGATAATGAGGTACAAACTCTTTGAAATCAAAAAAAGTAAATACTGGCTGGTAAAGCTGGAATATTGATCAGATTTAAAAAGCCAACAACTTGATTATTTTTTGTTCTTAAAAGTATCTGTGCTTGAAAAATTTTACTAAGGAACAAATTAATCAAGACTTACAGGATACTTAAGGAGCAAATGCTTCACCGTATTCTACAGTTGCACATTGGTGCGCCGAATTTATACGTGGAAGAACATCCACTAAAAATGACCCTCACTCGGGTCGCCTAGCTCACAACGGTAGTGAACGAAGAAATGGTGAAAAAAGTCGAAACAATTGTTTTCGCAGATCGTTGTGTCACGTTACGTTTTATAGCCGAAGAAACAAAAATGTCAACTTGAAGTGTGCGTAGTATTTTAAACGAACGCTAGGGGATGAAAAAAGTATCCGCGCGCTGGGTCCCCATAATGCTTACCGATGCACAAAAGCAAACCAGGCTGAACATTTCTTGAGCTTCTTTGGAACAGTGACAACAAGATCCTGATCATTTTTTGGCTCGACTTACAACCATAGATGAAACATGGCTTTACCATTACGATTCAAAAACAAAATTACAGCCCTTAATTTGAAAAAGACCATCATCTCCAATCCCTAAGAAATCTAAAGTGAGTCATTCCACCGGAAAGATCATGGGCTTTATTTTCTGGGATAGTGAAGGGGTGGTCAAAATATTTTGACCATGGAGGTACTATTACGGGCTCTTTGTATGCAGAACAAATAGAAAAATGGTGTAACGTGATTCGCGAGAAACGGCGAGGCAAACTAGCAAAAATTGTTTCGTTCTATCAAGATCATGCCCCGGCTCACAAGTCCGCCGTTGCTATGGCTGCAATTCGAGATGCAGGCTTCAAAATACTTGAGCATCCTCCATATTCACTCGACCTTGCTCTTAGTGATTTTTATCTAATTCCAAGGTGGAAGGAGTATCTGATAGGACAGAGGTTCGAAAATGATGAAGCAGTGGTCGCTGCAGTATAAGAATTTTTAGGTGCTCAAAACGAAGAGTTTTTTAAGAAAAGAATTTTAAGCTTAGAAAAAATATATTTCAAGTGTATTATGCTAAGAGGCGACTATATCGAAAAATAAAATAACATTTAACAAAAGTTACCGGCAACATACTCATTCTCACTTTTTATTGAACGCCCTATGTGAAACTGGAATATTCGGCGTCATACGAGTAAAGAGCCGTTTAGCAGCCGGATTGTGAAAAATGCGCCTCTTTCTAATTAAATCGAAACAAAACACTTGAATTCAAAATTTGCTCAATATTTATTCAACAAAACCTTATTACCTAGTATGTATTGTGTAAACTGTCATAGCAGTTTCCATTGGAAAGTTCTAATGAAAATAAAAAAGTGACGTAAAATATGACGTGGTTTAATTTTTTGTTCGGTATAACGCGAGTCGTGATTGTTATCAATCGTAAGAGGAATTATTCCACCATGACTTTTTAGGCATGAATTTTATCAAAATGGTCTCTGTGGTCATTCAAATTCAGTTCACGGTGCCGCGGTGGTCCTATTTCTGTTAACATGTTTTTGATACCATTGGCGGATACAGGGCCATGGCCTCCCTCAAAACATCTAGGATTGCATATATTTGACTCGACTTTTGTAAGTAGAAATTTTGTAAAGAAATTTACTATCTGGGGCTCTACCGCGTAATTCTCATTTGTATCAACTTCAAGCAAATGCATGCGAAATTTAACGCGTGCAAAAGAGATGGCATGTTAGGCGGGCGTCGTCGCACGCACGTCAAATTTCAATCTCAAGTTGATGTTGATGAAAATGAGAATTACGCGGTAGACCCGCTGGTCAAACACGGTAAAGACCTTGTTACAATTAAAGGACGGCGCTAGTGACTGTAATATAGTTTTAACTAAAACAGTTGCCAACGAAACATCTTGTTATAGCCGATTCTGAAGGCTAAACTAATGTTCTTCTTTGCAAAATAGTACTTTAGTGTTAGGAATAGAAACTAGATTGCTTTGGAAAAAATTTAGTTTAGACAGCTGTAAAATGTCCGTACACTAGACCTCGGTAAGGTTGAAATAAAATACCCAGTATTGTACGAACGAATTCTATGCTTATATTTTTGACATTCTTATTTACAAAAAACCAGTTGTCAATCCGACAATTATCATAGAGCTAAGTGATATCTATGAAGATAGGTCAGTCATGTCTATAACTCAAAGAAATTATACAACAGCACTAAAACTAAAACTAAAGCCTTCAGAATCGGCTTTATTGACTCAACTATTAGACAATTTGCAAACCAGTGTATCACTTTTACTATATTGTTATAAGATATATTTTGTACAGTGACTTTGTCAATTGGTGACCAATAAATAATATTTTCTTTCTTTTCTTACATCTCGATTCGATTCGGATGCACTTTTACACAGCCTAGAGTTTATGGCGTCTAAAACTTTATTTTTATTTGCTTTGTGATGGATTTGACAGAATGGCCCACCCAAAATCAAATCCTGGATCACCCCTTCATGATACGAGTAACACAGTGAAACATCTAAAATCCCGACACGAAAACAGTCTTTATAAAGTCACTGCCACAAAAAAAAGTGAAAATAAGTCTCTATACGTTTTTATATTTCAAAGTCTCTAATTCCAAAACAATTACATATACGCAGACTTTATCAGTTATGTGTTGAATCACTTTAACTAAATTTCTACTGATCATCGTGAACAAGTTTCATTTTATCACCCAACAACGTACACACGAGGCGACTTTAATAATTCAGCTTTTCCTCACCGTTCACTCTCTATATTTTTGAACAAAAGAGGACTAGATTGATGTGACGTTTATTGGAAGAAATTGATAGCTATTTTATACTGGAACTACAGCAGCGCGTCTTCCCTTAAATCGACTTTTGCAATTTTGGCTCCAGTCTTAAGAAAATCTATTTTTTGGGTGATTCAATATTTTTTTAGTTTAGAGGCCTAGAAAGTTAATAGAAATGTATCTAACAAAAGAAATTTACTTAACTAAAATAGGCACCAAACATGTCCCTGTTTTCAATGATTGTGATGACTATCATGTTTGAACACCCAGAAAGCGAAACCTTTTAAAAAAAATGAATATTCTTCACGGTCATATTTGTCTACACACTTTGAATTCAAGGGTGTTCGTGGTATTTATTTTCATAATAAGAACTCGCAATTTGTGCAAATTGCCTATAATTTGACCACCAACAAATGTATTGTTTTGAGACAAAATATCGAGGTAAATAATACTTATATAATCGTAATTGTTTTTGGTCTACCAGTTTTGGAGATAAGGGGGGGGGGACATAAATATTTTCATGGTTATTAGGGTTCCGTACTCAAAGGGTAATATTCATTTATAAATTAAATATAAATGAAACAAATTATTGTAATAATTATGTTAATAAAATATTTTTATAAAACACCGTTCAAGGGCCTTTTTTATTTTTTTATATATATATATATATATATTTTTTATTTATTTTTTTTTTATTTTTTTTTTATATTTTTTATTTATTATTAATTATTTTTAATCATTTTTATTTTTTTATTTATGTGGAGTAAAACAAATTTTTGCAAATACTAAAAATAATACTTATGCATCACACCATAAAACTACTTGTTTAGAGAAACCCTGAGCTCCCGGGACTGCCCCGACAATAACCATTTGTAACATTTTACGCGGAATGTAAAGTGTTACAGTCTCCTTCATAAAACTCAGTAAAGTTAACCAAAATTATTGAGTCGAAAACATGAATCAAATAAAAAAAAACTTTATTCTAAGCAATTCAGAGGGTGTTGGAATGTTAAGTCTATATACATCTTTAATACCCCCGAATAAATAGGCTTAACATCAAACGCTTTAAGGTTTCCTTTACGCTAAAATATATTTTAATTATAATATCACTATGTTTCTTCAATGAATCATCAATTTGCATTCCCAAAACAAAACTTATGATTATCATTCTTATTTTTGAATGAAAAGCATTATCAAGTTTGAATTTTTGCCGGTGGCACGGCGCGGCGGCTTACGGCTTAGACCCATGTCGATGGGTGTCTAGGAAAAGGTCTCGACGAGATCTACCTGCTGAAAGTGTCAAAACTTTACAGGCCCGTATCTCCCAAACTGCCGATGCTAGATCCATGTTCATGGTACTCTAAGAAATGGGCTCGGCGAGATCTAGAAGACGGTAAAAAAGAACCGGTAAAGTGCGAGTCAGACTCGCGTACCTAGGGTTCCGTATTGTGGATGATAAATTTAATTTTATAATTTTTTTTTCGTGAATTTCTCGACCATTTTATTTTTCCTGTAATCTTTACGTAAACACATATTACCATGATTTTTTTCATATTTTTTGGTCCACCAGTTTTGGAGATAGGGGGATATAATATATAATATACACATTTTTGTGGTTTTTTAAAGATTTCTCGAAAGTAGTGCCAGTAAGTATAGTAAAAGTGTATATTTTTACAATCAGCTTTTTAATATCTACAATTTGATACCCATATTGTACTTTTATAAAATATCTTTTTTATAAATTTTTCTTCTTTTTTTATATTTCTCAGTAGTGGTGATTTTTTTTTAATCGCTGTAGTTTTCCTGTAATTGGCCAGTTATGATCTACAATTGTCATTTTTTTCATATTTTTCGGTCTACCAGTTTCGGAGATAAGGGGGGGGGGATATACAGTCGAAACCAGTGTCAGTAAATATATTAAAAGTATATATTTTTACAATCAGCTTTTTAATACCTATAATTTGATACCCATATTGTATTTTAATAAAATATTTTTTTCATTTATTTTACTTCTTTTTTTGTATTTCTCATTAGTGCTGAATTTTTTTTTAATCGCTATAGTTTTCCTGTAATTGGCCGGTTATGATCTATAATTGACATTTTTTTCATATTTTTCGGTCTACCAGTTTCGGAGATAAGGGGGGGGGCACATACATATTTTTGGGGTTTTTTAAACCAGTATTAAAAGTATATATTTTTAGAATTAACTTTTTAATACCTACAATTTGATACCCATATTGTATTTTTAGGCAAATACTCGTATTTTTTATTTTTCTCACTTTTGTTTTGGAAATATTTTGAACAATTTCATATTTTTCATATATTTTTTTACACCCTTGTATGTGGGCAAATTAATGCTATTTTTGTGGCAAATTTCATGTATTTATCTTTAACGGTGCTAAAGTTATGAGGCTGTGACATACGGACGGACGGACAACGGAGTCTCAACATAAGGTTCCTTTTGTACCTTTTAGGTACTACGGAACCCTAAAAAGTCAAAAAAATATTGCAAAAACTTTGATCGGCCATATCTCCTGAACGGCTAATCGTAGGGAGTTCGGTTTTCAACTATAGTGATCGGTAAAGCTGGAGCTACATGACCAAAAAAAAAATCGAGTTTGACAGGTTTTGACAGTTTTTTGATGGGTCCAAAAAAGTATACCGATTTGCATGAAACTCGGTATCAAGGGGCATTCGGGGTCGCCGATTACGCTGCCGTATTCAAATTTGACATTTTTTGACATCTGATAGGGATGTTGACACTTTTTCGGAAAACTTTGATCGGTGAGTCCCCGTGTTTGGCACTCTGGCGAGGCCGAAGACCAAGTAGTGTGTTTCGAGCATGCGAGTTTTTCGGCCGAGCACTACACCTTGACTCCCAGAGGGAGTGAGAGCACTTATAATGTTTGTTTCTGGAAAAAATGTAATTTGTTTCCTGTAGGCCACACGGGCGAAGCAGCGGGCAGAAGCTAGTAATTAAATAAACCTTTTTTTCATTGCACATTTCATTTAAAGAAGCTTTAGTTTTCGAGTTATCATGATTTTTGTAATCAAACCTTTGTTTTTGATCGTCAGTCTCGCATGTAACATTCTCGCGGCTGTGAATCTTGATAATGTTTACTAAAATAGCCAACGTTTCCGGGGTCGTAAAGCCCGCTTTAGACGTTGCTAGTTAGGTATAGTCCGGCTTTTTCGTGCGCGACCTTCCTGCGGGGTACAGACGTTGGCGGGGGCGAGGTAGCTTCGACTGCGCGACTGCGACTGTCGGTGAGTGAACCGCAGCAGCTCGCGCTTCCCTTCCCCGCTACACCACCCGCCCCCGCTAACATCCTCGTACCTCGTCTCCGTCAACGTCTGTACCCCGCAGGAAGGTCGCGCACGAAGAAGCCGGACTATAGCTAAGCTAGCATTGCTTTCTCAATCAGTGTTGCCAACTTAATTTTCCCATGCCCACAAAACAATAAAAATTGTTCTTCAAACCACCAGAAAACCACTAAATAACTGATTTTCTTGCCTTTTACCTATGACGGTCAAATGCAGATTTCAGAAAATTCGCATATACTTTGAATATAGAGGTAGGTACTTAAATTAAACTACATAATGTAGCCGATTCTGAAGGCTTTAATTTTAGTTTTAGTGCTGTCAAACATAAAATTATTTCAAAGTAATTTAGATTCTGTTCTTAAGGACTATTTTGCAATGAAGGAAATTTAGTTTTGACAGCACTAAAACTAAAATTAAAGCCTTTAGAATCGGCTTTATTATTGAAATAAAATTGGAAGCATGATAGCTAGATAATGTTTTAGTGGTTGAGTGAGTGTGTTGTTTTTTCCACTAACTAAAGTAGACTAATCCATAAAAAAAACGACCAGCCATTAAAATAATATTTCTCCGCTGGAAAGGATTTCTAAACCACCAGTTTAAGTGAAAATTCCACTTTAGCAACACTGAATGAGAGAAAGCAATGCTAGCTAGCTAACGAACTAACAACGTCTAAAACCCCTTTAAAGCGTGTCTCCTGAGTAACATTCCTGGGATACCCACAACACCCACTAAAGGCGCGAAGGTTAGTGCTATCGCGTGTCGTGGATAGATGTAGAGATGGGCGCGGAAAAATTCCCATCGGGAAAATTCCCGGGTTAATTCACGTTTGGGAAAAATCCCGGTCTTTATCGGGGAAAATTCCCAATCGGTGGGTTTTTCATTTTTCTTTACAAATACTATGAAACTTACTGCAAATGATAGAGGAAGTCACAGCCAACATTTTATTTTCTTACACTTAACTGCGAAAATATGCGCTTTGGAAACTACAGGCACTTGAAAATATTTAATTAAAAGATTAAGTAACCGAACTATTTTCTTTTTGTGATAGACTGCTGACGCTATAACAAACACCTTTGACTGATAAAGTTTTTCCAAAATATGCATTTCTATCTGAAAAAAAAAAAGTTTAATAATTTTTTGTATGGAGAAAACAATGGTACTGTCAATTAAAGAAGAACTTTTTGTCATTTAGCTACAAATCTACTTATTTGCATTGATGGATAGCTTTTATTTCAAAATATATTAACACAAAATGTCAAAATGAAAACACCCGAATATTTTCCCAAACGAGTGCTTTCACGGAAACTTTCCGGGAATTTTCCCGCAATCGGGAATTTACCCGGGTGAAAACCCATCTCTAGACTCGTGGACCACTTCACTATCGTGCTGGAATTTTATGTGATACTCCAGCAGGAATGTATGGGGTAGTACCCGAATTCCCGCGGACAGTTACGTCTATTTACGTAAATATTTCAGAGGCCATTGTACTATTGGACTATATTAACAATGGCCGCCGGTTTTCACGTTAATTGGAATTGGAATCCGAATATCAATGGGACACGCTACCAGACCAGTTGGTACAATTAGAATCGGTATTAAAATGATAAATTGCGAGTAGTCACGATAGGTTTATTTTTGTTCGAATGAATGAATTTCCTGAACTGAAATACAAATTCAACCATGTTTTATTTATTTGAGGTTCCTTACTATTAGGGGTAGTGCTGAAGGTTCATCGGAATGTTTCTTGTGTACTTTTTACATCAAAGCCGTTAGTTCTACAGACAGAGATTTATTTCAGAACTTTGCATTATAGGTATCTAAATTCCCGTCGTACGGGACCCTATTACTAAGACTCCGCTGTCCGTCTGTCTGTCTGTCCGTCTGTCACCAGGGTGTATCTCATGAACCGTGCTAGTTAGACGGTTGAAATTTTCACAGATGATGTATTTCTGTTGCCACTATAACAACAAATACTAAAAGCAGGATAAAATAAATATTTAAGAGGGCTCCCATACAACAGACATGTTTTTTTTGCCGTTTTTATAGATAATGGTACGGAACCCTTAGTGCGCGAGTCCGACTCGCACTTGGCCTTGAACGTCTTTTTGGATCGAATTTCCTTTCGCACCTTACACTCCAGGCATGAGAGCTAGGCCGGAAAAAGAGTAAGAATGAACTTGAAACATACCTGTTGGACTTGAAAATGATTAGTGAACCAAATTGAACATCTGAAGTTAATTGTCTTTACGAAAAAAATATACGTGGCAAATAACAGTAGTCAAAGAAGCAAAAGCGACAAAAATAAACCGGCCTGAAATTTCCGATGCTGCAAGTGGACGTCAGAGTTGGAAGACTAGAGCAATGCCCTGCGTTCCTCCCTGATTTGTAATTACTTTTTAATTATAGTATTTCATACAATCACTTTGTTCCCAATTGGAAGCTAGCACGCATGAGCACAATTAGCGAAGGGGATGGCATCAATAATTGTGTCTAGATCGAATAACGATCAAGGCGGCAGGAGGGCCCTCCGGTTAGCCGAGTTACATAATACATCTTCTTGCACCGATGACGTCATTGCACATTTTACACATTTCTTTTATGAACTATCTTAAAGCTTGAGTTTGACATCGTCACGACACAAAAACCCGAAGAGGTGTCAAAGGTGTTTCCAAGTATGGACTGTCTCGGTCTACACTCGTACAACCATATGTTTTACCGAAGGTTGTTACTAGAGATGCAACAAATATTCGGAAATATTCGGTATTCGGCCTATTCAGCCATTTTTTAATATTTGGCATTCGGCCAAATAGTAGACGGTTTTCGGCCGTACCGAATATCTAATAATGAAAATCAAAACACGTTTTAGTCAGAAAGTATATATTTGGTAAGATGGCAGAAAAACTCGTTTTTATTCTACGATCTGCTTTATAAATAAATATAAAAACACATTTTAATCAGAAAGTACAACCCGGTCACATTATCTCGAGACCTGGCGTCGATGACGTCACGTCGCGTCGGCGCTCAGATATAGACGCGCCGTGGCGAGCGCGGGGAGGTGAAAGGAGAACGGGCGGGTGGTTCGCATTCCAGCGAGGTCTCGAGATAATGTGACCGGGTTGTATATATTGGGTAAGTTGGCAGAAAAACTTGTTTTTATTCACTTTTTTTCCTTAGAACCCTCGCGAGATTTTGAATTTACACTTATCACGCACACTCACCCTTATCATACGTACACTCACCTCACACACACAGCCATTTACAGTAGAGCCACTGAGTGATGGCGCCTATGACGTTTAAATGCCTACAAAGTATCGTAATTATTTATAAGCAAGTGTGAATTAAAAAATGTAACACTTCATTGTTGGTAGTGATGTACTACTTGTTTCGGTTATTACATTTCGATTTGAATGTTGCTTTATTGTGCAATAGAAAATAAATGATAGTAAAATGCTTTTTTCGATTTAGATATTTAAACATCTCTTGGGGGCCCCGGGGCTCTACACCGCATAGCCCTCCGATAGCTACGCCACTGGTTTTGGCACATTTTCCTTTTGTATCATTATGTTGAATGTTGAATGACGTGTCTAATGTTGAGTAAACTCACACTTGATTTTTATTTTTAACCGAAATTTGAAATGTACGTCATCACTAAATGCAGCTGTCATAAGTGCCATCACTCAGTGGCTCTACTTTAGTCCTAATTACATATATTTTTATTTATTCAATATGTTTTTTCTTTCGTTCTAACAGCGTCTCTGTTGGATCTTGGTTTTATTAGTTGAACAAGATAAAATGTAAAGAACTTCCGGGAGGAAGCGCGGGATCCCTAAATCTCACGTTACCTTTAACTTAAGGTGGCTCCGCCGTAATAATTAGCAACTCGATTCATGGTGGTTGAAATTTCGAACAAAACCCTATTAAAATAAAGTCCTTATCAGCTCGCACTGCAACATGGCTGTTACGTCAGTCGCTGCGGCTGACAAGTGCGAAAATAGTGTGTTTTTAATTGATTTTATCCAAAATAAAATTATTTTCCAAGAATTGAGAAAACCAAATCATTTTAAACTATTTTGTCTAGAAGTTTATAAATTTCCATACTATTTCGATTAAAACTGCAGCAGTTATGTTGTTACAAGTGAACAAAAAGTCGAGAAATAAGGGTAAACTTGGAATTTTCTTGCTTCATTTCTGTATGTTATAATGAAATTCAGGAAAAACCACATCACTATTTGTATCATGCAGATTACTATGTATTTTTCTTCTGTTGAAAAGTGCTATAGTTACCATATAAAATGGTTACAAAGTTACTTAGATCAAGGTCGTTGGCGTTGGTAGAAACCTTAAACCAGGGTCTCATTGTATCTTAGTCATTGTCACGGTTTAATTAATAAACAAAACTTTTTCTTTTTGTGTTTTTATTTCGATTTTCTTTGCAATAAAGTGTGTATTCCTTCATTCATTCATTGTACCACATGTCTTTTGCTCATACTTAACTACATTCGTTATAAGACTTTGGTCTCAAAAACACCATGCAAAATTTAAAAACACACCTTATGCAAAATTTAAAAACATACACCATGCAAAGTTTAAAACATATCCCATGCAAAACAAACATACCCTATGCAAAATTTAAACACCTACTCTACTCGCAAAGTACTGTTAGAAGATAATGGTAACGATTCGGCGCAACACAACTGACAATCTTTTCGATACAGAAAGAAAAGGACAGAACACTTCATTTAAGTTTAGTCCTATCAATTAAGTCAAGTTATGTTGCGCTGAATCGGTGTTAATGTAATTGTTAATTTGTTAAATTATAGTTGTGCAGTATTATAAATAAGTGGAACATGTGTCAAGCGTTTCGCAGCACGTTACAGATACACCTTGTATAGTTCAAGTTCAAACCTCAAACCGTTCCAAAACAAATTCATTACCTTAGAACAATTGTTATAATAACCAAGAAACACGGTACAGTCCCTTATAAATTCCAAGTTCAAATGCGTCCGCTGTTGACACTCGAATGCATGCTTGCAAGGCTCATTTTTAGGGTTCCGTAGTCAACAACAAGGAACTCTTATAGTTTCGCCATGTCCGTCTGTCTGTCTGTCCGCGGCTTAGCTTAGATACTATTAGTACTAGAAAGCTGTAATTTGGCATGGGTATGCATATTTATTACGCTGATAAAGTAGTACAGTAAAAATTTGAAAAAGATTTTTTCTTAGGCGTCCTCCCATACAAGTAAAGTGGGGATGGATGATTTTTTTTTCTCGTCTATCCCCTAGTGTGGGTGTCGTTGGATAGGTAATTTAAAAATATTGAGGGTGTGAGAAGACTATTTTTCGATTCAGGGTTTCGTTTGCGAAATATTAAACTTAAAAGTGTTAATGTTTGTTAGATGTGCCCCCCCCCTGCTGGCAAAACGGTTGTATTTGGAGACGTGAAAAAAATCACGACAGTAGTATACATAACGAAATTAAAAGGAATACTATCACAGTTAAGTAGGCTTTACAAGTTAACGAGTACAAATCGCGCCAAACTTTTAGTCCACTCTAAACACGGGGCGATTCGCATCAGCAGGAACAAAATGTATGGGCCGTTCTTGGGAAGCAGACTAGAAGTTTGGCGCGATCTTTATTATTATAGATAATGGTACGGAACCCTTCGTGCGCGAGTCTGACTCGCACTTGGCCAGTTTTTTGCTAAAGCCCACGCTCGGATCTCAAACAAAACTGGAGGGTAATTCTCAGTCTGTGGATTTAGCCTTCTCGACCGTAAAAACTTGTTTTATCTATCGAACTCCATACATTTTTACCACGAGTTTTAGAAATAGCCCCCTGAAGGTGACATTAATAATTTTTAGTCTTTGCCCAAGTAGCAGCGACAATTTGCTGTCGCAAAAGAATTATTTGCTCCAAAATTTTAAAAAGGCGCTTCGTATCTATTTTATTTATCAGAGCAAAACTTAAACTATTTATTTATTCGTTGTGTTTGACTGTTATTTTTCGGCTTAAGGTTTCTGTAAACAATTAAAACCTTTTCAGTGAACTTTAACGTACGACCGCAGCAAAACAGAACGGCGAGAGCTGAAACTTACCTTTACTGTTTTTTGGGTTCCGCAGTACCTAAAAGGTACAAAAAGAACCTTTATGGTGAAACTCCGTTGTTCGTCCGTCCGTCCGTCCGTCCGTCCGTCCGTCCGTATGTCACAGCCTCATAACTTTAGCATCGTTGCAGATAAAGACTTGAAATTGAACAAAAAAATAGTATTCATTTGCCCACATAATATGGTGTTAAAAAATTTACTGACAGAATTTTAATATCAACACATTATTTTGGCAGCAGAGGGACTCAGAAGGAGCTATTACAACGTGTTACAAAATATTTGGGGGCTTTATTTGTCATTTATTGATTTTGTTTATGATCAAAATGTACTCACTTTTGTACTAAAATCAGTCCTCAAAGGGGTTGGGAGGGGGGAGAGGCTTTTGGCCCCCCTTGTACGTCTATGCCCCAGAATCCAGTCTAACTTAGTACTTCCAGTCTTCTTACGAAAATCTTTTGGAAATTCATGTGTTCAAAGCTTATAAATATTATAATATCATATAATATAATATCTTTCCCCTTACCCTTTTTCTTTTCACAGCTCAAAATCAATACAGGCTTTTATTACCAGTGGCATAGGTAACCATAATAAAGTGTGACGTTATAAATTTACATGTTTCAACAACCATTGTTAACAATACACCAAAAGATTGATCGTAAAGTCAAAATTATAATTTTCTTCAACCATTTTCATTCAATATACCTATCAGTGTTCATGTACATTTATTATTTTTCAATGCATGTGCTCGTAAAGGCCCACTTTTTATGCATCAAAACCGAACAGAAAGTCGATTATTTTGCCCTAGGGCTTTATTATTATTATTTTTTTTTATTTGTTTACAATGGTTGGCTAACCTGCAGCCTTTCCTGTGTACCATAGACGTTATACTTTTTTTTCCACTGTTTAACGGCTCTGGATACAGTCCTTTTGAGCCAATTATAATTTAAAGTTCACAAGATTATATTAGTTTTCATTTCCTCACACTATGCATTGAAAAATGTAGTATGATACACGGGCGTAAAAGCAATAAATTACTCGGTTACGTTTAAAACACTCGCTACGCTCGTGTTTTAAATCGTCCTCGTAATTTATTCCTTTGCGCCCTTGTAGCATAAACTACTATTATTACATATATTTTTATAAGATTTTCAAGTGTAATGTCTACAATTTGATTATATTTTAGGTAACAAATAATTTAATAATTAAGTAAATAGTATGTACATCTTAAAATCAGTGTTACTAAAAAATATTACATGTTAACAAACAACACTACACGCTTCAATGGCAACTTTGCTAAATATTATGTAAATTGATCACGTTTCATAGGAGAATTTTGATGGAAAATATAAGGAAAATTTTGGGTTTGTGGGAATATCTATGTTTACTGGTGAATTTACATATTGAGTAACAAAATGTGATTAATTTGTGTTGAGTGAAGTAAGTGATCGATTTATTTGTACAGTGGAGACCGCATCAAGTAAGACACATTTGACTTTGTACCTATCTTATATTCTTCACTTTAGGGGTTAATGTCGTACTGCAAGTGTATACCTTGATGTGGTCTACACTGTACTATTCAGAAAAATATATCATTGTTTACTTTACACACCAATTACAATAAAATTTTTTAATCATAAATTTTGGATCAATAAATCATTTATTTATGTTAATTTTATTAAAAAAAAGTTAATTTAATTTTTTATTGATTTTCTTCAACGTAACATTTTGTAAAACTACAAAAATGATACGCTGTACGTGCTCTGACACATGTTATGACGTACTTACATCAACATTTTTTTTCTAAACGTATATTTTTTTGGTTCTTGAGAATACCGGAAAAATTTATTTTTCATTTTTGTAATGAAAGGTATGAAATAACTTGGTTTTCATGTTGGGAGGAGGCCTTCCTTCGGCGCACAGCGTCTTTGCTATTATAATCCGGAGCTTCGATTATTTGATCGAAGATCCCGAGACTAACCCCCGGTTTCTGAAAGGCCAATCAAAGTTAACAGTAGATTAAATAAAACTTTAACCGCAAATAACGGTGAAAATAAAGCATATATGAAGTCTGAATAGTGATGAATCAATAATTAACTTAGTTAATTTTTGATTTCAATGTAAAATTCCCACTTCTTCTGGCTTAATCCGCAGATAATTATTTTTTAATCTACTGTTAACATTGATTGGCCTTTCAGAAACCGGGGGTAAATTTAATACAGTTGAAATGATTCAGAATGAGTCTAATTTCAAGACTAAAATCAATTCAAATTTCACTAAATCATTTTAATTTAATTTCATTAAATCATCGATAGCGATGACTTAAATAATGTCTTTTATTTGTTTTAAATTAATTCGCATTTGTATTCTGTTTGTTAGTTTAGTTTGTAATATATTTACTTTTTAGATTTATTTTTTTTAATATTTTCTTGCTGTGAGTTTTTATTTTCGACATAATGAAAAAAAAATTGAAATCCTTTCGTAATTTTCAAAAAATAAATCCGTACATATGTGCTAAGCTTATACTATAATTTGAGAATCACTGAAAAGATTTCAACTCGGTTTTTATTTTCTCAATCTATAGAGAGCGTACTAGGATTTTGGTTTTAGGAAAGTATCTAGAAATTAGAAAGAATCTAAGTCATAATTTACAGAAATTAATTTTATACCGCGTTATAATAGTCGTTTATTTGTTTTGTGTACTTACCTTTTGTTTTTAAACGCTTTCAGTTTTTTAATTTTTCTGAAATACATGACATGTTCGTATGCAATATTAAATATTAGTTTAAGTATAGTTATTAATTCGCGAGCATCACAGACAGACAACAGACAAGGAGAAAATCGTAATTTTTTTTTCTATAGAGAATTTGAAGGAAACTCAATTTTCAGTACTAACATTTTTGCATTTTTTTACGAATGAGGAATCCAAGTTATGTAATTTCTTTTATGTATGAACAACATTAAGCTAACAGAAACATTCATTTAATTTTTGTAAAGTGTCAGCTGTAAAAAATGATTACGAATCTTATCAAGGAAATGGATGGCAATTAGGACGAACTGTTTTTGAAGATTTAATTTTTATAATCAAACCGAAAATAAAAACAAAATTTAGTACGTAGATGTAAAACCTTTAAATAAACTTTCAAACAAAAAGCAAATAATTGAAATAGCTTTTGAATTACAGGAATTACGAACTCAATGAATATATAAGAAAATTTCGGCAAATTCATAGGTAAAGACCTATTATATATTTTATCTCTTCCATTTTCAAACGACACAACTAATAATTTAGTCTGTGACGAAACCCAACTCATGTTTACTTTATAAATTCGCAAAGGCATTACTGTAGTGGTTAGATGAATAAAATAAATGGTACTAAATATTCAATATGAATAGTGAATTAAAAGATACAAATTGAGATCAAAAGTGTTTAATAACTCGAGGATTAAAGATACATACAGTTCATTAGGTAAAAACAACAACAAACTGAAACTTTCACAACAAAATTTAACGAGAAACATGGCCCGAGTCTTCGTAAACTGATTTAAGTACCTACAAGTTTTGTCAAAGATTTATGTTTAAAATGTCATAACGGAAGACCTAAGGCGCAAGCCACAAAGAAGAGACATAATGTGAGGACGAGGCAAAGACGTGGCGTTTTGTTCCTGCGACTCGTCTATGTATGTTTTGCGTCGCGAAGCTTTTATACGTTTTGTACAGTACATTTAAGGAGCGCCACGTCTTCATCTCGTCCTTGCTTTACGTCTCTTCTGTGTGGTTTGTTCCTAAGGCGCAAGATAGACAAATAATACTAGTGATGTAACGACGCGGTTTACCAACCCGGTTCAAACCGGGTTGAGCCTCAAACCGCCCAAACCGGTTTGAATCTATGTCAAACCGGTTTGGACGGTTAGAGTGCGTGGTTGTGCACGGGCTTGTTTTAAAGAGGTTTGGCAGAAACCAAATACTACGGAATTAAACTTAATTTCATAATCCAGTTTCATTATCATATGATCATACATCGTAGTGTTGTCGGTTAACGGTTTGTAAACCGGGCTACATCAAATTTGACGGTTCGGTTTGCAAACCGGTTTGCGTACATGCTTAAACCGGATTAAGTCGGTTTGAAAAATGTCCAAACCGTCACATCACTAAATAAGACGTAAGATGAAGACGGCGGACGAAAGAGGCGCGTGGTCAGGGGGCGGACGGGTATACGATGTGTAACAGAAAGGTGTAACCATATTTGAAGAGCTTACTCAGTCAATGGTATAGAACAACTTTTTCTATGGAGCCAAAGCAGAAATCTTAAAAAAAAATCTGCCCTTCCATACATTTCGGCCGAGCGGCATTGCATTTTTCTATGAAACAGTTAATTTTTTTTTCGAGATACAGGATTGGCTCCATAGCACAAGTTGTTCTATACCATTGACTGAATAAGCTCTTCAAATATGGTTACACCTGTGACCTTTCTGTTACACGTTGTATAGAGACGAGGTGCGAGTTGAACGTTCTCGGCGTTCCCTTCTTTTGTCCGGGTAAACAATAGCATAGTCCGTCATTAAAAAAAAAAAAACACGTCACGTCTTCGTCACGGCCACTTCGAGCGAGACTCTGAAGCTGGGGTGACATCTAACGCCCCCTCTTCTGTATATTTTGGAACAGGCGCACACGAGGAAGCGTTGCGCCTACGTCTTGTTTCCGCCCCGTCTTCTCTGTACGTTTAAGTACAAAGTTTTGACAAATCACAAATAATTTTCAAATGAAACATATTTTCAAGAGATGTGGTTGTATCTAGGGTTACCAGGGCTTGAAATAGAAAAGCCGGTCGCAAGCAATAAAAAATCCTGAATTCTGTAAAAAAGTCCGGTCTTCTGCTGAAAATAAAACTCAGTAGATTAGATTGAAATTTATTAACTGAAATTACATTTTTTGCACTTTATATTTATACCTTTGTCACTGGCAACGGCTTTCAACAAGTTTGTTTTTGAAGAAATTTCGCGGTAAAGTTGTACACATGTCATATTCTTTAAATTATACTTCTATTTACTCAACTGTCAATCTATTTCTTTCTTTCGTACTCTGCGAATTCATTAGTGAAAATATTCGTTCCACGTTTGCATTATGTGGTATGATACAAAAATAATAATGACAAATCTTCAAAAAGCCGGTCTTGATTAAAATCCAGCCGGAGTCCGGTCTTAACTCTGAAAAGCCAGCCAAGACCGGCTTTATCCGGTCAGATGGTAACCCTAGTTGTATCTACATTTTCTTAAGAATTATGAATAACTAAATGAATTTGGAAGTTTCGGGAAGGTTAATTTAACACTCCAATACACGCGCGGGGCGCAGGCGTGCCCCAGTAATGAATATTTTGTATTTATTTGAACACTTTTATACTGACAATCTTCTTTTCCTGAGTTTCAGCTTGTATATCATTGCTTGCACTAGTCAAGTTTCAACAGCATCTTTGCATAAAAAGGTTTTCTAGGAAGATTATACTAATGCAAGGACACGCTTTTCAGTACTGTGACCGATCATTTAGATTGAATGTTGCTATTTGAGAAAATTCGTCATGACTTATTTTTTTTCTTTAATTGTTTTAATAATTATTAGAAGTTAAATATTTGTAGACATTCATGTTAATCCTTAGCACTTATTTATAATAACCTTGATTTTTTTCATTTCAATTGTTGTAGTTTAAAATAATTTAATTATAAATTGGGGCACCCTTGTGCCCCACGCGTGGTATGGTGTAACTATTAGATGCGCGTGTAACGGGGTGTTAATAATGATTATGAGTTTACGAGTAAATAATATGACCACCACTGTGGAAGAGTGATAGAGCGGTTTGCGCTTGCAAATTTATTTGTGTTCGGTCTACATGCTTTGGAAATCACGTTAAGCTGTTGGTTTATTTGGGCCCGAAGTACGGAGATAGGGATCCCCACACATCACGTTTGAAACCTAATAATCGTTGGTGAAAAGTGATGTACCAATGAGGACTGTGATTTGCGTTTCACAGTTCACACTTGGAAATGAAAATTTAAAGATAACAATTAAACATAACAATTAAACACTTTCACTATGTACAAATTGGGCTGAAGCTGGCTAGGAAGAAGCTGCAGCGGTGGCTGGCGGAGCCAGGATTCTAATTTCCTTCGAGTATTCTTTCCGTTGAAACGCAGTGGAGATGAACGTCAAGATATCCACTGGAGGCAACATGCATCAAACAAGGCAAGAAAATATGAGGCCGATGTTTTCAATTTCCGATATGTTGGAGGAGCCAGTAACAGGGATTGTTATGCCAAGGGCTCCTTTCTTCTCTCCATTTTCCTCTTAACCTCTCTCTCCCAAAATCTATTTGACATCCGTCCACTCTGTCTATTCAGCCTCCATCGATATTTCCCAGGCCAGCAGCAAGAAGGTCTATTATGCCATTACAAAATAGGTTTCATTACATTCTGACACCAACATATTATTGAAGATCAACTAGAAACAAATGTCATGAAAACAAATATTTGAAAAAATCCTCGGGCCAGGATTCGAACCTGCGACCTTCCTGCTTACATGACAGGATCTATTCTAGTTTGTAATGCACTCTAATAATATTAAGAGTATCCCAAGCGATGAATGTCGCTATAAAAAAAACTTCTGACACCCTCTCGGGGATTCATGTCATGATGAATACCAAATCGACAAAATCACACATAAAAAATAATGCTACAATGGATACACATAAAACCACAAATATCTTTCCTCTCTCGGCAAGGATAAATAGAAATGTCATTTGTTAAACTCTGGGTCACGTTGAAGAAAAGTAATAGATTTTCAACATCTCCTAAGGAATTCTGAAAGTCTTTTGTTGTTGAATTTAACTGGCAAAAGGAAAGAAAGAAACGGGAAGGGGAAAGATATCCTCCTCAGTTTATTGTCATCGGTGCGTGTTACGCTTTTTAGATTTTGTTCCTGAAATTACCAAAGAATACATGAAATTGAGCTTTTTCAATGGAACCGACTGCAAAACATTCCGTGCAATTTTCAACAATTATTACAGTGGCGCCAAAATATTATTATGTGGGTTAAGGGCGCTACGGAAAAAAAACGACCCTTTAAGGACTTGCATCTCTACTTCAATAAATAATGTATTACTTTGATAAAATAGTATATTATTTTTGGAATCTTTTTCTAGGGATCTGTTAAAACAGAAACGCGATTGGAGAAATTCGGCTCGATAGAAATATTTATTAAAATGAGGTCGTTTTCGACACCAATTTTTTTTTTGACAGAAGGTACTTTGTACCTTGCAAATTATTATAAAAAACAATTAGCTACTAAGTTAGCATGCATTTTAGAATGTAGTGAATCTGTTACAAAGTGTGTAACAGGAAATTTTCCAATACCTGTTATAATTGATGGTATTTGTAATGTTAATTATTTACATAATTTTGTCCCTATTGACACGGTTAGTACAAGTACTAACAAAATTGTAAAAAATTCTTTTTAGAATTGAAGACAACGGGAGGGCTGCCTGTATTAAAGGTGGTACATCAAAATATACAAGGCGGCTTTCTCGGCAAAATACTTTCAATCGAGTTGTTCTTAGAGGAATCAAAAACAGATATTTTGTGTGTAACCGAACACCATCTACATGAACATAATATGCAGTTTAATGTGAATAATTTTAGTGTTCTTAGCTGCTACAATAGATTAAAAATACAAAAAGGTGGATCCATGATTCTTGTAAAAAATAATATAAAAGCAAAGGAAAGAAAAGACATAGTAAAACTTTCTGTAGAACATCAAATTGAATTAGCTTGCATAGAAATGAGTACATATATTATTCTCTGTGTTTACCGACCCTCAGGACAAGATTACAACATTTTTGAAAAAGCAATGGAAGAGGTTTTAAAATTATTATTTGATTCCAAGAAAAAAGTTATTATATGTGGAGATTTTAACGTAGATTTACTAGAAAAATCGATTATGCGCTCAAAATTAATACATTTATTCAAATCATTTAATTTGTCTAATGTGTTCTTAGAACCTACTCGAATTACTCGGGATACTGCGTCATGCCTCGACAATATATTCTGTGATTGCGAATATTCAGACAATAAAGTAATCAACCGCTTGCAGTCCGATCACAGTGGCCAAACTATAACCATTAAACAAAGCGTAAATCAATTGCCCAAAAAAGCTTTTTGCAGGCCTATTACAACTCACAAAATAGATTGTTTCAAAGCAAACCTAGAAGTTAAATTAGCACATTTTAATCTTCTCCAAGACGATCCAAACGCTCTCTTTACAGACCTTTTCAACATAGTCTCCAAAGAGTTCGAAAATACGTTTAAGATGCAAAAACTTTCTAACAAAAGTAAAATCACCTTCAGTGACTGGGCGACTCCAGGTATTTACAAAAGCAGAAATCATTTATACGAATTATACGACAAAAAGTCCTACAATAATAATGTTAAATTTACTGAATTCATGAAAAATTACTCACGCATCTTTAAATTGGTGTGTTTAAAAGCAAAAAGTATCTACTTGAATAAAAAACTTAAAAGGTCCGATAACAAAGTAAAAACAGTATGGAACATCATAAATACTGAAACTGGGAAAAGTAAGAAACGTGATAACGAGCTTAAGTTAAGTATTAACAATGAAGTCGTTACGGGAGATAAAGAGGTTGCGAATGCCTTTGAACAATTCTTTACTGAAATTCCTTCCTTAACAACTAAAGATTTAAATTCAAGCCCTGGGCTTGCGCAGGATCTTTTAATAGATAACGTACCGCAGTGTCTTTCTGTATTTGCTTTTAAACATATTAATTCATTAACTGTAATTAAAGCATTTAAATCGCTTAACTTGAAAAAAACCGAGGACTTATGGGGCTTATCTGTGAAAGTTATAAGTTCTGTTATTGATTTAATAGCTCCTTATTTGGCATTAATTTTTAATAAATGTGTAGATGATGGTGTCTTTCCTGACTTAATGAAGTTTAGTAAATTGATCCCCCTTTTTAAATCAGGCGACAACGGTGACCCATCAAACTATAGACCTGTGTCAGTTTTACCGGTTTTGAGTAAGGTTTTTGAAAAAATTGTTTTTAATCAATTGTTATTTCATTTTAATTTAAATAAATTGCTTCACTGTGAACAGTATGGATTTACTAGAGGGAGGTCAACCACAGATGCAGGAGTTGCTTTAGTTAAGCATATTTTTGATGCTTGGGAAGAAAAGCAGGATGCATTTGGTGTATTTTGTGACCTCTCGAAAGCCTTCGATTGCGTTAATCATGAAACACTCTTATGTAAATTAGATCACTACGGAGTGAGGGGCAAATCTTTGGCGTTAATGAAGTCGTATCTTAGTGATCGTATTCAAAAGGTAGACATTAACGGGGTAAAATCATGTGGAGCATTAGTTAAAATGGGTGTCCCGCAGGGTTCCATATTGGGGCCCTTGCTGTTTTTAATTTACATAAATGACCTTCCCTATTTAATTAAAGACTTAACTAAGATAGTACTATTCGCAGACGACACGTCACTTATTTTTAAAGTTAATAGACGTAAAGATATCCTTGACGACGCGAATACAACTTTATCACTAGTGCTTGATTGGTTTACTGTAAATAATTTAGTTTTAAACGCAAAAAAGACGAAATGTATAAAATTCACGTTACCAAATGTAATTCAAGTGGATTGTAATTTGCTTTTGCAGGGGTCCAAGCTGGAGTTAGTTAACGAAACTAAGTTTTTGGGCATTACGGTAGACTCTCGTCTTCAGTGGGGTCCCCACATAGAAGCCCTATGTGGTAGACTTAGTTCGGCCGCATACGCTGTTAGACGCATAAGGCAAATTACTGATGTAGATACTGCTAGACTAGTCTATTTTAGTTACTTTCACAGCATTTTGTCATACGGCATGCTGTTATGGGGTAGAGCCGCGGATACAGACGCAGTCTTTGTTTTGCAGAAGAGAGCAATTCGGGCTATTTATAATATGAAGCACCGGGATTCATTAAGAGTAAAGTTCAAAGAAATTAATATATTAACTGTTCCTTGTGAATATATTTACCAAGTCCTTAGATATGTCAGAAAAAATGTTGAGTCTCTCCCAAGGCTTGGTGAGCAACATTGTAAGGAAACCAGAAATAAGTATAAACTGGCTTTTCCAAAAATCAGACTCGCCAAAGTGAGTACCTCTTTCGTAGGACATGGTATAAGATTTTACAATAAACTTCCAAAGGAGGTCCTTACTTTGTCAGAGAATAAGTTTAAACAGTATATTAAGCAGGGCCTACTGAAAAAGGCATATTATAAAATAAATGAATATTTGGATGATGGTGAAGCATGGTGTTATAGTGATACTGATTTTAATGAAAGTAGGTAATAATTTAATTAATTAATATAATTTCCTAACTTTTGATTCCTCTTAAGAGTTAACATTAATTAATTACAGACTGTAAAAGGAAATAGACTATATGAGACAGGTAGGCAAAGATATATATGTTTTTCTTTTTTTCATTAACCTGAATTCCTGCTGTCTTGTATTTTCTTATCCCTTGGTTAAAGTAGATATAAGTAATTTGATGTATAGTATAAGTTTATGTTAAAAAAAAAAGACATGATCTTGCCAAGTTTCTTGCCCGTTCTTCTTAGCAAGACTAATCGAATGGGCGGAGGTAGGCATGTATTTATATATGTAACCTATTACTATGTAGTATATAGGATGGGATTTGGTCGGCTGCCTGGATTCGTGCTGGGGGCTCGGTTGGTGATCATTGAACCTGTTCCTGGTCCCTGGCCGGGTCTCCGGTATGGGTTCGGGCGGTTGATTGGATTTCATCTTGTATAATAATATTTTACCTATAATTTTAATCGTATATATATTGCTACATAAATTAAAAAAAACATTTAATCTAAGTAGTTCATGTACATTTATTATTTTATTACATATATTTTTATAAGATTAAAATTTGACTTGTGAAACGTGTATTATATATACCTACTTTGCAAAATAAACTTTTTGAATTTTGAATTTGAATTCTCCTGGTTTGACAATTTAGAATGACATATAGACTGCAACTATATTTTATTAGATGGCTTTTAATGGTATCTAGAACCTGCGGGCCTATTATGTATCTCTAGTTGCCTTCTGGACTGGGTGTCTATCATCAAAAACATAGATATACTATCGAATTCCGATTTCCTAAGGATATGTTCGCACTTGAAGTGACGACACAGATTGTTAATAGTTCAATACCCACTTAAGAAAATTTTGAAATTTCAGTATTTATCTATGTTTTTGATGATAGGCACCTAGGTCAGTTGGCAACTAAAGATACAAAATAGGGGGGCTGGTTAAACGAAATTTTGATAGCAACTTTAGTACATTTAATATTAATAAAAAACCGACTTTTTGCCACTTTTCCAAGAATCCGTCCCTCTCGCACTGAGGATTTTTTCGCATATGGAGTAACAGGGACGCTAAAACTTTTACATATCGCCTTAAGGGTTCCGTAACTCGCTGGTCAAAGCAAAGGATAAACTCTAATAAGCACAGAGACTGGCGTGCCTGCACCTGGACATCAATTAGGGGATGCTTGAGATCAGCCCTTGGAGCTGGATATCCTTCTCGGGCTTATACCGCCGCCAAAAGACGATGGTTGCGGCCCTTCGGGTAAAATTCCCGGGCCAGTGGAAAGGTTATTAAACCTAACCGCATATTAAACTATTAAACCTAACCGCACTGCCGCATCCTTGAACAATATCTTAAGGTCACAACGTAGGTGGATACTAGGGCAGACAGTACACCGAAAACAACATACTGGAAAAGGGATATGAAATATCATTAGAGGAACTAAGATCTTCAACCAGAAAGTACTGAATTTATATATTGATGGCCCAATAAACAAATATTCTAGCTACATCTCACCTGACCTAGGACTTAGTAAATCAGTGCCTCAAAATACAAAAACAACGGTTATCCAAACCGTTATCAGAGTTGACTCGGGCTGAGTTCTCGCTGACCCAAAGAAAAATGTTCCTAATGCTCGATGATTCCTCTTTTAATTTTAAGATTATAATAAAAAATAATGGCTACATAACTGATCTTAATTTTATTCCTCTCAATAATTTCCCTCACCATTTATATTCGTTTCAGCGTATTCCGAGTAGCAGCAGGGATTCATATAAAAATGTTTCGTAAAGTGTTCGTATTGCCTCCTGCGGCACAGTACTAATTGCAGGGTAGCATTTAAGGTGGCTCCGTCGGAATAATTAGCAACTCGATTCGTGGTGGTTGAAATTTCGAACAAAACCATATTAAAATAAAGTCCTTATCAGCTCGCCCTGCAACATGGCTGTTACGTCAATCGCTGCAGCTGACAAGTGCGAAAATAGTGTGTTTTTAATTTATTTTATCCAAAATAAAATAAATTTCCAAGAACTGAGAAAACCAAATCATTTTATATTATTTTGTTTAGAAGTTTATACATTTTCATACTGTTTCGATAAAAACTGTGGCAGTTATGTTGTTACAAGTGAACAAAAAATCGAGAAATAAGGGTAAACTTTGAATTTTCTTGCTTCACTATGTTATGTTATAATGTTATAATGAAATGATATGTATGTTATAATGAAATTCAGGAAAAACCACATCACTATTTGTATCATGCAGATTACTATGTATTTTTCTTCTGTTGAAAAATGCTATAGTTACCGTATAAAATGGTTACAAAGTTACTTAGGTCAAGGTCGTTGGCGTTGGTAGAAACCTAGCCAAAAATACAATCGGTTGCCGCAAACCCTGCCGCACCTCAGAAGTACTGAGATTCTGAATACTGGCAGCCTTTCCATATACGCAAAGACGTAGCGGTTTTACAAAGCGGCAGAGCTATTGGCGTTTTAACCCGTAATACTTCTTATGCACAGCGCGAACTCACCTTGCTTCTAAAAATTTTAATGTCAACCAGTTAACAGTCGCTTAGCGCAAAGTGCATAATTGTAACCTTGTTTTTCTTGTTAAGAAATAAAAAATTTAAAACCATTTTGGTATGTGGCAATTGACGCCAATAATTCAGTATTGGTGAGGTTTATAAAATAAGATACTGAAATTTTATATACGATTAGTCATGATCTTTTCAAAACCAACTTAAAATGCTGTTTTAACTTTTTTTGTACAGCATCATGACTAACAGTGAACATTTCAAACTCATGCTTTATAAACCTCACTAATACTTGGCGTCAATTGCCCCACACAAAAAGGTTTTTAAATTTTTAACTTCTAAAAAAGAAAAACAAAGTTAAGTTATGTACTTTCCGTTAAGTTACTGACGTTTAAGGCAATACCAAAAAGGAAAGGGGTTTTTTTTCAATTTATTTACGTCATCTACGTATTTCATTTTTGGGTAAATGTTTATTGAGTATTTAATTACGATTTTCACTGAAGGAAAACGCGAATGGATGAAATTTTCTCGATAGAATTTAATTCCAAAAAGACCTCTAAATTGTTTTATTTTTTCCTGCAAATTCTGAAATACTAACTTATTCAATTGTGAAATTGCATTCAAAGTGTGGATATTATGTATTTGTAAAGTCTCCTTGAAAATCTTTTTGACAAAATAGCTTAGTACATTTTATATTAATAGAAAACCGACTTTTTGCTACTTTTCCACGAATCCGTCCCACTCGCACTTTTTTGTTTTGCATATGGAGTAACAGGCATGCTATAGTAGTTTATGCTACTAGGGCGAAAAGGAATAAATTACGAGGACGATTTAAAACACGAGCGTAGCGAGTGTTTTAAACGTAACCGAGTAATTTATTGCTTTTACGCCCGTGTATCATACTACGTTTTTCAATGCATAGTGTGAGGAAATGAAAACCAATATAATCTTGTGAACTTTCAATTATGATTGGCTCAAAAGGATTGTATCCAGAGCCGTTAAACAGTGGAAAAAAAAGTATAACATCTATGGTAGACAGGAAAGGCTGCAGGTTAGCCAACCATTGCAAACAAATAAAAAAAAAAAAAAAGCCCTAGGGCAAAATAATCGACTTTCTGTTCGGTTTTGATGCATAAAAAGTGGGCCTTTACGAGCACATGCATTGAAAAAACTTTTACGTATCGCCTTAAACTTGAGAAAAGTTAAATTAGAACGTTTTTAGTTGTTTTTTTATAGCCTGGCACAGAGTTGTCTTCTTTCAGTTGTAGTGTGTGTTTATAAACTTTTGTGCTTTTTATGACTTACTAAGTTCCAGCTTCAAGAAGGGTAACATTTTATAATAATATAACTTTTAAGTACGTATACTCATTTATTAAAACATAAATATCAAAAAAGTAACTTAAGTTTAAGACTAAATAATCTTATAAAACATAAAAACTTAAGCAAACTAAAATCTTTATTAAATTACAAGTTTAATAAAATTAAAATAAATAGAAAATATTAGCCAGATCGCCATCGTCATGTGGAAGG
Source organism: Ypsolopha sequella (assembly GCA_934047225.1). Classification (NCBI taxonomy): domain Eukaryota; kingdom Metazoa; phylum Arthropoda; class Insecta; order Lepidoptera; family Ypsolophidae; genus Ypsolopha; species Ypsolopha sequella. The sequence continues at coordinate 6,923,686 of OW203983.1, read as the reverse complement.
GTACATAGAAGGGTGGCTGCGTTTCCTCTTTGTATGGCCAGACTTATTCGCTGGCCAAGATATGCGCCAGCCCTCGGTAATACTTTATATTCTCTGCCTCGGGTCCCCACAGGCGTCGACCAGCCGCGTAGTTAATTTCTTGAAAAGGATTTTTGCTTCTGGACCCCACGGCCCGAGGGTCTCAACGCCAAAAGACGCAAATATGCAGTCCAAACTGAGGCCTGCATATATACCCACGCCTCTTGTTTCCTTCTGCCGCTGCCGCGGCTGCACCCGCTCTGACAGCAGTCACACCGGTGTGGGACGGCGCTAAAGTATAAGTACATATACTTATACATATACATACATACATAGTTACTATTATTTCGTTTCCTGGGGCTTAGCCATTTTTTCTTTGACTTGTTCACTAACGCGGCTACTGCTTATTTGTATACCTATATACCTATAGTGACTGTTTTTATATAGTAACAGCGTAATAATGAAGAAAGATTCAAACCAATTATTCTCAGAAGCCTCTAAGGTAATACCCCTGACACTGCTCGTACCAATAATGGCCCAACATAAAACAAGCACTTACCATTGTTATATTATGTACAAAAAGCTTTTCTCGTGTTTATAATTTTGGGAGGAACCAGTGTTACCTGGATTGGTGTATTTGAATGAAACCACATATTTAAGTGGTCATACTGACCAACTTATCCATAGACAATTAATTGGCCTTTTTTTTAGACAATATTTATGATTCGTAACCCATTTCGAGGAATAGCTTCTTTTTAACCGTTTCTAGTAGAAAGATATATATTAAAACAAGCGAGAATTTCCTTTATAAAATGAAAAATAGTGATTTCTTTATGTGAGTTTTAGTAACGTCATCACCACTGAAAATGAACTTCCGCAAAACCTCAAAGATCTTCCTTCTGTGTCCTCTTTTAGATACAACTTGAAAAATTTTTATCTCTCATCTCTCTAAATGACTTACTGACTAACCCTGCGTTCCGAAATAGAATTATATCGCTAAAATCGATTACGAAAGTATGAAGTGAATGGCTTATGATCCATTGTAATTCTATTACGGACCGCAGGGTAAGCTACTGTTTGTCTGTATATATGTATCTGTGTATTTATGTATGCATTTGTATGTAGTATATTTTTATGTTTATGTTATAGGTTTAAAATAACTTTTACATATTGTTATGCACTGATTAAGTTAAATTTTCATGATATAAATGTTTTTATGTTTTCCCAAGGTTGACTGGAAGAAATTTCTTTTAGGAATAAGTCCGCCCTTGCCTTCTATCTGTTCTTTGTGTGTATTTTGTCTTCTTATTTGTGTGCAATAAAGTGTTTATTCATTCATTAATTCATTCATTCATTCACCACACATTTAAATATGAAAGAATATATTTCTTGACCGCATCCTAAAGTCTGCAAGGATTCGACTATTCAAGTAGGGATGTAACAATACCCAATTTTGCCGATACGACACCAATACCGATTATTGTAGTAAACAATCTGAGATACCGATACCGATACCGATCGATACCGATATATTGATGGCTTAGCTTAGATCAAATAAATAATGATGTATGTACCTCGGGCGTTTGGCTGTCTTTATTATGTATAAAACTTACCTACATTTGACAAAGACTCAACCTTGAGAAGTGTACAAATAAATAAATCATAATTTCTAATCAAAATTCAAAGTCAATATTTATTATGAATTCTTATTAAGCAATCAAAGTGGCAATTATGAAAGTAATTATCATTACACGAATTAATAAACCGATACATAAAGTGATTAATTAAAGTTTACTTTTGGCAGATTTTTGTTAAGAAAGCAAAGCGTTTTTAAATTACCTATATTTGCAGATAATCTGTTCCGCAAATCATTTTGTATGAGGCCTGCAGTTGGAAAAAGACGTTCTGAGGCAACTGAGCTCAGTTGATAAGACAGTTACATTTTTATAGTTTTTATTTGTTTTTTCGCACGGTTTTCAAACCGTTTGATATTGGTTGCATATAATCGGCGATACTGATAATATCGGTCTGAGGATTATATCGGCCTATATATCAGTATCGGAATCAAAATCAATTCAACCTAATATTATGATTACGTCATTTCCTGTAAATAGTAAAATACTATGAAAAAAGGTATTATTGAAATAACATACTTGAATCGATCTGCTTATTCCAAAAAGCAGACAAAACTAGCATATTGAAGTTTAAAAACGACCGAATTACCAATAAGATTAATTTAATTACTAGAATTACATGCCCTAAAAGCCTGTATTTGTGCTCGAAGAAGGGCGATAGGGCTCACCACCCATCACGTTGAAACGTAATGATCGTCGGTAAAATGTGGGTGTCCCGAGAGTGGAATGTGACTTGAATTTCACAGTTCACAATTGGGAACACCTCTGATATCCCCTCGAGGATTCATGTCGTGACGATATAGTAGATATATTATTATTAATATTAAAGTATTACATTTACATTCTGTATACATTTACATCCTGTATAAACAAGGCGAATTTGTTAACATCCTTCAAATTCACCTTGTATAAACCTTGATCAAAAAGTCACCTTGTATAGCTGTAGGTACAGTGCGCGCCAATCTTTTAGTCGCCTCTGAAGATAGCCGCAAGAGGCGACGCAATAGCCGTTTTACGGTGTCAGGGGGACCGTACATGAGCGAGGGCGCGGAGCACACCCGCTTGCGTGCCGCACCACACCCCCCGCTCGCCATTCAGCAGGTGTCAACACTATGCGTGCGTTAGCATTAGTGCTACGTCCGTACTCTACACACGCGTGCGTTGCATGAAAAGTACCTTCGAGGAAAAAATTCTATGATTCGTTAAGTTTAGCGTTGAATCTGTTTGTTATAGTTTATTGTTCTTGTTGCCTTTATTTGTTGTTTTGTTGATTTAGTTTGTTAAAGTTTATTGTTGTTGTTATGCCTCGCGGACGTTATAGCGTTTTAAAGCGACAATGTAGGAAAATGGTGTTTATATGAATGCGTTTTATTTATACATATAGTTAAGATTGCACTAAAATAATAAATAAATAATTAAATAGGTAGATAAAACAAGTACACCTTCCCACTTATAGTAAACATTTAATAATCAACCGTTGATATTATTGTTTCCTTGACTGTACCTGCGCAAGCTTGCACTCGTAACTCATTCAGAGGCGACTAAAAGATTGGCGCGCACTGTATTTAGAATCAAAGCTCCTGCTTCTTATTTCCATATTAATTAATAGGAACCACATAAATTTAATTATTTCATCACGAATCGCGGCGAGTGCTCGTAAAACTCAAGAGTACTTTAGTCAAACAAATGATATATTTCGACTCCTACTGTGGAGTCGTCATCCTCCGACTGATGACGACTCCACAGTAGGAGTAGGAGTCGATATATATCGTACCTTAATCGTTTTTATCATTCATGTGCTCTATATCTATAAATAATTAAATGCCATACAAAGGTAACAATAAAAAAAAAAAATTGAATTAGTCAAACAAACCAATAAAAATTGGGTTTTCGACCTAAAAAGTAAGTACAGTAGAGACCACATCAAGCTATACACTTGCAGAACGACATTAGCCTCTACAGACAAGAATATAAGATAGGTACAAAGTCCAATGTGTCTAACTTGATGCGGTCTCCACTGTACCTACAATTTTTAAAACAAATCTTTTATAACATTATTTCTACGAACATTTGTACATAAAGTTCGTGTTCGTGACAAAAGATGCCATGTTTCACATTGTATTTACGATATTTGTGAAGCTTTCATGGAAATAGGCATCGATCGAAGCTCTTCTTACCCATACGTACATATGTACAGTGCTGCAAGAATCTTTTGGCGCGTGGATGACAGCGATAGGGGGGCGCAGCTTTGAATCAAGGCACAGGATAGCGGCGTTAGTTCCGATATTGACCACGTAGTTCCGATATTGACCACGACCAAACCATGCGCCAAAAGAGCATTGTTGCACTGTTCGCACGTAAATGTCACTCAAAAGCAACTGAGCGAAGCTAAAACTTAACGGGTATGATTACTATGATTTATACTATTACAAATTAAATCGGTTTTGGGTTTCTTCATTAGAAGGGTTTGTACTGAAATTAACGTATATCCTACGCAAATCGTGTAACTGAATTTTCTTGGTCTTCTTTTGGATTCAGAAAACATATACCTTCTTTTTTGAATTAGCAATCATTATTTAATATTTTTATATAGTTAGTCAACTTGGACAAAGTTGAGAATCTTTGTGGTGGTTTGGGTTTATACGTATATTCACTTTTGACTTCATGCCGTAAAATTTTCTTGGGGTCCTTAGTAACAAAGTGTTTCTCCCCTTAAAAAAAAAATAAAAAAAAAAAACGAAAAAGTATATTGTTATTAATCTTGGTATAGAATACGATGAGGCATCCGGGAAATATATTTTGTGGCGACACTAAATTTTTTTTACACACTCTGTTAATGTGTTAGGCTTATTATATCGCCCGCTAACTTTTGGCAGCCAACTTCACAATTTACATTCCTTTTTAATTTGGTCGGTTTATCGGCAGCCAACTTTTGGCAGCCAAGTTCACACCGGTAACATGGATGTTCCCAGAGGTCCACAATACTATTGTTTTCAAAAAAAGTAAGTTCATACTTGGATTCACAAAGGGTCCATGGCATTTTAAAATAAAAAATATTTTCATCCCCAACGGGTCCATAAGATTGTTTGGTAAAATCAGCAATTTATTGCCTTTAGGCTTGGATAAGAAAGTATAAATATTAATTATTTCATAAAATAAAAGACAACGAATAGATGAATAAGGAAGGCCTCATTATATCCATGCATTTACTTTGCACCTGACGTAATGCCTGCTGCAAGGGAGCAAGGTCAACTGGTGAGAATTTGCTCATTTAAATTTCAAATCCGTCAATGCGCTGCGACCCGGAATCAGTGTTGCCAACCCTATCCTAGAGAAAAACTACATAAAAGCTCAAAAACTGTAGAAAACTGTAAATATTCATAAAAAAACGTAAAAACTACAGCTTTTTCTTATTTTGTATTTTTTACAACGACGAACCCAAGTGGGTCGAAAATATATCGAAAGTTTTCTTTTTTATTTAATTTCTACCATAATATTCATAAAAGTCTATAAAAAAACGTAAAAACTACAGCTTTTTCTTATTTTGTATTTTTTAATAGTAGTAATGATAATAAATATTTTTACTTAATAAAAGCTTTTTTTTGTTTTATTAAATATATATATATAAAAGCTTTTTTTTTGTTTTATTATATATATATATATATATAATAAAACAAAAAAAAAGCTTTTATTAAGTAAAAATATTTATTATCATTACTACTATTAAAAAATACAAAATAAGAAAAAGCTGTAGTTTTTACGTTTTTTTATAGACTTTTATGAATATTATGGTAGAAATTAAATAAAAAAGAAAACTTTCGATATATTTTCGACCCACTTGGGTTCGTCGTCAGTCGAATATGGAATAATATCATAAACAAAATAGAGTTAACAATAACAATATTATATATATAAATATAAATTTATATATATTTATATAAATTATTTGGAATAATCTTCCACTTCATATACGCGAGGCTACATCAGTGACTACTTTTAAAAACAAGGTATATCAACATTACCTTGATCTACAAAATAAAGAAATGGGTCAACTCTAAATACGTGTTTAAGGTTATAATCTTTGTTTAACCTCTCGTAAATACTATTTGTGTTTATATATTTATATGTATCAGTGTATGTATTATGTAGAGGTAGTATATGTATTTGATTATAAATTATAAGTTACCTATTTATGTATTTTACCTATATAATTATTTTAGTTAAAATTAATTGTATCATATTAATATGCCTAGTCATAATACTGTTTCCTCACCGAAGCACTACCCTTGACAAGTTCTACATCGCCAAAGGTTAGCTGGAAGAAAATGCTAATTAGCATTAAGCTCGCCTATGTACATTTTTCTTCATACATTACACCAGCTTCTTTTGTTCTCGGATATTCGGCTGCCAGATATCCGGCTATCCGGCCTAGTGCTTCGCCGTATATCCGGTACGCGGTATCAGGCCAAATCACTATCCGTTTCATCTCTATGCATTACGTTTATTTCGAAACGGGCCATTAATTTGCGTTGAAAGAAAATAAAAAAGTTCTTTGTTTTCTCAAAGAGATTCAAGTCCTTAAATTACTTTGTCTGCTGGCATCGCTTTCTATCTTAGCGAGCATTTTCCCTCTTTATTTTAGGGGCTGCAAAATTGTTCATGTTTAACACATAATGGACCAAACATCTTGTAATAGATAAATTCTCCTAGATATTAATTAAAATTGTCTTTTCCGTGCATGGTGAAAATGTCTCTTTTTGTTTTGTAACTAGCTTTAGCTCGCGGCTTAGCTTGCATGCAAGTGTCTTTTAATTAGCGACTGTTTTCGTCTTGGTGATTATTTAATCAACATCTTTATAGGTTATATGTTGGTAACTAAGATGTTTAATTAAGAAAATGCGTTCTTTTTCTTAGACTGTAGTTTTGTAGTTTGGTACAATACTAATAAAATAACTCATTTCATTAAAAAATTGTTTTACTGCCATGGTCAGTGCGATTTCGCAGCTGAATTTAAAAATTCAAAAATTTTGCGATACTTTGCGATGGCAGCATACACAATACATAGGTAAACGTTTGAATAACTATTAAATACATTTTGACTTTAAATGTTCTCTTTCGATAAATTTGAAAAAAGCTGGGTTTTCACAATCCGGCTGCGAAACCTCTCTTAACCCTTTAACGGGCATAAGGTTTTCACATGAAGTATTGAAATCATAAATGATTATATATTAATAATAATAATTAATATTATATATTTCGTAATTATATTTAATATATTTAATAATTAATATTATATATTTCGTAATTATATATTTTAAGGAATAAATAAATTTCAGAAAAAAAAATTATGCATTTTGGTACAATGTCAATAATTAGTGCGAGTGTGTAAAAAATAAGAAGAAAAACAAAATAAATATACAATATATAACCAGTTAAGCTAGAAAAAAATTGGTGGGAAAAATATTCCCTCTTCCTTAGAAAGGGTTAAGTACCTATATAGATTTGTTACTCTTCTCATATTGGTCAATCGATTAGAAAGTAGGACTCAGCGAATAATTGGTTACTATTATGTAATGGTAATGATATAAACTGAAAGTGATTGCTGAAGGCTGAACAGTTGAACCTATGGGCTGCAATCATCGCAGTCTATGTATTCGGTAGTCAGGCCGGCGCCAGTAGGCGAACTTTACCACTTAACTTGGTCATAAACCCAAGTTACTCGCTTTTCCGACAACTCTAGCAATTACGCCCAAGAGAGAAACGATCGCGTGGAGAATTAGTGACACTCTTTATGGCATGGCAAATTCAAATTACAGTTGTATTAATTTGATTTATTAGCTTTGTAACACTTAAATTCAACGTTACAACGTCACAGTTACTTCTGTAGGTAATTTGACTGAACAAGCATTTCTTAGCTAAGTATTTGATTACCGGCCGAGTTTCAACCAGTCTAATAGGGGCGTTTCCTCGTTGTCTCACTATTTTGTCCTACCAGTAGGACAACGAATATATTAATTCTATACCTACATTACCAGCCTCATAACTTTAGCACCGTTAAAGATAAAGACATACAATTTGGCAAAAAAGTAGCATTAATTTGCCCACATATCACGGTTTAAGTAAAAATATGAAAAATTTTAAATTGTTCAAAATATTTTCGAAACAAAAGTGAGGCATAATAACAAGGTTCTGTCCAGTCTGTCCACCACCCGTAGTATAATGATTAATAGCGCGCGACCCAACTTAGTTGAATCACAAGTGCGAGGAGCGTGACACGATGTTTTTACAATGAGCGGTTTTCCTTATGTCAAATTTAGTGTTAAATAAGCTTCCTAGATGGCACTGTCGTATTCTTTAGCAACTGAATCAAAGGCAAAACATGCACCAATTCCAAACAGACGAAAAATGAAAAACCACTTTGATATTGATTGCTACGAAACAAATTTTATCTATGGTGACATGGACAGCGATATCTAGAGGAAAGCTAAGAACTAAGAAAAAAAAAACAACGAGAAAAACGCTCATGTCATTCTCCTTGCACTTGTGATTCAACTAGTGGCGCCGCGCGCGATTAAGTCTTATGCTACAGGCCCTGAGCTAATTAAGTTATTGTTGGCGCATCATAGTGAAGGTGTTCTGTGAAGCAATCGAGCATGTTAAAGTTTGAAGATCTAATCTTTCGTGAATGTGTAGCTGTCCTTGTACAAAGCTGCGCCGACGCGTGCAGCTACTGAACGAGGGGAGTGACTCAGGGTGTCTAGCATAGCAGACCATATCGATACAACATGTCTATCCCTTTTGAGGTAGAGCAACAGAGTAAGAGAGAGCAGTGTATCACGCGCTATCGAGCTCGATATGGTTTGCTATGCTAAACTAGCAGGTCTGAAAGGGCTATAAAAAGAAAAATATGAATCGCTGATTGTCCAAAAAAACTAGCTTACAGTGGGTTGTTATTTTATCTACTTACGTTATCCTATCTCCCTACAACAACAATTTATTTATATTTGCATTTTTATCAACATAGTTATCTAAATATATAAAGTATATAATGATGGATGTTTCTACGTAACATACCTAAGATACCAAACCTGCATAAAAACGCTGTCAACATATTGTGAGGTGTCTTATGGAATGTTTTAGGCTGAGTCCATTAACATTATCTAAGTATTTGTTTAAGTCGAACTAAAAATCGTGAAATTTGAGTAATATATTAACAATAAACCCCTAAAATGAGTAAGTTTAACGGTTTTTTACCAGAAGTGTAGCCGAATGTGCTTTCTTTGTTTTAGATAAAATCAAAAAAAGAATATGGGTCAAACATCGAACATTTTATAAATTTATAATAACGTATATTGCTAAAATATGGTTTCTCCTGAAACAAGTTTTCAATTTTGCGCTCGCGACGAAATCGGCACGCTTGTATTGTCCTCGCAGGTTTCATGGAGCGTGCATATTATAGCGAAATGAAACAGCATGACATTTGGTCACGTCCACAACTGAGTTGGTCGCATCATGATGATTTTCTTTTTAATGTCAAGGAAAGTTTGCTGGACCAGTGACTGCTTAGTAATAATTATGTTTTCACAAGAAAATAATTACATTTTATGCTTTACATTTTGATCTATATTGTATGTGGTACTAGTATTATGTTATATTATCTGTGGTATTACATTGTAAACTCGCTTTTAACGTCACCAAAACAATTATAAAAACACGGTTAGAGTACACTTACACACTACTAGGCTGCCGGCCGTTCAATCAATCACTGCCACAAATTATAGAGGGATACTATCCCTGCGGTCCGTAATAGAATTACATAGATAAAAGCTATGAATGAATTAAAGTGTGAGCGATGACTGGTCCGTAATTTGTGAGCTAGCAAACGATGTGAAAGATAGCTTATGATTCGGACCGCATTAAAAAAGATACATCTTAACCATAACCTCTTATCACAGAATACAATACGATTATTTGATTTTATTTCGTCAAAGTGCCGTGATTCGTGATGGAACAAGAAGAGTTTGTAGCACTGTTCTTTAACGTAGACTCAGATAGCGACGAAAAAATATATATACATATAAATTCTTCCTTTTCGACGAAAAGTTCCACACGACTTTTCATTTGTTTCTCTCATGGCCGAATAAAACATATACTATGGTTTGTCTGATCTGAACTGCTGAAATAATGGAGCGAAAACAATTTTTGACATTCCATTCCGTTCAACGCTTACATCGCCTCACCTCCGTTGCATGAGCCATGAAAGTCATACGAATGAATGAACGCATTTGCTTCACTCATGGATTATTAGCCATTCACCTCATTCATTCGTAATCGATTTTAGCGAAATAATTCTATTTCGGAACGCGGGGTATCACTGCAGCCAAGCTGGTGCTCGTACCTAAGTAGTAATTCAATCTGTTTGCTTGTATGGAGCGTTGTTGGTATTTGCTCCTCTTCCCGGTTATTGTCGTTTATACGGTTTAGGTTGCTCCTAAAAGTTACATCAAAATTAGGTTTCGGCAAGTTCATAAACTATTACTCACAGTAAGTAGCCGTTGTCAATCTGTCGATCGTATCCTGCTTCAGTTTCGAGTTCTTCTTGCCCATTTTCACGAACTGGTGTGACCGAAATGCCCGAAGATGCACTAAACTTGTAATAGGTTTGTGACACGTGTGTGCCGTGTGTTTTACATATTATTCCACCTGGATGTCACTGCGCACCTGAAATAGAGAGACAAGAACATTTTAAGGTAAACATACCTTGCAACATCTTGCATTTAGGCTACTAGATGGCGCTAAGTATAAATTGTTGTTATCATGGTTATATCTTTAAGATTAAACGAAAAAAACATGTGTTTGGCATTAACTACGCAAATTTGTTATAATTATTGACCTAAAAGGCTAACAAGTGTGTCATTTTATTAATTACTGAGTCAAGATCTTTTCGAAAACCAAAATACTTTGTTCTTCAACACGAAGCATTCGTCACGCACACACAGATAAATAATGTTTTTTTGTACTGATATGTTAATTTATATCGTTTCTAAAAGTAGCGTAGTGGTTTAGACGTCTGGTGTAAATTCACATGGGGATAATCGATGGCGGGTTCAAATCCCACGTTATATTTTATCTTTTTTTTTTTCGTTGGTTTTGTCATTTGTAAATTTATATCGATTTACCTTTAGTACATTATAATTAAAATTATTATTAAAAGACCTAATTTTTTATGCTACCTACCTACAGTACCCGGCAGATAATAATGCACATCGGCTATCTTCGTCATTGTAGAGCGTCGTCTCTATCACCGGACTGTTAGTGCTTCGTGCGACAGAGATGACACTACGGTACGATGTGCATTATTTACTGCCGCAACCTGTACCCTTGTTGATTTTCCTTATAATAATAAAATTAGCGTTTTAGATGCACTGACCTCGTTTTTGTGTACCTTAAAATTATATATCAAATTCAGATAAATTTAATACACAAATAAATACATTTCATGGGATACAAAGTAGCCTACGAAGCGACGGTAGCTCAGGCGGTAGAATGCTGGCCGCTCAATCTTGAGAAGTTGAGATCCAGGTTCGATTCTCGGTCGGGCATGTCATGCACCAACGAGTTTTTTGGAATATATGTGCATAGTAACCATATTTGAGCTTTTATATATGTCGCAGTCAAAAGTCATAACTGGTCAAAACTACTTTTGACTGCGAGAATGAGTCAGTCAAAACTAGTTTTGACTAAGGACGTAGTGATGACTGATATTAGCAGGCAAAATTAGTTTTTCGGATCTCCTGCAGCGCAGAAGAGAGCCGGTAGGTTAGGTTAGAAGGTTAGGTATGGCAAGTCGCGGAACGACCTTCGTGATTATTTTTTTATGACAACCCAGAAATACTTTTTAATCAAAATTACTTCAGACCAACTCAGTCAAAACTACTTTTGACCGGCTATGAGTTTTGACTGCAACATATACATCCTTTCAAAGTAATTCTACGTGAAATAAAAAAAAGTGAAATTTTAACACACCCTACTGCCATTTAACCTCCAATGGGCATAGATTAAGTTATGTTTAGGTGTGTTAATTCGAAAACCATTTCGAGATTTAGGTTTAATAAGCCGTATTTTCGAAATTTTGGTCTAAAAAACCTCACGATGATTAATATTTTTACGAAAAGGCTGCAACTTCCATTTGCCCTCGTGTGACGTCACTTGAGTAATGGCTATTTAGAAATGTGTCCTTTGCTATCAAGATAAATTTATAATAATTTGCTTCAGACTAATTTGACAGCTATATGACAGACAGACAGAGACAGACCACTTTTTTATAAGCAATCACACATCACAATCAGTATAATGTCTAAAATTCGCAAGTGACAAGGTCATCGGACAATTCTTTAAAAAATCATGAAAAATAATGGTCAATTTATATACAAAAATAATTAAAACTATGTCCTAAAATGGCGTATATTCTCTGAAAAAAATCTTTTAAAAATTAATCCATAGGAATTGGGCGTTTCCAGCCAAATGGTGTTATTTTATACAATAATTTGTAAATGATCCCAAAAAGCACCCTTATGGAATAGACAATAGAAATCAAACTCCAAAAAAAGGTGTGAATAAATGAGCGTCTAATTCGAACTTCAAAATTGGTACAACAAAAGAAACACAACGATATCGCGATGTAAATCGGTTCACCGCCATCTAGTTGTATTAAACTTAACTAAACTATAATTCTAACAAACTATGATACACAAATGGTAAGGTTTTGTGTACTTACAATTATACAACAACTATAAACACGCTTTTAAGTGCAGGATCATTTACAAAGTAATGCATTAAATAACAAAACTTTGCTAGAAAAATCTAATTGACATAAACTATTGTCGCGTAATGCTATAAATCATACTTTTTATTCAAAATTAAGAAAAATAATCACAAATTGTGCTTTCGGGAACGTGATCCACCTTAAGAAAATGAATTTGAAAATGAATTAACATATGCTTATATATATCTGTCTTGGGTAGACCGTCGAATTGGGCGGATCGTAAATTATGAAATCGAAAATCTTTCACCAAATCTTGAATTAAAAACACTTGTACTCATAGTTTCACTTTATTGGGTTTAGCCTTGGTTTACATATTAACAGATATATGATCTGCCCAGGCAGTTTATGATATGCCCAATTCTACGATGTGCCGACGACATATACACGAATACCCTGACTAATTAACTGACTGTATTTTTATGATACCTACCAATAATAAGGATCAATTCTTTCTAAACAACAAACAGTTGGCATGTCCTATATAACCACCATGATACAAAAATGAATTTAGAAAAATGTAAGGTGTCAATTTAGGCGATATATAAATGTTTTAGCGATATATAAGTGAGTCTGACTCGCACTTAAATTTAATTGTGTATTTATTTTTCGTGAATTTCTCAACCGCTTTATTTTTCCTGTAATCTTTACGTAAACACATATTACCATGATTTTTTTCATATTTTTCGGTCCACCAGTTTTGGAGATAAGGGGGACATACATTTTATATGGTCTTTCAAGGATTTTTCAAAATAGATGCAATTAAATATAGCCAAACTAAATATTTTTACAATCAATACTTGCCAGTTTCCCGTAGACCACGAGACATGCAACTGTCTCGAAACGTCGCGTCGGGTGTCCCCTTTTCGTAAAAAGGTAAAAATTGATCGCGGTAGACCCGATTATATATATTATAATGTTTTACAATCAACTTCTTAATACCTACAATTTGATTCCCATATTGTATTTTTATAAAATATTTTTTATTTATTTTACTTTTTTTATATTTCTCATTGTGCTCAACTTTTTTCCAATCACTATAGTTTTCGTGTAATTGGCTAGTTATGATCTGCAATCGACAATTTTTAATATTTTTCGGTTTTCCAGTTTCGGAGATAAGGGGGGATGTACATACTTTTCGTGGTTTTTAAAGATTTCATGAAACCAGTGCCAGTAAATATAGTAAAAGTATATATTTTTACATTAAAATTTTTAATATCTACAATTTGATACCCATATTGTATTTTTAGGATAATATTTTTTATTTTACTTACTTTTGTTTTGGAAATATTTTGAACAATTTCAAATTATTCATATTATTTTACACCGTAATATGTGGGCAAATTAATACTATTTTTATGCCATATTTCATGTCTTTATCTTTAACGGTGATAAAGTTATGAAGCTATGACATACGGACGGACGGACGGACAACGCGCGGAGTCTCACCATTAAGGTTCCTTTTGTACATTTTAGGTACTACGGAACCCTAAAAATTATAGTCTACTCAATGAGCTCTAAGCAATGACACCCCCCATGTAAGAAAAAAAATGCACGACAGCAAAAATGTTTTTAATTAGAGGTTGTTGCAATTTGCGAAGTTGGAAGTGAAATTGCCACCCTCAATTATTTACGAAATTATAATAAAACAATAATACATCGTCACGACATGAATCCCGGAGTGGTGTCCCAGGTGTTTTTGGGTATGGAGTGTAAAATTAAAGTCACAGTTTACACACGTGCACGGACGACTGTAGCTGGGACGGATTATAAGCCATATCGCCGTACTTTTGGCATAAATACGGACTCATCTGGTGACCTAGAAAAGCCGCGATGAGGTCCGATTCAATTCAGATGTTATGTTAGTAAAAAAATTGAAATAAATGTATGATAAACTACAGAATATCTGCAATAATGTGCCAAGATTAGAATTTAAAATTTTTGTATGTACACCGTGGCCCAAAATAACGTTGACAAAATTAAAACGTTAAAATTTCAAAAATGTTATAGTTTGCGTTATCTTTTGTTTTTCGTTGATGTATACTCATTCATCGGCGTCATTTTGAAAATAGTCCGTTTACTAAAAAGTGAAAAAATATATTTATTTCGCTATGTCAGTGCAACGTGGAGCCATAATTTCATTGCATGGCCGTGGAAAAAGGCAGTGTGAGATAGTGAAGGTTCTTGGTGTTAGTCGTCAGTTAGTTTCTGCAGCAATTAAACGCTATAACGAGCTTGGCAACATCGGAAACCGTCCTGGAAGAGGACGCAAGAGGACTGTTAGGACTTCTAGGAACCGACACATTATCGAACAAAGATTAGTGCGTAATCCATAGACCAATGTGAGAAAAATGTCTCGAGACTTGGGGACTAGTCGCTCCACCATACAGCGTATAGTGAAACATGATCTGCAATTGGTACCATACAAACTGAGAAAAGCGCAATTGCTTACGGAAAAAGACAAAAAAGTTCGACTTAAAACATGCCGTTTGCTTAAACAACGCTCCGCAGCGTCAAATTGGGAAAATATGGTATTCTCTGACGAAAAATTATTTACGATAGGATAAGCCCATAATCACCAAAATGACAGGATCTGGTCTTCCACTCGTCCTGAAGCTGCTGCATGTGTTCCACATCGCCAAAACGTTGAAACAGTTATGGTTTGGGGTGCGATTTGCGCCAGTGGCAAAACTCCCCTAATTTTTGTAAAAAAGGGTATCAAAATCAACCAATAAAACTACCGGCGAGACATTCTTGAAAATTTGCTCCTTCCTTGGAGTCAACAGCACTTTGGTAATCGTCCATGGATATTTCAGCAAGACTCCGCTCCAGCTCACACCACAGGGAGGGCCTTAAGTGTTCAACAGTGGTGCAAAGACAATTTTCCTGGTTTTATCAGCTCCAAAGAATGGCCCCCCTACTCGCCTGATCTAAATCCTACGGATTACAGTTTATGGTCTAACTTAGAAGCTAGGTCTTGTGCTACGCGTCATAGAAGTGTTGATGAGCTAAAAGCAACACTTACACGGGAGTGGGACAAAATATCTGTAGAGGAAGTGCGGAAAATTGTAGAAAATTTTACCAAGCGTTTGTCTCTTTGTATCCGCGCTAAAAGAGGTTATTTTGAAGACAAATAGGAATTCTTGTATCAAATAAAGTGTATTTTTATTATTTATAACCTTATTTAATGCACGTATAAAGTTGTCAAAATTTTTCGTAAAAACTCTTGTCAACGTTATTTTGGGCCACCCTGTACTTTGACTATGGTATAAATACCAAAACAAGGTTCAAATTAAGACTATTTAAGCCCAAGATCCGATTTAATTAATTATGTATCCTAAGAAACAAATTGAACAAGTCAAATAACCACAAATGATTTCATATGATTATTTTGAAAAATTTTAGGGACAGTGATTATGAATATTTATTTAGGTAATTTTGAGCGCGTCCGCATCATTGCCCCTCGAACGACAGAGACATCATTACGGGACGAGTCGTGTGTAAAAGGGAGACGCACGCACCAAGGTCGCCAGCGTTTACTCCACTCTCCATTATGATTATGTATAATTTCATAGCGAAATCCATCATCGCTTTGTATAGGTACTCTAAATATATATATTTTTTAATATTTGTCTTACTTTCCCCCCTGAAAAACTATTTAATTGAATTTCTAATTTAATATTCCGTTTCGGTGCAGTATCATACACAAAATATACAAATTTTAGGTCTGTCAGTCATTCAGTCAACGAGCTAGAGACCCGACATACGGACGGAGAGACGGACAGCAGAGGGATCCGTTTCAGGCTACGTTCTCACACAGCAGTAAATATTTTAAAATTTTACAACAGCAATTAATAATAGAGTTAAGCTACCACAGACAATATTGTCTATACGAGTAGAAGCTACAAATTACATGATAAAACAGTTGCTTAAGGTTAAACGTCAGCCCATTTGCGCAAAGTGCTTAACTTAACTTTGTTTTTCTTGTTTAGAAGTTGATAATTGAAAAACATTTTAGTTTGTGGCAGTTGACGCCAATAGTTCAGTATTAGTGAGGTTTATAAAGCATGAGTTTGAAATTTAACGCACAATGTCATGATCTTGTCCTAACACAGTTGAAACTGCATTTTAAGTTGGTTTTGAGAAGATCATGACTAATTGTGTATACAATTTCAAACTCTTGCTTTATAAACCTCACTTATGCTGAACTATTGGCGTCAAATACCAAGGACCGAAATGATTTTCTATTTTTTATTATTAAACAAGAAAACAAAGTGAAGTTATTCAATTCGCGCTAAGCTACTGACGTTTAACCTTAATTCCGTGCAATTCTACCAAATCACCTTTACGTACCTATAGAACAAACAGAGCGTTGAGATCACAACTGTAGTGCAAATAATACACAACCCTCGATTCATTCTTCCCCTCTCCCTCTCTGTTATACCGCATTTCCTATATATTCATCTCATTCCATCGTAAATTATCGCTGTTTTCCTCCTGCTGAAGTTTCGGAGGTGCTAGGGCTACTACTGGAATTTGTGTTCACGTACAATATCACCGTATAATGAGGTAAACTGTTTTTTCGTGAAAAATTGCAACAGCTTTTTCACAAAAAAGCGAGATTAAAATATTTACAGAAGTCTTGCAACAAACAGTCAAAAACAGGTGTGACGACGAACGAAGCGAACTGGAGCTAGGGGGAGCATGTTAGGTTTGCACGTAAATAAATTTAGGGAGCCGAGCAAAGTAGAGCGGAGCGAGGTGATCCCCTAGTCTTAACAGAAAAAAAATCATGTGATCCCGTAAGGGGACGGTAATGGTAAAGCACGCTTTTTCGCGTAAAAGCAGTTTTTGCCATCTTACGACGACAAACAGGTTAGAAAGTTAAGATGGGGCACTAAGGGTAGCAACCACATACGAATACGACTTCAGAAGACGAACCATAACATTTGGAGCATTTTGCTTCTGAATTTAGAAATTTTGGAAAAAAAGCAGTCATCGAGAAAAAAAATTGGTAAATATTCCCATAGGAAATGTACGGTAAATTTGATTTTGCGTTTTCTGGGAGTTCTACCCTGAAATCGGTTGACTCCGTAGAGACCATAGAGATCTATTTTATTCAGATTTGTATGGTAGAGACTTATGTTCCTTATTAGTGAGAAAATCGAATAAGACGAAGAAATAAATTTGTAAAAATTGCCCTTTTTCTCGACGACTGTGCATTTTTTTTAAATGTGTGAATACAGCAGTAAAATGCTTTAAAAGTTGGGGTTAGTCTCCTAACGCCGTTTTTTTGTAGCTACTCCTATAATGTATGTCCTTAGTGCTCAATCTTAACTTTCCACCCTGTATATTAACCAGCAGTAAGTGGTAACTCTTGAACAGATCTGGCCCCGTAGAACGAGCTGCCCTCCGACGTGCATCGAGGTATTTCAGCGACTGGACTAGTCCGACGGAGATACACGAATCGATCGGAAGATTGCTCGGACGGACACACTCGGGTCGTGCGCCGATGAAAATGCGATAGTTCTGTCTCACTCTTACATGACAATGTGATATCGCCACAAATTAATAAATACTCTAGCATCTCGGGCTGTTGTTTCATTGCAAACCAGGTCCCTAGCTCTGCTTGTGGTACTTCCTGGTACTATTGTACATGGTCCTTCGAGTCTGAAGAGCGGCAACAGGATGGTCGTACACTAACGCCACCCTTCGCGCTAGACCAGGATAGTGGATCGCTATCCAGCGGCGTCAGCCGTAGATCACCTGAGCGGGAAGCACGCCCTCGGTGACCCAAGAAGACCATTGCACGGGCCAGCTTTACCGGACTGTCACCAAACAAAGATAAACATGCGGAACTTACAGTATCTACGTCACTTTCACTAAAGTCTGTGAGTGATCTGGTAACTGTTTTTAGCACAGGTTTCCACACCGCGGGCAAAGCCCAACCACTGTCTCTATTGAAATTCGGACGTAGGCTTATTTCTATGGATTCGCGAATTTTACGTGGCACAAATAACTTTTCACAAACTAGCACATTCGCTTTTTCGAATCTCATAAAATGTGTAGTATCCAAATTTATGACATGGTCTGCAACGGCGGATCCGTTGCAATCGAGTTTTCTCATGCATCTAATGTGTTCCGTCAGTCTGGTTGACACGTTCCGTCTCGTCTCACCAATGTAACTCTTGCCACATTCACATGGGATGGAATAAACACCGGGTGCATTTAGTGGCTCTTTATCCTTCGGCGAACGCAGGAACTGCCTTAATCTACTGGGTGGACGGAAAAATGTTCTACATTTTTCTAATTAATGGAAAAAGAACACATATACTAAAAATTTACTCAATAGTTCCTCAACAAAACCTTATTACCCATGTACTGTATATGGCATAAACTGTATGCTGCCATAGCAAAGTTTCCATTGGATTTTTACTGAAACTAATGGAAACTTTGCGATGACAGTTTACACATAGATCATAAGGTTTTTGTTGAGGAACTATAAGTACATTTTGAATATAAGTGTTCTGTTTCGATTAATTAAAAAAGGCGGGTTTTTCAAAATCCGGCTGCTAAAAGACATAAAGATTTTTATTCATACGTCCAAATATTTGACTACATTAAGTAGTTAAAAACAAAAGAATTAATAATTTTACACCATTATGATAGTAATAATAATGAGTACAATATTTTCTTAGAAATTAGTAAATGAAATCTAAATGTCAACAATTTATAAATAATAAATTTAAATAATATAATATAAAATGTCAAAACTGCAGTAATAGTAGTTTATGCTACAAGGGCGCAAAGGAATAAATTACTAGGACGATTTAAAACACGAGCGTAGCGAGTGTTTTAAACGTAACCGAGTAATTTATTGCTTTTACGCCCGTGTATCATACTACGTTTTTCAATTCATAGTGTGAGGAAATGAAAACAAATATAATCTTGTGAACTTTAAATTATAATTGGCTCAAAAGGACTGTATCCAGAGCCGTTAAACAGTGGAAAAAAAGTATAACATCTATGGTACACAGGAAAGGCTGCAGGTTAGCCAACCATTGTAAATAAATAAATAAAAAAATAATAATAAAGCCCTAGGGCAAAATAATCGACTTTTTGTTCGGTTTTGATGCATGAAAAGTGGGCATTTACGAGCACATGCATTGAAAAAATTAATGTATGTCATAAAGTAAAAAATTGCTATTCTAATCAGAATATAATTCTCCTAATACTAATCTTTAAGCAGTTCGTCTACACCGTAGAACATCTGCTCAAGTAGCTAACGTTTCAACTTGAGATTATATGACGCCAAAGTGGTTGCGTGCGGCTGTTACCGCTCATAAGGCATGACTAAGAATATTTTACGCCCACTGTTAAGGCGATATGTAAAAGTTTTAGCGTCCCTGTTACTCCATATGCGAAAAAACCCTCAGTGCGAGTGGGACGGATTCGTGGAAAAGTAGCAAAATGTCGGTTTTTTATTAATATAATAACTAAGGTATTTTGTCAAAAAGATTTTCAGGGAGACTTTACAAATACATAATATTCACATTTTGAATGCAATTTCATAATGAAATTAGTTAGGATTTCAGAATTACAGGAAAAAATAAAACAATTTAGAGATCTTTTCGGAATTAAATTCTATCGAGAAAATTTCATCTAATCGCGTTTTCTTCAGTGAGAATCTTAATCAAATACTCAATAAACATTTACCCAAAAATGAAATACGTAGATACGTACGATAGATCGTACGATAGAACGTACGATACGTAGATCTATACGTAGATACGTACGATACGTACGTACGTTATCGTGGAGTAAATGGATTCGAAAAAACCCAATTTTTTCTTTGGTGTTTGAATTTTTAGTAAGGCATGTCTATGAATATTTAGCCCAAAATGCACAGTTTTGCTCAGACCAAAATAGTTTATACTTAAATAATTTGGTCGGAAGCGGATAAAAAAATATTCGATTGACAACCCTAAAATGAAAATGGCCTCGGAAGCGGCGTCGACAAAATGGAAGTTATTTTGGCGTATCTCCTGCAAAAACAAGCCATTTACAAGAAGGTGATAAATCAACAAATGTTGGCCTTTCTTCATGATATTATTTCAGTGGGAAAAGTGTCATTGTACGTCGCGTCGTGTAGACAATGATATACCTAGTAATAGGGCTATTGACAGATCTGTCTTGTCTTGCGGTTTTATTTTTATAGGGGTCCAGTTCATATCTTTTCCTCAAAAATACATTGTAATGTTATCATTTCACAACGACGTAAAGACAAGCCAGTAAAAGTACTTCATCCTGGAGAGTTATTTCAAGTCTCCGGTAAGTGTCTCAATAAGTGTCCAGTAAATTCGTATGAAAATCCGTTCCAGACCATATGTTTATTTTTTAAAACTATCCGAGACTATGACGTTAGGGATATGATTCGACATTCTTTGACTTTGACATAGTAATGTCCCTGACACTAGAGATGAGCTTTAATGTCATTATTACACTTTGACATAGTGATGTACATGTACACATTAGGGATGTGCCTTTCGTAGTGATTTGCCTGGCACTAGGGATGTACCCGAAACAAGGGATGTGCCTGACATTGAGGTTGTTCCTGACAGTAGAGATGTCAATGACACTAGGAAAGCCCCTCACATTAGCGACGTGCCAAAATAAATCAGCCAAAAAAATTTTCGCCGAATTTTTTTTTCCTGCCATTTTCTTCGAAACAGAAGATAGTAGACCCTTAAGTATTGGACTATAGGGTGTCAAAAAAAAGGTAAAAAAAATATTTATGTTTAAATTTTAACAGCCTTATCTCTTAAACGGCTGAAGCAAGACACATGTTCATGGTATTTAAGAAAAAGGCTCGACGAGGTCTTCCCAATGAAAAAACAGTAGGAAAAAATTTTTTCTACGCAAAATTTTTATCGACCATAACTCCTAAAAGGCTGGTGCTAGAGATTCCGGTTGTATTGTCTTTGCTCCGGGTTCAGACTGTAATTAATGGTTTGACAGGGGCTATATGACCAAAACAAAAAATTTTACGTTAAGTGGCCCGATTCACATGAAACTCGGTATCAATGGGCATTTGAGATCGTTGATTACGTTCCCGTATTCAAATTTGACACTTTTTGACAACTGACAGATTTTTGACAGGTTTTCGGCAATACGCTGTTCACATCGATCGCATAGAAAAAATACAAAATAAGTTTTTGAAATCCTTAGACTATCGAACTGGCAACTACTTTCAAGATTACACCGAATCAGCTATCCGTCATCAAATACCTTCCCTTGCTAACCGACGTCAGTACTTGGAGGCTTTATTTTTATTTAAAATTATTAACGGAAAAATTTACTCATCTATTTTACTAGAAAAAGTAATTTTCCATCTGCGCAGACCCTCTTAACGTTTACGATTCCTATTTTATAATCCTCTGTGTCGAACCAATTACGTCTGCAACACGGTATTTAAGACGCCTTTTAAACTTTTTTTTTTGTTTATAAGAAACAAAACGTCGTATACATTTATATATAACTTAAATAATAAACAAAAAGACTACAATACATGTTTCATACATCATTACTTAAAGAAAACAAATAAATTGAACACTTAGCTTTAGGAGCTTATTAAATTAATTAATACAGTGTAGTTAAAAATGACAATAAAGACATTCTAATTTATTATTATATCATAATTTATATTAATTCATTGATAAATTAGAATCCATAGATTTGTTTTCATCCAGTTTGTATCTATATAAAAAGCTGCTTCGTGAAATTCTGTTCTAATGCACACATAATATCATTTCAAATGTAACCCTTTTTTTGTTCACTAATACATGTTTTGCAATATCGGTAGACCGAATGATGTTTAGTACTTAGCATAATTAAAATAAGACCTTAAGTCAATGCCTACATTGTAATTTTAAACTACACTATAACACTGTATTAATTAATAATTAATAAGCTCCTAAAGCTAAGTGTTCAATTTATTTGTTTTCTTTAAGTAATGATTTATGAAACTTGTAGTCTTTTTGTTTATTATTTAAGTTATATATAAATGTATACGACGTTTAGTCTCTTATGGAATAAATAAAATTAAAAAAAATTAAAGAAATTTTGGTTAATTCAAAGAAATCGTGAGCTATTTATTATTGGTGCTAAGTACATGACCAATATTCTTAATCAGATTAGTGTACCACAGATTTTTCATAATAATATCCCGATTGCGTACATGAAAACAGTGAAAAATCTAGGTGTTATCATCGACTGCAATTTGTTATGGTCATCGCACGTTACTGTGATTAGTCGACATGTCTTTGCTACTTTTCATTCTCTCAAACACCTCCAGCTATTCCTCCAATACGTTATTAAAGTGATTTTTGCACAGTCTCTTATTCTACCTCTAATTGATTACACTGATATTTGCTTTATAGACGCAAATGAAGAGCTTTTGGGTAAATTGGAAAGGCTGCCAAATCTGGGCATCAGGGGATCTAAAAAGGCCGACTTGGGTGAATCATAAAATGATTTGAAAGTAGGATAGAGATAGGGCTTTTTCACGCGTGCAAAAAAGATGGCATTAGAACAGAATCATAATGTGATTCATGCAAAACGGCCTTTTTAGAGGACCAGGTTCGTGTATGGTTTGCGCACACAGTCACACGCCTTCTCACAATCACAAGTCCAAACATTTGACTACATTAAGTAGTTAAAAACAAAAGAATTTATAAGTTTACATCATTAATGATAGTAATAATAATAAGTACAATATTGTCTTAGAAATTAATAAATGATATCTAAATGTTAACAATTTATAAATAATAAATTAAAATAATATAATACAACATGTGAAAACTGAAGTAAAGATTAATATAATGTCATAAAGTAAAAAGTTGCTATTCCATTTAGAATATAATTCTTCTTATACTAATCTTTAAGCAGTTCGTCTACACTGTAGAACATCTGCTCAAGTATTGGCTCAAGTAGCCAACATTTCAACTCAAGCTTATATGACGCCAAAGTGGTTGCGGCTGTTACCCCTCATAAGGCATGAGTAAGAATATTTTACGCCCACTGTTAAGGCGATATGTAAAAGTTTTAGCGTCCCTGTTACTCCATATGCGAAAAAACCCTCAGTGCGAGTGGGACGGATTTGTGGAAAAGTAGCAAAAAGTCACACAGTCGCACAGTTTATTTCAAAGTTATAGTGACGGTCGAAATCTTACACTTTTAACGGCCTAGCTCTCATTATTACATAGACAAGTGCCTGAAGTGTCACGTGCGATAAGGAACTTCGGTTCCAAAAATAATTATTTTAGCTCGATAAATAATTATTTTAGCTTTTAGTTCAGATGGTAGGTCAGCTAGTCCGACGTTCCAAGGTTCTGGGTACGATTCCCGCCGCTCAGGCCTACTCCCTTTTTATTATTGAGTAAAAAACTCAAAAAATATAACGTGACGTAATTTTTTTTATAATTCTTAACCCTAAAAATCCAGAACTACCTAGTTATTACGAAAATGATTTTTTTGGATTGTTATAATAGTATATTATTCACCGAGGGAAAAAAGGGAACGACTACCAACGAGGGCGTACTTTGAGGCTCGCGGCGAAGCCAAGGGCCTCAATCATAGATGACTCTTGGCCTCAATACACACGAGTTGGGAATCGCACTTTCTCCCGGGTGATACATAGTGCTTTATACTACACATACGAGGAAAATATAAGACAATTATATTTAAAAACACTTTTACTTATCCACATATAATATACTACTTTATTATGCCCGACCGGTTTCACTGTTCAAAGCAAAAGAAAACTCTTTAAATTCCAACGGCGAAATATCATCATCAAATCTTCACTATCAATATAAGACGCCATTTTAAGTACCTATCTATCTAAATAAAGCGATTTGCGCGCGATTTTTACTTTTTGATTTCTTTTGATAACATCATTAGGTCAATTTATATAATTTATATATTAGAGCCTAGTTTTAAACTTCTTGGTAATTTAATCATTTTTTGCCAAAAGTCAATTTGTGTTACCATGGGCTTAAGTAATATTTTGTTCGTCAAAGGCGTTATTTTTAATTCAGAGCGAAGCGAAGGACTCTGTAGTATGAGCGTAGCCAGGAATTCAATATGCGCTGCCCGAGAACAAAATATTACTTAGGCCCGAGTAATATACACTATTTTTCGTCACTACCTTTGAGAAAAAGAAGCCAATTGTTGTTTTACGAATAGGCGTGATAAATAAAGTTTTTATGTCGGAGTTCGCAAAATGATACTGCTCATTATACAAAACAGCACTCAACAATTGATTGTCATTTATTTTTTCTGCCGGCTTAGCACGTTTACAATGGATTTTTATCGTTAGAACTATAATGCACGTGATGATCAGAACTTCAGCCTCTCCGATAGTATCCAGATCCAACAACACCCCGCCTGCCATCAGGGCATACTCAGTAGGCGACCGAATCCAGGCTAGAGCCTACTCACACCCTAAACAGAATTGGGAGTTCGGGACTATTGGGCGTCGGCTTGGCCGACTCCATTATCAAGTGATGACAGACGGTGGTGCCACGTGGCGCAGACACCTGGAGCAACTGTTGCCGGCCCCAGGTGTGCAGTCAGCAATCGCGGCGGAGGACTGTTGTATACTGGCCGCTCACCCAAGCTATCACGCGGACGCGACATGTATGTGTCATTAGATTTTACATCATCCATTAAAGAATAAAATCCCAACTTATGTTTTTTTAAATACATACGTAATAAAGTTACTGACCGGTTAGGATTTGGCAGCAATGCGCACTGATAAAAAAAAAAACTAAATGTGTATTCTTCTTTCTTTTTCTGATCACCTTCTGTATTTTGAACAAGGATTTACAGAATACCAAATCCCTCGAAATTACTTTTCTTAATACAGTGCTTTGGTTTATGGCGTGACATTGGCGGAATTAAATGTGTTAGTCACACACATTATCAGAAGCCATAAACAAGAAAATAATACTTTCTTTTCATTGCAAATAATAATTAAAAACGAGTTTGAGTAGTGATAGTGATAGTGATATATTAACCCGTGAAAACTTAGCAAATGATGCAGCTAATGTGGTGCAACAATTATTGCCACAAAATACCAGGTACTTGTAGTTTATTATTTTTCTCATAGGTAGTGATGAAAAATAGTATGTACGAGGGCGGATTGATAAGTCTGGTAAAAATTAAACAAAGAGTAAATTTTATTTAATTATTATTAGTTATTTTTCAACGTAGTTTCCTTCTAACTCAATGCACTTCATCCAGCGTTTCTCTAGCTTTTCAATCCTTTCCATAAAATACGACTTAGGCAACCCTTCGAAATAGGCATTGGTTTCGTGCATGATCTCTTCGTTGGACCCAAATCTTTTCCCAACAAGCCATTTTTTTAAATTCGGAAACAGAAAGTAGTCGCAAGGGGCTAAATCTGGCAAATACGGTAGGTGAGAAAGCAACTCATGAAGTTTGGCCATGGCAATCACACAGGTGTGCACACGTGCATTGTCTTGGTGGAAGAGGATTTTCTTCTTAGCCAAATGCGGTCGTTTAAAATGTTGTTAAATTGGTCCAATAAATTGACATAATACTCGCCATTAATCGTTTTACCCTTCTCTAGGTAGTCAATATGGATTACCCCACGTGCATCCAAAAAAACTGTAGCCATGGCATAACTTTATTGGCCGATAAAACTGCTTTGACCTTCTTCGGAGCAGGTTTGCCGGGAGCAATCCACTGTTTCGATTGTTGCTTGGTTTCTGGGGTATAGTGGTGGATCCATGTTTCGTCTACTGTTATGAAACGACGCAAAAAAACAGTTTTATCCCGTTGAAACAACGCCAAACCTGCCTCCGATGTTGTCACACGCATCGTTTTTGATCAACAGTCAGTAAACGCGGCACCCATCGCGCGGAGAGCTTCTTCATTTCTAAATGTTGGTGTAAGATATTTCGTACACGTTCGTCTGAGATGCCTACTATCTCGACTATCTTTCTCACTTTTACTCTTCGGTCGTTCAACACTATGTTGTGGATTTTAGCGATCATCTCTGGAGTAGTGACTTCAACTGGGCGCCCTGGACGCACAGCATCACTTGTACTTGTACGACCACACCAAAAATCAGTAAACCACTTATGAATCATTTTAATCGACGGAGCAGAGTCCCCATAATATTTGTCAAGTTTTTGTTTCGTTTCCGTAATAGTTTTTTTGCGCAAAAAATAATGTTTAATCAAGACACGAAATTCACTTTTCTCCATCTTTGCAAAAATGTGTTCAATTACTTCTTTTTTATGGTTGTCAAAAAAAAACTAACCGGCGGTACTGGCTGAAAATATTAATTATGACCTTCAAAAGAGTTGTGAACAAGGAGGTTCCATTCAATTTGCGATAATTTTATTCGAAAATGGACTTTTACCAGACTTATCACTCCGCCTACGTATCACTCGGGCCCAAGTAATATTTTGTTCTCGGGCGGCGTATATTGAATTCCTCGCTGCGCTCGGGATTCTACTATAGAAACCTACGCTTCGCTCTGAATTCAAAATATCGCCTTTGACGTACGAAATATTACTTGGGCCCCTTGTAACACAAATAACTATTCCCAGCAGGTGTAGTATAAACGTTTTTTTTTTGTGAACTGGATCTTGGTCATCGTCCTTTGATATTAAAACTGTATCTTTTTCAATAGTAATTATTTAAAGTTAAACGTCAGTAGCTTAGCGCAAAGTGCATAACTTAACTTTGTTTTACTTGTTTAGAAATTTAAAATTGAAAAGCATTTTGTCCTGTGGCGTTTGACGCCAATAGTTCAGTATTAGTGAGGTTTTTAACGCAAGAATTTGAAATTGTATACATAATTTGTCATGATCTTCTCAAAACCAACTTAAAATGCTGTTTTAACTTTGTTTGGACAAGACCATGACTAATTTTGCATTTCCAACTCATGCTTTATAAACCTCATTTATACTGAACTATTGGTGTCAACTGTCACATACTAAAATGTTTTGTTTGTTTAAAAAACACTTGTACTTATCCACATATTATTGGATAAGTACAATAATATGTGGATAAGTACAAGTGTTTTTTAAACAATGTTTTATAAATTCCACCAAGTGCCAACAATCACTAGCATCTACTATACTAAAATGTTTTTCAATTTTTAACTTCTAAACATGAACACAAAGTTATGCACTTTGCACTAAGCGACTGACGTTTTACCTTAATGGTCCTTTATTACTTTACGAAACTCCAAAAATAACTAAATAAAATTATGTTATTATTATTAAATGTTCAACATAAACTACTATTATAAAACTGGCACGTAAAGGGGTTATTAAAACATGGCAAGTTTTTTAATACTATACACGAGGGTTTTAATACCTAGTTAAGTGTAGTTTCATACACAACTTTATCTACACTCATGCAATAGGTTACCCACGTGTTTTCCAATCCATAAGATCTTGGTGTCAGTCAGTCAGTCAGTAATTTTTGCCCAGAATAAAACTATTAACTAACACAAAAGCAGTAACATATTAAGTTAATGTATAACACCCACAATCCAGCACTTCACTGCGCACGTGAGACAAGGCTTCTGTCATAAGTTCTACAATCATTAAAATCAATCGCAGTCCACCGGGCATGGGTTTGGTCACAATTATGACCATCATTCGAACCATTCCCTATTAAAACCTTTGACATGGCTTTAATAGGGAATGGTTCAACAACTTTCCTTTGCCTTCCTACTTCGTGTAATTGTACTTTTATAACATAAAAAGTTATTTAAAAGCATTATTTTGTTGAAAAAACTGTGTTTTTATTACATTTTATCTTTGTATTAGAGACGATCGTAATAAAATATTGTCATTATGCACTTAGTTTTGAGTTCATAACCAGGATTTTACGATACGAGTGTAGATAAAAATGGTTTATGTCCTCATACCGATATGCATGGTTGCACCTCATCTTGATTGGACAACGAAAAGTGCTTTTATGTATTTATTCAGTTTACATTATATATTTATATAAGAAAACACTTATTAAAATAATTATTTCCAGATATATTTCGACATTTCTAGTCGGCGTCAGTGGAATTAGGTACTAATAAATAATAAACCTAATTCCACTGACGCCGACTAGAAATGTCGAAATATATCTGGAAATAATTATTTTAATCAGTGTTTTATATAAATATATAATGTAAACTGAATTTTGACTGACCGTTTTATGTATTTAAAGTTACCGCTGCCGAAGGATTATTATATTTATACACTTTTAGATTGATATTTTATTTACATTTTTGATTGATATTTTAGATACATTTTATACACTTTTAGATTGTTGGAATTAAACAATTAATTTTTACGAGATACATTTAAAGGTGTATTTCATAATTTCGGAGTGAATGAGCAATATTATCACAGACATTCAGTAATATTGTTCATCTTCAGCAAAACTGGAATAATAAAAAAATCGTTTGGACAGTTTACACTTGTATACAACACTTTATTTTAACTTTTTAGGTGAAGCCTAAGGTCAGAACCTCCTTGTTAGTTGAAACCTGTAAAAATATATATAGTTACCGTCAATTACGAAGGCGGAAATGTAATTAGCTATATCACCTATGAAGTCGCATCCCCTCTTCTTGCGTGATAAAAATAAATAAAATTGTGTCTGTATATACATATATAATAATAAATATATATATGCTGGGTGACTTTAACCTAACCACGATCATTTTTGAGGTTACTAAGAAACGGTCGTAGAACACATTTTAAAACAATAAAATTTAGAAGTAAAAAATATACTAAAAATACTTTGAAATGTAATTTATGGTTATCCTAGCCATTCCCATACGAAATAAGTTCAAAATAGTCCTAATTGTCTTTTTTTTCAGGTGACCACGATTTCTTTGGATTTTATGGAAATCTTTAAGTGGCTCTTACTTTTTTTGTTTGAATTTAATTTAATAATAAATTAGAAATAATAAATAAAATTTTAATTTTAATAATTTCAATCATAAATTAAATTAATTTTTTATTTTTTTTATTTCGGTTGGTTATAATGAATCTAGTTTTTATTCTTCTACAATCTGTCTTATTACTGGGGTTACGTTAAAATATACAGGGTGGAAAAAATTTAAGGGCCCTGGAGGGGAACTACCTTAAATCCTTTAGTTAGATCATTTTACTGAAAGAAAACATTCCTTTATTTTTTAAAAGAAACAAAACTGCATTCACAGATATGCTGAAATTCGCTTGTCTCACCCGCGAATCGAACCAACTAAAAATTAAAAAAATAAAACCTCGCTATTTTATTATACGAATCGGTAGGATTATTGTTCAGAATAAAATTTTCTAATAAACATTTGGTCTTACACTCATCTGTTGTACGAGATACCCATGAAATTAAATATTTATTACAAGTTCTGTTCACTTGTAACAAGTAAATGACATGTTATAATTTTCTTATCTCTCTTACATCCAAAGACATCGTATGAAGCACAAGCTTGCTAATTTTATTTATCTTAAGTACCTTGTTGAAGACTTCAATAAGAAAATCGTAAAATGGTAATAATAAATCTATGCACTAGGCCAACTGACGAAAAGTTTAAAAAAGGAACGTATTATTTTTGCAACGCGGAGCAACAAATTTGAAGTTCGAACGATAACTTTCAACATTTTTTAAATTGTTAAAAGTATTCGTTAGAATTTCAAATTTTGTTTTGTTTTGCTTTCATTCCGTGCTGTAATTGTGTAATAATGGCGTATCATTATTACTTTACAAGTGAATAGTACTAGGTATTGTTAATAAAGAACTTGTAATAAATATTCAATTTCATGGGTATCTCGTACAACAGATTAGTGTAAGACTAAATGTTTATTATACAAAATTTATCCTGAACAATAATCCTACCGATTCGTATAATAAAATAGCAAGGGTTTATTTTTTTAATTTTTAGTTGGTTCAGTTCCCGGGTGAGACAAGCAAATTTTAGAAGATCTTTGAATGCAGTTTTGTTTCTTTTTAAAAATAAAGGAATGTTTCCTTTCAGTAAAATGAGCTAACTAAAGGATTTAAGGTAGTTCCCCTCCAGGGCTCTTACATTTTTTCCACCCTGTATATGTTACATTAAAATATATGTATATATTTCTTTTTTCAAACGGCTCTAAGGATATCGATAAGATTTACGGCATATAGGAGTTTAAGGGGGTAGAAAAATGATTTAGCTACATTTCATCTCTGTAAAAAGTTGATTTCTGCAGGTTTTCACGAGCAAAATGCAAATCACCCATCTTGTCTTGCTTGGTACAGTCAAGATGACACTAGGCTATACACATTGTACTTTGTACATATCTTATATCCTTCACTATAGGACTTACATAACTTGATCTCTCTCACTCATTTACTCACGATACACACACCCTAAAACACACGCTTTCATTTATTTTAACTTTTAGTATAGGCTTTTTGTTTTGTTTTTATTTAGTTTAATTAATTTGATTTCCTATATATATATATATATATATATATATATATATATATATATATATATATATATAATTCTTTTTGTCACCTTTTTGTTTGCATGGGATTTTTGACACTGTTACCCTAAGTTTCAAGTTTACTTAGATTAGGGAACAGGGCTACTCCCTTGGTACAGCTTAGATTATATGTAGAAATAAGTAAAGTTAATAAGTTGTTAAATATAAGTAAGTTGTGAAAGATTAAATATTAAAGATATTAAAGATAAAGATATTAAAGATATTAAAGATATTAAAGATAAAGAGTTTTTGACCAAGGCCAGACATGAAGCATTCATGGCTGCCAGGAAGCATTTTGGCACACAAAGTTGCTGGACCACTGAAGGGAAGATTACAGTGCTTCTTCCGGATAAGTCCAAGCAGAAAGTTGAGCGAATGTCAGAGGTCCGTCAGCTCATTGAGAAATGGCCGTCGACTGAAACGCCCAATCCTAAGCCTGGCAACCTGAATAAGCCCAAGAAACCTGTGAAGAGTCGTAGCAAAGTGTAAGGGCAATTAACCTTTCTTGTCACTGTAATGTTTCATCATCATATCGGTAGGATCCTCATTTATACTTTTTAATTTTTTCGGCCATTTTATGTTCTACTTATCTCAACTCACTTTCATTCAAAGGTAGTTAGAAATTTTTTTATTCCAAATTAGTTCGCATTCGCAAGTTCGTATAAAATTTTATTGTTATAGTTACATACAATAAAACATTTTTTTTTTTCTGTTCTGTCAATGTCAACAAAATTTTTCTTTTTCTTTTATGGCTGCGTTCATGTGCTCATTCTATAAGTCCTGACGTCGGCTTACGTTGTGTAATATAAATTTTTGAGCGCCAGTCTACATTTATAAATTCTGTCTATGTACAAACCATGCAACTTTGTACTTATTCAAAACTTTCATATTTTCCGAAAATTATTATTTTATATTTTTTTTTTCAACTTGTGAGTTTCAAATAGTTCATTCATTTTTATTGTAAATGTCAAAATGTTTTTTTATGTGTGAAAACGGGTTGATGTTGTATATTTAACCAAAATGTAGTCCTTTTCCTACTTTGCCTCTGATTTGATAGTGGGATCAGGAATTTTATTATTTTTTGTTTTATTGAGTTTTGTTTAGAGAATAGTTATTTTTGTAGTTATTTATTATATATTATCTTATTAAATTTATTTATAATATTATGGACTTACCTATTGACCTAAATGATAGTTTCTTTTCCTGTTCTTCAGCTGATGAGTACGCCAGTGCGGAGAGCGATGATTCACAGTCTCAACCTAACGTTAGCTTGCACGACCGTTTGAGCAGGGTGTTTAATGGTCTTCACAACAATTTTAATGTTGTTCATATCAATGCTCAAAGCATCTCTGCTCATTACCCCGACCTTCTTGCTTCTTTTAGCAATCAGCGCATTGATGTTATACTTGTTTCGGAATCGTATCTTAAACCTACGATACCGTCTACAATGGTGAGTTTGCCCGGGTTCCGTCTTATCAGGAATGATAGAATTGGCGCCGGTTGTGGTGGTGTTGCAATTTATCTTCGAGCCGACATTCCTTGCAAAATCATAAATCAGTCCCATAGTCAATATTCGGGTTTTGCAGAACATCTTTTTATTGAAATCTATCTCCACCACTCAAAACTACTTCTCGGTGTTTACTACCCTCCCGACCGCACTGTCGACTACTTTGAATCTTTCGAGTCCCTTCTCTATGATTTATGTCCCCAATATGATGATACATTAATTTTGAGTGATTTTAACACTGATCTCCTTAAAAATGATTCTCGTTCTTCTAAATTAACTTCGATCGTCTCTAGTTTTAATTTGCAAATTCTTCCCCTGTCTGCAACTCACCATGCTCCCCATTGCACCCCTTCTCTTCTAGATCTTATGATTGTATCTAAACCTTCTAAAGTTTCCACCCACGGCCAACTAAATGCCCCTTTCTCTTACCATGATCTGATATTCTTGTCATACCAAGTTCGTCCTCCCAAACATAAACCCAAATATCTTCTTCTTCGCAGTTTTAAGGGCATGAATCTGGAAGAGCTTAGGGCAGACGCCACTGCTGTCGACTGGACACCTGTCTTAGCCAGTCTCACAATCGACGAAAAGGTTATTAACTTTAATAGGATACTACTGAGCCTTTTTGAGAAACATGCTCCTATTAAAAAGATCAAAGTAAGACATCTCCCAGTACCTTGGCTAACGCAGGATATACGTGACTTTATGGGTAAGCGTGATAAAGCTAAGCAGAAATACAAGAAAGCCCCCTCTGAGGAAAATTTCGAATCCTTTAAAAGACTGCGTAATCGCTGCACTAGAATGTGTAGGGATGCGAAGAGACGCCACATCCACCAGTCCATTGATAAATTCAACCCAGCTCAGGTCTGGAAATTTTTAAAAACGCTTGGGATCGGAAAATCTCCTGAATCGACAACTTACAATATTGACTTCAATGCACTTAATAAGCACTTCTCCTCTACTCCTGTCACATTAGAAGACAACATCAAATATATCACGCTTCGTAATATAGCCGACAAGCCTAAACCCAACTGCGTTTCCTTCTCATTCGAATCTGTATCTTTGAGTGACGTGAAGAAAGCTATCCTTTCCATTTCCTCTAAAGCTGTAGGCGATGACCAGGTCTGTTCACAAATGCTTCTCTCAATTCTCGATGAACTTGCTCCTACCATCGCTCACATCTTGAATCACTCCCTCGTAACTTGCTCTTTTCCTACGGCATGGAAACGTGCACATGTCATCCCTTTACCTAAGAAATCCAATCCTAGTTCCTTCTCAGAATATCGTCCCATTTCCATTCTACCCATCCTCTCTAAGGTACTTGAATCTCTAGTACATTTACAATTATCGTCCTTCTTATCCCGGAACAACCTACTTAATCCCTTCCAGTCCGGATTCCGTCCTGGGCACAGTACTGTTACTGCACTGCTGAAGGTCACTGATGACATACGATTTGCAATCGATAACAAACAAGTTACGGTGCTAACTTTGCTTGACTTCAGTAGTGCTTTTAACTGTGTTGATTTTGATATTCTCTTGGAGATCCTTCGCTCTCTTAACGTATCTCCTCTAGTAACAGAATGGTTTGATTCATATTTACGGTGTCGCCAGCAGTGCATTCGTTCTGATGAAGTATCATCTGAATGGTGTGAGCTTACTGCTGGTGTTCCGCAAGGTGGCGTCCTTTCACCTCTCCTGTTTTCAATTTTTATTAACTCTATCACCGAATCATTATCTTCTCGCTACCATCTCTATGCAGACGATTTGCAGCTCTATCGCCATTTTCTTGTTGAGGATGTGGAATCTGCCATTCAGGAAATGAATGACGACCTAGATAATATATATCTCTGGGCTAAATCTCATGGTCTCCTCGTAAATCCCAGTAAGTCACAAGCAATGCTGTTAGGCAGTAAGTATTGGCTGAATATTCTCGGCAACGTTCCTTCAGTAATGTTTAACGGGTCACCAATCGCCTTTTCTGACAAAGCCAAAAACTTAGGGGTAATACTCGACAGTAATTTGGCTTGGGTGCCACATGTTAATGAGACTAGCAGGAGAGTACATGGCGCATTTCACTCCCTAAAGCAACTCCAGAATTTTCTGCCCTTTAAAACAAAAATCTTACTTGCCCAGACCCTTCTTCTTCCCATCATTGATTATGGTGATGTTTGTCTCATCGATGCCACTGAGGTGTTATTAAATAAACTTGAACGTCTTCAGAATTTAGCTATCCGCTTCATCTATGGTCTTCGCAAATTTGATCGCGTTTCTCACTTTCGTAAGGAATTAAAGTGGTTACCTATTCGTCACCGCCGTAATGTGCGTATTTTGTCCCTTCTATTTAATATCATTAGGAATCCACTTTCTCCGCCTTATCTTCGCGAACGTTTTGAGTTCTTAATCTCTAGAGATAGACCCTTGCGTTCTGGGACTTCCTCCCTCCTTAAAACTCCTGCACATAATACTTGTGCTTATGGCAACTCTTTTAATGTTGAATCTATCAGACTGTGGAATGCTCTTCCACATAGCATTCGAGACTTGCGTACTATAATGTCCTTTAAGAAAAAGCTGAAAGAACATTACCTCTCGCTGTCCTAATAGGTAAATATAATATTGTATATATTAATATTTATGTATTTTATAATAATATATATAGATATATATATTTTATTTTTATTTTTTTTATGTATTTGTATTTTATAGTGTGTATTTATAGTAAGTATTTGAATACTATATTATTGCTATTTTTATGTTATATATATTTATATTTTTAATTTGCATCAATCTCCTTGTGCACTTGTATGATTACTCGTTTAAATTTTTTTTTTTTTTTTGTTTGTTATTTCCTGTTGGTTTTGCTGGAAGAAATCTCTTCTTAGAGATAAGCACGCCAATGTGCACATTGTTTAAATGTAATGTATCCCTGTTTCTGTATATGTGTGTACAATAAAGAATAAAGATATTAAAGATTAAAGACTATAGTGGCTATGTGGTACTACAAGTGTATAGATTAACGTAGTCCTGACTGTACGTACAAGATAGAAAATTTCGTGTCATTTTCCACAGACAACGTCTTTGTTAATCACGGTATCCATACTATTATAGCTATTCGTCTTTTACTAAAGTTTTTCATTAATATAATATATCCCCCCATTCCCAGTAAAAGCAAATAATAATCGTTCATTTTATTTTATTTAATGCACTTTTTATTTAGCATCGCGATTCGATTTCAGAGCGAGTTTATTTTACAGTAAAGTATTGCTATGGTAATAAGTTAAAAGTCGGTTTAGCGGATCTTTCCCCGATGGTACATGCATTGTATTATTCTACGTCTCAGGTTGAAGAAATGCCTATAGACTACATAATGTTCTCGTTCAGTTGGCTCGGTCTAGACTCTATACGATCGAACTATTCGCGATTCCAACCACGAAACAACTTTTATCGAGCAAAAGAAAAATAACCTCAAATCAGAGATGTATGGAATTCTGTAACTTGATATTCTTTAGTTGTTTCTTCTTGGTTATATTTACTACGCTTACCTTTTTACAATTCACCGAAGGCTGTTCAAAATCTTTCCAACAAAACAAACCTGCACTTTTGATTTTTCAATTATTTTACTAATAAAATGTGCAATTCCTCTTTTATTAACAAGAAACTTAACTAAAAACTTAACAATAAAAAAAATTACTCAAGACGGCCTAAAATAAAAAAATAGCAAAGTAGACCTAAAATCTGAAATATTTATAATAAATAGAAAGATCGCTGCCGTCGTTAGGAAGGCTGCCCAAAAGGCTGGCGGTCTATCAATATAATATAAGTGGCCAGTGCCTCAAGAGCAGTTGAGCAGTAGGTTATATTTATTAAATTTTATAAAAGGTTTTGTTTTATAAAAGGATGACCTAAATAACAACTAAGTTTAGCAAAAACTAGTTGATCTATATAGGTAGAGCATAAAATGTTCGGTAATAAAAACTATGTCCTACTGCTCAACTAGCTCAAGAAGTGGTGGCAACGTTGAATGCCGAAAATAATTCTTTGGCCAATGTAGCTTCCAGCCCTTCGGTCACCTGTCCACATCGTCATTTATTTGTGTCAATATATTTTCTTGACAATTCGGTTCTATCAGTAGAATTCATGATTTCAGTAAATAATGGCATTAATTATTGTATAATATATCATATAATTCAAATACATAATAAAAGCAGTTTACCTCTATATTTTTTATCTGTCTAGTACAGAATGTACCAATTAAAAGATATTTACTGAAATCAAATTAAAAAACCGGCCAAGTCCGAGTCAGACTCGCGTACCTATTGGTTCCGTATTGTGGATGATAAATTTAATTTTGTAACTTTTTTTCGTGAATTTCTCAACCGCTTTATTTTTCCTGTAATTATTAGGTTTACCAGTTTTGGAGATAAAGAGGGGACATATATTTTTTTATAGTTTTTCAAGGATTCCTCGAAATAGATGCAATTAAATACAGCCAAACTATATACTTTTACAATCAACTTTTTGATAAACATATTGTATTTTTGTGAAAAAAAATATTCCGTTTATTTTACTTCTTTTTTATATTTCTGATTTGTGCTCAACTTTTTTTTAATCGCTATAGTTTTCGCGTCACATATTTACGTCGCCAATACCACAGTGCTTAAAGGCTAAAGTTTACAACCAGTGCGTCCTTCCAGTGATGACGTACGGCGCTGAGACGTGGTCTCTTACAAAAGGCTTGATCCGCCTATTTATTTAATGGGCTTCACAATCAAAACTGCTTTTACAGACGTTTTTAAATTGGTTTAAACTTTCTATATGAATATTACAAAACTTTGAAAAAAATATATCACACATATTGACCCATGTTCCGTAATTGTGATGTTTTAAAATCTTAAAAGCATTAACCTACAACGAGAAAATAAATACCTTTCATAACCTTTCAAATGCTTTACAAAACTGATAAATAGTTTAAACTTTTTAAATTCAAAAGAGACAAGGTTAAAACTCATACACACACACGAGCAATACAAAAATCTAATACAGTGATGTTTAAAACTTTTAAATATCAAACTTAACACATGTGAAAAGCATTATTTTCTCTATTTTGCGCTACCCGGCGACACAGCGATCGTCGTACCAGCCACTTTGCAATGCACTCTGACATGAACGTTATTTCTATTTCGTTATTGTCGATATTTGTACAGACCTATTTCGAGCTGCTAATTTAACTTACTGAAGCCCCAACGAGCTATGGAGCGAGCTATGCTTGGGATATCTCTGATGGACAAAATCCGAAACGATAAAGATATCCGTCAGAGATCGAAGGTGACCGACAGACCCTGCCGAATCAGTAAGTTGAAGTGGCAGTGGACTGGCCATATTTGTCGCCGACGTGATAACCGTTAGGGCCGTAAGGCATTGGAATGGAGACCACGTACAGCAAAGCGCAGGGTAGGCCGCCCTCGTGCCCGCTGGACTGACGATCTGAAGGACATTGCGGGTAATATTGAGGAGGCCTATGTCCAGCAGTGGACGAATACGGGCTAATGGATGCATGGATGGATGGATAGTTTTCCTGTAATTGACATGTTATAATCTATAATCGACATTTTTTTCATATTTTTCGATCTACCAGTTTCGGATATAATGGGGGGGACATACATATTTTTGTGGTATTTTAAAGATTTCTCGAAACCAGTGCCAGTAAATATAGTAAAAGTGTATATTTTTACAATCAGCTTTTTAATATCTACAATTTTATCTCCGTATTGTATTTTTAGGATAATATTTTTTATTTTGCTCACTTTTGTTTTGGAAATATTTTGAACAATTTAAAAATCTTTTTTTTTTTGTATCATTATATGGGCAAACTAATGCTATTTTTGTGCCAAATTTCAAGTCTTTTTATTTAACGGCGATAAAGTTATGAGGCTGTGACATACAGACGGACAGACGGGCGGACGGACAACGGAGTCTCAACATAAAGTTTCCTTTTGTACCTTTATGGTACTACGGAACTATAATAAGTACAGTTAAGTATACGTATCAATTAATTTCCGGGTAAATTATGTATAAAAGGGTGATTTAATTGATAATTTTATCTCTTATTGTAACTGATTATTTTGCTTCAACACTTTTTGAACACCACCGAACTCCATATGACAACAATATCTAAACTAATACTCGTTTGCGTTATCTGAAACGAGTATAAAAAAACCTTTTCACTTCTCATGCTCGTAAAGTTCTTGTTTATGCTTGCTATAAGCGGACTAAAACTACGTTTTATGCTCTAGTGCATAAAAGTGTTTACTTCTTATAAGAACGTACATACAGCCAGTACAACATCATAGACAAACTTTTTAAAACTCAATAATGGTGGAAAAACAATATGTCATTTGCTAGCAATATCACTGTTTAATTTCCTCGCAATCGAAGTGAAAAGCAGAGTGTATAACTCTGGCATAAAACCCATTTTATCCTCGACTCAATATATGCCCTCGCGGTTCGGCTCGGGCATATAAACGTCTCGGATAAAATGGATTGTTTTATGCCCTTGTTGTACAATCTACTATTATCTTTTAACTGTTTTTGAAATATCGCATAAGAATTCGCACAGATGCAAATTTGAGAATGTTTATTTCCTTATAAAGACATGTTTTGATACGCTATCGTTTTATGAGAAAAAGGGAAAATAAACAAATAAATTAACAAGCGATTGCAATTTTTAGTATAATAGTTTTGTACTAAAATGAAATAAAGAAGAAACAAATTAAACATAACTATATAAGTAAATAAAAATAACTAAATAAAAATATTATCTTTAATAACTTTTTATTGCTAGCTTTAATATACTGGTGTTTTTGTACATACATAAGCTTATTTCGTGGAGAGAATAAGGCCTTATAAGAAAGTATAGTGAAGTTCACATCCATATTTATTTACAAGAATGTACACTCACGGAAAAATTAGAGTGATTTTCGCAATAGTACATGTCAATAAGCTGTAAATATAAGGTGACTTTGATTGATATAGCCAAATTCATACTGGAGACTTAATAAGTGATCGGTAACAAGATTGAAAGAACCTGTGTGTGAAAATTCGCAAAATATAATTTTGGCTTCCTGTACAATTTCACTCGAAGCATAAATTTATAATTTTTATATTTTGCAAAAAGGGTCATTGAAACTTGGTCCTGACAACTTAACGAGTCTTCAGTATGAATTTGGCTGTATCTGCCAAAGTCACCATATACTGGGTGTTAAGATGAAGTTGCGGAAGCCGGAATAAGCGTTCCGTAGAAAAGTTTCATAGCTACCCGACCACAACAGATTTTTTCTCTCGATTTCTCAATGTTTTTTCACGGAAGGTTGTCTGTATGGACTAGTACTATCACCAGTTTTCGGCTTCTGCATTTTTATCTTAACAGGCTGTATAAGGTATTTACTGAAATTTTAAATTCCATATTTAATTAAAAAAAAATATACATCGTCACGCACGACATAAATCCCCGAAGGGGTGTCTTAGAGGTGTTCCGAGTGTGAACTACAAGTGTCAGTCCATATTCGGTACACCCGCGTTTTACCGACGATAATTACGTTCTAACGTGATGGTTGGTGAGGCCCTATCGCCGTACTTCGGGCACAAATACACATTTTTAGGTCATGCAGGTTTCCTTACGATGTTTTCCTTCACCGTTCAGCAAGTGGTAAGTAAGAACAAATACCACGCACATAAATTTCCAAAAACTCATGGTGCATGCCCGACCGGGATCGAACCTGGATCTCAAGATTGAGAGGCCAGCGTTCTACCCCTGAGCTACCGCTGCTCTGGAACGCATAGTTTAATTTATACTGTGTATAAAAGCAGACACATGCAAGTAGGTTCGCTATAGTTCGCTTGCCAAAACCGCATAGCAGATTAATTCTAGTGAAATTTCTGGAAGTTTCTTATGTCACCAAATAACGCTAGCTGAAAATCTTTTTGTTACTGCTATAAATAAAATTAGTAACGCAATATTTATAGCTAAAATAAAAGCTACTCCTAAATACTCAATCGTAGAGCAAGACTATAGAAGTAGATTAAATATGCTTGATTCAGTTTATTACATTTTCTTAGAAAGCCGATAGAAGAAAATCTACATTCCTCCATAGCACTGCGTTAAAAACATAATTCTTGCTAACTTTGTTGTTACTTATTAATTAAAGGGTCCCGCCATAAAATCTGAGCTGGAGTAAAAATGCTTTAGGACTTATTGCCATCAAATGAAGAATTTGGCAACATTTAGTATCGGCATTGCGACAGACCTGCGCACCAACATGGGGGGGGGGGAGGGGCGCGGAAGACCAACCGATCTTATCAAGTCATAGACTACGGGCGTACCGTGGATGTACTGTTTTTTTTTTTACATTTATTATAAAAATGTTGATGGCTGTTGGATGTTGATCAACACACTTATTTATATACGAACACCTAAAGTTTTATGATTCCGTCAATAAAGTCATCTTCATTAAGAAGTGTAACAATTAGTCTTAATAGATTCAAATAAGTCTGTCTTAATTAAGTCTGATTGTTATCGTGATAATCTCAGCTTTGTACATACATATTACTAAAAGATTGATAATTTTAATCACTTGCTTTGCTGATTTTATTACTGTCACTTATATAATTGAATAAAGTAAATGTAGCTTTTAACCCAGTAACTTGATAGTTATTTGTTTAAACGAGTAATTTGATAATATTTGTAACTAGAATGAAACATAACAATATATATATATTGATTGTCTTTTTTGGTTGTACCTATAATACATGTAGACTGATTGCATGCACACTCTTACTTATGACACGTGATGTGGCAGGAAGTAGTGCTAAACCGATTTTATTGTAAGTCCTTATGTCGTAAGTCCTTATAATCTCTTTTTCTTACATACATTCCACTGATACTAACCAAGCAGAAAAACTTTGATATCGCGGTGCAGGAATCCATAAAAAGCTGATTTCGTATAGTTTACTTTGTTTTAATATATTGTTTAACTTATTAGAATGTTACATCAAAGTATTAAGAGCTATCAAATTACTTGATAAGATCTTTGTTGTCCCATATTTAAAACAATTATCTATCTATCAAATTAAATAATATAAAATTATTGATCTTTTTATAATTATTTGGTTTTTATGGCTATAATAGGCTTTAATATGTAAATAAATAATGAGTAACTTTATCATATCAATTTATTGCAAAGTATAACATTGATAAAGCATTTTGTGACAATAACCCATAATTAATTATTTCTAATATTTTCTTAAACGATTTAGTATTTTTTTTTTCAATCAAGCATTATTTTTACTTGATTAGCCATGATTTTTTTCAGTGTAACCCTATGTATCGAGTAACAAGATGTGACCAATTTGGAGATGTGTAGAAAAAAACTACATCAATATAAACAGGGTTGGCTGTGCGCAACCCAACAAGGTTCCATCTTGTTACTTGATACATAGGTAGGGTTGCCATATTTTGCTGGGGTCTCATCGGGACGCTCTGGAATGGGGAGTAAATTAATATGTGATTTTAAGACAAGACAAATATTTATTCGCTTATTCGCTATATTTATTAGATATGCAGGATGTTAAGATGAAGATGCGAAAGCCTGAAACTGGCGATAAGTGTTTCATACATTTTGATTGGGGAGCTATGTCACTTTTCTATGGAACAGCTGGTTTTTATCGCGATTCGAAGGTTGCCTCCGGTTTCCGGCTTCCGTAACTTCATCTTAATACCCCAGTATACACATTTACGTATTTGTAGCGAATGTATTACGAGTATTATAATTTTCTGAGTACGTAATTTTTTTCAGTAATATATAATAATAAACTTTTAACAAAAAAATAGTAACCGACTTCAATAGTAACAGCAATCATTCACTAAAAAGTTAATAATAATTCTATAAAGACCGATGGTACCGAAGCAACACTTTTGCCGACTTCTTTCTTCCTGAAACATTATGTTATCTAGAAGTCGGCGTTTTATATTGGTTTTTATGTTGCTATATCGTAGGAAATACTTATTTGTTATTAATTATTAATTATTATAACGAAATTATTATTAACTTTGTAGTTAATGACGGCTGTTACTATTGAAGTCGGTTACTATTTTTTTGTTAAAAGTTGATTTTATTTCACATTTTTTAGTGTTGCTGGGTTAAATTGTGACGTATGGGTAGTTCTTGCAAAGTTGGTGTTAATATGAAACGAAGTTCAAGTGAGTATAAGTAGCTATGTTTGAGTAGCTTCCTGCTATCAGCACCCTAACACAACATGATTATCTTTTTTTGGCACCCCGTGGTCCAACCCCTAGCTAGGGATGTACCACCTTCCGTTCCAAAGGTATTTTGCTGGGATAAAGATAGATATAGATAGATAGATAGACAGACAGATAGATAGATAAATTATGGATATGTAGATAGATACCTCAAAAGGAAAAAATGGATCCCTAATAGGATCACTTGTGTGGGCGTCTGTCTGTCCGTCTGTTACAGCCCATTTTTCTCCGGTACACATACTTTTAGGAATTTTCATGTCCACTATATTTAATTTCAAAATCATAAAAAAGAAGTTTGTTCCCATACAAACTGGACTTGTTCAAATGCAACGAGCGTTTTTCCTTGTGTCAAATTTAGTGTTAAATAAGATTCCTAGATGGCACTGTCATATACTTTAGCAACAGAATCAAAGACAAAATTTGCACACATTCCAAACAAACCAAAAACCACTTTGACATTCATTGCTACGGAACATATTTTATCTATGGTGACATGGACACTGACATCTGGTGGAAAGTTAAGAACTAAGAAAAAAAAACAACGAGAAAAACGCTCATTCCTAGTATAGGCAGTAGAAGAGCAAAAAAATCATTTTTTGAATTTTGTCTGATGAGTCTTTAAAGGTATAAAGTGACTTTTTGGCGTACTTTTGATAGTTTTAGGATTAAGACTGGACCTGATTTCTTGTGGTAATTTATTAACCATACGTGGTAATAAATACTCGGATGTTCTCTTCCCATACGTATTTTTTGACCAAATTTTAATTCGTTTTTGTGCCGTTATTTGTCTGGTGGTTATTTTATGGGAGATGGGTTTTTGAATATTCTTGTTACTAAAATATTGTTCTATCAATAAGGCATAATTTACTTTATCATTGATTGGTATTATTTTACAATAATTAAATAATTGTATATATTTTATGTCATTTACTATGTATAATTCGACTGATGCCGGCCCCAAAGTGGGCCGAAATATATTTCGAAATTAAGTTTTTGTACGGCATTTTAATTAAACAAAAATAACAATACATTAATTAAAAAGGTTATGGTACATGTCAGTATTTTCAATGTTTATGTTAGGGAGTACAATTGTTTTTATTATTCTAAGTTGCAAACTATATGTATATTTTGTCAAGATGCGTTTTGTACGTTTTTCCATAACTTGAAAAATCATATAAAATGATCGATTCGACAAGCGCATTGTTCATATTTATTAATACACTATAATGGAACTTTATACCTTATTAGTTGGAACTTAGCTAGTACTACGCGAAGCTTACAAATGAGTTCAACATGATCGGTCCAGTTGAACCTGTTATCTATACAAGTCCTAAGTATGCAGCTTTATTGACATGTTCTATTGGGTAACACGA
The DNA here is from genome assembly GCA_934047225.1 of Ypsolopha sequella. Classification (NCBI taxonomy): domain Eukaryota; kingdom Metazoa; phylum Arthropoda; class Insecta; order Lepidoptera; family Ypsolophidae; genus Ypsolopha; species Ypsolopha sequella. Next base: position 6,879,442 of record OW203983.1, on the reverse strand, counting down.
CGAGTGAGTTTTATTTTCACTATGAATCATAAGAATGTGCAATGAGCTTGATTTCCTTGTCTGTTGTATGGGAGGAGTGAATGTGCATTATTTTTGTTTTTTGAGAATTTAAAACCAGGACGGCAATTCTGGCACATGCGACAAGTAAGTGAGTAAATCGTTTATTAGAGACAATTTGCGAGGGCTAAAGGCGGGTGATTTTAAGAAGCTCTTTGTACATAAACGTAACAAGATTTTAAAATAAAAACCTTTTGCTCGGATTCATAACATGTGTTTACATATCTTTTAAGGAATTTTACTTCGTAGGATTATCATCAAACGGCATTTATTACGCGAGTAACAAAGTCGTATGAAGCATAAAGCGTGTGAAAAATGTTGCGAGAATAGCCGCCCTGGCCAGCAGCGCGCAGTAAAGTCTTTCTGCAGTTAGTTATTACCAACTTAATTGGACCCTTTAGATACATAGAGTTTAATAGATCGCAAGTGTCAAGTTAAGTTGGTCTTTCATAACTGCATGTGGAATTATTTACCTAGTTTTTAGAGTTCCGTACTCATACTGTGGTGGTACAGCAGAAGTCTTTGTGCGAAAGTCTGACTCGTATTTAGCCGGTAATTTACAATTATTTTGTTTATTTAGATTTCTGCGTAGTCAAAGGAAACGGAATATCATAACATGTTTCAAGGGTTTCTCAAGGGTAGTTCGTGTTTTACATATATGTACGAGTATGTTTATACATCCAATAGGATGGTTGTACCGACCGACAACATTCCGACTAATTAACCTCAGCTAGCAACCAAAGGGGATCAGTACTACAAGATTAAACCGTTTGAAATGTTAATCATATGCTAAAGTTGCTAACGTTCGTCATATCACAACATAGTTTCACTATAAAACATCAAGCAAGTGTAATGTGTCTAGTTATGTTTAAAATTAAAATAATTTACCTTACCCGGTGACGGTGGCGATATGAGGGCCTATTATGTAACTTTGTATCATGTATCTACGTGAACCTGTATATTAAGGCGATATGCGAAGAAAATACGGGTGTTTCTTTTTTGTGTATTTCATGTAACACACGGAAAATTTTTATACATTTATGGTATATGCATTTTGACTATATAATCTAGGGATTTGAAATTGGAAAACATGTTTGGATAGATTTTCCTTGATAGAAATAATTGTTGGAATGAGGTCTTCAAACACACTTTTTCTCCTCGTTTGACGAACAGGAACCATATACATAATTGAAACATATTTTATTAGGTGTGTTTCAACAATATCTAGAGATTTGATATTTGAAATTTTGCTAGCCATTTTAGTTTTTTTAATAAAAATATGAAACCAACTTTTTTCCTTGTTGCCCGGAATATGCCCCTCTCGCACTGCGCGATTTTTCGCTTCGAGTGACAGTGACAAAAATAAAATTCGCATATGGTGACTAGGTTCTGATGATGAGACTGGATGCGATATCTCCTCAACGGAAAACAGCAGACTTCGGGCTTATTTGATTGGTCTTGATTACTACTTTAGTAAAACATAGTGACTAGGGTCTAATAATGGCACTGGAAGGTAGAAACAGCAACTCAAAAGGATAATTGAGGATTTCCGTTGAAGCTTGGGCTGACGATAAAGTCATAAGGCTTGAAAAATCATGTTCATTAACGAAAATGTATTCAAAAATTTATTCAAAATTTATTAGGTCTTTCAGGTAATCATACCGCCCACAGACGTGATTCCATTTTTCTATTGTGTCTTGCTGTGCCACGGAAGTGTGCATGAATGCATCCTCCGCTTAACTCTTTTTAAAGCAAATGATTATGCCAACTGCAATTTGGACCTGTCTTTGAAGGCCTACTCCTCCCACACGGGTGGTCCAAAAACTTTCATAAAAATATATGATAGGCAGGCACTATAGAGTCAATAATAAATTTTAAGTTTCATAAAATTAATTAAAGTTAGTTTTGACAAAAAAAATCGAAAGTCATCGAAAATTTCACATGATTAACACAAGAATTCTCTTACTCCTTCCAAACACCTAAAGCGATTTTAATTATTATTTCACCAAATTATAGGAAAATTTTAGATCTAAAAAATTCAAGTTCAAATTTTTTTTTCCGTTCATGGCGTCCATGTGTAAAATATTATTTTCTCCTATTTTGCGCTAGCCGGGGACGCAGTGGTTGTCGTAACAGCCACTTTTCAAGGCACGCTGAAATGAACATTATTTCAATGTCGTTTCCGTTGATATTTGTACCGACATACATCGAGTTGGTTATTTAGCGTGGTCATACGCCTTAAATTTTAAATATATCTAAATTAAATAAATGTGTGTTTCATTGAAATCAAACTCATAAAGAACGTCACATTGTCTATAAATGCAGCAGATATCGAACTGCTGAGAGGAAGAGGAGGGAAGAGCCGTTTATATTAGCTGCAAGTGACCCACTGTGAGTGACCAAAACGCCCCATTCAGACGTAATACCCATGATACATATGAGTAATATAAATAGGTACATATAATCGATGCAGTTAACCTAAAATAAAAACGGCGCAAAATCGATAAATTGTATGTACCACGAATGCATAACTTATACTTATTAACTAATTAATCGGGGATAATTAATTTTTTGGATTCTCCCTATAGGTATGATAATCTAACTAAATGATAATCCTTTTAAAAATGCAAATCTAAATGAGTATCAATATTTTACGAATGATACTAATTTATGTAAATCTAAATGATTCTTCGCCATTGATATTTTCTATACCAATATGCATACGAAAACACACTTTCCGTGAAAAGTGAGTGGGTCTGTATGTCAGTCGTCAGTGAGATACACGCACGTAAAATATAAGCCCAGTCGGTGACGACTGACATACACGCACGTAAAATATAAGCCCAGTCGGTGACGACTGACATACACGCACCAAAAATATAAGCCCAGTCGGTGACGACTGACATACACGCACGTAAAATATAAGCCCAGTCGGTGACGACTGACATACACGCACGTAAAATATAAGCCCAGTCGGTGACGACTGACATACACGCACCAAAAATATAAGCCCAGTCGGTGACGACTGACATACACGCACGTAAAATATAAACCCAGTCGGTGACGACTGACATACACGCACGTAAAATACAGACTCACTCACTTTGTATATGTTTGTTAGTGTATTTGTTTCGTATGAATATCGGAATAGAAAATATCAAAGGGTTAATGAATCAAGCAGTGGCGAAATTCGTGTGTAAGAAAAGGAATAACGTTTCTATTTTATAATGCGATTATCCATATCAGAAAATGAATACAAAAACGATATTTCGTTTTAAAATATCTTCATCATGATAGTAGAGAAATACAAACCACAACTTTTTTTAAAGAATCTCTTTCTGTTGATGTCCATAATAAGTTTTGATGAAGCCTATATTTCCTTTCAGTTGCGTGGCCTGAAACTCATGTCTTGTTTAATTTACAGGGGATCTAAAATGGCCAACTTGGGTGAATTATAAAATTTTTCACGCGTGCAAAAGAGACGGCATTAGAACGGAATCATAATATGATTCATCCAAAGCGGCCTTTTTAGAGGACCGGCGGGTCTACCGCGTAATTCTGATTTTCGTCAACATCAACTTGAGATTGAAATTTGACGTGCGTGCGACGACGCCCGCCTAACATGCCATCTCTTTTGCACGCACGTTGAATTTCAATCTCAAGTTGATGTTGATGAAAATCAGAATTACGCGGTAGACCCGCAGGTTCACGCTGCGGTAGAGACGGGAGACCGAGATATGCGACAGAGACACGTGTCTCTGTCTCCGGGGGTCAACTCTGTGCCGAGACCGAGACGGAAGACACATACGTGAGACATTCTGTGGCTTTGAGTGTCAGTCGGTACTAGCATATTAGTACTACTACGAATATTATTATTCGTAGGTCTACTACTATACTATGGCAATACACAATATTAATTAGGAGAAGAGGACGACCATCTATATATACAAGGTGACTTTTTAATCATCGTCCAAATTCATACTGGTAGCTTGGTAAGTGATCAGTATCATAGATCAATAACAATTTTGGTGAAATTCGTATAATGAAATTTCGACTCCCCATTGTGATTCACTCGGGACTGGAACTGAATTTATATGGGAAGCCGAAATTTCATTTTACGAATTTCACAAAAATTGTTACTGATCCAAGATACTGATCACTTATCAAGCCTCCAGTATGAATTTGGACGATGATCAAAAAGTCACCTTGTATATATTATTGTTATTCATAATTATTATAGAAAATAAAGGGATATATATATAAATGAACTCTAATAATAATTGTTCACACTTTAAAAAGCTTAGCTTTAAAATTTACCTTCTTGAAAAAAACGTTTGCACTACAGTTTTAATACTTCCAGCTTTATAATTTCTCTTTTTAAAATCGTTTGCACTATAGTTTTAAAACATCCAGCTTTAAAATTTCTCTTCCTTAAAAATATTAGTTAGTAATAGCAAAGGGAATTCCGCCCATACACGTACAGTGAGGTTTTACGCAAGGGTGAAAGGGCTGCACTTTACAACTTTGGAATCTACCTTGGTTATCAGTATGATTGGCATGTTAATCATTTGTTATAAAAATGATGTTGATTTTTGTTTCATTAAAAACTCAGACATGGCTGTACTGTATGGCTAAGTTCCCTTGTCTTCCCACTTAGTGGGCAAAAAAATTGTTGTTTGATTATAGTGCGAAATATTAATTTTGTTGTAGAGAGCATTATTTTTTATGCATTTCAAATATTTTGTAGTCGTTAAGGTGATATAACGTGCTAGCAAAGGTCCCCGTTACTCCACGCAGAAAGACCCGCAGTGCGAAAGGGACGGAATCGGGGAAAATTGTCAAATAGTCGGTTTTAAATTAATGCAAAATTAACTAAAATAGCTACAAAAAATTCCATAACCAGTAATTTAGGTGTAGTTAAAATCCATCTAAATAAATATTTTTCAAGTCTGTATGCTATCCTAATTTGTCAGAATATCAAAAAAAGTGTAAATTTAGACCTGATTTCAATAATTATTTCTATCGAATGAAATTCCTCCAATCGCGTTTCTGATAGACCAAAATCTAGTAAAAGGTCCCAAAATTGTTTAACTAATTTATTTTACTTGGAACTTCATTAAAAGAGCAGATAAATAACTTCAAAAAGTGTTAATTTTCACGGTATAGCTCCTTAACATTACATCGTAGAAAAAAAAATTGAAAAAGGCGTTACTTTACGGAAGTTCATCATGAATTTGGGGATATATAAATAATTTGCAATATTCCGCTAAACACTCTTTCCGTGCTATTCAAAATACAGATTCAAGCACTGCCCGCCCTCCCGCATAAAACATGCACAAGCAAAGCAAGCAGTACGAGCAAAAAATAAAGCAATCTTAAATAACAAGCAATCTTATAAATGTGTCTCAAAAACAAAGAAGTCCGGTCAGTGATTTATTTGTCTTATGTGTATCCAACTGCGAATCATATAACGGACGATGTATTCTTACTAATCCGATTACTAATCTCTTCGTTGGTGAAAGAAGTCATTTTCGACGTCCATTTCATAACAGTCGCGCGACACTCTGCGCCCGGGCATCTACTGTGTCTCTGTCTCCTGTCGCGCGTCTCGGTCTCGCGCGCTGTCTCGCTCGCAAACTGAACTCTATAGAGGCAATTTGAACGATACAAAATTATTTTTTGCTGTACATTATTGTACAAAATTATAGATAAATTTAATTACCATAGATCGGTAAGTGCACCACAACTTCAGGGATACCCATAAATCAAGTAAGGTATCGGTCTCGTGTCTCGCGTCTCTGTCTCCCGTCTCTGTAGCGGCGCGAATCTTTAACAATGGTATCGATTCAGCGTAACACGACTTAACTTATTTGACACGACTAACCTTATTTTACAAATTTTATCCTGAACAATAATCCTACCGATTCGTATAATAAAATAGCGAGGGTTTATTTTTTAAATTTTTAGTTGGTTCAGTTCCCGGGTGAGACAAGCAAATTTTAGAAGATCTTTGAATGGAGTTTTGTTTCTTTTAAAAAATAAAGGAATGTTTCCTTTCAGTAAAATGAGCTAACTAAAGGATTTAAGGTAGTTCCCCTCCAGGGCCCTTAAATTTTTTCCACCCTGTATATTATTATAGTTTATTTTAAAGTTGATATCACCATGATGAGTCAAAACTGTTGTGATTACTGAATTATTAATTATTAGTTTAATGTATTTTTCGGGAGAAGTTTATTCTGTAAAAATAGGACTATTTGGTTTCCCAAACAGTTGACGCTGCCCTAAAATCACGAATGTTTGTTAAGAAATAGGGTAGGGAAGATAGGGCATTCAGATGAAAGGAGGGTTCGTCCTCGAGAGCGGCCGTTTATATGTTAATTTCTGAAGTATTATTGTTTCGGAACAATCACTAAGGAAAATTAAGCGTCCCAAGAAAACGGTCCGACTTTACTGGCACTCGTATGTCGTCTTAGATTAACGCCGTTCTTTTAGCAAGCGAGTATGTACGTGTACCAAAATAAAACATTACATATTTAACAATTTGAATAATTAATAAATTGAAATATTTTGAACAATTTCAAATTTTTTTGTATATTTTTTTCACCGTGATATCTGGGCAATTTAATGCTATTTTTGCACCAAATTTCATGTCTTACTTTAACGGTGCTAAAGTTATGAGACTGTAACATACGGACGGACGGACAACGGAGTTTCACCATAAAGGTTCCTTCGGTACGGAACCCTCAAAATGAGACGAAGGAAGGGTTCCTTCCGTCTGTCACAAAATAGATTTAAAAAAATTACCTGTCCATACTCAGAGGGCTGTTGCTATTAAATGTTTTTTTTTTTTTGCTCCTCTTACTTTGTTTTTGGCTTTGTGGCCTTACAACTTTACCGGATAAGAGGAGGGAACGCCGAGAACGTGAACATTTTTAATCAACAAACACCAGAGGGGCCCTAGGGGGAGCTTGGCTCAGGACGTTGGTGGTGTGTAGGAGGAAGTCAGAGAAGAGACCAGGTACATACGCTGTGAGACTATGCGAATTTTATTTTTGTCACTGTCACTCCAAGGGAAAAATCGCGCAGTGCGAAAGGGGCGGATTCAGGGCAAAAGGGAAAAAAGTTGGTTATATATTTTTATTAAAAAAACTAAAATAGCTAGCAAAATTTCAAATATTAAATCTCCAGATATTGTTGAAACACACCTAATAACATATGTTTGAGTTCTGTATATGGTTTCTATTCGTCAAACGAGGAGAAAAAGTGTGTTTGAAGACCTCATTTCAACAATTATTTCTATCAAGGAAAATTTATCCAAACATGTTTTCCAAGATCAAAACCCTAGATTATATAGTCAAAATGCATATACCAGAAATGTATTAAAATTTTCCGTGTGTTTCATGAAATACACAGAAAAGAATCAACCGTATTTTTTTCGCATATCGCCTTAAGTTGTCTTAGATAGGCATTTAGGTACTTGCATATTTGTTACTCTTAAAAAGTACCTAGGAACCAGGAAAAAAAAACAGTAGATATGTTAAAAAAATTGCTTTGGGCATACTTACACATCTACTGAACTTGATACCTTTTAAAAGGGTTTCGGGCGTTACGAGGTTAAAAGGGAGCCAGTGTGAGGGTGCATTTTTTTTTTGTTTCAGCAGTTGAGGTATCATTTGCAAGGGGATACTTTACGGATTTTTTCATAATATTATTATTTTTTGCGAGTTAATTTGAGCATGTGTTCTTTGAACAATTTTCTCCTCTCTTTCTTACTATGCGACCGGAAAATCAGAAAATATTTCATAATTTGAAGTAAATAATTTTATGATGAATTTTACAATATTCACTGAGTTTAGACAGCCCCGGATCTACATATTTTTACAGGGGGTGCAAGAGGCTAATAGGCGCCCTTGTTAAAAAAGTTATAAACATATTTTCAACGTTTATTTTAATAAAAAGCAAAAGTGTTTCAGGATTCTACACCAATCACGTTAAAACAAATATTAAAATAAATATTAATTTTAAAAATAATTAATTTGATCAAAATAATATTTTCCTACTTTATTTTTCCGTTAAATCATCAACTATATATAGTTATGATTCAAATTATTATTAAAATTCAACACGTAGGATTTGAATACCAGCGATTATATCATCCGCTACTTGAATAGGTAACTGTTTTACTATGAAGATTCGATACCAAAGTCGATATCAATGGTCGACGTGCACGGCTCAGGGCTTACGAGAGCGTAAAGGGCCTTTGCTCTCTAGAGAACCGTGAGGTCACGATTTTGCCGCCCTTTAGCCTTGCCGCCCGGTGCAAGTGCACCCTCCCGCCCCCTTGATCCGGCCCTGTGTTTATAAAATACCGAATCGTTGGTATTCGTCGTGTATTTGCTCGGTGATAAGGTGCCATAGTGTTGCCACCCTTAGGCGACTGTTGAGGTTTCGCTAAATCTATAATAAAATTTCCTTAATACTAAATGTCTATCCGTAACAAATATAACAGCGAACAAAATATAATTCATGTACTAACATAATATAAGTACCTACTTAAATATTTAAATGAAATTTTCTTTATTGCAAAATAGCCCTTAAATATAAGGAACATGAGTGAAATTACATAGGAATAATTTTAGTTTTGACAGCACTAAAACTAAAATTAAAGCCTTCAAAATCGACTAAAATATTAAATTAAACATATGTAAAGCTAAAATAAATGAAAAAACCTTGTCGAGGTTGTCGCTGCCGCATGGCAGCGTGCCCAAGACGTTATTTATGAACCAAATTTTCAATTAACAAATTTTTATTGCCGCGTTATCGTTTTTTTAGGGCGAAGGTTTTCCGGTGTAATGAGTAGAAAATGTGTATGACACATAAGTACATACGGTGTCATTAATTGCACTGATTAATTAATGTTACTTAATAAATTTTTAAATAAATCTCTTAAAAGTGCCACAAAGGCGACCGTTCAAGATGGCCATTCTGACACACGCGGCAATTTGCGAAGGCCGATAATTGGGTAATTTTTAGAAACTCTTTGTAAAGAAACGTATTGAGCTTTTAAAATAAAAACTCTTTTTCGAATCCATAATACGTTTTACTTTTAAGTAATACTTAGTAGAATTACACGGCATTTATCGTATGAAAGTCGTATGAAAAGTAAAGCGTGTGAAAAATTTTGCGAGAATAGCCACCCTGGGTGAAAGTAATAATGGGATAGTACCATTGATTTATCTGTCTATTTATTACATACGGACTAGTTGTTTATTTCTATGTACGCCCGTACACGTTACACGTATAACACATTGTATTCCAGCTTTCAAGTAACCACAAAAGAGATTTGAATAAAACACACGTGTCTAAAGCTCTACATGGAACAGCTTATCGTTCGAAAAAAAATAGACTCTCCGAATTGGGAAATCGGGACAATCCAATAAACTTACAGTCGGAATTTATTACCTGTTTCGAAAACTCTTTTATCTACTTTTAGGAGACATTCAATTGCTTTTATTTTACAACCGATAGAGTTCAATTATATTTTACGAGTAATCACACTTAAATTCGCCTCTCCCACAACCCATAACCCACAACCACATTACACTTAAATTCGCCTCCCCAACAACCATCCGCGCTAAATAATTTTTAAATTTTTATAGATAACTTGTTTCTGTTTTTTCCATCGTTTATATAAAGTTTTATCTTTTAATAAAAACTTGAATTTATCAAAAATACAACTGTCCTTTTGTTATTCTCTGACAAAAACACTTTTCTCCGACTTCCAACCCACAAGGATGTACTGCAGAAAAATAAGTTTTGATTGGAGATTACCATAAAATATCTCCTCTTGCAAGAAACCTATAAAATCGCACGCACAGAGAATTTTTGGACCCATATTGATTTTTTTATCTCACTTACTTTCATTGAACCCTGTAATAAATCTATTTTTATTCTTCAGGGGTGCTCGCCGCACCACTCGTTCCGTGCCTACATAAAGTATAGTTTGCACAGTGTGAGTTTCCACTAAGGAATTTTAGCAGTGAACTTATTCTTTTTCTTTTTATTTGGGGTCTGCCCTCCTAGTCCTCCTGCGCCATACCGCACAGTTGTTGGTTGTGTCTTCGGTCATGTTTGCGCATCTCGTATCATTTTTGATTGTCTGTAACCAGGTCATTGGTGATCGTCCACGGCCCCTTTTTCCATCTTCTATGTTCGTCATAGATTTTAGTTGGTCATCATCCCGCGGTAACGGTGGGGCAGGGGGTGCTAAGAATCTCCGGTCGAATGGTCACCAACACCGGCAACTCTTTTTGGCAACGTATAATGCACGGACGTTACGGGAAGACAGATATCTCGTTGAGCTCGAGTCAGAGTTAGGTAGAATAAACTGGCATATTCTGGGGCTGTCGGAAGTCCGACGAGCGGGTGAGGACACGATAACCCTGGGGTCAGGACACCTGCTGTACTATCGAGAGGGTGATCAATTGTCTGTCGGTAGAGTTGGCATGCTGGTCAACAAACACCTCACTAGCAACGTGTTAGAAATCGGCAGTGTCTCCTCTCGGGTGGCATATCTTGTTCTTAGACTTAACAAGAGATATTCTCTTAAAGTCATCCAAGTGTATGCCCCCACGTCGAGAGACCCCGATGATGATGTCGAGGCCATATATGGTGACATTACTAAGGCCAACAATAACACCACCAAGACACATCATACCGTTGTTATGGGGGACTTTAGCGCCGAAGTGGGCGTACAGGAGTGTGGTGAATCGGTAATCGGACCGCACGGCCATGGCTGTAGAAACCCTAGGGGTCAGGTGCTGGTTAGCTTCCTTGAAAGCCAGGGGCTCTATTTGATGAATTCATTCTTCAAAAAGAAGCCCCAAAGGAAGTGGACCTGGTGAAGCCCCGATGGTAAGACAAAAAATGAGAAAGACTTTATCATGACGGATCAAAAGCACATATTCCAAGATGTCACCGTGATCAATAGGTTTACAGTAGAGTCATCGAGTGATGGCGCCTATGACGTTTAAATGCCTACAAAGTATCGTAATTATTTATAAGCAAGTGTGAATTAAAAAATGTAATACTTCATTGTTGATAGTGATGTACTACTTGTTTCGGTTATTTTATTTCGATTTGAATGTTGCTTTATTGTGCAATAGAATTCGTATAGAAACAAAGTTTTTTTTTTTTAAAGTTTCTCATGTTTTACAGGTCGTGTTTGAGTTCGCCAAGTTACGCAATAATATTTAATTAAAACAAAACAATGACGAAGTTAAACTAAACGAAAATAAATGATAGTAAAATACTTTTTTCGATTTAGATATTTAAACATCTCTTGGGGGCCCCGGGGCACTACACCGCATAGCCCTCCGATAGCTACGCCACTGGTTTTGGCACATTTTCCTTTTGTATCATTATGTTGAATGTTGAATGACGTGTCTAATGTTGAGTAAACTCACATTTGATTTTTATTTTTAACCGAAATTTGAAATGTACCTCATCACTAAATGCAGCTGTTATAAGTGCCATCACTCAGTGGCTCTACTTTAGTACCGGTAGCGATCACCGACTTGTCCGAAGCTTGTACAGCCTTGTACTAAAAAATCTTCAATAAATAAAATAACATAAAAATGCGAAGTATTCACACGCATTAGACACTTCGGGTTCTAACTAGTTACATATTCGTGTCGATTCGGTGTAATACGACTTGACTTATTTAAACAGGATTATCCTTATTTCAAGTGTCCTGTCTTTGTCTTTTCAATTAAGAAAGAAAAAGATAGAACGCTCAAATTAAGTTTAGTCCCGTCAAATAAGTTTTATTTATTTAATTGTATGGCTTTTAAAAGTTTACAAGTCGTTCATAATATTATTGGGGATGTCTTTAGCCATTCAGCTGCGTCTTCTGTAAGGATGAACTTGTGTCTGTCTTGGGGGATGAAGTTGTTCACGTCCGCCGGAATTACCCTTGTCACCCTGCACGTGTCCCCCGGGTGGTGCTAAGCGAGCAACTACTGCTGGCTGCCGTACCCGTCCTCCAAGACCTCACGGCACAGAATTACCAAGTCATTCAAAAATGTCAAATAAGTTAAAGCGTGTAACACCGAATCGAAACTATTATGAAACTAACTACTGCGTTTTGTAAGTATAAAGCTACTTCATATTTTTTTCTGCTATTACCTTATACATTATGTTTAAAATAGTATCTACAATTTAATTAAAAAAAACCCCTAAAAAATCGCAAAACCAGCAACGTTGATATAAAACAATTTTCATGATGTCTTGATTTTTTTTTCCTTCAACAGTTATTTCAAGAGTTTTAATGATTATTTTTTTTTTCTAAAAAATCAAGAGAGTACAGAGCTTGGTCATATAATATTTCGTCCGCTGCAAATTTATTAGGCTATAATATAAGCTGGGATTAGGCATTTGGATGGGTAGATGCAGAGTTTCTTGGATCCAGAAAAATTGTTATGAAACTGTTTTAGAGTATAATATATAATTGTTTCCATATCAAAGAGATGTCTTCAATGGGCCCTTCCATTCATGACCGTGGTCCAATCCAAGTACGGACTGTTAGTTTCCGTCGAGAAACGTAAACTTTCATATCCGTCCGTCGGCCTGTCAGTCCATCTGTTGTAGCACAGTATAATCTGTGGTTGTAGTGTCAAGAAAGACTCAGCTAATTTATATAATTGATTGAAATAGATTTTACTTAGCGTTACTTGATACTGATTTATATAAATTTGGCCTGTAGTTAGAATATTAAAAAGCGGACGGGGAAAAAAAAGCGGACGTTTTGAAAATTCGTCGCACAAGTTGACGGAACACGTACATTGTGTACACGTTCATTTTACAAAATAAATTAAATCAAACAATTAGCAGTTTCTTATGCTATGTTAATTTTAGTCACCCATTCGAGGTCTATGAAATTGACAAAATTAGGCTGGTTTTAGTGTCACACGGACCGTCAGTACACCGTCAGTACGGATAGCTCCGCGGCACGGACGCGCTATGCGGATGGCTGCGGAGCTGTCAGCGCGGACGGTCGTCCGTACGGACGGACCCCTCCGTATTACTCTAAAACGCTCCCTGAGGCTCATATAGATTTGCCTGCACGGAGCGATCCGTACTGACGGTCCGTGTGACACTAAAACCAGCCAGTAGTTATAAGAGAACCGGACGAAATAATTTGCCGCTACTTTGTTGTTACCGCGTGTTTCGCATTATTACGGCTACAAAGTACAAAAGGTATCGAGATTGGCTTGAAATTACATAATACAAAATGCGGTTGCCTGGAGTAAATTTTTCGCTTTCCATAATTTGCGTAATAATAATGTACTCACGCACACTATCATCTTCGCCGTTAAATATTTTTTCAATGCATGTGCTCGTAAAGGCCCACTTTTTATGCATGAAAACCGAACAGAAAGTCGATTATTTTGCCCTAGGGCTTTATTATTATTTTTTTTTTTTATTTATTTACAATGGTTTGCTAACCTGCAGCCTTTCGTGTGGACCATAGATGTTATACTTTTTTTTCCACTGTTTAACGGCTCTGGATACAGTCCTTTTGAGCCAATTATAATTTAAAGTTCACAAGATTATATTTGTTTTCATTTCCTCACACTATGCATTGAAAAACGTAGTATGATACACGGGCGTAAAAGCAATAAATTACTCGGTTACATTTAAAACACTCGCTACGCTCGTGTTTTAAATCGTCCTCGTAATTTATTCCTTTTCGCCCTAGTAGCATAAACTACTATTAATTACAGGTAAAATTGTTTTATAATACCATGGGTAAAATATTTTAAAATGCTAATTATAAAAAAACATAAACATTTTTGTTTCCCTTCTTTAGAATAAAATTAATCAGGGTCTGGTTTACCAAGGGGTAGCAACATTGGTAGTTTACCAGGAAACTATGTCTCGCCCACCCTACTAGGTTGTGTTTGGTCCAACAAACTCAATTTTTTTTAATAGGCACTGACCACGCAGAGCGCATTTTGCGTTCTATGGTCCAAAACAATGGGGCAAGCGTTCTCTCTGAATGTAAAAATCCAAGTCCAAGCCGTTGATTACATTGACCGCCGAACGCAGAACGCGGCTCTGCGTGGTCGCTGCCTAAGTTTTTTAACCGACTACAAAAAAGGAGGACGTTCTCTATTCGACTGTTTTTTTTTAATTGTTTTTTTTTTTGGCGTTGTTACTCCATAACTCCGTCATTTCTGAACCGATTTGAATAATTATTTTTTTGTTTGAAAGAGTGTACTTCCAGGTAGGTTGCATTTTGGGTTGGGTCATGATCTGATGAAGGTCTTCAGATAAAGACAGTGGAACTCCTCAGAAAATGACAGCATACCTCTCGAAATTGAGGTAATCGCTTTGTACCAGGGTGCTGACTACAAGGTATTACTTGAAAATTGACATTCTTCCACCTGACCTTCGATCCTGGCTTCATCACCATATTCACCATAGAACTCCTTAACGGATCAGAGCACATAATTCGAGATTGCGGCAATCACTGCGTTAGGGTACTGATTCAAGGGTATTACTTGGAGATTATCAGAATACCCACCTGACCTTCGATTTTGGCTTCATCACCATAGAACTCTTCAACGGATGACAGCACATAACTTTGGATTGCGGCAATTACTTTGAGTTAGGGTGCTCATTGCAGGGCATTGTTTCAAAATTGCCAGTGTACCCACCTGGCCTTCGATCCTGGCTTCATCACGGTAGAACTCCTCAAGGATGACAGCACTTTGTGTAAGGATTCTGATAGCAGCGAGCTTATTTCACAATTTAACCCGTCAATACTTAAAAATGTGAAATAATAAACTTTTAACAAAAAAATAACAACCGACTTTCAATTTAATAATAAGTTTATTTCCAATGGCACTAAAAAGATAGAAATAATTTCATGAACTGACCGATATCTTTTATTTACACAAAACCTACAACTACATAGTCGTCTAAATATACAATATTTTTTTTTGGAGTCGCTGCTATGTAGTTGTAGGTTTTGTGTAAATAAAAGATATCAGTCAGTTCATGTAATTATTTCTATCTTTTTAGTGCCATTGGAAATAAAGTTATTATTAAATTTGAAGTGGGTTGTTATTTTTTTGTTAAAAGTTTATCTCGTATACATACATAAATGTAGTAGTAAAATTTTATAATGACAAAATTCTTGGTAAATGATACCCGGCTTTAGACATCAAAAGGAAACACCGCCTACAATTTTCATTACTGTTTCTCCCATGGCTCTGGTGAAGTGGCACATGCTGCATAAAAGCTATATTCCATTACCCTGTTCCCACGTTTCATAATAGTAGTTTATGCTACAAGGGCGCAAAGGAATAAATCACGAGGAAGATTTAAAACACGAGCGTAGCGAGTGTTTTAAACGTAACCGAGTAATTTATTGCTTTTACGTCCGTGTATCATACTACGTTTTTCAATGCATTGTGTGAGGAAATAAAACAAATATAATTTTGTGAACTTTAAATTGTAATTGGCTCAAAAGGACTGTATCCAGAGCCGTTAAACAGTGGAAAAAAAAGTATGACATTTATGGTACACAGGAAAGGCTGCAGGTTAGCCAACCATTGCAAACAAATTAAAAAAAAAATAATAATAAAGCCCTAGGGCAAAATAATCAACTTTCTGTTCGGTTTTGATGCATAAAAAGTGGGCCTTTACGAGCACATGCATTGAAAACTTATTTTATAGTCACAGTTTCCAGTTTATAGCATGCATACTGAAGACCTACCAAGGGTTCACTTTATTGAAATCTTTCAGGAATGAACTTCCCGTGCCGCCATCAGAAGTTGACACTTAAATCTTTGTTTTTGCGATTGCTATTGTTGTGATTAATAGAACCTATTTCATATATATACAGGGTGGAAAAAAATCAAGGGCCCTGGGTGGGAACTACCTTAAATCCTTTAGTTAGCTCGTTTTACTGAAAGGAAACATTCCTTTATTTTTTTAAAGAAACAAAACTGCATTCAAAGATCTTCTAATATTCGCTTGTCTCACCCGGGAATCGAACCAACTTAAAATTAAAATTATAATTATTGTCTACTCTACGAACTATCAACGTTTAGTTAAGTATTTAAGGCGAGGATATTCGTGATTTGCCGTATTCTTTTGTGTTTTATTTCTTAACATAGAATTAAATTTTGAAGAAGAAGTTCATCTCATATTTCACTATTAATTTATCGCTTTATCGCGTATTATGTAAATAAATATTGAAAATTGACCCTTAGTCTTTTAAATTGATATAATTACATAGGAAAACAGTTAAATTAAATTTTAGTGAGATATATTTCGGGCCATTCGGCCCGGCATCAGTGACTGTGACTGATGACTGTGACATCAGTGACTGATGCCGGGCCCGAATGGCCCGAAATATATCTCACTAAAATTTAATTTAACTGTTTTCCTATGTAATTATATCAATTTAAAAGACTAAGGGTCAATTTTCAATTTCAATTTTCATTTTGGCCCGAAATATATCTCACTAAAATTTAATTTAACTGTTTTCTTATGTAATTATAACAATTTAAAAGACTATTAATATTTCGGACGTTTAGTACACGATTACTTGCATTTTCCTGCATACAATAAAATCGCAAAGATACGCTTAAACTATGATATAAATATAATTAAATTTGCGTTGTATTAGGTTTTGGACAATAACACTATTACCAAAATGACGCTCGCGGAAGATTTATTTATGGGCCATTAGCCTCTTTAAATCTGAAGCTCACACATTGATATTGCGTTCTTGCTACATTAATAAATCTTATGTTACGATACAAACATACATAATTATTTAATTTGTTCTAGTTAAACTATGTAATATGTTTTATGTTATTATTACATTATGTTGTATTCGTCTATGGTTACGTAGCAACATCCATAATTACTTACTTTATGTCAGAATGCAAACATGTAAATCTTTAAATAAATAAATACATAAAAAAAAAAAATACACGTCGTAAGAAATATGATATAAAATGGCCACCATATTAAGGCGCTACGAAAAAAAATCGACACTTTAAGAACTTGTGTATCTACTTCAGTAAATAATGTATTATTTTGATAAAATAGTACACTATTTTTGGATTCTTTTTCTAGGGACCTGTTAAATCAGAAACGCAATTGGAGAAATTCGGCTCGATAGAAATATTTATTGAAATGAGGTCCTCTTCGACACCAATTCTCCTGGTCTGACAATTTAGAATGACATATGGACTGCAATTATATTTTATTAGATGGGTTTTAACGGATTCTAGGACCTGTTTAAACGAAATTTTGATAGCATCTTTAGTACATTTTATATTAATAAAAAACCGACTTTTTGCTATTTTTCCACGAATCCGTCCCTCTGGCATTGAGGGTTTTTTCGCATATGGAGTAACAGGGACGCTAAAACTTTTACATATCGCCTTAAAAACCCATCCCTCTTATTCCAAAATAATAAACAAAAACACATCAAAATCGTGAGTATTTTGATTTTGGAGCAGCCCGCTTCCAATGAGCAGGATAGACTGTGTAAACTGAAAACGTTTCTCTTAATACCCTGGCTTCTATCCCCTTTTATGTAGGGCGTCCCTTAAAACGGACGACGTTAAAAAGGCGTCCAAAATAAAGTATACTTTTTAGGGTTCCGTAGTACCTAAAAGGTACAAAAGGAACCTTATGGTGAGACTCCGTTGTCCGTCCATCCATCCGTATGTCACAGCCTCATAACTTTAGCACCGTTAAAGAAATACATGAAATTTGGCACAAAAATAGTATTAATTTGCTCACATATCATGGTGTGAAAAAAAAATATGAAAATTTTTAAATTGTTTAAAATATTTCCAAATAAAGTGAGAAAAATAAAAATATTAGCCTAATATGGGTATCAAATTGTAGATATTAAAAAGCTGATTGTAAAAATATATTCTTTTACTATATTTACTGGCACTGGTTTCGAGAAATATTTAAAAAGCCTCAAAAATATGTATATTTACCCCCCCCCCCCCCGCCCTCTTATCTCCAAAAGTGGTGGACCAAAAAATATGAAAAATATCATGGTAATATGTGTTTACGTAAAGATTACAGGAAAAGTAAAGCGGTTGAAAAATGCACGAAAAAAAATGACAAAATTAAATTTATCATCCAAAATACGGAACCAGTACGCAAGTCAGACTCGCACTTGGCCGGTTTTTTTTAAAGCTTTACATAATACGAAAGTGGTGCCAATATATAAAAAAAAATTTTGCTATCTAGAATAATGATTGAGAATCCGCTCAAGTAAATATCTAGAAATAGCAATGAAATATATTTTCGTAGCTAAATTTTCAGAAACAACGTCTTTCATAGCTAGAATTTTAACTTATGCCAAAAGATGACTTTGTAAAATTTTGACTGTATAAAAATATATTTTTATTCTACTTAAGTGTACTAATTGCATATAAGGTCACGATAGGAACATAAGGACATTAAAATCTTTATGTAATTAAATAAATCTACGTGACTGTCCATTAGTAGGAGCACGAGGATATGCTTATCCGTATGGTCCTACCGGTAGGACATATTGGTCCTCGTGCTCCTACCAGTAGGAGAACCGCGTAGGAGCAAGCGGAAACGTTCCAAAAGCGGCCATTTTGTAGCAAAAGTTGAAATTTTAGCTCATTGAAGACGTTGTATGTAAAAATAGTTCATTGCTATTTCTAGACATTTACTTGAGCAGATTTTCAATTATTATTCTACCAAGTAAAAAATTACTTCATTTTTCTAATGCGGCAGCACTTTATTGATGTTTATTGTCAAAGTTAAGGGCCTTACTATTGCCAAATGGGTACTTTCTAAAGCCTACTCCTCATTTATGGCCAAACCAAAAATAATGAAAAAATGTATTATGAATAATCAACTCTTAGACAACATATGCAACATTTTTCTTTTTCATACCACCAAAACTTCTACATGAATTATTTTTTTTACTGAATGGTGTTTTTTGACCTCAAATTCCCTACTGCATTTGAGTGGCTTGGCCGATTGAATTCATCTATGCTTTGATAAATAGATAAACTTTATAGCTATAAATATAACACAAGATTATTCAATCGAGTAATCACGTCCCAGTGAAAAGTATAATTGTCTCCTATTTCGCCCTATCAAGGACGCAGCGAGCGTCGTAGCAGCCACTATGCATTGCGCGCTGATATGAACGTTATTTCAATGTCGTTTCCGTTGATATTTGTAGTGACAAATATCGAGCTGCTAATTTGGCGACGGTAATCGCCTTAACCCTAGAGTGGTCGCGTGGATTACATATCGCTCAGTGTAGTTGAAGACAGATACATTGCGCATGCGCTCAGTGTTGCGAGGACATCGGTCGCGTGCGGTTGAGTCACAGGAGTTGTGTAGCTATAATAATAAGCTACACAATTCCTAATAACTATAAGTAAGTCAGACAGTGTGATTGTTATAACCAAATAAGAAGTAATTTTTGTTTTTATTTTTTTTTTAAACCAGAGGAGGTATATATATTGTTTTTTACGATTTTTTTTAAGAAAAAGCTTCAATTTAAACACTTAATAATAAAAAGGATACAACTTGTTTTTTGTTACTTATAAATTGGCCTACTTATGTAATCCACGCGACCACAAACGCTTCTATATACAGCGCGACTACTGTAGGGTTAAACTATTTTGAATTTCCAGAGTAATATCGTGTCAAAAATTCAATATAACAAGCGTAACAGGCGGTGGATCGTGGCAACACATTTCTTTCCTTTCTGTTGGAGGATGTAGTAAAATATTTAAATTGCTTAACCATTTTCTTCCAATATATACGAGTTCAAGGATATCAGAAATTGCGCCATGTATTAGGCTGTATTGCTTACCTTTGAAATGTTCGTTTTGTATGCAGAATTCGAAGAAAACTCAATTTTAATTACTTACATTCTACGTTTTTTTTTAGGAATGACAAATCCAAATTTTATATAATTTTGTGTTTATGAATGAGACAATACTGAGCTAACAGCGACTTTAATTTAATTTTTGAGAAACATCAGATGGATAAAGGATGAACTGTTTCTGAACATTTAATTTTAATTATCAAACTGACAGTAAAAACAAAATTTAATACGTAGATGTACGTAAAACCATGAAATCAACAACTATCGAATTACAGGAATTATGAACGTATGAATCTGTAAGAAAATTTCGGCAATTTCATAGGTGAGCACCCAATATTTGTGTATTAGTTCCTTTTGAGTAAAAGGCTTATTTGAAAAGAAAAAATTGCGAATGTAGAAGCTTTACTGAGACGACGACGAAAGCACGACTCTAATAAACAAGTAAAATTATACTTTTATATTATGCCGTTGTCATGTTGTAGACTCCGGCAAATTGTAAAATATGAAACCGAAAATAAAGTTGTGCCAAAAAGTCAAAAATTGGTGCGGCGACCGACGGACTGAACAAAGAGGAGCTAACACGCTTTTACATGTAAATATACAGGATTGAAAAAATGTAAGGGCCCTGGACAGTATCAGGTATTGTTAATAAAGAACTTGTAAAAATTATTTAATTTCATGGGTATCTCGTACAACAGATGAGTGTAAGACTAAATGTTTATTAGACAAATTTTATCCTATGCAATAATCCTACCGATCCTTATAATAAAATAGCGAAGGTATATGTTTTTTTATTTTTAGTTGGTTCAGTTCCCAGGTGAAACAAGCAAATTTTAAAAGATCTTTGAATGCAGTTTTGTTTCTTTTAAAAAATAAAGGAATGTTTCCTTTCAGTAAAATGCGCTAACTAAAGGATTTAAGGTAGTTCCCCTCCAGGGCCCTTAAATTTTTTCCACCCTGTATTTTGGGAGCCAAGCGAAGTGGAGCGGAGCCTTCAGTAGTTTAAAAGAATTACAAAATGCCTAGGCAAATTGTAAAATGCCAAATTCTACGATATGACGACGACATATTTTTTCAAATCGAAGTCAGTGAGATGTCACAGAAACATGTACCTATTAGATAGAAATTAACGCAAATTCAATTACATTAACGAGTGTGTAATGTAGTGTGCAGTGTAAATAATGTAACTTGTGTAAATAATGTAACTTGTGTAAATAATGTAACTTGTGTAAATAATGTAACTTGTGTATGTACGCTCCAAATGTTTTACTTAAACTGTCATTGCGTTGCTCCCTTTCATTATAGCGTAATGATACATATACTAAAACCTTTTCGAAAAAATGCTCCAACTTACATTGAAAACTGCATCAAAATCCATTGATTGGGTCTCAAGTTATAAGTGACCGTGTAGAGATAGATAGACGTCGCAGTATAGAGAAGAAGTTGTATAGTTCAAATGTTGTGTACAAAAGCGTCGCCAGCTAATAGGCTCGGGGGGGCAAGATGATATGAAATGTAGGTAAAATAAACAAATTTTAAAGTTTTAAAGTAAGTGTCTTATAAACATAATTGTAACAAGAGCAGAGGAGAGGACTAGGGAGAGGCGAGGCGAGGTGGCGTGAGCATCGGTGAGGAGAGGAGAGGAGACTTGGGTTGTCTGTGGAGAAGTGTTAAAGTCGTCTGTGGAGACATGTTTTTGTTATCTGTCTAGTGGACCTTTTTCTTTTTCTTGACATTCTAAATCTATGGTTATAAAAACTGACAATTGGAGAAAATAAATATCAATCTGAATCTTCGTTACATAATAATCTTCTCGGGTTTCTTGCGAATTTTTCGACTACTTTATTCTTCAAATTTCTAAGCGTTTTCGAGTCTCTAGGGGGGGGAGCTGCCCCCGCTGGCCCCCCTTGGCGACGCCCATGCTTGTGTCTCATAGACGAGGCCTTAATTAAGGGCTCTAGATATGCCGCGGCGATTAGCGACCCATTCAATAAAATCATTTGCATTTTAAAACAATACCTTAAGACGATTAGTTTCAAGGGAAACATTTCCGAGCCAATTTTGTCAACGTTCGGTAAATGTTCGCCTAAAGAATGAAAGTGTTTAGGACAAAATATTACCGTTCTAAATTTTTAATAAAATAAATAATGTTTGCTTCTTTTTATATTTAAAATGTACAGCAATTTTTTTTTTCGATACCTGATGTCTCTCAGTGTTCTGTCGAAACAGGAAACAAAAATAACACATTTAAAAAAAATTGCAATTTTTGGTCTCAGTACAATACTAATAACCCATTTCATATAAAATGTCGCAAAAATATTCAATGTACAAACTCAAATTTGTTACTACTTTATTATTAGTATATAGATAATGATAGATAGATGGTAAGGTCAGCTATATAGGAACATATACAGATTAAATGATTATACTGTTCAGCTCTTGTTAGTCCAGCGTAACTTTAAATAACCTCAAATCTTTCTCAAGGCACCTATTAGGTGACAGTAAAAACACCATCAAAAACCGTTTTAAATTATCTAGTATGTGTAGTATCAAACATGCATACTGACAGTGAAACCTTCACATTTTATGTTTACGTATGCAGAGACGACATGCACAGAGCCATGGATAAAGCTCTGAGCGCACCGAGCTTTTTACACAGTCAAACACATTTTTATAACCCTTATTTGAAGTAGTAAATAATTAAATTAAAATGTAGGGAAATAAATTGGTACTATTGGGTATATATACTAGACCGTATACACGATGGAAACACAATTTGATAGAGTTGGCTCGATAGAAGAAATTCGCAAAGTTACCTCTTTTCGAGTAATTTTTTTCCCTAGTTCCCTACTTTTTTATGTATGTAAGTAATTTGATATTATGATTCATTTACTAAAATAAAGTTCATAGATGACTGGAGCGTTTATACGCGATAGCTTTTTATTTAGGGACAATAAAATTAAAATAACAACGAAAAACCTTGAAAAATTGCAAAAGTTTAGTTATTTACTTACTCTTTACACGTAAAGAAAAAGACAGAGACAAAGGCAAACGCTCGGTGCGCCCTTAACCAAGTCTTAAGGGGCTGCACAATGCTAAAATTCAGTCCTGCTCTAACGCTTTTGTGTTTTAACTGTCTATCCTGCTCTAATCAGATGCCGCGCTCGCAAAACTTCAGTTATTTGAAATCGCTGCAACATTAGGACATTAACTATAATTTCTTTATGTAATAAAGATAGTTTTTTCTAGTAAGTATCTACGTGTGTAGGTTTCGTTTCAATCGGGGTTGAAATATGGAAACTGAATCGCGTTTTTCGTAAAATTCGTGCTTTTTTAAAAGTAATATAATTAAAAGAAGATGGAAAGTATGTTTATTTATAAAGTGTAATTAATAATTGTCTTGAGTCAAAAAGTACGCCATACCTTTTTTCAAATGTTTACCATCTACATTGACGGAACTGAATCCACTGTAAAACTGATGGTTAGCATAGTGGAGCCCCTTAAATAGTAAATGCGTGTCCTAATATTCTTATCTGTCGCTCCAGCCAGGCTGCGTGACTGCGGTTGATCACGGTTTCACTATTCATCACCGTGTCAAATTCTTTCTTTCTTTTCTATTTTTATTTGCTCGAGACTTTTTCGCGAGTACTGCCCATTATCTTAGCATGTGATAAAATTTCTTTTGAAAATACACCAGTACTACACAAAGGGTATGTTGCCTTAACTAAATTCCATTTTTTAAACCTTTAACCTATATTATAAAAATATATATTATAAAAATAGTCACTAAAACTATATACATATATGCCGTGCGAGTCGGACTCGCGCACGAAGGGTTTGTAGCAAGAAGGTTCTGGACGAGTCCTGTCTGAGAATAAATAAATATCCTGCTTATACAGGTATATACATATGTGTTATGTACAGTCATATGCACTTACAGTACTTAGTATGTATTTATTTAATAATTAAAACATGACCGCTGGAAGTGACAACACCCGTAGATGGAGGTTATTGTAATGTGTATACCTCCCTATGTCTCCTACGTTAATAAAACATACTTGAGGAGTACATCGATTTATTAATTTCAAATAAAATCATTGGCTGTGATTTATTTGTGTGATCGTCTAGTAGATTAGGACAATACGTTGTCTAACAAAACGGTTATGTTTAAAACAATGTATATCAAATATTCAGCAACACAAAATAAAGTATTCAAGAAAAACTAATGTGCTAGTTATTTGTTTAATGATACAACTTAGCTGTATTCTGGAACTCCGCTATTTCAAGGCTTTTAGGCATTGAAAAATAATCCAAGTACACGAGCACAATAATTACTATTACACTTATAAAGAACCACTTTGATTCGACACTCTGTGAGACGTTTAACGAATAACACTTTCATAACTTCGTAAGTTGCGCGTGACGTTATATTTTTAATTAGATAAATTATTATGTTAATATCGGATAATATAGCAAAATGTGTGCGTGTGTCTAAAATATAATATTGCAGTTGTTTGGGTTAGAAAAGAGGTCGATGAACCGTAGATACTCGACGATCGGCGGCTGCAAGCGCTAAGGTGATTTAGCTAGATGTTTATACGTAATGGCGGCATTTTAGTTGTTTATGTGCGTACTTGTAAATTGATTAGTTTTTAGTGATTTAGCGAGATTTTTCATCGGTTTTTGTTAATTTTACTGTGTTTATTGGAGTGTGTTTTATTTGTCATAATGACTTTTAATTCATATTGAGAGCTGTTCGTTTAACTGATTTTATCATACTTCAAAGACACTGTCATCATCAATGATTTCTTTGAAATCATTGGTCATCGCCAAATCATCAGTGCTTTTTTATGGTGAAAGGGGGGCATTATCTTAATTAGGAATTCTTTGAATTGGCGCTTGTAGTACGCGGTGTTTTTTTTTTGGATAGGCTTACCAACGTCATAATTCCACCCCTCGCCACTGCCACATACATACACGTACAGGTTCAGAAATATACAGTTAGAAAACAACAAAAAAAAAACGCAATACTAGAAAATGTTGTGATTATAAAAGTGTTATCAAAGAATTTTCAGTAAAATAATAACAATGCCACCGGTGGGACATTTTCGCCGGGAAGCGGAACTCATGTTCTATTTAACCACTGACCTTGAATCTTCATAAGACGATTATAAATGACATAGATCATATAGATAGACGATGAATCCTCATAAGATTCAAGATCAGTGATAATGGAACATGAGTTCCATCTGCTTCCCGGAGAATTATGTCCCACCGTTGTCCCACCAGTCCATTTCTCATAATCCGTGAAATTATTAGATAGTTGAAAATATTATAAAGAATGTCACGCGAAGACGATATTTGATGGTCGTAGATAAAGTATTGTGTGCAACTGAACATAATTAGACACTCGTGTGTCTATTACAAAACGAGCTTACAATGTCTTACATTACGTTACAGTAGCACATTTGAGTTATATTTATACAGGAGACTACATATATAGTCAGTTCTATATGTGACATCGTCTTATAAAATGGAAAGTGTTTGTTGGAAAATAAGTATATTATTTTTGCATTGTGATATTCATGTTACTGTTTCACTACGGTTCTCAAAAATATTCGAGTTAGGGAAACTAAGATTGAAAACTATCAAGGGGGCAATCATTTCAGAATGTTGCCGAGTCCAAACAATATCCATTTGTTTGTTATAAATGTCACCGACAACACATGTATTTAACACTGGTACCACCACTAATACTTTATATTCTCTGCCACCACTGTGTCTTATACAAAAGAACAGACAAAAACACGCAAGTGTTCTAAAGAAAAAAACATCAAAGCGGATAGCGAACCGACACATGTCGTAGTGGCCAAAACAAATCGTCTATTTTCCAAATTAGGGAAATTGGCGCAATCCATTTCCTAGACCCCGGGGCACATCCAATAATTTGTACCTTAACTAGAACTGCTCTTGTTAAGAAAACTAATAGAAATAAACCTGCGTACCTGATGCCTTTGCTGAGACTATTGGAAATCAGGTTGATTATGTGAGGTTGAGACTGATTTATATCCGTTTATTTGGTTTTTCTTTCCTCATGTCTTTATTTGTTTCGACTTACTATTTTGTGTATGTTTTTCTATGTATTTTATACGACTATGTGTTTTGAAGCGGGAACCATTCTTTTTTGTGAAGAAGAATGAGGCGATTATTATAAACGTGATATGCTGTGATTACAAATATTACAAATTAATATGTACCTACATTGAAACAAACTTAATTCATTAATTAATACAAACTTAATATACCGATATTAACTTAATTAATTAATGCACTATTTTGATAATAAAATAGCTTCTAATGAGGCTTCTAACTCAATGCAAATAGTACATTATTGCAAAGGCAGCGAAATAGGCAATTGCAGGTCGAGTATGAGTTTGAAGGCCGAGCCGCAGGCGAAGACTTCAATGATACGAGACAGGCAATTGCCATTTCGGCCGAGGCATATATAGTGCTTTTCTTAAAAAAATGCAAGGAAATAAAAAAAGGCCTTTTACATAATAAATTTAATTTTTTTGTGCCGAAAGGTAAACGCATCTGTGGCTATACAGCCACGAGAACGCAATGTGTACGATAGATGAGAGAGTTCTAAATTCAAACAGCACACCGTTTCATACAACATTGCCGGTGTGCTCTTCGTTCCAAATTCAAAGAATGCGCCGGGAAGTGATTTTGGTTTTTCAGTCTACGTAAATATGATACTTCGCGTGTTCTTTATTCAAAAGTAATGATAATATTTCCGCGTATGTTTAAGAAAAATAAGTTACTGCCCTTTTCATAACCATTTTTTATGGTTCCGTACCACAACATGAAAAAACGGAGCCTTATAGGATCACTTGGTTGTCCGTCTGTCTGTCTGTCACGACCCTTTTGCTCGGGCCCCGTATGAGATATCAAGTTGAAAGTGATATCCCTCCTACAGAAGTTGACGGCCCCATGGTGTTGTAAAAAAATCAGGCTTCCAACTTGACGCGAAAAAAGTTATTGCACTCTACATAATCAACGTCATACAAACTTTTGACACTCGTAAGGTAATCAAAACCTAGGGCACATCCAGACTTAGAAATTTAAAATTTCGTTTACTGGTAGGTATAGCACACATAATTATAGGAAAAAAATCTGTAAATTACTAACATTTAATTATTTAGGAAGTTATCAAAACCAACTTAATTAGATCCTTTAGATACATAGAGTTTAATAGACGTAAGTGTCAAGTAAAATTGTTCTTCAATAACTGCAAGTGGAATTATTTACCATGTTCTTAGGGTTCCGTAGCCGTATTGTGTGGTACCCTTCGTGTAACACTTCGTGCAAGAGTCTGACTCGTACTTGCCCGGTTTTTTCATACAAAGTTGCTCACCATGAAAACCTATGGGGCACTTCCAGTTGACTTAGAAACTTGAAATTTCGTTTACATAGTCCACGTATGAGGAAAAATCTGAAAGTTACCTATATTTAATTATTCAAGAAGTTATTATGGACTAACTTAATTAGATCCTTTCGATACATAGATCTGAGTAGATCGTAAGTATCAAGTTAAGTTGGTCTTATTATAACTGCAAGTGGAATATATATTTTTTTCTACTCCCATACTGCAATAAGGCAATTGCAACATCAAAAGCAGTTTTATAAATACTTACATTGTTTATCCGATGTTTTAATATGACATTATAACACCATGATTCTGCGCTGTGATTGGCTGAATTTATTATAAAACCGCTAGAGACCCAATCAACAACAGAAACGAGAAATAAGTTCCGATTAGCCTTCAAGGCAGCTTTACCGGAACGAAGCACCCGAGGTCCATGAACGAATGTCTTCTTCTCATTTTTCGTGAAATTGTTACTTGAAAATATTATAAATAAAGACGTTATTTTTGATGGTCGTAGATAAAGTATTGTGTGCAACTAAACTTTGCTAAACGACACTCGTGCAAAACTATTGCGACGCGAACGTGTCTCAATATCTCAAATTATGTTATAGTTGCACAAAATACAATTTAAAAATATATACAACGTGTAACAGAAAGATGTAACCATATTTGAAGAGCTTATTCAGTCAATGGTATAGAACAACTTTTACTATGAAGACAAACCTGAAATCTCAAAAAAAAATCTGCCCTTCCATACATTTCAGCCGAGCGGCATTGCATTTTTCTATGAAATAGTCAATCTTTTTTTCGAGATACAGGGTTTTTTCCATAGTAAAAGTTGTTCTATACCATTGACTGAATAAGCTCTTCAAATATGGTTACACTTTTCTGTTACACGTTGTATATGGAACCCTCAGAGCCCGAGTGCTACTCGCTTTTTCATTTTTTCTGTAAAAGTGATATTTATGTTTTGTGATAAATACCCTTTTTTTGTATGTATGCGTGATATTTACTCTCTCTTTACGAAAATCAGAGTTTTGAATCTAGTCATTATGTATGACTCACATTAGAGAGCTTCTGTTTACTTCGCTTGTGAATTCAATTCTGAATGTTTTGTTGTCCTAAGTTTAATTAAAGCAATCAACTTCAAGACTCGAAACATAGTCGAGATAACAAACATAGTAGATAACAAAATCGAGTCCGGATGACTCCCTTGTAAATGTATACCTACATATCTATACCTACATATTTATATCTACATATTTATACCTACATATTCTTGAGGTAACGTGTATTTATAGCGATGAGATTACAAAATATTTAGGTCCCAAATTTATATTTTATATGAACGATATAAAGAATTTCAAATTTTCATAGAAAGCTTTTGTTCATATTTCATGTTTAAATAAGTGTTCTCAAACAGACGCGGTCCCAAATTCCTCCCAAATTCTAAGGTCCTCCTAAATTAGCAACCCAATGTGTGTTGGTACAAATATCGACGGAAACGACATTGAAATAACGTAATCAGGTCCTCTAAAAAGGTCATTTTGTATGAATCACATTATGATTCTGTTCTAATGCCGTCTCTTTTGCACGCGTGAAAAAACTCTGATTCCATCCTACTTTCAAATAATTTTATGATTCACCCAAGTCGGCCTTTTTAGATACCCAGCGCGCATTGCAAAGTGGCTGCTACGACGTCGCTGCGACACCGGATAGCGCAAAATAGGAGAAAATAATACTTTTCACATAAACGCGATGGACGGAATATTGCCAACTTTTATTTTACTAAGCTTGTACTTCGATTTTAAAATAAGAACTTTAGAGGTCTCATTGTTTACCTCTAGTTATATGTCTATTTAAGTTGGGCTTATCCCAATTTTGTCTCTTTTCTGATTCATTTTAAACCATGAAATTGTAATATTTTGTGTCTGAAAAAAATATATATCTTAGATACTTACATTTTTTTTTCAGTATTTTTTGCGGTTCAAAACATGATACGTTATACTTTGCTCGATCGAAAGAAAATTTGAAACTTCATCGATTTTTCATGCTTTTTTCATTTTATATAAAATTTATATTACCAAATCGTAGGAAAATTACGGAAAATTAAGGACGATGTAATTTAGTAAGTACTTTTGCGCATATTTTTCTGAAAATTTCACCAAAAACGTTTTTTAGCGTTTTTTAGAGCACGCGATGTTTCGGTTGTCGTAACAGCCACGGCTCAGAGCGCGCTATTTTAAACTATAATAAAGGATCATAGAGTACAGTTTTACTTGATGCAAAATGAGGTGCTCACTGTCGGGGATGGATAACGGGCTCTTAAGTGGATGATGGAAAGTCTTGGACTACGGCAGAACCATTTATTTACGCACGACACAAGAACACAATAAGAATGCCGAGAGACGATTGACCGGAGGGGCAAGGAGCGTTTATTAAAACCGCTGACGCTGGTGACACTGATAATGCATATACCTCACCCCAATAGAACAAAAATCAAGCGATAGTTCCAGAGGTAACCCAATTTTTAATCCTTAATAAGCATTATTTTGATGATTTTGCGTAATAAATTCATATGGTTTTATAAACCTCAGTGCAAAAAGCATCATCAATTTAAGAGGTACTTTTTTTTCAGAGTTTTTGTTCGGGTGTTATCTACTTTCTGTGGAGGCTATTTCAATAAACGTGCGATTAACCCACAGAACAATACATGTCGCAAGGCTCATTCAGGCTCCGTAGCCAACGGTTCTTTAATTGTCCTCGAAAATCGATACTTCAACAGACGTCCTAGTCCCCACAGGAACTCTGGAAAATCGACAAATGATAAACGTTAAACAACTGTACGCCTATTCATGATATGCGTAGACACATCACGAATTTACAATGGTGGGCCATCCCTCTCAGCTGCCATATAAATACTTTAGGTGTTTGTGACGTCCTGATGGCTTTGATCTCAATGAAACTTTGCACACATCTTTATACATGTTTCCCTTCCCCTCCACATTACACTCCGACTCATCTCCCATCAAGAGGTGCAAGAAGACGCACCTCTTCTTGAGAAAAAAAAGCGCTGCATTTGTGAAATGGTTTCAGGTAAAAACCGTTTTCCATGAAACGGTAACTGTTTATTTATAGAAAAGTATATAAACTTTGATTTTTTTATATGAACGACGTCTGCATTGTCCTCCTTTTTTATTTCCGGTATAGATAAAAATTATGCGACCTAAAATAGGTTGGAAATATATTTTTTTGAAACAAAGGTATATAGCTTAGGACATTGCTTGTACGTTGGCTTAGTAAAAGATCAACAGATCATATATGTTTCTCCAATTTAAGAAGAGTCCTTATTTCTTCCAAACAGCCCTCGAAAGTCTGGCATAGTTGATGTTCTAGGCTCAGGTAGACGCTTAACAATATTTAGATTATTAAGATTACAGCTGATGTGGTAGTGGGCTGGTCGGGTAGAGACCAAGAAACGGCAACGATGGGGGAAAAATTCTCGAGTAGAGATTAAAAACCGACAACCGATAGGGGAAAAAGTTCTCAAGTAGAGACCAAGAACCAACAACCGATGGGGGAAAAAGTTCTCGAGTAGAGATCAAGAACCGACAACCGATGGGAGAAAAAGTTCTCGAGTAGAGATCAAGAACCGACAACCGATGGGAGAAAAAGTTCTCGAGTAGAGACCAAAAACCGACAACGATGTGGGAAAAATTCTCGAGTAGAGACCTAAACCGACAACCGATGAGGGAAAAAGTTCTTGAGTAGAGACCAAGAACCGAAAACCGATGGGGGAAAAAGTTCTCGAGTGGAGACCAGAACCAATAATAAAAAATATAAGAGATATAGGATAGTCCAGCAGTGGACTAATATTGGCAGATTGATTAGATTGGGATTTATAATTAGTCCCAATAAGTACTGACACTCACAACAATCAACTTCCACGAACCAGAATTTCAAAGCTAACCCTCTTGCTTTATTTACTTGCTTGTACTTTAAGCTTAAATCGGTGTTCAGCGAAGACGAAGTCGCGGGTAAAAATAGTTGTAATTAAAATTATTTATATCTTCTAGCTCTCCGCACTAGCTAGCACGGAGTTCCCGGAAAATTAATTAATTATGTGCCTTTCCACGAAACTTTTATTTGTGTAATGAAAAGATTTCCAGGTCTTTGGTTTTTAAGGGTCTGCGCTCCGTGGAAATAAGTCCTGCTCGAACGTTTTCATATTGTAACTGTTTGTCTCGCTCTAATCAACAGCCGCGCCTGGAAAACCTTAGCTACTTTGACTCTTTTTTCAAAATTTTTGCGTAGTGTGGCAAAATGCATCTGAAAAGTTTTTTTTTTTTAATTGTCCACTTTCCCCTGATTTTAATTTTTTAGGGACCTTGTTGCATTTGAAAACTGTTTTTTTTTTATAATATTGCTTGATTTTAATTATGATTCCAAAATATGTTTTTTCATTGTTATGTTTCTAATTAATGATAGGATAATGCTATTCGAAAGATTTTCTTGAAAATCCTGATTTTTATCTGAAGTTATTATAAAAAATTACAGCAATTGTTTTTATTGATATTATTTAACGTACATAATATTAAGTAATAATATTATAACATAATATTATAACGTACATAATATTAGGAAATTTCAATTTCCTAACTAGTTAAATTTTCGAGATGTAACGCGTAACCCGTAAGAAAAATGGTCTGAAACTGACAACTTTGATGGTCCCCCATCTTTTATTTTTAATTTTAATATTGCTTTCTATCATAATTTTGTTATAAGGTTTATTTTTATAACAAGATAAAATATTAGGACTTTACATATGAAATTGCCGTTTTCTATAAAGAATTTGAAGGAAACTTTAGTTTTATTTTATTCAGTACTAAAATTTTTGCATTTTTTTTGGGAATGACAAATCCTAACTATGTAATTTATTTTGTGTGTGAATGAGACAATATTAAGCTAACAGCAACATTAATTTAATTTTTGAAAAGAGTCAGCTGTAAAAAATTATTACGAATCTTATGGAAATGGATGGCATTCAGGACGAACTGGTTTTGAAATGTTAATTTTGGTTATCAAACTGACAATAAGAACGAAATTTAATAAGTAGATGTAAAACCTAGAAATCAACTTTCAAACATGCGTCAGGTTCGTCTACCATTTAGTCGTATCTCCTCGACTTTTATTGACCGCCTCAATTCTGAGTGGCATACCATGTCGCAAATTTGGTATGGATGACAACAGACTTGTTTCAAAATATGGTATCGATGACAACAGACTTGTTTCAAAATTTGGTATGGATGACAACAGACTTGTTTCAAAATATGGTATGGATGACAGCAGACTTGTTTCAAAATATGGTATGGATGACAACAGACTTGTTTCCAAAATACGTTGGTACTTCCCAGTATTAACATTCCCTTCAACAAACTGCGTCCGAACCAGACCTTGTGCTGACGTGCAACGTGCCAAATGAATTTACTATACTGGTAGTATTGAACAATGAAAATATAACATTTACCTCTAAACGCCTATTAAAAAAAATGTTACTTCGTAATTTGTTGCGCATTCTTGATCCTGAGACTAGACGAACTAGTTTGCGTTGGGGCTTAGACCGACGATTTAGGGCCGAAATATATTTCGAGTTATCAATATACTTTTATTTTTGTATATTTAAAGTTATTTATCCTACCTATTTCGCTTTTAGGGTTTCATCAAAAGTCTGCGACGCTCATTCTTTCCTCACACGACAGGCACAATTTTTTTTCATTATTTTGTCTAAATATGATAAGATTGTTATTTTTGTTGGAATAGTTTTATGATAGTCAATGAGATATTGGTACTATACAGTATCTACGTATGTATATATTAAAAAAGTCTGTCGCATCAGATGACTTTAATTGATGCTGCCAAACTGAAGCCTTGATTAATCAGAACTAAGGTTCAATTAACCTTTTAACTAGTTACATTTTGGGAATATACTTCTGTATCGCCATTGTTCAAGCCCAACACCAAGTCCAATGACATTTTTTTTCCTTGTTTTTCTACTGACTAACCACCCCTTCAATATGAATGTGGGAGTATCAATCAAAGTCACCCCATAAAGTATCATTGACGATAGTACGACGGGTCTTTTATGGAAGCGTGTTGAAAAATAGCCTCGAAGTCACGCGAGGACAACGTTTGAGGTATAATCACTTGGGGACACTGGCCTGTGGCGGGCTGCTTTATAAAATGAGAAAAAAACAGACTTTCCATTTTTAAACAGAGAATCCAACAAACAGCAAAAGAGTTTATTATCGTGTCAATAATTCAGACAAATTTTGCCTCTTCTGTGGCGGGCTGCGTTCAGCTTAAGCGGTGTTGGAGCTGCACATACAATAATAATAATAATAATTCATGAAAAAGAGAAATAAATACAATTTTCATAATTTATTAATTACAAATGAGGTTTTAACTTATTGTAGGTACCTGAAACCTAGACTAGGCTACAAAGTAACCTATTGATAGGTAACAGACCTCTTCCCTTCCTGGATTATGTTAACTTTTAACATATTGTACAGAACTACAAGGTAACATGAAAATATACTTACTAGTATTGTATGTGCAGCTCCAACACCGCTTAAGCTGAACGCAGCCCGCCACAGAAGAGGCAAAATTTGTCTGAATTATTGACACGATAATAAACTCTTTTGCTGTTTGTTGGATTCTCTGTTTAAAAATGGAAAGTCTGTTTTTTTCTCATTTTATAATAAACTAGCGGACGCCCAGCAGAGTCATATAAGGAACCTACAATCCAAATTTCATTTTCCTAGGTCCAGCCGTTTGGACAGTCAGGGTGTTCATTTATATACCTACATAGGTATATAGATTATTACTTACTTATGATACTTTTTAGATAACGGGTCTCAAGGGTTTTTCAGAATAGCAAGACCCGCGTGCCAATAAATAAGAGTTTTATAAATGGCCGAAGTATACATTTCTGTCAGATTCGGTTGCCATTTATAAAACTATTTTTTATTGGCAATGCTTATACATTTTTGCAGAAAAAAGAAAATGTTCATGTTAGTATAAAACCAATTACACTAGTGTATATTTGCCCAATAAAATTATTTTTTCCAGCGGTCAGTGTAAAAAGTTACTTGAAAGCAAAAAACATGATTTACAAAAAGATTGAAGTAATAAGATACAATTAGAAACTTAAAATAGACAAACTTTTAATTAATTTTGTCGAAAAACCAAAACCACTATAACATTAAGCGCTAATGCAGCGCTATTTTAGCTTCTCTTGTCACGTGTCAGCAGTCGCTAGCCACTCCCCTCTTCTCTGCCCGGAGTCGTCCCCTAATTTAAACACGTCCGAAGTAACGACCTTATTTTCATGAATAAAATGGAAGTTTTACCTAATCTATGTGGGTCATTCGCTTTACACTGGTTAAATTAACATATTTATCCGTCTCGAAACAATGAAACTGGTATTTACCGTTTCGTATTTCACTGATTATTGCCTTTTTATGCTCTAAAAGCCTGTAAATCCAGTATGAAAAATAACCACCTACAAATACGCCACCGTAGGTAAAAGGTCATTACTGCGAACCTGTAATTACAAATATGTGGAAATAGGTCGATATGAGTCATCTTTTCAATTTTTAAAAGGATCCGTTTGATTCCAAATTACAAATTTCAATCCACACACAAAAAAAAATCTGAAAAGTAGCGTTTTTTTACGTTACCATGTCCCTCCTTATCTCCGAAACAAGAGGACCAAAAAATATGAGATAAGTCATTAATAGGTGATATGATAACATAAACATTACGGGAAAAAAAATTATTAGAGTTCCGCACTTAATCTACGTACATTTAAAACCTAAATAACAAAAAAGTAACTTAATTTAAAACTAAATAATCCTAAAATAAAATAAAAGAAAAAGCCCTAAAACCTTACACTAAATAAAATATTATACTAAATAAAAAATATTCTTTAAACCGTTGCCGGCGGTTGCGGTCATGCGGTGCCCAAAAGGCTGGCAGCATTACTCCGCTGGATCGCCAGACCTACATTTTGATACCCATATTGTATTTTTATATATTTTTCACACCACCTGCTCGACAATTGCCCAATTACATATCATGCAACCTCAACGTAAAGTAACGCATTATATCTCAAGGGATATAAAGTTATATGAAAATCCCTAGGGATTAAAGTGATTTAAATTTGGAACGTCAAATTCGTGTGGAAACTCGTGGAAAACAAATACCCATATGGAATTGTAAAGAGGTTTGTTCGAAAATCGAACTGGCCACCATAAGCAGAATTCAACAAAAAGAAAAAAAGCGTTTACAAAGAATGTGAAATAAAAGACGGTGTTTGGTGCTGTGATTGTCAGTGAATTTTATTGAATCATTAATGTTGATAAAAAATGTCGAGCTTTTTATTGTCTCGCAGGTGTGAAAAGTAGAGTATGCTCCTCTGGAATAAAGCCTGTCTTTGTCTTGGGCAGCTTGAACCCCTCGCTTTACTCAGGACTCTATATAACTCCCTCGCGACGCTCAGGAGTTAACTCTAGAGTCCCTCGTTACGCTCAGGGTTCAATATGCCGCCCGTGACGTAAGACACTGCTTTATTCCCTTAGTGCAGGGGTCGGCAACCTTATGATATAGGAGGGCCACAAATGTTACCAGGGGATCAGCGAGGGCCGCATCTCATTTTTGTATTTAAATAAATATCATATCTATTGTAGTTTCAAACATTTTAAGTATTAATTAATAAAATAATTAATGCGATTCTTGCGGCTGCATTTATTTAACTTACAAGGTTTTGTATTTCACTTGCATTTTAAATGTGGAAATGCGCAGTATTGCGTCTAATTGTGCATTATTTAACCGAAAACATTGCTTGCTTTTTGGATAGTTCAGAATGGAAAATCTGCTCACTCAAATATGTACTACCGAATATAATTATCATGCAGTAGTTGCGGGCCGTACCGAAGAGGTACACGGGCCGCATGCGGCCCGCGGGCCGCCGGTTGCCGACCCCTGCCTTAGTGCATAATCTACTTTTGTAAGGCAATCAAACAGCTGCCCCCCTATTCTGTATCTTTAGTTGCCAACTGCACGAGGTGCCTATCATCAAAAACATAGCTAAAAACTGAAATTTCAAAATTGTCTTTAGTGGGTATTGAACTATTAACAATCTTTGTCGTCACTTCAAGTGCGAAAATATCCTTAGGACATCGGAATTCGATAGTATATCTATGTTTTTGATGATAGACACCCAGTCCAGAAGGCAACTAGAGATACACAATAGGCCCGCTGGTTTACAGTCGGCTACGAAAAGGCAATCAAACAGCCGGTTCACAGTCGGTTACGACTATCCCTACGACACCTAGCGCGCTACGTCGTAGCCAATTACTGCTACGACGAAGCGTAAATCGCTATTCTATCTCCCCTTTGACGCCGAACGCTTTACGCAGGCGAAAACTATTCTTAAGACGTAACGACACACGGTACAAATACGTGCCTGGTCGTTTTTCGGGGCACACGAATAAAAAAATAAAAACATTAGACTCACACGTGTTACTACAAAACGGTGTTTAACTTTAGACCGTGTTTAAATCTGTTGTTGTCGCCTTTTCTTTCATATTGTAAAAGAGTGACAGCAACAGATTTAAACACTGTCTAAAGTTAAACACCGTTTTGTAGTTAAACCGATAAACTCTTAAATAGACTCTTTCAGACTCATAAAATAGACTTTTAAAGGACATTTAAACAAGATAAAAATAATAAAATTTTATAGAGGTTGGGTACTCTCTGTCCCCCTCTTCACGGTAAAGCTGAAAAGGCCAGAAGGCCGACAGCAAAAAAAATAAAGCAAAAAAAAAATTTTTTTTTTCTTTATAAATATATTTCTCATTTGTATTCAAATGTTTTGAATCGCTATAGCTTTCCTCTAATACGTCAGCTATGATCTATAAATCGACATTTTTTTCACATTTTTCCTTTTACTAAAGTCGAGTCCAGAATTAGGCGAACTAACTTGACAGCCGAAAATGTTGCCAGACATAGGAAAAAATAAATAGTGATAGGTTTACGTCGACACAAATATGTCGATATAACCTTGTGCCTTCTATAAATCTGATTTTATTTATATTTTATCAAGTAATTGTCGTTGAAACTTTCACACTCATACATACTCATTCGTCGTTTGGTCGCGGTGAAGTCCAGTTGTGGTTCGTGTACTCGCTAGTGTTGCTTCAATCTTGCTATCTTCTGCAATCAAAGTTGGTCTTTATCTGCCTTAGCTTAAGGTCGTTTTTTGTTTGAAGTGAGTGAACGCGATAAGCCGAGAACATTCCAGCCATCAACCGGTTTCTGATCCGCACTGTGCAAATTACTGTTTATTTGTCAATTATTCCTACATATTCAACATGGATTGTTTCATGTGCAAAGAAACTGACATTGATGTTATAAAATGCCGTGGGTGTTCAAAGTCCAATTGTTATTCGTGCTCTGGTATGGAAGAAAGCGTTTATCGCCGTATGAACACTGCTGCCCGACAGAAATGGCGTTGTCCGACGTGTTTATCCTCGACTCATAAACCTTTGCCTACTCCAAACCAGCCCAAAGGAAACACTCCGCAGTCTCTCATCGATGAGAATGAAGTAGTATCCTTGTCGTCCATTATGAAGGAGATACGTGCCCTTAGATGTGACATGAACGACTTAAAAAATATCGAATTCGTTTCGATGTCTGCTAACATCTCGAAGATTGATTGTAAAATTTCAACAATAAATAAGACTCTGGAGAATTTTAACTCACGGCTGACTACTTTAGAGGAAAAGTCATCAAAGATTGTTGGTATGGACGCAAAAATTAAGGAGTTTGAAACTAGAATACAGTTTTTATCAGTTGAAAATGATAAGATGAATCAGTATAATCGCATGAACAACATCGAAATTTCGGGAATACCTTACAGGAAGGGTGAAAATCTGATTAATATCGTTAACGATCTGTGTCTTAAGGTAGGCTTGTCCTTGGAGAGTGACATTGACTGTATACACCGAGTGCAGCGCTATCCTGCTCGTCCTGGTAGCAAACAACGGGGTATGGACACATCGCCCGAGAAAACCATGCTAAGGGACCCTGCGGTTATTGTAAAATTTACTCGTCGTCACTCAAAAGACGCCCTCTTAGCGGCGGTGCGCGCGCGTCGTGGTATCCTGTCTTCTGACGTGGGAATCGAAGGGCCACCACGCCCCTTGTACCTCAATGATCATCTTACGCCCAGAAACAAAATGCTGCTAAAAAGTGCCAGGGATTTGAAAACAGAGAAGGGGTATTCCTACTTGTGGATTAGGAACTGCACCATCAATATGCGTAAAGAAGACAATGCGCCCGTAATAAAAATTGCAAGTGAGAGTGACTTACTAAAGATTAAATGACTGTTATTCCTCTTATTTGCTTTATATTCTTACACACTTTGTCACTTAAATGTTTACTCAGTGAATTTAATTATTAAGTTTTCATCACTTCACAACAAAATAATAGAAGGTACGTTGGCTTGTAATGTGCATTTTGTAGTAATTCAAAGTATTATTTGTAATTGCAATGCTAATTTATCAATTTTGTTTATCTTTGTGATCCTTACTAGAAAAGATTCTTGTATTTATATTGCTAACATACTCATGATTTTGGCACGAAATTATAAATTATCAATTGTATTAAAAGTTGCATCTGAACCTCCCCTAAAAATTCGGCTTTTAATGCCGACCCCATTAATATTTTTACTTTTGTACTGGCTTTGTCTAAATTGAACGTTTATTACCAGAATGTGAGAGGTTTAAGAACGAAATCTGATACTTTCTTCGCTAACATATTGAACAATAGCTATGACGTCATCTGCTTAACCGAAACCTGGCTTAATCAGGATTTTTTCGATTCAGAATACTTCGATAACAGGTATTGTGTATACCGATGTGATAGGGATCCAGCTGCCAAAGGCCTCGACCGAGGAGGTGGGGTATTGGTCGCGGTTCGTCGTGGTCTACCGATTCAGCTGAGAACCGAGTGGTGTGCATCAGCTCCCGCTGAAGAAGTTTGGCTTTGCCTAGAACTGGAATGCGTAAGTATGCCTAGCCGCTCCCTCGTGCCCTGTCACTCAAGTATTTCTACTACAACCGCTGTTAACTATAATAAAAAACACTCCGTTCGTCTAAATATAGGGTGTACTTATGTTCCACACGGTGATGATCAATATGATAACCTTAATTGTTTTCTTGATAAGGTATCAGAGCTTATTGTTGAATTCCCAGATGAGTTGTTCTTCATTTCAGGGGACTTTAATGTTACACATGCCATGTGGGAATCAGTTTTTGACTCAAACCATTTATATATAACAAATCCTAACTCTGACAAATTTGTTTCTCTAATTTCTGATTTTTTAGGTGTTACTGGATTACATCAATACAATTCACACGTCAATATTAATGGTAGAATACTTGACCTTATTCTCTGTAACTTTGATAGCACTGTTAATATCTGCTCCGCTCCACTCGTCAAAGAAGATCGACACCACAAATCCTTAGAAATAGACTTACACATATCTTACCAGGACACGTTAAGGGAAAAAACCCGCAAGAAATTACTATTCTTTTCTGCTAATTATACTGATATTCGTAATGCTATTTCTGCTATCGACTGGGAACCTATGCAATCAATGAACACGGAGGATTCAGTAAATTATTTTTACTCAAAATTATTTACCATCATTGATGCAAACGTGCCCACACGCATAGTGAGTAACTCGTCTGGCTATCCAATTTGGTACACAAAACCGTTAATTAAATTAACTAGAGAAAAACGTAAATTTCATTCATTATGGAAAAAATTCAATAATCCACTAGATTATCAGACTTTTAAATTACTAAGATCAAGAGCGGCCAAAATGGAAAGAAAATGTCATAAATATTATATTGATTTCGCTGAAGAAAAAATTAAATATTTTCCTAAGTATTTCTGGACGTATATTAAAAGCAAAAAATCGTCAAATGAGTTGCCCGATGCCATGCATCTCAATGATGTATATTCTAAAGACGGGGCGGAAATCAGTGAATTGTTCAATAGCTATTTTCAATCAGTCTTTGAACCAGATGATGGGTTGGCTCTTGACCCACCGATATCTGAGCATACCGAAGCTCCTGTTGATATGTCCTCTGTGGATCTCTCTGAAAAACATGTTTTTAATTGCCTTAACTCAGTTAATATCTCTAAAGGGGCAGGCCCTGACGGTGTACACCCATTATTTATCAAAAAATGTGCAAATGAACTATCTCCTCCCTTATCTCTCATATTTATTAAGTCTTTAAATGAAGGTCATTTTCCCACAGTATGGAAGCGTGCTCTTATTACCCCAGTTTTTAAGGGCGGCGACAAACATGATGTTACCAAGTATCGCGGTATCTCCAAACTCTCAATGTTTGGGAAATTATTTGAAAAACTTATAACTAATCAGATCACTTTCACTTTATCGCGTCACATGCTGCCCCAGCAACATGGGTTCTTAAAAGAGCGTAGTGTAGAAACTAATCTCATTACGTTTGTAGACTACGTATTAAATGCAATGGATGATGGTTTTCAGGTAGATGCCGTGTATACGGATTTCTCGAAAGCCTTTGACAAAATTAAACATTCTACCTTACTAAAAAAGCTTTCCCAGATCGGTATACACGGTAACCTCTTTCGTTGGATCAAATCTTATATAGAAAACCGCTCGCAAGCAGTCTCGCTTAAAGGATATACCTCAAATTATCAAATTATTAGTTCTGGAGTCCCACAAGGTTCTCATTTGGGTCCCCTCTTATTTTCCCTTTACCTTAACGATTTAGACAAATTCATTGACCCATCTGGTTTTTTGTTGTACGCTGATGATGCAAAACTTTATCAAATAGTGTCTAAGCCTAGTGATTGCATCATGCTCCAAGCTAATTTAAATAAATTTATTGATTTTTGTAACCTTAATGTTTTATTCCTAAATGTAGATAAATGCTATACGATATCATTTTCTCGGAAACTCAACATAATTCATTATGATTATATGATATGCGGTAAAATTCTTAAACGAGTATCTCAAATTAAAGACTTAGGTGTAATTTTGGATTCCAAACTAGATTTCTGTGCCCATATTGATCATATCGTTACTAAGGCTTTTAAAAATCTTGGCATGATTCTTCGTTTGGGTAGAGCTTTTAAAAAGATAATGACATATAAAATGCTTTATTTCGCGTACGTGCGTAGTGTCCTTGAATTTGCTTGCATTGTTTGGAGTCCTATGTATAAAGTGCACATTACTAGAGTGGAAAGAGTCCAAAATAAATTTCTGAAAATTCTGGACTATCGTACTGGACATTTCTTTAAGGGTTATGTTGAAAGTGCCCAGCGAAATAACTTGCCATCTTTACAGCACCGACGATTATTACTTGATGTCTCGTTTTTGTTCAAACTTGTCAATAACCAAGTTGACTCACCTACACTACTTGAGAAAGTTCTATTTAAGGTCCCTCTTAAGTCCTACTCACGTTCTGGTAACCTGTTTTATGTTAAATTTGCTGGTACAAATTACGCTAAACACACCTTTTTCAGACGCAGCTTACAATTTTATAATAAGAACTTACAAGATTTAGACTTGTTCGCCCTAAGCCACCAATGTTTTAAAATAAATGCTCTTAAAGCAATATCTAAACTATAATGTGTTAATCTTATCTTAAAACTACAATATTCACTTTGTCATAATATTTAGTATTCAAAATCCATTTTGATGTCTGTGTGATGTGCCTTTTGTGTTTATGTCTTATGTTGTTTACGTATTTTTGTAACTTTGTTTCTTAATTAAGTGTATTTGTTTTGATTGTTAATTTCAGGAACCTCCAGGTCTATTCTTTACTATTTTTAAATGTATTAAGATTTCTGTGTGACTGTTTGTGTTCTCAATAAAACAAAATAAAAAATAAAATAAAATACTTGCCAAATAAGGACGAACTACAGCAATTTATATGATATAATATGATCTGAAGGATGTATGGTTTAAGCGGATATTTACGATACTTACTGCTCAAATTAGGAATA
The DNA here is from genome assembly GCA_934047225.1 of Ypsolopha sequella. Classification (NCBI taxonomy): domain Eukaryota; kingdom Metazoa; phylum Arthropoda; class Insecta; order Lepidoptera; family Ypsolophidae; genus Ypsolopha; species Ypsolopha sequella. The sequence goes on along the minus strand of OW203983.1, from coordinate 6,836,900 downwards.
AAATACAAAAATAATGATCTTATTACAACAGGCCATTGTGATCCTTTTAGGTGGTTTCTGTCGGGCTAGTACGGTACGTTTCATGTACCATACATATAGCAGTCATCCCTTTCTTTCTGGCAAATATGAAAGTGCCATAGAGACAAACGCTATATATCGTCGATGATAATTCCAAATCCGTTATGTGTTCGATTTTAATTAATTGAATTAATTTTTATTATTATTATTTTGCTTAGTAAAATTATTAGTTTGATTCCAAACACAATCATAATGATTAACTAGACTTTTTAAACATCGATATCAACAGCACTAGCCAAACTGTGGCAACATTAGTGTACAATGAACTGTCAAGTTAGTTCGCCTAATTCTGGACTCGACTTTAGTTTCGGAGATAAGGGCCTTACATTTTTTGTGGTTTTACAAAGATTTTCCAAAATCAGAGTCTGTAAATGTCTAAAATTTGTCAGCCATATTGTATTTTTAAGATTTTTCTTTCTCTTTTTTTGTATTGGAAATTATGTGAATAACATCAAATTTTTCAAATTTTTTTACGCCTTGTTATGTGGGCACACTAATTTTATTTTTGCGGCAAATTTCAAGTATTTTATCTTTAACGGTGCTAAAGTTATGAGACTGGCATACGCAAGGACGGACGGACAACGGCTTCTAACCATAAGAATTGCTTTTGTACCTTTTAGGTACTACGGAACCCTAAAAACTAACGATCTCTCCGTAGCGATAGGCTCCGCAACAGACACATGTAAAGAAGCGGCGACACTGTTTACGGAAGAAGTTGAGATCGATAACAATTCTATGTAGTCTTTATTTATTCGGATGTAAGGAACCCATTGTACGCGAGTCCGACTCGCACTTGCCCAAATTTTATTTAAAACTCATCTCATGTCCCATCTCACCCACTCACTGAAATCATAGTCGGTATAATACGAGTATGTTATTTATTCAGCCACATTCTAGACACCTGCTACAAGCTTAACTCTAGACACCTGCCACATCCTTAATTGAGCAAATTAGAATATTACATAAATATCAAGATTATAATGAAGAGTAAAGCTTTAGAAGTTATAGAAGTGTTTCTAACGATTGTTTGAGTTTTAATCCAGAATGTCTTACATAAAGTAGACTAGTAGTTCGCCCCGAACTGTGAACTTGCGGACTCCCTCTTACAACCCCTTGACTGATTTGGCTCATGTTCAAAATTCTTTTTGTTTCATTTACTCGCCAATTTTCATGACATTCCGATCACCGATACTCGAATTATCTTCAGACAAACATTTATATGCATAAACACGTACATACATATGTACATAGACATACATGCATACAAACGCTGGATTGTTCAAGTGGACTCGGAGAACTTCGTTCACTCGTTCAAAAATTATATAGACTCATCGAACATCGTAAAAATAGGGTTATATTTGGAAGATAAATTTCAAAATTTTTATTGCCACAAGCTACAATTAGTAATGTGAACTAAGCACATTTGTAAGATTGTCTAAAAAATTATATGAAGGTAACGCAGTTGTTTAATAAGGGATAAGCATCAATTCCTCCAAACATATGTTTTTATATTCTTTATTGTACACAAAACAAAATATTTATACAAAGCACTTATATATATCATGTATACATAGGCGAGCATATCTTTAAGTAGAGATTTCTTTCAGCAAACCTCGAATGATTATTAGAAGAACCCTGAGTACGCGAGTGTGACTTATACTTGACCGGTTGTCTTATTAAATTATTTATAATAATAAAAAGAAGTGATACTGACTACTCTGACTAACTACGGCAGCTGGTTCTGTATGTGCTTAGAGCAACGCGGACCTGCCTACGGCTCCGTAGGTCTGCGTTGCTCTAAGTGTATGTGTCAAAAGAAAACGATACGAAGTCAAAAGAAAACAATACGTTGTCAATAGAAAACGATACGTTGTCAAAAGAAATGATACGTTGTCAATAGAAAACGATACGTTGTCAAAAGAAATGATACGTTGTCAATAGAAAACGATACGTTGTCAAAAGAAATGATACGTTGTCAATAGAAAACGATACGTTGTCAATAGAAAACGATACGTTGTCAAAAGAAATGATATGTTGTCAATAGAAAACGATACGTTGGCAAAAGAAATGATACGTTGTCAATAGAAAACGATACGTTGTCAATAGAAAACGATACGTTTTCAGTAGAAAACGATACGTTGTCAATAGAAAACGATACGTTGTCAATAGAAAACGATACGTTGTCAAAAGAAATGATACGTTGTCAATAGAAAACGATACGTTGTCAATAGAAAACGATCTGTTGTCAATAGAAAACGATACGTTGTCAATAGAAAACGATACGTTGTCAATAGAAAACGATACGTTGTCAATAGAAAACGATACATTGTCAATAGAAAACGATACGTCAATCTCGCCATACAATTTTTATCGCTTGACGCAAATTACTGCATTTCGTGGTACGGGGTCCATTACAAAATGCGCAAAAGTTATTGACCAATTTTCCAGCTGCCATAGAAATAGACTTTACATGAAAATGCAGTCTCTTCGAACGAACCCTCCGGCTATGTACTGGGTGGCGCAAAAGTAATGACCCTTTTTCGTTTGGCTACAACTACTTTTCTACAATAAAAAACTGTCATTAGTTTTTTCAATACTATATATTTGGCTATCAAATTTTGTCCCATCAAGATTAAAATATGATGTCTATAAAATAGTGACCTCTGGAGTTGATGCACATTTGAGCCCTATTTATGACATTTTCCGTAACTTGTCGCAACACTTCCGGTGATATGTTCCTTATTTCTCGATGAATATTTTCTTTTAGGGCTGCAAGAGACTGTGGCTTATTCACATACACCACAGATCTCAAATAACCCCAAAGAAAGAAGTTTGGACTCGTCAGATTGGACGATCTCGCAGGCCAATGCTAATCGCCAAAACGGAGATGATACGGCCTGGAAAGGTGTCCCTCACTAAGTCCGTAGCTGTGTGTACCGTGGCGCTGTCTTGTTGGAACCAGATGTGCTCCATCCCCAATTCATCCAAACTGGGTATCAAAAACTCCCGTAACATGGTACTGTAGCGGTCGCCAGTTACAGATACCGCATTGCCTGCAGTGTCTCGGAAAAAATTGGTTCCGATCACTCTTTCGGCACAGACGCCACACCACACAGTAACTTTTATTGGGTGTAAAGGTGTTTCTTGAATAATGCACAGATGTTCAAGACCTCAGAAGTGAGTATTTTGCTTACTAACATGTCCCGAGAGATGAAAATGCGCTTCGTCGCTCATAAGCAATTTTGAAGGAAAATCATCCTCTTCAGGGTTGAGGTTGATGACGCGCTAGCTGTACTCTAGACGAGCCCGGTGGTCAGTAGACAGCAGCTGGTGAATCATCTGAGTTTTATACGGAAACATCTTTAAGTCTTTCACCAAAATACTGTGCAAAATCCGCCTAGAAATGCCCAATTGCGTTGCACATCGCTTCGTTGATGTTTCTGGACACTCTTCCACATCTTCGTGAACAGCATCGATATTTTCGGCTGAACGGCCAGTTCTTGGTCTGCCAGACTTAGGTTTATCCAATGTGGAGCCAGTTCCTTCGAGGCGTGTGGCAAAGCGTCGAAATGTGCGACCAATCGGTGCCGGGCGGTAGGGAAATCATCGACGGAACTCACGGTGTGTTTTTATCATTGATAAATTATTTCTTAAAAACATTGATACGATTATTCCACGTTCTTGGGTAGTAAAACGATTTATGTTTATTTCTGGTGCATTTGTTTACTACACAATTTTTTATTTAAAGAAGAAAGGAGACGCCATTAAAAAATATATAAGTATTTTCTATAGTGCCAGTACTTTTGCGCCACCCAGTATATTGTTATATTGTTTGATGCTTCGGTGGTTTGGACATGTAGAGAGGATGAAAGAAAGTAGAGTGACGAAAGAAATTTATGGTGCGCAAGTCGAAGGAAGAGCTCGACCAGGCCGCCCTGGCCGACGTATGCTGACCAAATTGGCGACATATTGAAGAAGGGCAATGTCAAAAGTACCCTGAATAGAAGAGCTAGTGTGATTAGATTGGTTGATGTGGAAGAGGCGAAATAGGTGTGTCAGGATCGTAGCAGATGGAAATCTGTAGTCGCTGCCTATCCCTCTGGGAGACAGGCGTGAGTATATGTATGTATGTATATTGTATGTCATATTTGATGCTATGTCAAATTGTATGTCATGTATTTTTTAAATGTGTATTACCTTCCATAAATATTTTGATCAAACAACAGACGGCAATTGTATAATCTCAGATTCAGGTTTGTATTTGTTTCTTTATTAGTAACATCTAAAATCCTGGAGATGAGTAGAGCGACCTTCTTACCATCTTGTCTGTTCTGCACATTTACATAATTTTATACACTTATTCGAAAAATGTACTTTTACTTTAATTAAATTCTGAATAGTTATAACTATGTATGAGGTTTTAACATTAAATAAGACAGAGTAGAATGCAAGTGTTTCGTTTAATCTAATTATTCTTGTGTTTTGTTACAAAGGTACTTTCGTAAGTTATAATATTTTACAAACAGGGTGGCGCGTTGGGCTCGGCCAGTATTAGGAAATTTATTTTAATATTCATATGTATTTTAGAACATCAATGATATTTGTTTTGCTGTTAGTTAATTTTAGAGAAATAGTGTTTCCAACAAAAGGGAGCGCGAGAATAACTTAATAAACTTGTTACAGATAACCAAAACCTCAGACATGTACACAGCGAAACAAAAACAAAACAACCTATCAACCTCATCAACTCATCACCTGGCACAGCTCCTTGCCGACAGCCTCGGTGCAAAACGTGTCCCATTATTAACACAGCTATACATACCAACACTCACCACACATCAAACACATACAAAACACAGCCTAATACATCATGCAAAACCAGCAAATGCATTTACCTACTAGTATGCCGTCATTGCCCGGCATTCTACGTAGGTGAAACCAAGAACCCAATACACTAATGAATGAACCAACAGCGACACACACAGCAGATCGCATACAAAAGAACATTTTCCCCATACCTACACACACGCGTTTCTATAATTTGACCTTTAACGACTGTTTCACCCTAAGTATCATTAAATCATTCACACCTCCATTAACCGACATTGAATTACGGACATGGACATGTGACACTTGTAAACAATTTTAGTTTTAAACTATTTTCTAAAAAATAATAAAGTAGGTTTCTCTAAAAATGATGTTGGTTATTTTTGATATTATTTAATCACTGCTCTTCTTGGATGATCGATGATGTTGGTTAGGTGGTTGTGTGATGTTGTTGGTGTTTTTACTTGAAATTTTGAGCGGTCTAATTCGTCGGTCGGTCGGGTCATGTCAATTAAATAAACAACTTACACGTAATACATTTTAATGTATTTAATAAACATTCATAGTGATGTTCAGAGGATCGCCGTGGTCATACGTGGTCATCAAGTCTTACCGGATTACTTTTTTTTATTTGTGGGTTAGTTTTAAAACAATAAAAATGAAACTTACAAAATAAATACATTTTCACGCGTGGCGCGAAATTGACCTCAGAAATTGTGCAATACGAGATTCTCAACTGATGCCGCCCAGTGGGGCCCGAAATGTATCTTGAGTAAAATTCTCATTTTTACCTTTTTATTATTAACTTTTAATAAACTAAAACTAGATTAAAAATCTAATAAAAAAGAGACAAATATCTATATATCAAAAAACTATATCCATAAACATATTTTTAATGATATTATGGTAGCTTTTACCATTAATTTACTTCTAATAAGCATTGTGACTGATGCCGGGCCCGAATGGCCCGAAATATATCTCACTAAAATTTAATTTAACTGTTTTCCTATGTAATTTTATTATAATAATTTAAAAGACTAAGGGTCAATTTTAAATAAGCGTGATATTAGATTAGTTTAGGAATTTACAGCTGTATACACATATATTGTAGCCGATTCTGAAGGCTTTAATTTTAGTTTTAGTGCTGTCAAAACTAAATTTTCATCATTGCAAAATAGTTTATAAGTGTTAAGAACAGAAGCTAAATTACTTTGGAAAAATGTAAGTCTTGACAGCACTAAAACTAAAATTAAAGCCTTCAGAATCGGCTTTAATGTAACAATACGAGTTTAAAGCACTATATAATTTTTAACATCTCATTTCAGAGAAATATCTTTATCAGTCATTGACCTACTACGGTACGTCAATGTTATCATTACATTGTATATTATTGCGGGTTGATCAGAATAAAAAGTAGGCACTCATAAAATTTTAGTCACTACATTTACGAGAATGACTAAATCTACTGTTTATCAATACTCAATAAACTTTACATATTATAATGATGCAACTTTCTTATTTGAACTGCTCTTTACGTCATATGGGCTTGCGGTTTGATGGACCTTCAGACGTTACCTTGACCCGATTTCACTTATTCATGATCTATACCAGGGATGGGCAAACTTTTTCCTACGCGGGCCAATATTTATAAGAAGAATCAATGGGGGGCCAGGCTTTTGAATTTTTGGCTATCATATTTCGTTATTAAACGAAAATATTTGTATTTTTCAAAACAAAGTTATTTGTTGACTCATATAGGTTTCAACTACATTAAACGAAATCTTATTTATGCAAAATAAAATTATATGAACTGATACATATAGACCTTCAAATCAGTAGGTACAATATATGAAATAGAGAAATTGTAGGTAATGAATAAAATAGAAACAACGATTTATTCAAGTAAGCAAGTGCATTATTAGTTTGCCCACCCCTGAACTATAACTATTTTTAAATCCTTATGTTTAAGTTATGTCTCTCAGCAATAAAAGAGTAAAAAGGTCGTAAGAAAAACGTACGTAAGTTGATGACGACCGAAGGCCTGTAAGACCCTACCATCTATCAAAGTCAGTTTATTTATATAAAGTCGGGTAATTTTCCTATTATTTATGTGATATGCTACAGGCGTCAATATTCGATACTTACGAGTTATACAATTCCAAAAATAGCTGGTTTGTTTGCGTATACATAAAGAATACCTGATCGATCGCAAAAACTACATTTTCGCTTTATTTCTCGTCTATGTAACAAACAAAGGCAATACAGCTAATATTAAACGATAGTTAACAATCCGCGAATAAGCTACGGTTGTGACGGCTAGTCTATGGATTGGGTGAGCCAAGCCTGGCTGTTATCTGTGATGGTGGCAGCGAACGAATAAAACATTGTCTGATTAGAGCTGAAAAATGACCCCACGATAAAGTAGGTTGAACACAATTTTGTATGGCGACGACTCCAATAGTCGGCCAACTACTAAAGTAAATGAAAGATTTGAGATCGAATTAAAGATACACTAGTAAAATGACTTAAAAATAATAATATTTTCATATTATTGACACTCCCCCCCTCCCGGAACATATCTTTTTTTATAATATACCAAAATAATTAGACTCCTGCGGGCCTATTGTGTATCTCTAGTTGCCTTCTGGACTGGGTGTCTATCATCAAAAACATAGATATACTATCGAATTCCGATGTCCTAAGGATATTTTCGCACTTGAAGTGACGACACAGATTGTTAATAGTTCAATACCCACTAAAGGCAATTTTGAAATTTCAGTTTTTAGCTTTGTTTTTGATGATAGGCACCTCGTGCAGTTGGCAACTAAAGATACAGAATAGGGGGGCAGAACTTACTAATATTGTTCTTAGCTATGGTCTAATTAACGTAGTATTTTATTTCAATACTTCTTTGTACGATAGATAGACGTGGATGACGGGCAGTTGCAAACTGAACAAATTGTTTTGCTCACCATGTTTATTATTCTCTGATTCTAACATATTTTGGATGGTGAAAGTGGGGCCTTATCTTCTGAAGAAACATTAGGAATTCTTAGAATTGGCTCTTGCATCATGCGGTGAGTGCTTTGTTTTGGATCGGCTTACCAGTCTTACTACCGTCATAATCGGACCCCTCGCCACTGATAGGTACTTAGGGACACCTACCTAAGAGTCATATGAGGTAAATAATACAGAAAATAACCGCATAAATTAAGAACCCGCTCCGAATCGTACTTCATACATATCTAAAAACCGTAATAACTCGCGAAAGTGGAACAATTCAATCAAATAAATTTTAGGTTTTCATTTAGACGGTCAATATGAAGTGGTGTATGTCTCTGATTTTTTCTCGCGTTAAAGACCAGAAAAATATTTAAAATAATGGGTTTTCGCCCTAAAATTAAGTACTTTTACAAGGCTTCGTTAAGTGACTTATGAACATTTAACAAGCAAAGTAAGCACATACACCACTTGGAAGCATCATCAATATTCTAATTAATTAAAACAGAATAAAAAATACCAAGTAATCGAGGCTCAATTAAGGTATTCGGAAATAATCATTATTTCTAACGCAAAGGGCGCAAAGGGCTCAGCACAGTTCGAACGGCGTGGGACAAAGCGTGAGGCGCTTGTTTAGATCAGCCAGCCAAATATGCGCTTTGTTGTCGCGATACGTCTCGCTTTGCATCGGAGTTGGCGTCCGTCGTCCCGCACCGGGTTCTTAAAGCAACTTCGTAAATTCGTATTATTTACCAACAACTACACACAAGTTGAAGGATTTACCAAATTGAACTGAACCACCATTCTTCTTACCGCCATGATGTTTATCTCATTTTCTTCGGTGTACAGTTACATCATTCACTCGTTTATAAATAAAGGATGCCCAGTTATCCTTTACTCCGATTATTCTATGAGGCTGCTGGAGTGAAAATTAGAGACATTCGATGAAGAACAAGAAGAAAATTTTAAATAAACGATTCTAGCGTACATCAATTGTGCGTGCGATTTAGTAAATAAAGTTGAGTTTATGTTCCTTAATAGTTTGTTTTCTACCAGGCCAATTGTCTTCGAGTACCAAAATAGAATGCTAAAATATTTTTTCCTTAACAGGTACGTACGTACAGGTACGTAATGCAAGCAATTAGTTCATTTATAGCCCATGTGGCCCAGGCGGCCGCTACAAGCAAACCTTATCCACTTTGTACGAGCCGACCTTTAGTACATTCAATAATACAGGTCGGCCGCGGCGCAATTCGTGTAATTAAAATTAAAACTTTATTCCATATTAAATGTCAGTTATGACTCCCATGAAACGTAAAAAAGTGTCAAGTTGCAACGCGGCCGACCAAGTGTTAACAAATTTCAGCCGTCCCTACAATGTGGATAAGTTCGGTTATATTGAGATGAGTTTGCTTGTAGCGGCCGCCCGGGCTATGAATGAGCTTTGATTGAATATCCCGCTATAACATAAAGTCTTACTATAATAACTCGACTATATAATCATTATTATAATGTATTATCTCAATAAAAATGTCACCAGCACAATTATGACTACCGAAAAGGATTAGAAAAGGCTTTCTAATCTAATTCCGTAAAAAGTATTTACGCTGTGACCAGCTCACCATACCTGCATACCTGGTATATTGAAATAACGCTGACTTCAGAATGAAATTTGACCTTTTATTTTGAGACACGCAATGTATATAACGAGCCATACTCGTGAATTGAATACTGATCAATAGAGCGAATAATTGGATATCCATTTCAAACAATTTTCGACCACCCGTGTGTTTACAGTTTGGTTCTTACCTATGATTCGCCGTATTTACTTTCGAGCGATGGTAAAGTCTGTTTCTAGGACAGCTGGAAAAACTATAAGCGTCAAAAGAAAAACATTACGTCAATCTCGCCATACAGTCTTTACCGCTTGACGCAAATTACTGCGTTTCGTGGTACGGGGTCCAGTACAAAATGCGCAAAGATCATTGACCGATTTTCCAGCTGCCCTAGAAATAGACTTTAGCTATTCCAATGATGTCACTGGTTGCAGACACTGTTGCAGCAGCAGACATACACGACTACGAGAGTGCTAGAAACATATTTGCACATTCACGAAAGAAGTCCCGCAAAACAAGGCATTTTCGATGGTTAATTTTATTTCATATTTCAAATATTCCGTTTTTTAATCGTTCATTATTTGTTACTATTCATAGTTATAATGATTGAAATAATATAAGAAATAAGTCTCAGCCTATCCCTCTGGGAGACAGGCGTGATTATATGTATGTTTGATACGCCATAAAAATTCGTTTATTCTGTCTACCAAATATTAGGCCATCGGTTTCCGAGATCGTAAAACTGTGACAGACAGACATACTGAATACTGAATATTTATTTACTTAAATTAGTTCGACCTATCCTAGGGTTAGCAAAATACAAAAATAGAAAACTGTTCGGACTAATACCTACCTAAGGCGCCTGCCTTCCGACACTGGACAGAAGCATTCTTTGCTTTTGCAAAACCAACATATTAAATGCGAATATGTGTGCTTAGATACACGAAAGTATTAATAGTGCTATAATTTCGAACAGTTAATTTGTTGTTTTAAGTTATAATTAGTTTTTGATATACATAATAAACATACGATTCAGTGTAAATATATAAGGGAAATTAATAGTTTTTGAAAGAAGTAATAAATAAAGTTTTTGCTAAAAGAAAATCTCGAATTTATGATCACAAGCAACATAACACGCTTTGCTTGTCGTCGCACCTATTTTTGTAATGTAACTGAAACGAGGCCGTGATATTGTATTTGTCGTGACCATATCGTAGAATTTACAATTTCATGATCTGGTTGGGCAGATCGTAAAGTATGAAATCAAAAATCTTTCACCAAAAGTAAAAAATAGGTGCGACGACGAGCGAAGCGAGGAGGAACGTGTTAGGTTTACATGTAAATACATTTGGAGAGCCGAGCGAAGAGGAGCGGAGCGAGGCGACCCTCCCAATTTTAACAGAAATACGATATGGCCAACCAAATCATGAAATAGTCAATTCTACGATATGGCCACGACATATTAATTACAATATCAGTGCAATAATAATGTCACTTGTGAAATTATAATATCACGGCTTTGACAATTTGCCTGCGCCAGATATACTTATAACGTATAACAGAAAGGTGTAGTAATATTTAAAAAGCTTATTCAGTCAATGGTATAGAACAACTTTTACTATGGAACCAACTCTGAAAAAACGAAAAAAAAATCTGCCCTTCTGTAGATGTCGGCCGAGCGGCATTGAATTTTGCTATAAAAGTCGATTTTTTTTCCGTGATTTCAGGGTACTAAAAGTTATTTTATACCATTGACTGAATAAGCTCTTTGCGCTTGGCGTTACCTTTTCCATGAAATGAAAAGAAATATATTTATTTATGTAATGTAGGTATATCAGATACACTTATTACAGGTCGGTTTAATGTAATTTAATTTAAGGCGATATGTAAAAGTTTTAGCGTCCTTGTTACTCCATATGCGAAAAAACCCTCAGTGCGAGAGGGACGGATTCGTGGAAAAGTAGCAAAAAGTCGGTTTTTTATTAATATAAAATGTACTAAAGTTGCTATCAAAATTTCGTTTAACCAGGTCCTAGATACCGTTAAAACCTATCTAATAAAATATAATTGCAGTCCATATGTCATTCTAAATTGTAAAACCAGGAGAATTGGTGTCGAAAAAGACCTTTTTTCAATAAATATTTCTATCGAGCCGAATTTCTCCAATCGCGTTTCTGTTTTAACAGATCCCTAAATAAAGATTCCAAAAATAATATAATATTTTATCAAAATAATACATTATTTACCGAAGTAGATATGCAAGTTCTTAAAGTGTCAATTTTTTTTCCGTAGCGCCTTAATGATCTATGTCTATAGGTAATAGTTTTATATAATAAATAATAATATGGGAAAATACACAAGAAAACAATAAAGGTTAGGTTTCCTTAAATTTAATAAAAAAGGACACTCGAATAAAATAACAAATATAGGAGTATAAAGAATAAATAATAATGCCTAACTCCAACCATTCGATTAGTCTTGCTAAGAAGAAGGGCAAGAAACTTAGCAAGATTATGTTTTGCCATGATTTACCATAACTAGTTAAATGTTTTCTTATGGAAAAAAAAAAGAATCACGGCCGATAATACTTTAATATAATACTATTATCTTCTTACACATACAAAGTACAGACAGATGTTGCAGTTTGAAAAAAAAAAATACACTTTGAAAAAAAAAGTTTGAATGACGCCAGTGTAGGCACTGCGTACTCTAGAGTGAATATTTTCATACAATTTTTTTTTTCAAAGTTTTTTTGAATTTTTTTCATATTTTTTTAATTGTTAAACTTGACCTTCTGGTTGCTTTTCCGGAAAAAAGTTGTATGAACGCCGCTGAATTCCTAGGGAAGTATTTGAGATATGCAGAAAATATTAGGTCTTTATATATGAAATTGCCGTTTTCTGTAGAGAATTTGAAGGAAACTCAATTTTCAGTACTAACATTTTTGCCTTTTTTAGGAATGACAAAACCAAATTATGTAATTTAATTTTTGTATGAATGAGAGAATATTAAGATAACAGCAACATTCATTTAGTGTTTGAAAAGTGTCAGCTGTAAAAAGATATTACGAAAAATGGAAATTTATGGTATTTAGGACGAACTGTTTTTGAAATATCAATTTTGGTTATCAAACAGAATAAAAGCAAAATTTAATACGTCGATGTAAAACCTTAAAATCAACTCTCAAACCAAAAACAAATAATGGAAATAGCTAGTGAATTACAGGAGCTATGAACTCATGACATGACATGAACACATTTCGGCAATTCTATATGTAAAGGCCTATTATATAGGTACTGTTACATTAGTACCAACCAAGTACTCCTTATATACCTGCCTATAGTCTTTAGGCACGAGGAGGGTTTAATGATCAGTTTAACGATCTCAAGAGCCACCTGTACGCATTCGGATAGGATACTTCATGGCGTCTTGTTATACCTATCTCCACCACTGCAAAGTAAACTTTAATGTTACTGGTATTAGAGTCAGTTTGCTTCAGTTTAGTTGCGTAGAGATCAGATTGGATTGGAATACTGACGACTTGGTGTTGGTTCAGTCACTAATATTGGAAATGGACTTTTCGAAGTGATTAAAGTCGATGGCAATAATTGTAGTAATGTCTTTTAGTTCATTTAAGAAATTAAACTGTCCTCCTATCTATCCCAGTCTAATTGAATCTAATGCCTTCCTGTCCGTTAATATGTCATGTTTAATCTGTGGCGAGCACAGAACTTTTTGCTGTAAAAGCAAGTTGTTGGTCAAGAACAACAATAAAAAAAATATGAAAAAATTTAAATAACACTTGAAAAAAAAATTGAATGACGCCAGGGTAGACAATGTCTACCCTAGAGTGAAAATTTCCTATACAAACTTTTTTTTTTCAAAGTGACATTTAAATTTATTTATATTTTTTTTATTGTTGTTCTTGACCAATTGTTTGCTTTTCCAGCAAAAAGTTCTGTGCACGCCACTAATGTTTATTATCTAATCCTACTAAAAAAATTCATCTGTATCCTAGCAAAATTCCTAGCCTCAGTCGGTCCAGCGATTTATTATAATCAGAGTTAGCAAAAACCCAGGTTTTTTTTCAAAAAAATATCTATCCACCGGGTATTTTCGGGCTTTTTCGAGTTAATTCGGATTATTTCGAGTATTTTCAGGAAAATAAATTTTTTTTGTTTATATTTGTTTGTTTTTTTTCATTTTAATCATTCATTTTAAGGTTTGATTTTTTTATATATTTTAGAAAAAAAATATAAAAATGAAAAATATAATCTCCCACATTCATATTTGTTTTAGTATAAGTGAGTAATTAAACGTTGAATTTTTTTATTATAGCTTTAACAGACTTTGCCATAGACAATAAAAAACTCATAGGTTTTTCCACTGGGTTTTACCCAATTTAACCCAGTGGGATTTTTAAGCCCGGGGAAAATCAAGCCACCCCTGGTTATAGTCATACTGCGGATGGAGTACACAGAGAGATGGATTCCGAGGCGGTTATAGGAACTTCCTGTTTGTGACACAAGCCTGAAAATGTTGAAATTGCAAACAAAATTGAAAATTCCTAACTTTTAGGCATGTTTTTTATGCTCATACTGCGATGGCCTGATTGAACATCAAATTGATTAAATTTTGGGTTGCTGTTTACAATTTACTATGCAGGTTGATAATTTACCCCCTAGCTATATCACAGGAACCTAGGTATATTCTAAGTTCGAATAGAAATTATATGTTTTGTTACTTTTGTCTTAATAGAGGTTAGTCTTTTATAACATTTTAAATAAAAAGTAAATAACATTGCTGGTCTTTCAAATAGGTCTTTTTACTTTAGTATTTCATTTGAATCATCTTTATTTCTAAGCATTTTAAGGATGTCTTATACAATAATGCCCTTTTAACCTTGATGATTGTTGTAAATGGGATCCATTATCTAAGCAAAAGGAAATTTGTCTTTTTATTTTAGTATGTTGGCATTTTTTGTGCCATTGCGGCCTTTTTTCCTTAGTATAATGAATATGAAAATATGAGTTAGTTCAGTAGATGCGCCTTCTATTTCAGCAGTATATATAACTCATTTTCAAAAATAATGCACTTACGCCCTTTTTCCTACGGACGGCATAATAAAAGTCTATTATAATTTTAAAATCGATCGCTCGAGCGGGTATAAAAACCTTCTTGAATGTTGGCCATTTCATATTACACTAACGGTTAGTGATTGGCTCTACCTTTGAAAGCGATAAGTGTTGAAGTTGGATAATAAGGCCCCAGGACTCGTTCATCTCGTTTCTCTAAAGTAGCAGAAGTAAGCACTATATGGCTTAGTGCTGCGTCGATGTATCGGTAGTTGGCTTTGAAAAAGTAACAATATCGATAGTTCGATACTACCAATCAATACAATCGACACTTTTTTTTAATTTTAAAGTGTTGTGTCGGTAGCCTTTTTGATTAAAGTAAATGAAACCGTCGATATTGTTATTTTTTGCAAGATTAGGAAAGTTTCTGAGAGTTACCAGTCCACATCTTAAATGGTGTTCCAATCATTAAAGGAATATTTTGTTGAACGAATTATGGCAAATTATAGTTCAGAGTTTAGCCCAGTAACAATGAAAAAACCAAAGGGAAAAAACCTATTATATGTACACAGGAAAAAACAATGAAAAAAAAAATCTTTGTAGACGTTTGTTGTTATTTGTTGTTACGTCTTCAAAAGTTTTATGAATGACGATAAAGAATTTATAAAGTAAAAAAAAACTGTTTGATGTTTAGTAATTTAAGTTGTATGAACATGGCCCAAGAATGTGGAATACCATCATTAACTTTTCGTAGTTTTCCAGTCCCGTGTAAAAATTATAGTTTTATTGATTCAATACTAAATATGTTATAAATCATATGTTTTCATTGTTTGAACCGATTTGTCTACACTGGAAATTAGGTTCACAGTGAGATGCTAAATATTCTTGATTTGGACTAGCAATTGTTCTTTCATCTTTATTTAATTCGTTAGATAGATACTTGAAAGTACTTCGAGGTACATCAAAGATTTTTTTTTTTAAATGAAGCGAACTTATTAATGTGTGCTCAAACAAACGGCGGCGGCCAAATTTTCTTAAGGTAAGTTTCGCAGCTTCTATCCACACATCTTTGGAAAACGATGTACAAGAAAGTAAAGAAGATAAGTAACCAGGCCCAGCGCAAACTCTTTGATCCTAAGACCCACACACAGGTGAGTGATTGATGATATAAAAAATACTTTTCAATGCAAGTGCTCGTAAAGGCCCACTTTTTATGCATCAAAACCAAACAGAAAGTCGATTATTTTGCCCTAGGCCTTTATTGTTATTTCCTTTTTTAATTTATTTACAATGGTTGCCTAACTTGCAGCCTTTCCTGTGTACCATAGATGTTATACTTTTTTTTTCCACTGTTTAACGGCTCTGGAAACAGTCCTTTTGAACCAGTCATAATTTAAAGTTCACAAGATTATATTTGTTTTATTTCCTCACACTATGCATTGAAAAACGTAGTATGATACACGGGCGTAAGAGCAATAAAATGCTCGGTTACGTTTAAAACACTCGCTACGCTCGTGTTTTAAATCGTAATTTATTCCTTTTCGACCTTGTAGCATAAACTACTATAATAAATAGTGCTTATGTGTATGAAGTATTTCACATCTCATCTATCTCTCACCTGTGGGTTTTAGGGTCAAAGTGTTTGCGTTGGGCCTGGTAACTTATCTCCTTTGCTCTCCGTACTCCCATAATTTCACATCTTGACACAACAGGCATAGTTTACTGGTTAAAAGTTTTAAAAGTATTACCATTTAGTTTACAGCCCGGCCCGGATGTTTTGTTTTTTATTTTTCTTGCAGGCTGACATTGACCTGTTAGTAAAAAGTTAAAAAAGTTTCATAACAATAAGACTCACTCGCTCCGAAACGCACCATTATGCATACAGAATAATACAGAATATACAGATTACAGACTATAATGTCTATGACCTTAAGTCGGTAAAGAGGAGTAGAGCCATCTATATCAAAACTTTGAACCAAAAATTTAAAAATAAACTTTCCCAATATCGATAGACTATCGATTGTCACGCAACACTACCTATCACTTGTAAGGTTGGCCATTAAAAAGTCTGACGATATAATCTTATCGTTTTACGCCAATATCTAAAACTTTAGTATTCATCCTTCAGGGACTGCACCAGTTCTGTTTTTATACGATGAGCTCTGATGACAATTCTAAAAACAATTGAGATGGGAAGTGAATAATCGATTGCGCATTCAACTGATTTTATGCAGAATCTATTATTATTGTGAACAACATTTTTAAAATATACTTAAGCATTGTTTTGGTGCTCAATAGTGTTGATTCAGTGTAACACGATATAACTTATTTAACAGGACTAAACTTAATTTATGCGTTCTGTCTTTTTATTTCTGTATCGCAAAAGGACTCTTAAAATAAAGTCAGTCCTGTCAAATAAGTTAAGTCGCGTTACACCGAATCGACACCAATTTCTACCTAAATGTATAACTTAAGCTATTATTGTTGGAAAATTATCGACTGAAATTTTTGTGCATAAAAAAACACATCGAAGCTGACAAAAATAAAATAGTTTTGTATGTTTCATTTTTGTCAGTTTCTTTGTTTTAACTTTTATTAATGCCGTAATTCAAGTACCTAATATAATTATAATGACGTCACAATATATTTTTATCTACTCCAATACTGGAATAAGGTAATTACAACATCAAAAGCGGTTTCATAAGTACCTACATTGTTTGACCGATGTTATAATATTACATTATAAAACCGTAATTCTGCGCTGCGATTGGCCAAATTTATTATAACACCGCTAGAGAACCAATCATAAGCGATACCGGTCTGTTTTATTTTCTTTAGCCACACCCTCTTGCTCTTCCCGCTTCTGCTTGGTCTCAGGCACCTACACTAATTGAAACAGGCTAAGGTATCATGACATATGACGATTGTTGTTTTTCTCATTTTTCGTGAAATTTGATGATCGTAGTATTGTGTACAACTGAACATAATTAGACATTGGGACACTCGCGCAAAACTATTATGAAACTCACTTCGTTCTTTTCGTAGACAAGCACTCCTGTCCCAGGTCCCACATTATGTTACAGTTGCACAAAATACTATTACTGAAGTGTATTTTCATTATTCTTTAATAACCGGAAAACTATGCATTTTAGCACTAGTATATTTGCGTTCCGTTCTAACAGCAATTCGTTTAGATTAAATAACGTTTCTTCGGGCACAAATACGCGCTTTTTAGGGCATGCAGGTTTCCTCACGATGTTTCCTTCACCGTTCAGCAAGTGGTAAGTAAGAAAAAATACTGTGCACAAAAATTGCGAAAAACTCATTGGTACATGCCCGGTACATGATCGAACCTGGATCTCAAGATTGAGAGGCCAGCATTTTACCCCTGATAGTCCAAATCAGTAATTTTAATGCAATTGGATTTGCCACAGTTGGCAATGAAAATTATTAATTTATATTTAAAAAGCAAAACTTAAAAAAAAATGTATTAAGTAATTACTTTTCTACTTTGTAGCTAGTGAAGCAGTATTTAGGCGTTATACCTAAAACGTTCTTTATAGTTGAATCTAAAAAATTCGTCCATATATTTATATGTAGCTATCTTCTTGTAGAATATTTTCTGAATGTATGAATGTATTCGTGATATTTACTTGTTTCCTATTTCAGATTTCCAAATAGCCAGCGAAATAGCTTCCTAGAAACGTCTCGTACGGAAATAAAACACGCACGTGAAAAGAAAACCATCTCCTTGCTATTGGCGTGCATGGAACCGCCTTCCGGAAAAGCAATCAGAAAGTCAAGCTTGACAAGAAAAAAATATTAAAAAATTTAAATTACACCTGAAAAAAATGGTATGAAAATGTTCACTCCAGGGCAGGCAGATGCCTATCTTGGCGTCATACAAACTGTCTTTCTTTAAAGCGTCATTAAAAAAATTTCACATTCATTCAATTCAAACTTGACTCTCTGGCCGCCTTTCCGGAAATAAGTTCAGTGTACGCCACTGTAGGTATACACGATTCAGGAAATGACGTTGTATCGATCGGAATACTATCACATATCTACATTGACGTAACTAACTAGGTCAATGCATATCTATTAGAAATCTCTATTTCACTGTTCCGAACAATAGCAATGGTATTACATAGAGCCACTGGTAGCGTCTTATTCGCAACAGTAGGAATTGAGGTCCTTCCTAGAGATATGTGATTAAAATCATTCCAATCAGGCGCGGTCGCATTCTAAGATTTTGGGGGCTCAATTCTACTTTATGTTTGCGGTCTTAAGAGCGTTGTCGGTAAAAAACACGCGTGTATGGCGTAGACACAGACACGACGTCTTTTCGGCTCGCGCACCCGTTGATAACGCAGTTTTAAAATATTTATTACAAATTAATGACAATATGTATTATTTTGATTTTTTTTATTTCATGTTTATAAGGATAAGAAAGTTCATATAAAAATATATTAATACACTTTGATAAACAATTTGTATAATATAAAAAACTGTTATTAACTTGGTCAATAATATTGTTTTTACGTCGTTTTGTTTCCCAATTTTAGTGACAATCATGAATATTTTGTTCACCAACACTAACAGTATCTTTCCGACATCCACATTTTTGTTTTCAGATATCCACGATTCATTGTTTTGATGCGGACACCTCGTTCACGCAAAATGTAAATCTCTTCTTATTTAGTTTTACAGTTAATTCTTGCAATTTGTGTGTATTGTTTCCTTTTTTCCAGGTAAGATTTAATTAAATTAATCTAATAAAATTCCATATATTTCCCCTTATACAATCTTATATCAATCTTATTTAATAGTATGTTGTGGTCCACATAATCAAGTGCTTACGTCATATCCATGAATATGGTACATACTGGAGTTTTTGAGTCAACATTAGTCATAACATAACAGTATTTAAAATCTTAGTCTTATTTTGCCTAAATCCATTCTGTTTCATGGTCAAACTATTACGTTTTCTAAGTATACGAATATTTCCTTATAAATATATTCTTCAAAAATGATCACTTCTCGGTATTTTTTCTTAAAAAGAGGTTTGATTACTGGCATTTTTCAGAGGTGTAATAATTTCCAGTATGTCTTGTGGAGAACATATTTAAATAAACATTGAATTTTTGCGACTTAAAATATGACACCTTGAGTTTTTTCTAGAGTCTCTTATTGGTTCGATTTTATCGATAAAATAGTTGTTCAGTGCGTTGGCTATCATTTGGAGACTTATTGTTGTTGTATCGTAGTTATGCTGTCTTTTCGTACATTTAATTTTGAATCATTTACAATAAGCCAAGTTTTTTTTTTATTTGTTGTTTGAGGTTTTAATTTTGTAATTATTGTTTGTTCGCTTAGTAAGTTTAATTATTTTCTTAACTGTTTTAGAGTACATTTGAAACTTGTGTTTGTTAATTTCAGTCGATTTTAATCTGTATATCCAAAGACGGTCTCTTTTCTAGAACAAAATTTTATCCCTCGAGATACCACATTTAGGTGATTTATATGTTTTAATTGTAATTATTTTATACGGAAAGCACAGATCGTAAAAAAGCTTAAAATTAATTAATATTTAATAAATTTGTTTTATGATTTGTTTGGGTATATAATTCACTAAAATAGAGACTTTCTAGGCATTTGTTAAACTTATCCATATTTTCAGTGCTATAATCGCGACGTTCAGTCCACCAGAAATTTGTTATGGGTATTTTTTTAGTTGGACATTTCAATAGTTGAGCAATATGATTGGATAAAGAAAATTCGCTTTAGATTTTTTCCAAAATCATGTGCGAAATTATCAATACAAATCTTACATGTTAGTCTAGTTGGATGTCTAGTTTATAGTTTTAAATTAAAATTTAGCAGTAGACATTCGAGTTCTAATGATATGCTTTTCTCATTTAAAATGTCAATACTGAAGTCTCCAATAACGTGCTTTTTATTTTTCTGACGTATAATTCGTAATAGTTTTTCTAGCTTGACAACAAAAAAAGCCAGATTATTTGCTTTCGGCACGCTGCTTATAAATAGACAAAGAATGATGGTATTATGAGATGTTAGCTCCACAACACAACAATCAATCACTCCTTTTATGGAGAGTTTTGATACATCTGGTAATTCTTTGTAGGTATGTCCATCTCCCATTAATATACTATTTGATCTGTATTTAGACATGAAAATATTTAGACCTGTGAGATAAATTGTGGAAGTATGAACTTTTATTTCTGGATGCGTATTGCGTGTGTAATTACTCCTATTTTAATTGTGTGCTATACGTATTTTACCTCTTCCCCTTGCGTTTTCCTCAAAAAACGGCAAAAAAAAATATTCGGGAACACAGGCGATAACAGCCCCTGATCGTATAAAATATCGCTCATGATATTGCAGTCATCCGCGTATATTTCGATATTACATTACTGGAGTTACGTTCGACAATTCCGACTCAAACTATTTGCTAGCTTGCTAAATTGCTTCAACTGCCTACATATAAAATATAACAGACATTTCGAAGGATCACGACTTGGAAATAATTTGTTTTCTGCACCGAGTCGGCTTGTGTACTTTGCCTGCAAGCGTTGTTGGTACCAGTGTGAATCGATTTTTTTCACTACCAACGTAGGGATACGAACTTACGAACTACGAGTACATACATGAAGTCTATCCAAGTAGCGCATCTACTGTCTCACAAGAAAGAGATCCCCGAGCAAGCGCTGCCGAGCTGTTTCTAAACTCTTTTTTTTTGTGCTACGTTCTACTTTTGCGGTTTGTAGGTACCATCAGAAAATGTTCTAAAGGCCTTCTTTTCGCTTTTATTACAATCGTATTTAGGACGTAATAAAGCGTCCATTACGACATTCTAAATAATTAAAATACGTAATTTTTGTGTTTTATTAATCGTAAAACAATTTTAAATAAAAAATAATTTAAATTGGTTAGTATTTATGGACTGATTAAAGGTATTTATAGAACGGAAATCCCAGTGCATCGAAATATGATTTTTCAATGCATGTGCTCGTAAAGGCCCACTTTTTATGCATCAAAACCGAACAGAAAGTCGATTATTTTGCCCTAGGGCTTTATTATTTTTTTTTTTTTATTTGTTTGCAATGGTTGGCTAACCTGCAGCTTTTCCTGTGTACCATAGGTACTTTTTTTTCCACTGTTTAACGGCTCTGGATACAATCCTTTTGAGCCAATCATAATTTAAAGTTCACAAGATTATATTTGTTTTCATTTCCTCACACTATGCATTGAAAAACGTAGTATGATACACGGGCGTAAAAGCAATAAATTACTCGGTTACGTTTAAAACACTCGCTACGCTCGTGTTTCAAATCGTCCTCGTAATTTATTCCTTTTGGCCCTTGTAGCATAAACTACTATTAGTTAGCTCACTATCATATTATTTATTTACATACTTCCTTATACGGAACTAATATTATTATGTTAGTAGGTGGGGTTTGCAGGCCATTCGGTGTATTTTGTACACAGCGTGTTAAGATGAAGTTTGCGGAAGCTGGAAACTGGCGATAGTACTCGTCCATATGAACTACTTTTGGCTCCATAGTAAAAGTTGTTCGTATGGACGAGTACTTGTATCACCAGTTTCCGGCTTCCGCAACTTCATCTTAACACCCTGTGTGTCATCTTAACATAAAAGTGTCTATACAATGTGTAACAGAAAGGTGTAACCATATTTGAAGAGCTTATTCAGTCAATGGTATAGAACAACTTTTACTATGGAACAAAACCTGTATCTCGAAAATTTTTTTTTACTCTTTCATAGAAAAATGCAAAGCCGCTCGGCCGAAATGTATGGAAGGGCATATTTTTTTTTTGAGATTTCAGGGTTGACTCCATAGTAAAAGTTGTTCTATGCCATTGACTGAATAAGCTCTTCAAATATGGTTACACCTTTCTGTTACACGTTGTATAATAATACGTTTTTTTTTGTTACAGAAACTGCTACACACCACAGACGTCTAAAATATTACTCGTATCATTACAAATTACCAAAAACAAAAGAATCGCAAACCTACCTTATGACCTCGAAAAACCCCTCAAAAGCGATCAATAGATTGGATGGCTTTTTTACGCCGAAGTGATTTATTTTATATGACACTAAAGTCGATGAGGGAAGCTGGAGCCAGGGCCGGGTCAGGTTAATTGCAACATAAATTATTCCCAGTCTCTATTCGAGTAAAGCGAATATAATCTCTGAATCGTAAGATGATCATTTGATCATAGCGTCATTTCACTCTATTGATCCATTTGATTGCAATAGATTCAGATTCAAAAAACGAGTTTTATATAAATTGAATTTTCCTGATTCTTAGTAGCTCTAGTACACTTTACTCAATTATATTAATAAGTACTTTCACTTACATTCATTTCATTACACACTTCTCACACACGCACACTTTTATGCACTTATTTTAGTATTCATGTAAAAATAATAACAGTGCTAATTATTAGCCAATTTGACTGTTTTTTTTTTCAATTATATATTTGTGTCTAGTTAAATAGTTCTATGTACTTTCGTTAATGTACTATTGTGGATATCTGTTATTGGCTTTATTTCTTGTATTTTTTGTTAATATTGTATTAAGTTTTATGTATTGCTGTTGATGTCCCTAATAAATATAATAAAATAAAATCATCATAGTGAAAGGAAATTAATTTTTTAAAAATTAAATACTCATTTTGAGAAAACCGCTGCTTATATTTAAAAAGAAGTACTTAAAACTCCACAAATTATAATAAAACCTCACCGGACTATAATTTATAAATATCCTAAAAAAAGTTACTCGAGGATTTCCGAGAAAAACTCATGAATGGTAATATTTTTTAGAGTAAATTAATTTAATTTTGGACTTTATCATTTACCCTCTGAAATTTCAAACGTTGTATAAAAATAGATATCAAATTCGGCATAAGCCGCTGTTTAGGCTCTACGATTCAATAATGAAAAAGAAGTGTTTAAAATAGATCGCGTCACATTTTAAGAAGATCCACAATGCTAAACATCGGCTTTGCATTGGATTCAGTTCCGCCAATGTAGATGGTAAAAACTTGAAAAAAATATGGCGTGTTTTTTGACTCAAGACAATTATTAATTACACTGCATTAATAAACATACTTTCAATCTTCTTTTAATTATAATAAGCATGAATTCCAAGAAAAAAGCAATTCAGTTTCCATATTTCAAAACTGATTGAAACTAAACTAACACACGTAGGAAGAATGGGCGGCCGTTGGTGTTGGATGCAACTTGCGTCGATACGGTGGAGCCATCCCACCTTTCAGCGACCGCTTCCAGAGTGGACGCGGCGGCAACGTCAGCGGAGTCAGACAAACGGCGCAAATATGCAGCCCTAGGTGAGGGCTACATGTTTGTGCCCTTTGGAGTCGAGACACTCGGACCGTGGGGACCGGATGCGCGACGTCTCTACAGAGACATCATCGCGCCTGATCGACGCTTCCAGTGACCCGAGGGCTGGAGCCTATTTCGGTCAAAGAATTAGCCTCGCTATTCAGCGAGGCAATGCTGCCAGCCTTCTAGGTACACTACCGGACGACGGTGGTGATCTGGCCAGCATTTTTATTTATTATAATAATTTTAAAATTATGCATGTATATAGCTTACTTTATACTTTATTTGTATTTATAGGTCTATTCTAATTTTTAATGTTATTTAAGTTTTATTTTGGGTCAATAAAAATATTTAATTCCTATACACACGCAGATACTTACTAGGAAAAACCATCTTTATTACATAAAGAAATTATAGTTAATGTCCTAATGTAGCCGCAATTTCAGAATAACTGAAGTTTTGCGTGTGTGGCATCTGATTAGAGCAGGATAGACATTTAAAAAACAAAAATGTTAGAGCAGGACTGAATTTTAGCATTGTGCAGCCCCTTAAGGGGGAACGATTCGTAGCCTCTACAAAACGCACAGCTTAAGATGATTCTTTTTATTTTTGAATTAAAGGTTTTAAATAAATGTGATTTATGTCATTTCGCGAACATAGTTTTATGTCAGTTAGGCTTTTCCGGTAAAATGTTGTTAAGTTATGCATTACGTTGTAAAATCACATTTATAATATATCGGAAATTAAAAAATAAGAACTATCTTAAGTGGTATGTTTCGCAGAGGATACGAATCTTTCCCCCTTAACAATAAAATGTTTGTCCATCATGACAGGCCACCGACGTGATGGACTAACAGTGATGGCAGATTGGGGGGAATTCCCCCAAATTTGGGGGGTTTTTATAGCTATGGGGGGACAATTGGGGGGTTAAGATTCTTGGGGGAATTTTATCAGCAAATAACATGAACGCTTTAGAAAATTGTAAGAAAATGAGCCCACAGAATGCAACATCTTGAAATAAAATCTGATATTACAGATTAAGCTTCATCTTTCAAGATCGTCTGCAATGATGTCGACTAAGTGTCATAAGAACAGAATACTTTCAAACGGCCTGGAAAGCAATACACTGAAGAGTTCTGTGATAGAACAGACGGACATGTTGGCAAATGAGGATAAGTCACATAACGGGAGAATCCAATTTTGACTATTACATTGCATGTGTTATGATTTTCTGAGTACACTACTTTTTGATTTTTTGAAATCCGTCCATAAATGGCAAAGTTATTTAATATTTTATCGGGCTTGATTTTAAAACGCGCGCCTCCCGCCCGTGGATGCCGATGTCGTCATCACACACAGACCCCGCGCGATCGCAGTCGTCCAGTACGCACATTCGTGATTAGTAGCGAACACTCGGTTTTTTTTCGAGTTTTATGCATTATCGGTTTATTGTTTCGGTGTTCTGTAATAATGAGCAACAAATTGGAAGATGGATTCGAAAAAGGATAGTCAGATAATCTACCTAAAGTGGATTCTTTCATGGTTTTTGAATACTTAAACAATCATGTGAAGTATACCAGCGCTGAAATCCGAGGTTGGAAGCTTCAACGGTAAGTACCTACCAAATTTAATGTGTTAGTTAGTGAGTTTAGGCCTAGGTACTTTTTCCCATGGCTGTT
Source organism: Ypsolopha sequella (assembly GCA_934047225.1). NCBI lineage: Eukaryota > Metazoa > Arthropoda > Insecta > Lepidoptera > Ypsolophidae > Ypsolopha > Ypsolopha sequella. Next base: position 6,811,234 of record OW203983.1, on the reverse strand, counting down.
GCGGTAGGTAATGTGAAAATAATAAAATAACCTGGGTAAAAAGGTACATGGACAGCATAACACACTCCATCATAAAAACGTTAGTCAAGTCAAGTACCTACATTATTTCTTCCTACGGAGTTCGAGTTGATGTTTTTGTAAGCAGGCAACTGCAGGCATGATTCATTGCGATTTAGTAAGTGCCGGTTTCAAGTTCACCTAAACATTATAGACCGGGAGCGCGCCGTAGATTAACTAACATTAGCGGATACCTACCATGTTTTTTGTTTCGATGCACTTAAATGGTGCAACCGCATCAGGTAATGTGATGTAGGTATTTAATGCTGTATGATTATTACAGGTCTGTACGAGAGTCATATGGCGACGATGCCGTAGGGTATGTCCAAGTCCAAAGAAATGGAAATGTGTGCACAGTAAAGGCAAGAATAACACCGGAGCATAAAGTAAAAACTAAAGGTTATAGCTGCACTCTCAAATGTGAAGAAAATGATAAAACTATTATTGATGTTACTTGTCATGATTGTGCTGCAAAAAAGGAGGTTGCAAACATAGTGTAGCATTTCTTATGTGGATACACAGACGCAGTGAAGAGCCTTCTCCAACTGAAAAAAAATGTTATTGGGCCAAACCAAAACTGGCCACAGTGGGCACAACCTTGAAATTTATAAAAGCCAAAGATATCGGTTCCAGCGCTGGAGATATTGACGATAACGCTAATGTAAGAAGTGAACAATTTTTTAACAAACTGGTGCACAATATACAGTTAAATTCTATTAGGATTCAGTTAACAAGTTACGTTACACAGAATGAACTTACGAAATTATCATTGCATAACTTGATAAATGATTATAAAAAAGAAGGTAACGACACGAACAGTGCACAAGGCTTCATCGATTATTGTACAACAAAACAAACACCAGAAAAGTGTTCAAAAATAGAACAAGAAACTCTATCTCAAGCTCAGTCTCCTTTATGGCATGAGATGCGATATTGCAGAATAACCGCGTCAAAAATACACGACGCCGCCCATTGCAAAACCCCTGATGGTTCATTAGTTGAGCAAATATTCGGTGCAACCATACCAGAAACTCCTGCAATGCGAAGAGGCAAAGTACTGGAACCTGATGTTAGGGCAAAAGTAGCAAAATTGAGAAAATTTGTAATCGAAAATGGTGGGCTGTTTTTGAAAAGTGATTGGCCTATTTTAGGTGCATCTCCTGATGGCTTAACACAAGAATATGTCATAGAAATAAAATGTCCCATGACCACACAAGGCAAAGAAAGCTTTATTAAAAATAATCGTCTCACAAACAAATCAAAAGGTCAAATCCAGCTGCAAATGTTTTTTTGCAACAAAACTAAAGGGCTTTTTTGTGTTGCTGATAAGAATTTTGAAGCTAACAAAGAAGTAGAAATCTTTGAAGAAGATTTTGATGAAATTTACTGCAAAGATCTTTTGGAAAAGTCAACAAGTTTTTGGAAACACTCAGTCTTTCCTAAATTGGTCAAAACTTAGGTTAAGGTATAAAAATAAACAGATGGCTTAAGATATAAATATTGTTTTATTTTAAACTTGGTTTCTAAATAAGCATTCTTGAAGATTAACTACTCCACAAGCAGATGTCACAACATAGTCTAATATTCTAACATAATCAATGTCAACACATGCATGAGGTGCAATCATTTCAAACTCCCTTAAACGCCCTATACTTCTCTCGACGTGTACTCGAAGGGCCGCTATTCTTTTAGTTTCTAAAACTTCTTCTTTACTTAGTTTTGATCCCGAATCCCCTAGGAGGCCTTAAAAGTTTGCAACCTTGACGTTCAAGTAAATGAGCTATATTCTTAAATCCCCTATCAGCCATCACTACGTCACCGGGGGATAACATCTGAAGAAAACCGCAGTCTTCAAAGATAAGGGCGTCCGATGTCCTTCCTCCATAACCTTCGGATATGAAGTTTATAAGTCCATTAGGTGTTATCGATATTAGATATTTTATAGTATTCGCATTTTTATATTGTGACCACGTCAGCGCCTGATGTACTGCTGAGCTAGGTTTCTCGATTTGAATTTCTAAACAATCTATGATGCTGACGACTGTTGAATAACGCCTCCTAAAAGGTATCGGAAGATTTGAGCGAATATCGTCGCGAGGAGGAATAAAAATCAGTTTCTCCATGCATTGAGCAACCTTAGGTATTGTTTCTTTGAAATGTCTGGCGACTGTAGATTCCGAAACTCCAAATTGAACAGCAAGCACGGAATTCGGTTCACGCCATCTCAGTTTTTTCAAGCTCAATAATACATCCATCAGAGGTCTCTCAGTAGATTCACTCAAATATTCTAAACAGAAATACACTTGCGATGGTAATCCGAGAAAAAGCTTAGGTTCTCTAGATATAGACATTAAAGTTCCTTTTTGCATGTGTTCCTTAAATAACTCAGTATCTACTTGTCGTTTCATTTCACAGGCGTCAGTATTTACACTGAATCCACTTAGGCTCGCAGAAACTGATGAGGTATTAGAGTAAGATGTGAAGCTATCATGCATTGGTTCCCGATGATGATCCCGACGATGTTCTTTTGGTTTCACCGTTTTTATTTTAAGAGCAAACTCTTCAACCCGGTCAAAACCGGCGTCAGTATTAATGCCCTTGCTTCGAACTTTTGGCTTTATATTAACTTGCACTGCGAGTGATTTATATTTAGGATCATTGTGTAGATTTGCCGCATTATCTTCTTCAAGCGGGTTTATAGCCTCTGTATCATTTGAATTAAAATCAATCGTTTCACACGCCACGAACTCTTCTTGTGTTATTAGGTTTTCATGACCAACTTCCGGATTAAGCACTCTTTCAAAGTACTCAATCTGCTGTCTTTTTTTATATCCAGTCCGTTCTACAACGGCGTTATCCTTTCTTTGGCAGTCAAATTTATGCGGCAGAACTCCTTTTTTTAGTCTTAGTTGACCACCCATCAATCGGTACCTTATATAATTTTCCATGTCATTTTCGACCTGTAAAAAGTAAAAACAGATTAAAGATTCTTTATTTTATTTTTAAATAATACTTTACTTACTGAGAAAAGCAGATCCAAAAAATAGGTCCTACAGCAAAGAAATTAAAATTCGAATCATTACCTATTGTTGATAGGTATTCATTATCGTAGATAAAAATGCGGTAGTCTCCCGGACTACAAATATCATACCTACGTTGATTATTGTTTATTGTTATTACCTCATACGATTGTGTTAAGGTTGAGACAATATGACATAAAAGGATTAAGTTTTAAGGTTTTTGATTCCATTGATCGATAAAATAGGTGACATTTACTCAATAATACGAGGAAATAGGTATACGTCAAGTATAAGGTATAACGTAGGAAAGGTACTTACGTCGAAAAGATCTTCGCAACAGTAATGAGTACTTTTGCTTGATAAAGGATCTCTCTTCATAACACTACACCACTTTTTTCTAGCTTTTTTGTCTGTTGGAACATGAAAAAATAGTTTGTCGGGCGTACTACTACTTGTACTCTTGCACTTTGGCACGACACAATATTTGTAAGACATTTTTAAGGATATTGATACACAACAATAAATCTATAACAAAGCGACCGTGACAAGCACAGCTCAAGAACTGCGCGGGAAACAGAGTACACCTACAGAACTGAAGAGCGCGTGCGGGGTCGCGCCCCGGGTATGTGTGGGATGACGTCACGCGCTCGCGGCTGGTACTGGCGGGCGTTATTTGAACTGCTACAGTAAAATTGCTGTACTTTCGACATTTCTTGTCCGATTTGGATATTTTTTTCACCATAAGTCATGTTTTTTTTACTGTCATCGATCTACATACTTAACAAAAATCGTGACTCTTCCTCATTGGTATTAGGATTTTTGTCATTGCCATTTTCTAACGCTTTTGTGGAAAGCGAAAGAGCCCTCTCTCAAGTAGTAAATTATTAAAGACAAACTTTGAAACAGGACGACCACCCACACTGCCGAATGCATTTTGAGAATACTTAAATCCTGTAATCCTCTAAATCCTGTCTTGTTGGTGCGCCATTGGGTTGATCTTTTTTATTAAGGTTCCTTGCAGACTACGGAACCCTTATAGGTTCGCCATGTCCTCTGTCTGTCTGTCCGCGGCTTAGCTCAGAGACTCTTGGAACTAGAAAACTGTAATTTAGCATAGGTATAGATAGGTACATGTTAATCACGCCGACAATTTTCTTTGACCTTGAAAATGTTATTCTTTGAATACTGTATTTTGCTCATGTTAAATTTATAGTGATCTTCTGCCGTTTTAAACAATTCGGGATTATTTTTTACAAAAATTCCTATTTCTGATATATAAGGTCTTTCAATTTAAATGGAAAGTAATTTAAGAGGTGTTACCTGTATCGTTAATACATCACATTGCACTGAAATGTACTTTTTTTTGCGCGAACTTTTTCTTCACTTGTCCATACAAACTGAGTGATCAAAACTGATCAGACCACTTTGTACTGAGTTGTGAAAAAAAAGTTCGCGCAAAAAAAGTGCTTCGCAGTGGAATGCGATGTATTAACGATACTGAATCACCTCCTAAATTACTTTCCATTTAAATTGAAAGACCTTATATACATAGACGCTAACGTAAGAACTTTTAATTTCTTAAACAATGGTCTGCATGAGTCTATGGGCTTATCCCCTCATCTTTATCATTAGTTCCGAGTACGCTCACGTGACTCACTGCAGTGAACAGCACCAAAATGTCGATAATCAAATTTCATCATTGTCTGGTCGTCAATAGCCAGCGTGGCTACTTGTATTGTCAAGTTGTTTATTCGGAGTCTATAGTCTATAGTCTGTACGAATTCCATACACATTGGGAAGTCATACACAGGATTTCGAGAAGTTTACCTTGTCTATGGTATCCGACAAGCTGTGGGGCTGTATATAGCCTCCCAAAGTGTATGGAATTCATATAGAGTGAAAGAGATAGCCACCATGCTGATTTTTGCTGTCTCTCTTTCTCTTGAGCAAAAGACATGGAGTTTCTGAACAATTCGCAGCGTTCTTAATTTAAAACACTTTTCTTCACTGCTTAAAACCAGCTTAAAACAAAGGCTCGCTTTTCGAGCTAGTAAGGTAAAAATATTATTTTTTTTGCTTACTGTACAAAATGGTCCAGGTAGCCAGCCAACCCTGTTTATTTTGATTTTGATGTGAGTCGTTTTTTTCCACACATCTCCGAATTGGTCACATTTTGTTACTCGATAGATAGGGTTACCCACGGTGCGCCCGTAGTCTAATAACTTGCCATGTATATTATCAAATATTTATACCTAATATTTTTGGTGTTTTGTCATCAGTAAGATTTCGCTTTCATTAATATTTATGGCTGACAACTGTGCGAAGGATAGCTATTTTTACGTATGTTTTATGTTATTTTTCAATGCATGTGCTCGTAAAGGCCCACTTTTTATGCATCAAAACCGAACAAAAAGTCGATTATTTTGCCCTAGGGCTTTATTATTATTTTTTTTTAATGTATTTACAATGGTTGGCTAACCTGCAGCCTTTCCTGTGTACCATAGATGTTATACTTTTTTTTCCACTGTTTAACGGCTCTGGATACAGTCCTTTTGAGCCAATTATAATTTAAAGTTCACAAGATTATATTTATTTTCATTTCCTCACACTATGCATTGAAAAACGTAGTATGATACACGGGCGTAAAAGCAATAAATTACTCGGTTAGGTTTAAAACACTCGCTACGCTCGTGTTTTAAATCGTCCTCGTAATTTATTCTTTTTCGCCCTAGTAGCATAAACTACTATTAAAGCTACATCAATACTGTAACTATCTGTATATCCGTTTGAGACGCCGCGCCGAGACAGCGAAGGCTTTCCTGCATTCTTTGTGTTCAGCACAAAGCCAGGATTAAAGCATGCTCTCATAATATCAGCTTAGCTTTATGTCACTTTGTAACATTCTACGTAGAAATTTTGCTGATACTGCAATTGGGCAAAAAATGAGGCTTATTAGACATTTATAATATTTTTTAGAATGTATTCAGTCATTTGCAAGTCAAGCCACATATTTTCAAACGATAAAATTCCTCAATTATGTATATGAGTAAAGTTAAAATGTTTAGTAAATGCGTAATTTATTTATTATATTGTTCAAAAAACAAAAAATTTTAAAATATTAAAACGCAATATTTAATTATCGTACCTATAATAATTCAATTGTTTTTATTTTTCCTAATTTCTTCTAGTTATTGAAAGTTGTTTTCAAGTTCTTGTCATGAAAATTTTATAACTGCACGGAGCGTCAAAGAGCGATAGTTTTAAAGCTATTTGTACAGAGCCAAAAAAGAGCTTTCGGTGTTGAAAATTATATAATTTTAAATGGCCAACTTTTCAAGACGATATGAACAAAACTATGCCCAAAACCAATACATACTAAACACGGTAGAAATAAAAACTCAAAACACAATCGCTTTTCATGCTCTTGTCGGTGTACGTTCTAATAACAGACGCAATATTTTTATCCATCCCACCAAATTTTTATCCAACACGGCAAATTTTTATTCAACCCGACAATTTTTTTCTTTTCGCGATGAGAACACCTTTGAGGTAAAAGCCTGTTTAAAGCCGAAGACTAAATCTCTGCTAATTAGCACATTTAATGATTGTACAGGTTTGAGATTTCATATACATGATGTGCATAAAAAAGTTATTCATATGGATGGTCGTGTAATAGATATTATTAATAGAATTGTCACCAGTTTGCGACCGTACAACGATTTAAAAGTAAACGTGTTCATAATAGCTACATCATTATTAACCCTTAACCACCTACCACCGGTCTCAGAGACCGCAACGGATTTTGTTTTTCAATTTAATCGGCCAACGTAAGCCGTGGATATCTGTGCGTCTATGTACCTTTTTGTCTATCCCTTGTTACAATTTGCAAGCACTCGTCAGGTGTATACGTGCGCGATTCCTCTGCAGGTGATCAAAAAAAGGTCGCGAGTTGGCATTTTCTCTATGTACATCTCATGGAGTTTTACCTCACATTGAACTTACAATTTTAGAAGTGGTTTTTGTTTTGTGTTTACAGTTACTTAATTATTTAAGTAAATTTGTATTTTATTGTTTTTAATTAAACGATATCGATCTTGAAATACGTACATGAATAACAATAATATTTGTTTAAATTAGTTACTAAGGTTTTTGACATTTGATAAGCGGTCTCTATGACCGCATGTAGGTGGTTATGTGACAAAAATAGGGTACTTACCCCCTATTTTAATTTAAATCACCAATCGATCAAGTTTATTTTACAGTGTATTTAAAGTATAATAAAAGTTAATAGTGTATAAGTATACACTTTTAACTTTTAACTTTTATTTAACGTTTAATAGTTTTTAGTTTTTACACTTATGAGTAAAAACTAAAACCAATATGCACCTCTAAGTAAGAGGATCGATACAACATCTGGGTGTCTGTGAGAATGCTACTTAAGCCAATTTTAACGTCCAATGAGAGCTCAGACAGGTTAAGGCATCAGTAAAATAGTGTTATATATGCTTAGGAACTAGTTTAGGTAGTAGGATAGGTATAGAATTATTGGTCTGCCACGAAAACAAGATTAGATAATAGCCCAAGTAATGCGCAAAACCGTACTGTGACATATGTACGTGTACTATGGTCACGACCATAGAATCTGTGGTCACGACGAAAACTTCTTATTTTTTTTTACCATCTCCGTGGCCGAGTGATAGAGCGCTCATCTGCTAACCCAGAGGTCGTGGGTTCAATATCTACGGTGAACATTAAGGTGCCTCTTCCCAGCGTAATTCAAAAATTACTCTAATGATAAAGTTATTTCTCTTAAACGGTATGTTAAAAAATTGTAAAATGTATATATATTTAAACTTTAATAAAAATAAAATATTTAATAAGTACCTATAATTTATAATTATTAATTTTTAACTTATATATATAATTGTGTAACTGATGCCGACCACAATTATTGGTCGAAATATATTTTACTACCTATAATTATATTTTTTGTGTTTTCGTATAAATATATATAATATATTTAATCAAAAAGACAAGAAAAGTCAATTATAATTTTATGTTAAACTATAATAAACAACTTCATTTAAGGAAATTATTCTCGAGTATAACAAACAGCATGAAAATATTGTTCCAAGTCAGGCTGTTTTTAGACTAAAATTAAGTAAAGTTGATTATTTATTTGAAACCAGTAATGGTATTTGTATGATTCTTGCACTAAGATACAAAGAAAATATTGGTTAGAAAAATCACTTATGGCAATTTTTTCCGTCCATCGCATCCATGTGAAAATATTTGCGCCTATTTTGCGCTATCCTGAGACCCAGCGACGTCGTAATGCAGTGTGCGCTGATATGAACGTTATATCAACATACTTTCAGGACACAGGTCAGCTCAAGGTCGTTGGTGACTACCTGCCTCTTAATTTGTGTTCAGTTTGCGCTGTTGGTCCATTTGTGACCGAAGTACGACTATAGGGCTCGCCACCGTTCGGAACGTAGTAAACTTCGTCGGTAAAAAGTGGGAGTACTAAGTGTGGACTGTGACTTGCAGTTTACATCTCACACTTGGGAAAACTTCTGACCTACCCTCGGGGATTCATGTCGTGACAATTTATAAAAATTACATATTTTAGATAAGAACATTATACGAGTAATAATCTAATAAAATATGTAAGTATAAATATCCTTCTTTGACATATTTCCATGGCTCTCCATCAGCCTAACGTGATTGAAAAGGCGACTTCCTCTGTGATTTTTGCGGCCAACGCTGCTTCTCCAAAATCGGCTTATACTCACACCAAAAAAATACATACTTACTAGAATCTCAGTTCGCGAAGGCGATGATGACGATGAAGATGATGATGACGATGAAGATGATGATGAACGAAGAATCTAAGTCGTCTGAAAAACGGACAATTCAATCGAAAGAAAATGTAAATATTTACTTACATAAAATCAAATGAATATAAATTACATTAAAACAATATATAATTAAATAATGCGAAACTCACAACTATTTCGTGCCTTTTTCAAACACAACATTGTTGTCAAAAAACATTGAAAAATGTGACACAACCTTATTCAACCTCTTCAACATTTAGAATTTATCACACTGGCGTTTTGCAAGCGAGGCAATCGAACATCGCAACGCTTGTTATTGCCACTCACTTGCTAATTGCCAGTATATTGCGCCAGCGTGATAGAGCGCCCTTACAGAGAAGAATCTTTTTTAACTGGTACAGTTTCCTTTATGACAGTGTCCCCGAAAAACGTGTTATAAAGGTCGCTTCCGTTACTCTCGACTTCCCTTTTACGATCCGAAGCCTTCAATAGAATTTAATTTTGTTCTGTATCCATTTAAAACAAATATGTCAGATACATGGAATACATTTTAACTACTAGACGGGGTGCGAAATTACAAAGGCTATACCATTTGAGTCACTACTCAAACTATAATAGATGAGCTTTTGTACGTGCAAATTTCTACTACAATACCTAATCCATTTTAGTCAACAATTGGACTAAAATAGTATAGGTTTTGTAAGATATTTTTCAAGCTAAGTTACGACTACAAAGTATACTATTTAAGTCACGAGTCAAGCTTTAAGACCAATGTTACAATGCAGAAATGTTTGATATGATATGTTGAATTGAATTGATGTACATGTGAGTAAATTTTGATTATATTTAGTATTTACACCTATCGTGTAAGAAATAATGAAGAAATATGTACGTGATGTATCTATTAAGAAATACAAATGTTTTAAAAGTAAGTACCTTTATCGTATGACATAATTATAATACGTTTTATGACAAACACTCTCTTGATTATGAAATGCTAATTTAGACCTCTATCTACATAAGACTTAAAAGAACGTTTCCAAGAAACATATACTTATTGTGCGCATTAAGGTAGTAACTTGAATTAATTAAACAATCAACTATTAATTATGAAATTTAATCAGTCTGTCATTCTCAAGTATTGCAGAGAAACAGTCTAAATATTAAGTTTAGATTCTAATGCACTTGTAGGTAACGTGTAAACGAATTAACAATTAAACTTTGATTAAATACTAATCAGTCATATTTTTTAATCAGTTATATTTTTACTATAGCATTTCAGTTATGAGTCAAACTATAATAGATTAGCTTTTGTACTTGTACATGCAACGTGAAAAACACTAACAAAGCCTATACCATTGTAGTCCAATTCTTGACTAAAATGGATTAGGTATTGTAGTAGAAATTTGCACGAACAAAAGCTCGTGCCTTACAAAAGTATAGCCTTTGTAATTTTGCAGACGGGGTGGATAGGGAAAAATCCATTTTTAAACGCTATGATATATTTTTTTAAATATGGGCCAAGGGAAGCGTGCCATACAGCCAAGCTCGTGTTTTAAAATGCTATCTATACCATTAAACGTGGTATCCGTCAGCCTGTTGCGTCTTCTGATGACCTTTCCAAGATCTCGCCATTCCTGGCGGTCCTCCTGTAAGAAATGCCCATACCTCACATGCTTGGCAGGCGGGTTGGTGAGCGCGGCGCGGCGTCTTAGTTCTATGCAATGCGTACATTATTCATCCCTTTTATTTCCTGTCCAGTTAGTTAGACAGACTAGTATATACCTTTGTAGGTATAGTTTTGGATAATATAATCTTTTGGTCTTTATTGCAGCGGAGCGTCCTGCTCATTTTTTACTGCACAAATAATAACAAACAAAATTAATACTTTCAGTATATTAAATTAAATAAACACAATAAAATGGATATTCCGGAGATGTATGTCCCCCCACTTTGGGGCTGGAATGAGTCCAAAGTGGGCCGAAATATATCTCCAGAAACCCATTTTATTGTTTTATTTAATTAATTTTTTGTGTTTATTTAATTTAACTTAATGAAAGGCTTGTTTTAACACAATATATACATTTATTTCAAAATTAATACTTAAGGCGATATGAAAAAGATTTAGCGTCCCTGTTACTCCGTATGCGAAAACCCTCAGTGCGAGAGGGACGAATTCGAGGAAAAGTAGCAAAAAGTCGGTTTTTTACTAACATAAAATGTACTAAAGTTGCTATCAAAATTTCGTTTAACCAAGTCCTAGATACTGTTAAAACCCATCTAACAAAAAATAATTGCAGTCCGTATGTCATTCTAAATTGTCAGACCAGGAGAATTGGTGTCGAAAAAGACCTCATTTCAATAAATATTTGTATCGAGCAGAATTGCTCCAATCGCGTTTCTATTTGACAGGTCCCTAACAGAAGATTTTAAAAATAATTTAATATTTTATTAAAAATAATACATTATTTACTGAAGTAGATAATTATGCAAGTTCTAAAAGTGTCAATTTTTTTCCGTAGCGCCTTAAAATACATGTAGAATTAAATAATAAACCGATCTCTGGTATAATCAAATCAATCATAAATTGCCAAATTAATTCAATTTTCTATTAATACTATTAAATAGATAAATTTTGTTTTTATTCTATAATTTCTCAATTGTTATTTTGCGTAACTATTTGATTATTAATGAGTGTTGTGTACTGTGTAAAATAGTGTAAATGATTACCCGTTTTCATCTATGATCTGATTTTTCTGCAGCTGTAGCATGAAGATTACTTGAAAATTTAAATACCCTAAAATTCAACCACATACCTACTCGTACTTTTTATTTTGTTGCATGGCTTTATACAGTACAGGTGCCGACAGACCTAGCTGTCATTTAACATCCTGAAAACACAATGTTATTTGTTCCTCTAGTGCACTTGGTATATTATTCTCGAAATTCTGAACCCAACGGGAGAAGATGCTGTAACGTCAAACCACATTTTTCTCACGTCGTCTTTCGTTGCTAGCAATATTTTGTTCACCTGCATTATTTTTACGTACTATGCGTTTCAAGTGAGAATTAGACTTTCAGGATGCCATTTTGCTGTCGCTCTGTCTCGCGCTATCGCTAAGTACGTAAGCCCCTTAAAAGGAGCCTCTTGAAATTTCCGGTAAAAAATGTTCTGTGGTACAAAAGAAACTAAAAGAAACAAAAAAGAAACAAAAAAATCTGTAAAGTTTGGCTATCGAAATATGAGACCTGAAAAAGGCAACAAGTTCATAAAATCTTCGCTTCTTAACCCAAAGCCGCATATGGTGAAGAAGCTTAAACATCTTGTAATTAATAGGGAAAAATTTGTAAATTCAAGATGTATTTATAGCGATACCGGTTAAGTAAAAAAAAATAATAACACAGTGGACATATAAAAGTGTATTTATGTCACAATGTTTCGCAAGTTGTATCAAGTTCCATAAATCACAAACATCAAATTAAAATTTCTACTCTATTTTAAAAACAAAAAATTATATTGAATTATACCAAAAAGTCGATTTTCTCAAACCATAGCCTAGTCGACTATCCGATAAATGCCCTTTCGGGATTTTAACCCACGACCTCTGAGGGTGTAAACCGAAATTGCCCCTGTGTACACCGTATTGTACCCATAAAATGTAATGGTGTTGAGTACTGTATACAAGAATGCATAGCATCTACATTCCCGCTTGCTAAACAATTTTCAGGCATTGTCTGTATCTAATAGGTATATCTGCATAATGCTTTCAGTTGACAATATAATAAGCGAACTAAACAATGAATATTGTCCAAACTAAACAGAGCATATAATTAGGTCATTTACTATGGCGAAACTAAAGAAAACTCAATTTTCAGTACCAAATTTTGTTTCAAAAATTGTGTATGGATAAGACAACATTAAGCTAACAGTGACTTTAATTAAAATTTTTAAAATTGTCAGCTGTAAGAAAATATTACAAATCTTAAATGGATGACATTTAGGACGAACTGTTTTTGAAGATTTAATTTTTGTAATCAATCTGAAAACAAAAACAAAATTTAATATGTAGATTTAAAATCTGGAAAGCAAGTTTTCAACAAAAAACAAATAATGGAAATAGCTATTGAATTACAGGAATTATTGACTCATGAATCTGTAAGAAAATTTCGGCAATTTTATAGTAAATAAACTATTATTTACATGCTGTACAAAGACAATATAACCACTATTAGCCCGATGAGTGCCTACGCTATCGCCCATTTGATCACAAAATAGATTGATGTCGCGTATCGCGGGATAAATTGTTGTAATACGTCACATCTTTTAATTATAAAGGTTCGTCGATATAAGTGTCTTTGTCAACATAAGTACCTAGTATATTGGATGTACTCGTATTAGTGACAACTGACGAGGACGCTATAAAACAAATATCTCTATTAAACAAATTTAGAAACTATGATAGAAATAAATGTCTATGTTTGAATACTTGGCGATTTACCCATCGCAAGGAGATATAAATTAACATAAAATCATTGCAGTACAGATCTGTGAGGTGAGGATTCAGATTTACTTTTATTTTCTATACTTTTCTTTCTCGTTTCTATACTGCAATGATAAAATGTAAAACTAACTTTGATCTATGACTTTTTTGAAATAACACAAAGAAAACTTTTACATAAAATAGTATATTTTTCGGGTATGCGAAGATTCAAAAATTACAGAACATAAGTGTGTATATGGTATGCAAGATATGGTAATGTGTGTGTTGGAAACACCTGTACAAAATTCCTCACAGTTGTGCACAACAACTATAAACACGCTTCAAAGGTGTTGTGTACAATATCTTACAACATAATATATAAAATAAAACAACTTTGCTAGAAAAGCCTTCCTGGTACTAAACTGGTCACGAAATGCCATAAATCACATTTACTAAATACTTTTTATTTAAAAGTGAGAAAAACAATCATAAAGTTTTGGAACGAGACCGTGAGGAATGACCTTAACCCGCCACTGGTGACGTTATATGTCTGTGAGACCGGGTAGTTCGAAAAATCTAATATTTTTTCACCGTTCATCGAATTACATTGCGATTTCGAGTAGCTGCCTTATTCCATGCCCCTTACCGTTCTCTTACCATAAATGTAAAAAATATGTATGCCTTGATCACGTAGTAGGTACCTACTTGCTTGAGTTATTTGGCTGTTGAAGATGAGTGATAGTGCTTTTTTTTTTGTAGATGTATTACTATTTATGTTTTTTTATTTTATATTTCCAATGTCATAAGACTGACTAAGGCTGATTTCATCGTTAAATATTAAAGATTGTTGCGACATCTTTTGGTTAAAAAAGTATTGTTAAAATACCTTATAATTTGAATACATCCAAAGATATTGTCCAATGTCAATAAAACAGATTTTATTTATGAAATACCTATGTTTTATTTATAAAAAAATATCTAATTTTATAACCTTGCCAATGAAAAGTAGTATGAACAGTAAATTATAGAAAAACTGGAAGTCAAAAACCCCGGTGCTTGAGACCGGGGTTAGCAACAACGTAAGTCAAATACACGTCACCAGTGGCGGGTTAAGGTGGGCCATCCCGCTCAGCTGCCATATAAATTATTTAGGTGTTTGTGACGTCCTGATGCCTTTGATGTCAATGAAAATTGCACACATCTTTATATATTTTTCCCTTCCCCCTCGCCGACCCATCTCTCAATGCCGAATTTGTGAAATGGTTTCGGGTAAAAACTGTTTTCCATGAAACGGTAACTGTTAATTAATAGGAAAGTATATAAATTTTGTCTTTTTTACATGAACGACGACGTCTGTATTTCTCTTTTTTTATTTCCCGTATAGATAAAAATTATACAAGTTGCTAAACTTTGGGTAAAAACGAGGCAATATTCACGATATCCTGACAGCTATTATGATGGTGTTTCATACAATTTTGCTTTTTGGGCTGTATAGAGACGTAGTTAGATGTCGCTAGATAATACTTACAAAAAAAATATAAATAATATAATCTGTTAACTTCACATTCAGTTTTTACCTTTTGTATGAATCTTGAGATTTTCTCCAGGCGTAAATGGGCCTCTAAAGGCCCTTCCATTCATAAATGAGCGTTTTGTTTAATTGATATATGTTATTTCAAATATGTACAAGTAAAATATATGTTACAATAGAGGATAGACCCTAAACATTTGTAGACCTGAAAGCGTAATTGAGTAATACAATTTTTATTAATTTCACAATACTTTTTCAGAAATTCCAAGTAAAACCCCGCAGCGCACGAAGCGAGCTTTCTAATGTAGCCATTCTGACAATACGATACACTTGAGTTCAAAATTACTTAATAGGATTGTTGTGTCAGATATGTCGGATTTTAAGAGTCTATAGTACCTGACATCGCGTAATTTTGTATCAAGTAGAACTGAACTCTATGATGTTACATTATTTTTGAAAATAAGTGCCGTGGCTGGTTACGTCATTCAGGACCTGTTTTGTATAAATATCATATAATTATAATAATGCAAAGTTTCATAATCTAATTTTAAGGAGTTATTGAAAACTATCGGTTTGTTGCTCGTTTTGGAGGCAACTTTGTAATATTTTCTATCGAGTAAATTTTGCGGATTCACGTTTTTGCTACATTAAAAACCTAGCATTAGTCCTAAACTTTACCATACCCGTATATTTATTCAGAGTGATTGGTGCAGTATTGTTGATCTTATATTCGATCATGCGAAGCAATGTGGGGTATTATGGACTCTTAAGCGAGATAAGTCCCGCTGGGACTGAAAGCAATGTGAATGTGGGAAGCGAAAATTCCAAAAGCGTCTGCTGCTCGAATTGGATATACTCTACAAATTTATTTTAAGGGTATCTAGGAGTTATTCTACTCTTTATATATCTTGTATCCATTGTATTTTGTGATAGTGTCCTTTTATTGGAATAAACTTCATGTAAGTTGAATTTTGGTACTTTATTGTACTCTTTTAGTGGCTAGCAGTGTGGCAAAAATCAAGAAGCACTTTAGGTAGCCTAAACTCCAACATTTTTCAGGCTGCAACCCGCCCTTTGGAACTCAAGACGTCATGTAGCTCGTCCTTTGTAACACACTCAGCTTTCAGTTTTGTCAAATCTTCACGCAAAACCTTGTATATCCTTCAATAATCTTGTAGCGTCGATGTGGTCAAAGGTGACCGGTAGCAGTGTGTTTAGTTCCCAGGCCACAAAAACCGGAATCCTTTCAGGGTCCGTTACCTTAAAAACTGCGATGATATGCTGTAGATCTCGTTCGGCTTTGCCGTCATTCCTGCGTGATATTTTCCGCTTATCTGTACGCACTGATTCAAATAATAACGACTTAGCCTCTTTAATTTGGCGCCTTGTGGCGAAAATAACAAAAGGCATCCCATGCAACGTAGGACTCTAGTCTGAGAGCCGACATAATTCCTATTTATATTGTGTTTACTGTTGGTTTTTACAAAGATGTGTTTATATAAACTGACGCTCTTTACTGTATTGTACTAACCTTAGGTTAAGTTTTTTTTTCCTCTTTGTTATACTAACCATTTAAATGAAAATAAATTGAATTGAATTGAATTGAATTTCTCGCGTTAAAAAACTAGTATTAAACTAGATTTCTGTCACGTTTTATTGTACTTAATACGTGACTAAAATTGTAATACAAGGTATTCAGGCAAAACGATTTAATCTAGAAAGTACGTACTGTCAAAAATATTAAAAGCTACTTGAACA
Source organism: Ypsolopha sequella (assembly GCA_934047225.1). Taxonomy (NCBI): domain Eukaryota; kingdom Metazoa; phylum Arthropoda; class Insecta; order Lepidoptera; family Ypsolophidae; genus Ypsolopha; species Ypsolopha sequella. Next base: position 6,794,547 of record OW203983.1, on the reverse strand, counting down.
TTTCAAAGTCAGAATTGTTGTAATTTAGCTAAGTCATACAAAAAGAAAAGCAAATCGGTAACTTTCTTACGTGATGATTTCGGATTCAGCCCATGAATTTCGGGGAGGGTTGCTGCGATGTTGCCACATCTATCAATGGCTTTACAGGTAGTGTATTTTTGTTAAGAGGCATGTTTGTTCAGAGAAATCTTTCCTGCTCCAACGCTTTCGTTATACACTTGTCTATGCTGTTGATCTTTTATAATTCTTTATTTTAATCTTTTAATTCCCATACTAATGTATGGAAATCTTATATTGCGTTTGCTGTGAGTTCTTATACCCTGGCCTTGATTGGCTCCAAATATACTTTTGTTCCTTATTGATCAGTAAGAAAATCAAAAAAGACGGAAAAAATTAAGAAAATTGAAGTTTTTCTCGATACATTATTTGCAAAATATGTGAATGCAGAAATAAAATGCTCTATAAATTAGGGTTAGTCTCCTTAAGCAGTTTTCTTGTAGCTATGACGTATTTGGCGCCCTTTATAGCTTTTGCCCGCGGTTTCGTCCGCGCTGATTTCGTTTTTATCGAATATGTCAATTTTATAGTTCTTATATGACCTGACTCTGGTTTGTAGTTTATTTTTTTACTAAATTGTCTTCGTTAGCGAACGAAAATCTCTCTCGTTCTCAGAACTGATCCACTTCTAAAGTGTCTTTGGCGAGGCCGATTTTTTTACCACTAATGATTCCGTACTAAACGTTAAAAAGTTTAAAATTCTGTTTGCTTGTTGTAAAGTATTTTTGGAGAAGCCGAAAGCTAAGCCACGTTTCCGAACGAAACAATACCTTGATTTCTTATTTGATCCCCAGGTAAGAGGTATTTAACGAGCCCGAAGGCCGAGCTGCGTTTCTGACCAATATTTTTTTTCGCTATTTCGATTCTGTAGTAAAGAATTTAAGGCGATATACTTCTTAATTTCTTACTTCTTCTATAAAATGCTTCATACTAATTGTCGTGGTTTTACCTACAAAAACTAAAGAAATTCCCTTACAAACTTTCATCCCCTATGTTACTCTCTTAGGGGATGATTTTGCAAAAACTATGAAACATGTAACTTTTAATTTCTTACCAAAATGCTTAATACTAATTTTCATGGTTTTACCTACAAAACTACGAAATTCCCGTACAAAATTTCATACCTTATTTTATCCCCTTAGGGTGTGATTTTGTAAAAACGCTGAGAGACAACATTTGTAATTTTTATTCATATGGCTCCAATATTCATGGCTTTTCTACAAAGCTAACGATATTACCATACAAAATTTCATCCCCTATTTCGCTCTCTAGGGGATGATTTTCCCAAAACTCGGGAACACGTTGTTCTCAATTTTTCTACCATTTCTTTTTGGTTTTCGCTACAAAACTAACGAAATTGCTACACAAATTTTTTCCCCCTTTAGAGGGAAAATAGAGGATAAACAAACTTACTAAATAAACTGAAATAAAGGAAACCACATAATTATTCATGAAAAAGCTTTTAAACACTTAAAACCAAATGAAAAATCAAATCAACAAAAAATAACATACATAATGAACTGCGCAAAATAGTTGAAATCACAAACATAAGAATAAACTTTCACAGACTCAAAGAAACAAACAAAACAACAAAGTAAATCAAGAACAAGAAAGCTTTAACAATCACAGACTAAACCTACAACACATCACATAACCAATGTAAATCGAATCACCAAATCGTCTAATCAACAAGATAATTATTTTAAAAAATATGAATACCCCATTCCTCGTCGCCCCGTAACGGTACTTTGATTCAAAATTCATTACTTTTACCATAGGTACATGAAAATTATCAATAACCACCGGTGCATGTGATAAATTTATTACTTTCACCGTTTGAGCTGGTATGTATTAACAACCACCGAGAATTATTAATAATTTTCCATTTACTCTGATCGTAACATGCACATCGCTTTCACGATTTCTCATCTTGACCTCATTTCCACCCAAAGGTGGAAGAAATAAGGCCGCTAATTGTGAACTGTTTTCTTATGTAAGATTCCATTTTAAATGATTCATAGCATTTGTCTTATCTCTAAGAAATGTATCATGTATTAGTCTACATGTTACATTTAACTAGTATATCACCTTTTAGTCCTTTTACAGTCAATTTAAGCTTTTAAAGGAATTATGAATTGGCCAAATTTAAACTATTATTTTATTACACTTTGCTATCATCCGGATAAACATTGATTTTTATAATGAGCTTTTTATGATTCCGTAGTACCTAAAAGATACTAAAGGAACCTTTATGGTGAGACTCCGTTGTCCGTCCGCCCGTCCGTCCGTATGTCACAGAATCATAACTTTAGCACCGTTGAAAATCGAGACTTGAATCTCGGCACAAAAATAACTTTAATTTACCTACATAACACGGAACAAAAAAACCTTTTAAAATCTCTGAAATTGTTCAAAATATTTCCAATACAAAAGAGTGAACGAAAAATCCTAAAAATATAATATGTGTATCAAATTGTATATTACAGAGCTGATTGTAAAAATATATTCCTGTGCTATTTTTACTGGCACTGATTTCGAGAAATCTTTGAAAAACCACAAAAAATATTTCCACCCTTTTATCTCCGAAACTGGTGGACCAAACTATAAAAAAAATATCATGGTAACATGTGCTTACGTAAATATTACAGGAAAAATACAGCGGTTGAGAATATCACTAAAACAATGACAAAATTAAATTTTTCATTAACGATACGGAACCCTTGGTACGCGAGTCTGACTCAAACTTGACCGGTTTTTTTTACAGGGGCATTTTCTGGTAAACTAAGAACTTTCTTTAGAAGCCTATTGTAAAATTTTATACCATGTCCTACGAAAGTGGTACTTACTTTGGCAAGTCTGGACTTTTGGAAAAGCGTTTGTTTCTGGTTTCTGTAACATGAAAAATAGACAGACCAAAGAACAACTAAAGAGAGACAGACAGAGGCGATCAAAATTGTTGCCACAATCAAATGCGAATAATTTTCTACATTATTCTTAGATTAGTTCAAATTAGTTCCGCAAAGAGGGCACTGTGTGTTTGTGTCTGTTAGCTTGTCAGTTGATATACAAATAATTGAATAATCTCTTATTTTCATTGAAAAGTTAAAGCAATGGGTGTTAGTGTGGCTTTTGGATTTAAAGGAAAGGGAACTTGAACGACAAGGTCTCCTTTCTTTCCTCGCAGCGAAAAACCTATTTTCTTTAGCTCCTCCTTCAACTGAGCAATACGAATACATGACGAATACACCAACAAAAAAAGGCACAAGTATTTAGAAATGTGGAATGCAAAAAAACATGTATCAGCGTCTTGTACAAGAGCGTGATAAGACAAAAACACTCAGCGCCCTCTAGCATAAAAGCTTTTGGTTTTCTTACCCATTCTCACCGACTGACCATCACTGATGTTGCCAGCCATAACAAAATATCAATAATACTTATCTGGCCTGGTAGCGTAGTGTTTAATCGCGCGCGGCGCAGCTTAGTAGAATCACAAGTGCGAAGAGCGTGACACGATGTTTTTGCGATTAAACAGTACGTCACGCTCCTTGCACTTGTGAATCAACTGTTGGCGTCACGCGCGATTAAACACTATGCTACGCCGCCTGTAAGGTAATTGATTATGGAATTATTCAATATTCGTAATCCACAAACAAAATCACTTTTTCTTCAGTGCTGGTAACACAGAGATGGGACAGGGACCCTACAGTAATGTGACGATTCGTATGCAAGTATATCTGTTCGAGTAGGCTTTCTCCCTTTCGGACCCATACCACTTCTCCCCCTCCATCCCCTAAAGCTTACGATCGCTGGATTTCTTCTATTAATCAGAATATTGTTTACTACTCTCTCTTTTGGAAGGCGTTCTATTTTTTGTTGTTTTGTTGAGGAATTTTATTGTTCCAATTTGAAAAGTTATTGTTTTGTGGCGGCTAACTTTTGGGTATATTATGTAAGCAACATCGAAGGGTGATGCAAAATTTGATTATTTTTATATATTTTGCATTATAATATAGTTTGTAAATTGTACTAAGTTTACCTACCCTAGAGTTACATTAATTACAGTCACACTCATAAATAGAGAACAAACCTACCGTTACAATTTCATGTTCCTAGGTTGAGCCGTTTGTAACAGGCCGTGGTGATAAGGTAAGGGCTGGATAAAGAAAGGGCTGCCGCAAACAACTGAAGAACAATCGATAAAGAGCGCGATTATATAGGCATTGTGAAGTTATTGACGGGATCCTGTAACGTGGATCCCAACTATGGATTATTAGTACCAATTTAAATAATATGTACCTAATTAATAATGGAACGTCATGTGGAGACCCTGAAATCATGAGGAGTTTATGCATCGTTTAGACTGGGAGTTCCGACGCAATAATGTTGACAAATATTTGGATGTCAAGTACTGGGCGAAGAAATTTTGACTCTATCCTACTTTAAAATCATTTCATGATTCATCCAAAGCGGCCTTTTTAGGTCCCCTGGCCTATAATCCTGGCGTATATCCTACGTCTTTGCACCATGCGCGACCACCACAGCGCCGAACAGATTGTAAACATCGAGGGCGATTCCGGTGATTTCGAAGTCTTATTGGCTATAGTCTCGCGTAAAGATATTAAGTTTTTATGTGGGAGTATACATTAGTCCATCATCGAATGACAGATATACATATATAGGTATATGTTAATTTATTCACCGTTATCAAGAACGCAGTAAATACTATTAAGTATTCAAAACTTGCAAAAATTACTATCGATGATTTTAACTTGAATTCTTGCGGTATAAACCCTTTACTGCAATACAGATGTTTCTTAGAATTAAACAATTAAATGAAATAAAAACTAGCTTTAATGTTATTTTAAACCTTACGTACTGAGCGATCTTGGCAGTGCACGCGTGTGAGCGGGGACTTGGAGCCACTGGTGCGTCCGAACGCAATCCGGACGCGTATCACCTACCTTGTTCCCGCGCCGCCACCGCGGCAGTCACTGTCCGCCCCAGTGGAATTTTCGCAAGGCAGATTTTAGTGCACTATACGCATCTATTGCGTCTATTTCATGAAATGGACTTTATAAGTTGAACGACGTAGAACCAAGCAGTTGAATTTTTCTATAAAAAGTTGTATCAGTGTATAGATGATTGCGTTCCTAGAAAAATGCCTAGTAGAAAGGCCACTTACCCAGTATACTCCGGAAATTATACGCAACATCAAAAAATAAGCGTTTTCATCTAAAACGATATAAAAAATAAGGCATGGAATTTAATAGTGAGATGTTTCATTATTACCGAGCTACACTAATAGAATTAGACGTATATTTGACGAACTGAGAAAGAAATTGGAAATTTTTCGGAGACCAATGGAGTTCAAGTCTGAAATGTCACAAATATGAGTATGCTTATGCTGTCCGACGATTCAAAGCTCAATCTTGTCCGGGTCCAGATGGAATACCGCCTTACTAGCGGCCCTGGAAGAGCCACTTCTATTTGTCTGTAATCTATTTTTGAAGCTCTCTGTGTATCCGCGTAAACGGAAAACCTCCAGAGTAACACCTATACCTAAATTTTACTCCCGATCTAAAGTAGAACAATAGCCTTACTCTGAATCCTTGGGAAGATTTATGAGTCTATGATCAATCGCTACAGATACGGAGTTTCCTTTCTAACTGCCAGCACGGTTTTCACGCAGGTACTACTAACCTAATTAACTTTATTAACTATGCATCAACATCTATGGATAGGTCAATGCCAACTAATTTAGATTTTAAAGAGGCATTTGACCATGTCGATGACGACGTGCTCCTTTAAAAATTTTATGAAACCATAGGTTTACCCCAAAATTATTACAGATATTTGCCAACTATTTTAGCAACCTTGAACAATATGTTCAGCTGGCAGGTAAACGTTCTCGTTCCTACAAAACATTTTCTGGCGTCAGTCAAGGAAGCACTCTAAGGCCCACATAGTTTTTGATAATGATAAATGATCTCTCATAGGTTACGGCAGATTTCGGGTGATTTTGAAGGGGATTTTCTACGGAAATTATTGATTTTTCTACTTTCGCAATTTTTGCGCACTCGCCAGGATCGCCGTCCAGGCTGGCAAAACCTTTGCTGGGAGCCTCACCGCTAACTTTCCTATTTTTATTTATTTCAAAACATACTGCAGCTACAGTCCAATTACACTGTTCTACGCGAATAGTGTATATTTAATACACACACCGGTACAATTAGCGGAACAGAAAAAAAGTATTCATTAATGGGTATGGATACTTTTCACTGATAGGTGCAGGCTGCTTTTAAACAAGATCGATGGAAGACAGCAAACATGGAGACGCAAAGGAGAACGTTACATTCAGTCTAATTTTGAAAATACGGTGGCATATGGGAGCGGTTCAGTTATGGTGTGGAGAAGGATATGTTTAGGAGTTACGGAGTTAGTGGTGGTCGATGGAGGGAATATGACTGCTGATCGGTATATCAGGGATATTTTAGAATAACACGTTGTTCCATTTGTCCCCTATAATGATGACGGCTTTATTCTGATGCTCACAGTGCTCGCTCAGTCCAAGCATATCTAAACCATGTGGGACGTGGGTATAACATTGATGCAGTGACCAGTAAGATCCCCGGATATGAATCCCATAGAGCATGTATGGGACTTGTTAAAGAGAAGCGATAAAACCAGAATGCCGTCCCCCAACAAAATGGGAGAATTGCAAAACGCTTGTCCCAAGGCAAAATTGATAATATAATTCTCAGCCTGTTCAGACGGACGGATGGAAACGTTATATAGTCAGAGCACGAGGGGGATACACTTGTTGTTAATAATTAATTTATTTAATGTTAAAATGTCTCTATGCTTAAATTTTCTACAGTGTTTGTGTTATCACAAAATACAGAGAAAGTGCACTTTGTTTTAATTTTGATTATTTTTAATAAAACTCAATTAAGACTTCGTAAATTCGATGTTAAAAGATGTCAATTGGTTTGTTACTTCATGTCTGATTATTATTTTGTTCAATATTCACTTTATTATTTTATAGTCATCCTTTTTTTTCTGTTCCGCTAACTGTGCCGGTGTATGTATGTTATGTAATATGTATATATGTATATATGTATGTTAGATAATAAAATAGGGCGCATGGTGCCATCAATCTGTGGTTTACTGGAACTGTTTGCAAACAGTTAGATTTTTGCTGATTTAACTGCGAAATATAGTCAATAGATCAGAACTGTACGTAGATTTGAAACCACGTATTTTTCATTGAAATAACAAATAGTATTTGATGTAAGACCGAAATTCATATAAACCCTTTGTAACCGGGTCATGTGATCATCAAACTGAAACACGGGTAGTATTTTATTCTGTGACACGGGATTAGTGTGGTGCTGGTATTTTGTTAATTATTTCCACAGGAGTAGGGCCCAAAATAATCCTAGAAAATCGGGCAGTTCCCAAGCGACGACTCAAATACGAATACCACGCAGGCAAAATTTATAATAATGATATTTTGGTCATGTTAGCATGGGATCGTCTAAGCGGGATCATTGCGGCCAGAAAGAATTTCTAGAATAGAAAAAGGAAGGCTTCGGTGGTTTAGACATGTAGAGAGGATGAATGAAAGTAGAGTGACTAAAGAAATTTATGGTGCGCAAGTGAAAGGAAAAGCTCAACCAGGTTGCCCTAGAAGGACGTATGCTGACCAAATTGACGACATACTGAAGAAAGGAAAAAAGTACTCGGAATAGAAGAGCTTGTATGACTAGATTGATGGATGTGGAAGAGGCAAAAAAGGTGTGCCTGGATCGTAGCAGATGGAAAACTGTAGTCTCTGGTAGACAGGCGTGATATAGACGATACATATATACATACTTATGTATATATGTATCGTCTAAGCATTGTACTGAAAGAACAACGACGCTCTGTTTAATGCTGTCACAGATAGTATAAAGGCTATTATTTTCTGAATTATTCCACGAGTTACGTGAAGGTTATATTCCATATATTTATTAGGTCAAAATGTATTACTGTAAAATTATTGGTCCCAAAAATATTGACAGATTTGATGGGACTATGTTAACAAAAACTAATTCTACGCGGGTAAAGCAGCTGGCTAAAGCTAGTGTGACATATATTTAAGGTGGTTGCGACAAGTCTTAATTGTTTTTAAGCGCACAACTTATAATTGCTTTTCATATTTTTGAATAAAACATATAAAATATTGTGTAGCCACACACAAAAAACTAGACTGCCGACAGACCACTGTCAAATGCGTTCTAAAAATTCACGTTTTATCCAAAACAAATTACCATACAGCATTTTTAAAATTTTCAAATTAAAAAAACGTTTATTCAGGATAAAAAAACATTACAGAAATAGCAATTTCAAATGCACCGCCAAACTGCAAGGCAGTTTATTTAATTTATTTATTTAACTAAATATAATAAAATAATAATTGTACCCTCGCCAGAAAAGAGGACTTTGCTCCATAGTGGAGCAAATTAAGTGCAAATTAATTAAGACCAATTTAAGTGCTCCCGGCAAACTGAAGGCACGCTCTTCGTTAGTCTGTTGTTAATTTCAACTCATTGGCTGTCTTGTGTGGTACCAATCCACGTTCCTTCAATCTTCATCTATTTGTAGAGTCACAGCGTTAAGGCGTCGATTTCTCAGAGAAACTGTTGCAATAAATCGGTCGTCTCGCTTAGAAGTGGCCTGATTCCTACCGGATCCTGGACGGCGCGTGAATAAACCAATCTCCCGATAGCGTTTGTACACTCTATGAACAGACGAGAAGGTTCGATGTAGCCTGCCAGCTACAAAACGTTGATTAGGACCAGAATCCAAAAACGCTTTTCCTTGGACGGCTTTTGCGGGTCAAGTATCCATGTGTGGTGAAAAAAAGACTTGTTAACAGATGCCACAAGGCCCAATAATCAAATTACAAACGGCAAGTTTTGAAAGTAAATGGTTATTTTGTGTTTATTACACACCAATTAACTGTACTCCGACTAAAGGCGTTGCCTCAAAACAATTTTCCATTTCATTTATCAGATGAAAATTCAAACATTTTAATTCATATTTGGAACTCTTTTAGACCACTGAAAAGACCAAACTGCCAGCTAATAAAATTATGTTTTTTTTTTAATCCTCTCTTTTGGTTATTTGTCTCCAGAAAGAAAATCTTGAAAGTGTTCCGATTTTCTTACGAGAAGTGTATATTTATTATGCGGCTATATTTTACTTTATGATTTACAATGTAAATGATACTGCACAACACCTATTGTCACAACACCTGGGTCATTTACAATTTAGAAAAGCTGAGCTGGCATTAAGCTATTGTTATGTATAATACATGTTTCATCCCAGCAGGTTAAAGTGCATCCGCACTATAGCGTATTCGAAACTAGTGTAGTGTGCGTAGAGCACACCAATGAGTGTACTAATATTGTATGTGTTAGCCAGGTAAGGATAGTGTTATGCCGGCGCCAGACATGTGGACACTTATTTGCACACTTCTTCGACGACTTTGTACACACATTTGGCGCACCTGCCACACATGCTTCGCAAACTCTTTTCTCCACAGTATGCTGGTAGACAACAAAGGAGATGGACGACGATTTCGTGGACGCAGTGTGCTTATACTATTTATGTGTATGTAATTATTTTTTACATGAGCAACAAAATATATCGAAAATATATACGTATATATATGGTTCCCCTTGCAGCAACTCAATAAATTCTAGGACGCATTCGTTACTCCAGTCCATTTTGAACGATCAAGCACGTAGTGTCTCACACAACCATTCCGTACAACAGCGCTCGTGCAACTGGTCTTTGCAAATAGTGTGGCAGGCTACGCACTTATTTGAACACATTCCTTTGATGTGCGCTAAAAAACCGATACCGCTCGGCAAAGTGCAAAGCTGTGTACAAACTTTGGAACACATAGACAAAGTCTCGTGCCACACAGTGTGTCCACTCGAGTGTTCAAATAAGTGTACACATGTCTGGCGCCGGCTTAAGATCATATATTATATAGGAACGATCACGTAGGTCAGAGTGGCATTCTATTTCGAACAATATACGTAAATTACTGAATTACTTTTGTCTTTCAATTCATAGCGGCCCATGCCAGGATTGTGAGAGTCATGTTAAGTGAACGTGCAAAAAGTCATGTAGTGTGGTTTTACTGAAGTTTTTTTATTTTATTTCAATTCACTAGGCCTCAATATTGTCTTCCAGCACTATCGTAGAACCAAATGCAAATAAAATAATGATCATTATAAGGCTTGTACCGGGAGAACCCATTTACTGAAAATAAGAACCTTTCATAAACATAATTTTAAAAGCCACCGACCAGCGTCGCGTCGGTCGCATAGAAAACATCTCGCAACCCAGGAAATTTAGATGAAGTCGGATGGAAACATATCGGGCACTCGGGCGTAGTGCCTGCCGTGTGAGCTAGCCGGAGGCCACTTAGATAACTGATTCATTTATCTTACATCGCTTCTATACTAGTGAGCGAGTTATATAAAGCCCTTATGGTACCTGGAGCTACGCAAATTATTCCTACCACCCTTGGTTTCATAAACTATACGTTAAAAGCATCGATTCATTTCAGAGTGTCTTGTTTAAACAAAAAAAAATTGAATAAAACTTTCCGGTTGTTTCACATTAAGTTTAAACATCCGTAGCTCGGTACAAAGTGCACAGCTTTACTTTGTTTTTCTTGTTAAGAAGTTTAATGTGGAAAAGATATCCACGGCAATAATTTAGTATAAGTTAGGTTTATAAATCAACAGCTTAAAATTTAATGCACAATTAGCCATTATTTGGTCGAAACAAACTTAAAACAGCATTTTATGTGACTAATTGTGCATTTAATTTCAAACTGTTGATTTATAAATCCAACTTATAATGAACTTTTGGCGTGAATTGCCTCAGATCAATATCTTTTTCAATTTTAACTTCTTAATAATTAAAACAAATTTAAGTTGTGCTCTTTGTACCGAGAGACTGTGATTTAACCTTAATGTTAAACGTCATGGGCGGAGGTAGGCATGTATTTATATATGTAACCTATTACTATGTAGTATATAGGATGGGATTTGGTCGGCCGCCTGGATTCGTGCTGGGGGCTCGGTTGGTGATCATTGAACCTTGTTCCTGGTCCCTGGCCGGGTCTCCGGTATGGGTTCGGGCGGCTGATTGGATTTTACCTTGTATAATATGTATTTTACCTATAATTTTAATCGTAAATATATTGCTACATAAATTAAATAAACCTTTAATTTAGTTCATGTACATTTATTATTTTATTACATATATTTTTTTATTAGATTAAATTTGACGTGTAAAAAGTGTATATATCTATACCTGCTTTGCAAAATAAACTATTTGAAATTGAATTTGAATTTGGATCGGTCACTCTTTATGTTTTTTTTTTAGTGGTCTCCTAGTCTCATATTTATCAGAACACCCTAAGATACCAAATTCGATGCTATTATCCGCCCGGTAACGGTAATTTCATTAAGCAACCGTACTAATTATGGTATGCTACGACACGTACAGACGCGGCTGCATAATATATGCGCCAGTAGCTGCTGAGAACGGTGCCATGAACTTATAGGATATTGGATGGTACAGACGACAAAGGAGATACGTAACCAGACCCAACGCAAACACTTTGTTTTTTTGCTGTCTGTTCTCTCGTTTCCACTTTCCTTATTATTAAATGATATTACTTAAATGATACGAAAGCATGGTGACTCTTATGATATGACACAATGTTAAATAGTATAATGTCCCCATTGAGTTTCTTGCCAGTTCTTCTCAGTTGGTAGCTGAACCGAATTCTAATATTTAAGAGCCGTTTAGCAGCCGGATTGTGAAAATCCCGCCTTTTTCTAATTAATCGAAACCGAATATAAACAACTCACGACGCGACGTTTGCGCGTGATGACACCTCTTAACCTAGTAAACGTGTATCCAAATCTGGATACTGGCAGCAAGTCTTAAAATATTTAAATTTTCAGATTTCAGTTTGGTCCTTATGAATTTCGGCACAGTTACATTGTAATCGAACCTGGTTTATATTGTATTTCGCATGTATAAATAAGTTCACAAGTTTTTTCCTTTTTGATTATATTTCTGAGTTTTCGTTTTCATTTTTCTGATAGAGATCCTTCTGCGTGTTTTTGGTAGTCAGCCAAATTTCATGGCGTCCCTCTCTTTCAAAATATACGTTTTTGTGTGGACGGGTGGATGTCTGGTTATCGGTGTGCGCGGGCGGAACCACAGAACATTTAAATCAAATAGAAAGGCTAAGTGGGCGTGTCACGCGCGCCACAACTACTGTTGAACATCAATACTTAAACCGAAACACGCGATCGCTGCCCATAGTCGCACGCGAACCGTGACTCTGTGAACAGCTCTGCCTAATCTAAAGAGAAATGCCGTCTTGTGCAATAATTACTTGCAGAATCACGAATAAGAAAGCAAACCGGAAAAATTGAGATATTTCCTTTCACCTGTAATTATAAAAACTTTGTATAATATGAGAATTTTAGATAAATAACTAATTTACTCATGGTGACAACAAAAATATACATTACCGGCAATGTACGCTCACAATTTTGGCTAAGATGTAGTAAACAAGTAATGTATGCTCTCCCTACTTGTCAAACTTGCTCGCTAGTGTTGTGCCGTATCGTGGTGTCACACAATCGATAGACGTTTTTTATTCCTTGAGCGATATTCTTAAATTAAGATTTAAGATAAAACTTTTATAACATTCGAGAAACCGTCGTCAGTTACCCCAAAATCGACCGGATAACTGTACAAGCAAGGAAATTTTTTTTTATATAAAATGTATGAGAAAATATTTAAAAGTGAATAAGTGTGCGTTTATTTCCTCTACGGTGTAATTCTTGGCTATGCATAAATACATATTTTTCAAAATACATGAGATATTTGTACAGTCGAGAACAAAAGTATTCGTGTGAAATGTATGAAAAAAAAAAAAAAAAGTGTTAAAGCGTGTTTTAATTACTCTACAATGTAATTCTAAGCTACGTATATGTATGTCTGAAAACATTTATCAAAATATATAGGGTAAAATGTACAAACGAGGTCAAAAGCTTTGGGATAAAATATTTAAAAATGTATGAGTGTGTGATTATTTAATCTATAGGGTAATTCTAAGCTATGCACATGTCCAATTGATTATTTATCAAGATATAGGGAATCTGTATAGTCGAGGAATAAAGATTTTGCTAAAATATTTCAAAGTATATAAATGTGTGTTTAATTATCTAAGCTATGCATGCATATCTTGAATATATATTTACAGTAGTTACAGTATCAGAGTTGGTATAATATACTAAAGGTTTTTACAAAATATATAGAAAAAAAGAGCTTGGAATTACACTGAAGAGTAAATAAACCCACACTTCCAAGGAAGACAGTCAAGACTGTGCAGATGCCTCTTATATGTTGATAAATAAGTATTTAATCATATGCATAGCTTAGAATTACCATATAGAGTAAATAAACAGACACTTATACACTTTTTAGACATACATATGCATAGCTTAGAATTACGTTGTAGAGTAAATAAAATACACTTTTACACTTTCAAATGTTTTTTCATACATTTCACCCGAAAACTTTTGTTCTCGACTGTACAAATATATGATAGATATTGAAAAATAAGTATTTATACTTATGCATAGCTTAGAATTACACCGTAGAGTAAATAAACACACACTTGTACGGTTTTAAATATTTTCTCATACATTTTATATGAAAACTTTTCTCCTTGATTGTACCTAGTTACCCGATCGATTTTGGAGTAACTGTTAACGGTTTCTCGAATGTTATTATAACACCTATTTATGTCACCTAACACAAGTGTATTGGTGGTATGGACCAAAACGCCCATTCTCCTTAGAAATGGGATTTTCCATAAGAGTGTTTATGAAAAATCCAATTATTTTGAAGCTACCATAATATAATTTAAAATACGTTAAATCTTAATATATTCGTCGGTGAAACGCGGTTGTACTGAGTGTGGACTGTAACTTGCATTTCACAGTTCACACTCGGAATACCTCTGACACCCCCTCGGGGATTCATGTCGTGACCATATATTATCATTATTACTGATCACTTACAAAGTTTTCAGTATGAATTTGGCTATATCAATGAAATCAGTTATATACACCTAATACACGTTAAAACAATTTTTCTAAAATGTGTAAAACAAGATAATAAAAATAGAAAAAAAAACAACACACAAATTGTCTCAGAGCAAATTGGTTTCTCGATTGATTATAAAAAAAGTTAGTCGAAGTTTTACGTTAAGAAAATACATCTGTTCCCATCCCTAGCAATAAATCATCACGTCATATAATCAGACTGTGTTTAATATTAAGTTCGCAATACCGCTCCGGTCAAGTTATCAACCACCTAAAGCCGGTAGGTTTATAATGGTCACATGGTATCAAAACTAAAACGTCGTAAATGAAATCGTTTGTTTGAAAAATACACAGTTTTACACAGAGATACGGTAGTTTTTTCATTTGATAAGTTTTCGATATAAGTCATTTGTTGTGCGTAGAAAGAACAACCACTTGGATTAAAGTTTTGATAGTATTTCAATTACGACAAGGTGTGTGCCTGTGGGTGTGAGGCGACAAAGGTTCTGGTACGCATACAGCTCCAAGGCCTTTCTAACTATTTAAATGTTCTGAGGGCGGAACCTTTTCGGTCTATAATAGTTGTTTACTTTATTAATGTCAGAAAAGTGGAAAAAGGAGATTTTCTGAAAATAAAGTTAATTATTTAAATTTTTTTCTCTTTTAATAAAACTGTGTTAAATTTAACAAAGATAATATGTTCTGAGCTGCGGTTGTTCAGTCGGCAGACTCTCAATAGCATATCGTTGAGCATCATAGATAACTATGTTGATCATGCACCAATGAGCTTTGTGTACGTAGAATTTATAGGTTTCCCACTAGGTGTCAGTCAAGGTAAACCTACAAACCCTGGAAGCGTGTGTTTGTGCCCAAAGAACGGCGATAATGCTCACCCTATCACTTTTAAAACGTAACATGCTCAGTTCAGTGAAACGAGAGCGCATTAGGAGTGTTGGACGAATATATGGCGTAACAACAAGCAGTAAAAAATCCAAGAAATAAAACACAAATAAGCCTGAATTGACGCAGCATTTGA
This sequence comes from Ypsolopha sequella, assembly GCA_934047225.1. Taxonomy (NCBI): domain Eukaryota; kingdom Metazoa; phylum Arthropoda; class Insecta; order Lepidoptera; family Ypsolophidae; genus Ypsolopha; species Ypsolopha sequella. The sequence continues at coordinate 6,779,250 of OW203983.1, read as the reverse complement.
ATATTGAAGAAAACACTCTTGTATTCTGTTTCACAAAATGTTTTACTTTTTTTGTCACTTTACACCACATCGTTTCAAATATTAATTCATGCTCATGGGCTTTATAGGTCTTAAAACACAAACTACGTACTGTAAACAAATTATTTTCATATCCATTCGATGGAGGACTTAGCTGGGCTGATCTGGTGATGTTTGTAATCAATCATCCATTTACAACCACATTTTGAGCGAAAAATTACGAAGGTATTTCTACTCTAATCGCGTATCTCAGTCCATAAACTATAATGTGCGGTAATAATAAGACATGAAATAAAATAAAAAGTCGATATAGAAGCCTACAAACGTACCTTTACCACGGAGGAATCAATAGTTTCGATCTGAACTTTAACCATGACATACATAGATTAGGTACATAGACAATAGATATGACATAAGCGTATAGTGCGTTTCATGGTTTCATGTTATTCTGAGGTTTCATGAAATAGTTCCACTTCCGTAATGTTGGTAGCAATGTAGTTTAGTTTCGATCATCCAATCCATAGACATAAAATGTTGTTTTACCCAATCATCCCGTTTACAGTGCAGTGCGACAAGCGACAAGGCTTTTTTGGCACGTGGATGACATTGACGTAATAGTGGCGTAAGTTCTGCCCCCCTATTCTGTATCTTTGGTTGCCAACTGAACTGGGTGCCTATCATCAAAAACATAGATAAAAACTGAAATTTCAAAATTGCCTTTAGTGGGTATTGAACTATTTACGAACTGTGTCGTCACTTCAAGTGCGAACATATCCTTAGACAATCGGAATTCGATAGTATATCTATGTTTTTGATGATAGGCACCCAGTCAAGTTGGCAACTAAAGATACATAATAGGACCGCTGATTTCGGTCACGAGGAATCTACACGCCAAAAGAGCCTTGTCGCACTGTAGACGTCGTTGACAGGCAAAGGAGCTAACTTAAGAGCAGTATAGGTATTTCTCAATTGTCCCCTAAATGTTAACTGTCCTCCTATCTATCGCAGTCATAATAAATGTATTGCCTTCCTTCTCGTAAATATGTCATATTTATTATCTAATCCTACTTCAAAAGTTATCTCTATCACAGCACAATTTATCCTATCAAATAACATTAAAATCTAATTATTGTTTGTTAAAATTGTACCGTGATGCTGATGAACCATAGACTTTAGGATTACGCCAGTGTATTCTAAGTCTAATAATGATGAACAAACGGCGGCGTCTAAATGTGATTACCTATGCCAGAATCTTACTTGACACTGCCAAAAATTGCGCTTAAAATAGCTGCAATAGCGATTTAAAAAAAAACGTTACATACACCGGTAAAATATAAACCCAATGTCAAGGTGAAGGTAAAAAAACAAAGCAATGCAAAAACATGACGTTTGAAATAATTAAGATCTAGAACAATAGAAATGAATTCTGTTGACCTTAATATTGGTATGCATACTAAAACAACATAATCCTCTTTGTCTCGGTTGAGAGAACAAACAACAACATGCCTCGACGCAGTCGTTTTCACTTTCCATTTGAATTCCTTCATCTTCCAGACACGTAAGTTGTATATCTGAAGACTACGATAAAATAATGCATGAGAAACTTGGACCAAGCCTGGTCCAAGATGAGAGGTTATTCCTTCTTCGCATCCAGTATATAATAGAATATGCTTTATTTGACAAAAAAAGTTAACAAAGAAATACGTTTAGATTACCGTACCGCCTACAAAAGTGTATGTACCGGTGCTATACGCGTCAAGCTCTTCCCTTACAATATTTTACAGTGCTGTCAAAAACCTTCCTAATTGTAATTAGTTCTTAATAATTAAGAACAGAAGCTAAATTACACAGGAGAAAAAATTAAAGCCTTCAGAATCTGCTATAATAATAATAATTCTATTAATTAATAATAAAAGAGTAACAAAAAGGGAGGGGAGGGTGTGTTTCCCTAGTCCTAAGACCGAGGTCTTGTGATCAGTATAGTAACTAGCTACATAGGGAGTATGTGTAGTATGTGAGGGTCTGTAGGTCTGGATTTGGGTCTGTTAGGGGGCATATTATGCCTATTAGTTATGGTTTAAAAATGTTTTACCCCCTTTCCCGGCCAAGTGATTGCTAAAATATATACGACTTCGTGTGGTTCCCCAACGAAAGAAGCTGTCCAGGGGAACCGATAAGAATTATTGCATGAAAGCTAAACATAATGAATATTATAAAAATTCAACGAAAAGTTCAAATCTTTCAAAATCAAGACATTAGCTGTTAAAACATTACTGGTTACTGGATCTCTGAATATACCAACAATGCCTGTCCTAGACCTCATACAGTGAAAATTTACCGCCCTCGTAGGAACCTCCCGTAGTAAACTCATTGCAGTAAATATTAATTATACTTATGCCGGGAAACTTTCCTTAACATAACACTCGACTACTGCTTTATTATGATTACTACTGGGGATTACTACAGGTGCTATGTACTGTAGCTAGCCTATCTCTAAATACACTGGCCTGCAAAACTAAGTACTACACTTTTTTAATTAGATTTTTTTCTAAACTATAGAAGTTAGAGATTTAAAATAATCACATAGTGAAGTTGTCCTTATAGTTACCTATAGTTTCAAAGAAAGCTGATAAAATTTGCTATAAAACGTTTTTTATTTTTAAAATTAAAATCAAATTTAAAAAGTGTAGTACTTAGTTTTGCAGGCCAGTGTATTATAAAATAATGTTGCAATTCTGCGTATTCACTAATTCGCCTAACTTCTGGACTTCTATATGAATTTAAATGTGGTTTTCATTGGGTTTTCAGCATCGTTTAGAACATTTGACGAGAATTGTTTATATTTTTAACACATTTACATTTCGGCTGTACTATTACAAAACATAGTTTTTTAAGTTCTGTATTGTTGTTTAATTCTATTATTTTAGTGTTGTGTTCAGAAGAAATATATGGACGTTTATTTTACTTCTGAATACATACTGCCACGGGTAATTTTAGCCCTATGCCCCTTTTCAGACGAGGGTATTCCCAAACAAATGTCTTATTCTTTTGTGTTTAACCATTTATAATTCCTTGAAAATTTCGGCCGAATAATTTAATACACGATTATCCTGGATCCAATAAAATCGCAAAGATTTGCCTAAAATATGTTCTAAATATCATTTCAATTGAGTTATATTATTTCTCTGAATACCCTCGCCTTAACTAGGGTCCAGGAGCCGTATTTTGGAATCGTTTTTTTTCAATCCGCGTGCGAAAATATATACCTGTCTCATCTTGCAAATGACAGTTCTGATGTGCTACGTGAGACAGTGGCGTGCACAGAACTTTTTTCCGGAAAAGCAATCAGAAGGTCAAGTACAACAATAAAAAAAATATAATTTTTTTTTAATGACACTTTGAAAAAAAAAAGTTTGTATGACGCCAGGGTAGGCACTGCCTTTCCTAGAGTGACCATTTTCATACAAACTTTTTTTTTTCAAAGTGTTATTTAAATTTTTTCATATTTTTTTTATTGTCGTACTTGACCTTCTGATTGCTTTTCCGAAAAAAAGTTCTGTGCACGCCACTGACGTGAGATGGGTATATATTTTTGCACGTAAAATTGAAAACGAACGATTCAAAAATACGGCTCCAGTTCTCTCAGATAGAAGACACACCATTGCATGTTGGTTAAAATTTTCCGTTTTCTCCTTTTTAAGTTCTTATTTCGACTGTATTTTTTTAGGTTAAGTTGTGAAGGCCACATGTCCAACAAGATAGATAGTCGCTTCGAAAAAAAAACTTTATTGCAAATAAATTGGCCATGTGCAAGCCGAACAAATGGTTCCGTACCGCCACCCAATAATGGTACGGAACCCTAAAAACATAATGGAAAATAACAATAATATACCTACAATATTCCATAGCAATATACAAAAAAGGTCAAGTGCGAGTCAGACTCGCGTACCTAGGGTTCCGTAATTCGACAGTTTTGGAAATTTTGTCATTTTGTTTTCGTGAATTTCTCAACCGCTTTATTTTCCTGTAATCTTTACGTAAACACATATTACCATGATTTTTTCATATTTTTCGGTCTACCAGTTTCGGAGATAAGGGGGGGAGGACATACATATATTTGTGGTTTCTTAAAGATTTCTCGAAACCAGTGCCAGTAAATATAGTAAAAGTATATATTTTTACAATCAGCTTTTCAATATCTAGAATTTAATACCCATATTGTGTTTTTAGGATTATTTATTTTATTTTTCTCACTTTTGTTATGGAAATATTTTAAACAATTTAAAAATTTTCATATTTTTTTTACACCGTGATATGTAAAAAAAAATTCAAAAAAAAAAAATTCCAAAATTCTTTATTTACGTTACAAAATGTAGGTTTTGCGGGGGTGGGACTCCCCTTTTAAGTTTTACAACCTGTTTTAAGGGAGACCCGCTCTTTTGGGCAAATTAATGCTATTTTTGTGCCAAATTTCATGTCTTTATCTTTAACGGTGCTAAAGTTATGAGGCTGTGTGTGACATACGGACGAACGGACGGAAAACGGAATCTCACCATGAGGTTCCTTTTGTACCTTTTAGGTACTATGTCCCCCCCCCCTTATCTCCAAAACTGGTCGACCAAAAAATATGAAAAAAATCATGGTAATATGTGTTTACGTAAAGATTACAGGAAAATAAAGCGGTTGAGAAATTCACGAAAAAAAATGACAAAATTAAATTTATCATCAACAATTCGGAACCCTAGGTACGCGAGTCTGACTCGCACTTGGCCGGTTTTTTTCAACCCAGTTGTATTCGCGTAATAAGCCTATCATTATTGCGAAAACGACAGGACAGTGATTAAGCCAGGACAGACCATTCAGATGATCCTCAACAGAATATATTAAAAAAGCAGTACTATTCTAAACACATAGTACTATAAACTCAGACATTTCAGTTCCCTTTGCCTTTCCACTTAGTGGGAAAACGGAACAAAAAGAAAAAAAGAAAAAAGGGGTCATAGCAACACGTACTCTGTGAAAATTTCAACTGGCTACTTATAACGACTGAAGCTGTAGAAACCTGTGACAGACGGACAGCCAGACAGACAGCGGAGGCTTAATAATAGAGTCCCTTTTATAGATCCCTAAAGCTTTTTTTGCGATTTCCCGTTTGGCCCTAATAGTAGGTAAAATTTGTTCGTATAGACGAGTATAAACCTGAGTTAAGAGACCTTGGGATTCAAAATGTCTGCCCGCCTGTCATATTTGTTTCCGTCACAGTACGGGATCTGAGCGATCGACTCTATAATTTATACACATCGACTGCTATTGTTTTTAATGCTATGTATTTTCATGTGCAAATAAAGACGGAGATACACTTACACACAAGTAAGAGGTAGATACTTTCAGTCACCATTTCTATTCGCCAGGTCTTTTGATTCGGGTTATACTAACAGTTTTCGTTGCCAAAAAACACTTTAATTTGGGGTCGTCCACAAATGACGTAATGCAATTTGGGGGGAGGGGTGGGTTCCAACTAGGCGTTACGGTTATGGTATATAAGGGGAAGAGGGGGGACAGGTTTACGTCATGACACGATTTTAAAATAGCCGGATTTCTGCAATTAAAAATCTTTCATTCATGAATATGCCCAAAACTTTTTACAAAGCGTGCGGTACGTAACGAAAAGGTGGGGGTCCCGGCTAAGCGTTACGGTTGTGTTATGTGGGGGTAGGGGGGGGGGGGGTCAAAAATTTGAGAATTATGCGTTACGTCATTTGTGAACGACTCGGGCTGCGGGTCACGGCTTGTGCTTGTGAATCAAACCAGGCATCGTTTGCAGTTTTTGAAACAGTTGGTTTTTATGATCAGTCACCCAAGTATTTTCTGGCATTATTGCTCAGATTAGCTTTAGATTCTTAGTTTCAAAAGTTCATTATTTTGAATTGAGTTTGCAAAATGTAGTAAAGGAACAATACAATTTTATACTGAGTAGAAACCTAATTTGTTTTGCTTTCTAAGGGCTTAATCCGTGTCCTAAACGAGCTCATTCCGCCGTCGAGGAATTTATTTCTAATTTCTTTTTGTTGTTGACATATATTATTATTCTTTTGTGACACACAATAGAAAGTGTAACTAATGGCATAGAATAATGACATAGAAAGCGTAACTAATGGCAGCCTATAGCTTTTTTAATTTTAGGGAATGCATTTCCATTTTAATTTTATTCAGGTATGAACGTTAGCCTAGTAGCGGTTCACGAAGCAAAAATATCACATTTTAATTTTTGGATTCCGTAGACAAAAATTAGAAACCTGTATAATTTCGTTTCGTGCATTTAAACAAACATGTATGTAAAAGTCCCTTTCGTAGGCATTTTACCTTTTTTTTTATATTAAGAACTAAATTATTATACCAAAGCTTTGCTGTAAAATTGTTAAATATATGTAAAAAACGTATTTTTTTCTGAACAAGTGCTAGGTTGCGGCTAGTTATTAGTACTTTTGCATATAAAAACCCACCATGCGTCGATACGCCATTTATTTCGAAAAAAAAATCGTAAAATTTTGTTAATCTCACATTAAATCTCCTATTTAAAGATTTTTGTATACTTTTTAGATTTCTTAAGATTTCAATAATCATATACGACAGGTTGTTGCCATAGTGACAATAAATAATTAAAACGGTGCCGTAGACCGCGTAGCATTTTTGCTAAAGCCTACGAACTTCTACGACACATTGCTATAAGGGCTATGGAACAATCAAACAGTCATATTTTACATGTTTTCAATTTGTGATGGCCTTTTTTTAATTACGAAAATAAATAGTATTATAAGAAGATGGAAAAATTAATTAAAAATTAATTGGATGGGACTCAAGCAATCTCCACTAGCGCGGACCTGCGACTTTTCCAATTTGTCCACCGCAAATCAATCCTCTTATAAATGTATCAAGTAGTTACATAAGCTGACATCGGTATAGTCAATGGCCATGAATTGTAGGAGGAAATTGAGAAACGGTGTAAGCGTTATCATAGACTAAGTATACTTAGTCTATGGCGTTATTCACCACTTTGGGTCGTACATATACTATATCCTGGATGAAAACGATTGTTTTATGTTGCAAAAAAAAGCCTTAGGCATCCTGCAGACAACAGACATTTTACGCGTTCCTATCCGTGAATGTTGTTATTCAACGAACAAAAATGAGTGAAGCCACACGCAAGAACGCACATCGTCTGACGACTGCCTGAGGCCTTATGTTAAAAACTAATGTTTTTTTTTGACTCGTTAATGTGATTTTTTTTAGGTTGAAATTAACCGCAAACTCCTAATTTTTTATGGATTGTATAAAGTATTTCGGGTGAACCTAATATAAAATGTAAGAGTTCCTTAATGTAGATGGGCTTCATTTGAAAACTGTGACTGCATTGTAATTCTGCGCCTACATGCCAAATTTCAGCTTAATCTAAACACAGATGCTATGAATTTCAATCCATACCTAATGTTATTTTAGATTTGTAACTACTGTAAGTTGTATTCATAATTAATTGTATATCTGCAGTGACTCTGTCCGCTGACGGCAGACACTCGCTCGGTTGAGAACGAATTTGGAAAGAATTCGAAACACGTCGCCCATCGCGAATAATTCATGAAAGCCTAATTCTAAATTCGTAGCGGGAGCGATGAGTCCTGCACTGATTCTCCGCAATCGTGAATATTGCGCACTTCCCCCGGTCAGTCAGCCCAGCCAGGACAACTCCTTAAAATAGAGCCGAACATCTTCAGCATTCTGATACATAAACTGGTCCAGTGAAGGGAAGTTGGAGCTCGTCGTGATGCCTGCTTTTCGTCTCATGTCTTCGGTCGGATAGCAGTGGAGTACCACATGCTCCATACATCCATACAGTGTTATTGTTTACCTGACAACCCGGGAAATGGGTCTCCAGTAGCAGAACGTGTTGTTCTTGCTCATTAACTGTACATATAGTTCCCATCGGGTTTCTTTAGTGTTCCAAGTTTGGTATGGTTGTCGTTTGCTAAGATTTTTCTCAGTAATGATGTTTCACTTTGTGATTGAATGTTGTTATAGAAGTTGTTCCAGCTTTCACTTTTCTTGAAACGTACCTCTTTATTGAATTCCAGGCGTGCTTTTTTGTAGTAGTCCAAGTCTTGATCAAGCCTGGTGTTCATTGCTCTATTGAAATGGTGTCGCATTTCTTCCTTAACTTAGGCCTACATACTGTGTACTTACAACTTGTTTTCTAAATAAACTATTTTGTATTTTGTATTTGTATTCAGTTTCTTGCTCCACCACCCATATTTTTTCTCGTCAAAATTACCTTTCTCTGTGATGAGAGGGCATGACGACTCGTAGCTGCCAATTATACAGTTTGTGATGGCGTTGACTTTAGTCTCTGTCTAAAGCCTAATGTTATCATTCGAATGTAGACTGTCTCTTACTATTTATTTATTTTGTATTTAAGTTTTGACTGAGCATTATTATTCAATTTTTTTTTGACATTTGTATAAGGACTTGGTCATATTAATGACATATAAATATTGAATATTTAATGTTTGAGATATTATTAATTTGTAAAAAAAGCAATAAATTAATTTGTATTTTGTATGCCAATTTTGGTGAAACATGTCTTTTGCTTCATAATTATATTTTGTAAGATCTTATTGTACCGTATTTCACGCAAATAAATAATCTGAATCAGAAAGGTTTCCAATTTTGCATCAAACGCTATAATAATATTTAAAATGCTACCAAAAGTGTAGTACAAATACATAGTATGAACCTAACATTTAACCTTAACCATATCTCCTTCTAACTTCTATTTATAAACTGATTTTCAAATGGATAATCCATGTTTCAAGTTCAAATCCATGTACGGTGGTACGGTTGACCCTATAAATCACTGTTAGATAAGGTATTATAGCAGGCAGCATAGAGGTCGGTTATCAACCGGAGATCTGATGGATCATGATTGAATCAAGCCTCCTCGGGCCCACCGTTCTACTGCGCACTTTGATCAGCATTTATAGTATCCGTTGGTAGCTTAATAGCAGAGCTAAAAGCTAGGAAATTACGACACGTAAAAAGAAAATTCTTTTTGCGGTAACGGGTTTACATAATTTGGTGCAAGTCGGCCTCGCGCACATTATATAGTTCCATACCACCACACAATATGGGTACGGAACCCTAGAAACATTGTAAATAACAACAATGCCATGTTAAGGCATTGTTTTAATTTAATAAATAGCCATGTTAATGTTAAGGCGACATAAACAAGCCACTAAAATAGTAGCGCCTGACAAACGATTCGTGGCTGCCACTTGGTACGGAACCCTAATATCTTAACCGCTATATTTTTCCTGTAATCTTTACGTAATCACCTATTGCCATGATTTGAATTCCTTTTTGTCTTCTTGTTTTGGAGATCAGGGGGAAATGATAACGCTAAAAAACCTTTGGGCTTCAATTTTTTTTTTATTGTTTGCCGTGATAGACGTCATCGTAGTAAAACGTATTCTGTGAAAATTTCAACTGGTTACCTAATAAGTCTAATAACTGCTGAAGCTATAGACCCCTGTGACAGATGGACGGATAGACAGACAGACAGCGGAGTCTTAGTAATAGGATCCTACAAATTATGTTCCTGTAATGGGTTCCGTAACTTAAATTTTCTCGGAATGCAACCCGACCATTTTCCGTTATTGGTTCCACCTTCATGCCAATCTGTCGGGCGATCAGTTAATGACGTAAAAGTACAATGAGTGTTGTTCAATAACAGTTTACTTTAGTCCATTTTGTTTGATTCCAAGATGTTTCTTTTTTATCAAATTATTTTGTTGTCTGTTTTTAGTTTACTAAATTAACGTTAATAATCTTGGTATTAATCATCGAAAAGTGTTTTTGTGCCACTTATTCAAAATTAACATTATTATTAATTATTTCTATTATTATTATTAATTATATGTAATTATTTCTACAGGTGGTAGAGCTGATGCCGGGCTCGACTGTGGAGGTACCACCATCTTACTTGGAGACCCCCTCGAAGTAATTCGGGGGAGAGTAAGAGGACAGCTCACGGGCAAAAAACCAGGAGACCCACTATGCCTGGGATCGATGGATGGCGGTATATCCATCCCTAATAGCGGGCCTTATATGGAACAGACTGGTGACGGGCAGCGGCGTCACTGGTGCGAGGGTTCCGGCACCGCGCTCACCAACCCGCCTGACCAGTGTGTTAGAGTTCTTTCAGGATGACAGCCGGGAGTGGCAAAATCCTGGAAAGGCTTATGTCCAGCAGTGGACGAATTAGGCTGATGGATGATTCAAAATTAAAATCAAAGGCCAGACCCGCCACAAATTAGCGTTTCATCAAATCAACTGGACCGAAACAATAGTTTTGGTGTGCTCCGGACGGGTAGACAAAGGAACTTATAATAAGTAAAATTGCATCCTTCACGGTATAACATCAGTTTTGAAAACTTCATGAAAATCAATTTCGACTATGCCAAAAAAATTGCCCAGAAATAATCATAAATAGTCCACAAGGCAAAAAATATATTCCTATCATAATTCAGAAGTTATAGGTTGGTGTGGATTAGTTATGGTGTGAAGGTCACTGTATAATCCTCACCTCTCTTGCAAACAAATGGCGCATGCGCTATATTACCGACTTGGTTTTAATTTCATAAAATAGTACCTAAATAGTCATGACACCATGCCGAATCATTCCAGAGTTATAAAGGTACCTGATTTTGACCAATTTTGACTCGGGTTACTATGTAGAAGTATGTTAAAACACCATGTTAATTTCTAAATACTAGGGAATGGTATCCCGGGAAATCCCGATCCCGAAAGTCCCGAGATATCCTGGGATTTGGCGTAGAATAAAAAGACGGGAACACATTACCGCGTTCCGGTGCTTTAGATACTTTCGGGACTAAGTCCAAGTGACAAGGGCATTGATAGACCAGTCAGTCAGGACATTCTCTTATTTAATATATTTAGCCAAAATTGTTATACTTACTCATATACAAATTACACAACCAATAAACTCACATACACATTTACACATTAAATAAACAATAATTGTCCACTCTGGAATTCGTGCGGCTCTCTGCAGGCGACGACAGAATAACAGCGTCGCAGATTTCGGTTTGCGGCATTATGCTGAGTCGGAGCTTTTTTCTCTTTAATAAATTAAACTTTCTTTTTGTGTTTTAACTTTTTTTTTTTTTGCTTTATGTTTTACTTTATTTTTTGTATGTATGTGTCGTGTTTTTGGGAAATAAATGTTATCTATCTATCTAAGTAAAACCTCTAATATTAAAATAAAAAATATAATTTCACACGTGAAAACTCTACGGTTGCTCGCATTTATTATTGTTGAGGACTGATTAATGTTAAGCTTAAAATTGATCATTAATAATGTTAAACAATAATTAACGTCTAAGAACACTGTTTTTGTAGTGATATTAAAATTATGGATTTTATTATGGATTATAATTATGGACATTGGATTTACTGGAGGGTAGTTGAAAGCAACAACAACATATAAATAACTCTTGTTTTGATTAATTTATTAAATATATTTAAAACAGTTCAAGTATGCCATATTAGTGTATTAAGTCAGTTTGCCGACAAGGATCCTTGCTCTGGTGATACGGCGGTTAATTCTGCGTTGCCAGGCTGGTATCTGACCACTTCTGAACAGAACTCAAACATATTTTATTAGGTGTGTTTTAACAATATCTAGAGATTTGATATTTGAAATTTTGCTAGCTATTTTAGTTTTTTTATAACAATAATAAAACTAAAATGTTTTGCTTTCGCCCTGAATCCGCCCCTCTCGCACTGAGCGTGTTTTCGCTTGGAGTGACAGTGACAAAAATAAAATTCGCATAGCCTCTTAAGCCACGGCTACTTTCCTCCTATTGGCCCTCAGGCAGCAATATCGGAGAGACACCGAAAGTTCTTTTCATTTTTAGTAGAAAATATTTTAAATGTCACGCGAAAACGATATTGTAGATAAATTATTTTGTCCAAATGAAGATTGCTACACCGACAAGAGTAGTCTTAATTGATTAATTGATTGGTTAACACTTGGGTGTAACGGTAAAATGTGAAAGATACCTTTATCATAGGCTGAAGGCTCATACAAAATTAAAATTAAGGAAATATCTTGTAATGCAATCATTGTCAGAACTCAGACCAAATAAAAATTCAAGACTGAGTGCTGTCAACATTAAAGGTTTTATAAACATGGATAGTGAGTGTTTCCGCGCATTAAAAATTGGAACAGATTGCGCCTATGTAAGTTATACACGATCACGAAACTGTGTTACTTTTGGCCTGCTTCACCCTTTACACGTCTTGATTTTTTATTGATGAGTGTCAGAACTAAGGTCTGTACCCACTGTCGTCTATATTGATATTCAATACCGTTTAACAAAGCGCCTCGTTTATTTGTCCATCTGGTAACCCCAGAATAATTTCACAGAGCAAACAACAGCCTAAATAACATTCTTGGGATCAGAATGAAGAAAAAATAAATCATCAAATAAGATTTTTGTCGTACTATCTTATCTAATAACTACGTTTTTAGGGTTCCGTACCCAAAGCGTAACCAACGGGACCCTATTACTAAGACTCCGCTGCCCGTCTGTCTGTCCGTCTATCACCAGGTTGTATCTCAGGTTGAACCGTGATAGTTAGACAGTTAAAATTTTCACAGATGATGTATTTCTGTTGCCACTATAACAACAAATACTAAAAAACAGAATAAAATAAATATTTAAGGGGGCTCCCATACAACAAACTTTTTGCCGTTTTTATAGATAATGGTACGGAACTCTTCGTGCGCGAGTCCGACTTGCACTTGGCCGATTTTTTATAAATTGTTCTGAAACAACTGTAAAATCCTAACATTTTCAGACTTAACCTTTTTGGTTTCAAGAAATCGTTTGTTTTGATAATTTACGCAACTATAGGTAGATACATAATTACAAAAAGAATATTTGAGTTGATCGACAAAAGCAACACTTTGTCTTAAAAAAGGTTTACATATAAAGTCGTCGATCGCATCGATTCTCGATACATTCGTAGACGTCGACACGATATCTTGATCGACGTCAAGGAATAATAAACTCCGTGCAAAATAAAGCATTAAAATATTCTCGAATTAAAATGGTCCCGGCAAATTTCTAAAATTTTCTTGGAACAAAACAACTACTAGCAATGACTTGTTTTTATTCATAACTGAGCAGATAAATCATAACACGAGTTGCGTCTGACAGTATTTGCTGCCCATTGCCGTAACATTATTCAAGTTTAAGATATTTTTCTATCATTATTTTTAGTCCTATTTCAAACTATCAGAGTAAACACTAAGATAAAATATTTTTATTCGTATCAAGTACTTTCAATAAACTAAACGGACAGTATAATTTATCTATTTTCTTAGGCTATAAGAATATAAATTGTACTTTCACGACCACAAATTTTATTTGCACTGGTAGGCTAAACATGGCAGCTAAATAGAAGCTAAACATGTAAATTCCGTAAAATCAGATCAGGTTTTGTGAAGCTTAATTTTAGTTTTTTGTTCTGTTATTTGTAAAAGAAGCGAAAAATTAATCATTGCTTCTAATGATGTTTAGAATTAAAGTTACTTGTTGTGTAGGGTAGATTGATTATTTATGTAGGGTAACTGAATATAATAATAATGTTGTTGTCGTCCACGAATGGAACTTTATTTTTACAACGTATTTTTAAATATCTGAGTAATCCTCTCGAGTTTTTGGAGAACAAAGTGTTTCCGTAGTATAAGTATATCTAGGCTTCTAAGTTTATTGTTAGTTTAGAAATATTTCATCGTTGAAGGATTTATAATGGAGCACGCCAGGCCGCCACCGGAATTACGAATGGATGAGAACAATCCGCTCAGCAGGGCTGAAGCGTGGCAGAGATGGATAACACAATTCATGCTTTTCTTGAAAGCGTCACAGGAAGAAGAAGGAGTTCAATCTAGTTTACTCATCAATCTGATTGGGCCAGACGGTTTCGACGTGTATCAGACATTTACGTTTCTTGATAAAGAATCAACGGACGATGTCAAACTGGTCATTAAAAAGTTTGATGACTACTTCGGGACGAAGCCGAATATTACGTTGCTGAGATACAATTTTTTTACTCGCAACCAGGAGCCTGGCGAAACCATCAATCAATACGTGACGTCACTCAAGTTACTTGCGAAGAACTGTGAGTTTTCCACGCTTGAAGAAGGTTTGATCCGAGATCGAATCGTATGTGGGGTGAAAAACGCCGCAGTGAGGGATCGGCTGCTCAGACCGGACGATTTGACTTTAGAGAAATCTATTAAACTCTGCGCGGCAGATGAAGTGTCATCGGACGGTAGCCGTCAGCTGGAACGCGAGGCAGGCCAGGGGTCAGCTCAGGTGAACGTGATTGGTGCTCGCGGCAGAGGCGAGCGAGCGGTGCCGGTGCGGAGGATGCGGACGAGTCGGCGGAAGCGGCGCGGCGCCGAGCGAGCGCGCCCCCCCTTTGGTTAGGGAACCCGGGACAGTCGGCATGTTGGGTTACAGTATGTAGTGGATGTGGTTCTGTATATAATAATGTACTCTGTGATGTGGTTCGACGCAGTGTGAGCCTGGGGGTTGCGCAGCCACTTCAAAATAGTGTTTTAAGTGTCAGAGTCACGGTCATTTTTCTAGAATGTGCAAGAATTACAGTTCGTACAAAAAATACATGAACTGGAATGTCGTGAGGAGGACCCGGACAATGATAGCAGCAGTTGTGAGTCATTTAATATTTCTATAAACATCCTGTATTATGAATCATTTTTGCTTTTGGGTTTTGATGATAATAAGTTAATTAAAAGAGATAATATAAAACTAAAATCATACAGCGGTAATTTGATACCAATTAAATGGGTTTGCCTGCTTAAGTGGTATTATAAAAACCAATTAAATATACTTAAATGTGCGATTGCTAAAATTAAATGTCAAAGCATACTGGGACGGAAATCATGTCAAGAATTAGGATTGATAAATTTCACCGTCAATTTGGTTGACTAGGTATAATGACTTGTTTCAGGGGCTCGGTTGTTTACCTGGTACTTACCGTGCGTGAGTGGCTAGTTATTGTCGTCAACCCATCTTCAACCCTTAAATGCATCCTGTTGCCAAATGGCAACACATAATTATTTTCTTTTTTTTCTTTTGTAACTGTTTTTTTCTTACGTCTATTTTTCTTCCTGCAAGACTATTGTACGAAAAATAATTACGGAATAAAATAAAAATATGTAAAATTTAGTTTTATTTGCTTTTTTTTAATGTATACAAACATAATTTTGCAGTTGTAAAAAAATGGTCCCAATCTGAAAATAAGAGGTCGCGAAAAAAAATCATGAAAATTTCATGCTTTTGTTTTATTAAATAGGATTTTTGTAAACTAGTGTCAAATGACTGTACTAACTGATAAAAAGCAAAAATGAAAAAATAAACAAATTTTTATACTAATTTGAAAAAAAAAAATGTCTTTTTGATTTTATACCATTTTACCCCCCCCTTAAAAACAAAAATAAAATATTTTTCCCATAATTCTGGACCACTTCTCTATCAATATATTTCACTTTCATTTAAAAAGAAAAAATCATGCATTTAAGGGTTAAAACCGGTTGTATGCGCCGCACGTAAAGTTCCATTTTCTCTAAAAGATCGATTGTGGGTCGAGTTGTATAAAATGTTAGATTTAGGAGTAATACGGAAAGTGAGTTTTATGTACCTCTGACCAATGATTTTTGCCTCTGACACATTATCTCGAGCGTCTCTTCCAGTATTGTATGATAGCCAGATTAACAAAAATGTTTTTTTGCAAGTACAAAATATGATAGTTAAAACTTCAGGTATATCAACAAACAAATTAAAAATTGTAAATTAGCAAAATAAAAACGAATAGGACTAATTAGTTAAGATGGCTTTGGTGCGTGTATACTTTATAGGTTTTTCATTGTGCTTTTTTTTGTTTAGTTTTAGTTTAGTTTTTTTATGTTAATGTCTTGCATGCTTTAAAAGGGAGATGTTTTTAGGATAGATTGATTTTATCTATGTAGGGTAACTGAATATAATAATAAAGATGTTGTCGTCCACCATTCGTGTGTTTCAATCACGTAACATAACTGTTCGCCAAAAATTCCGATGAACAATAAAAGAGACGTAGGTAACTATTAAAATAGTAGTTTATGCTACAAGGGCTAAAAGGAATAAATTACGAGGACGATTTAAAACACGAGCGTAGCGAGTGTTTTAAACGTAACCGAGTAATTTATTGCTTTTACGCCCGTGTATCATACTACGTTTTTCAATGCATAGTGTGAGGAAATGAGAACAAATATAATCTTGTGAACTTTAAATTATGATTGGCTCAAAAGGATTGTATCCAGAGCCGTTAAACAGTGGAAAAAAAGTATAACATCTATGGTACACAGGAAAGGCTGCAGGTTAGCCAACCATTGCAAATAAATAAAAAAAAATAATAATGATAAAGCCCTAGTGCAAAATAATCGACTTTCTATTCGGTTTTGATGCATAAAAAGTGGGCCTTTACGAGCACATGCATTGAAAAATTTTTTTATCCGGCGCTACTGACTGTTTTCAGTTTTAGTAATAAATAATAGAAAATCTAATAGCGATGCCGAACTTCATAAACTGTTTCGTTTAGCAAGAAAGGAAAAGTTACGAGTATTATGAAAACATGGCATCAAAAAGCCATTTAATACTCATTTAGTCTAGAAGTTAAAAGTTTATTTTTGTACCCGCTTTATCGACATTTTAAGGTTTTTGTCATAAAACTATTGACTTTAATATTTTTTGTCAGTGAAAAGCTTTTCCGATAATATTTTGAGAAAAAACTAAAATGTAGAAAACCCTGTAAAATACAGTTAAAAATATTTGCCTTTAAAAATAAAAGTAATTTATTACATTTACCATAACTTACTTGCTAAGTTAAAACTACAAAACACCATCGCACTGCCATAAGAATTCTAAATTACACACCATAAAAAAGATCAAAGATGTTACATAATAAAGTTTTGACGAAACCTCTTTCTTTATTCTTATAGGCACTTACCTCCTTCGTTGAGATGAACACCGGAAGCCGAATAAATTTTTTATTTTTTTTTATTAGCTGTTTGTGAATATATATATATTGTTTTGATTTAGAAAAAACGCGGTTGAACTAAGCGCGCGAGCGACGTACGACACGAATCTACCGAGGGCGGCACAAGACCGATCGCTAGGGCGGCGCGGGTGAGATTCACTCTACGTCGCACCACCAACGTTACGTAACACGCGCCCCGTAGCGCAGCACCCCGCTCCCCCTCTGTTAAGGGAAAAGATGAATGAGCAAAGTTTCCTAAACGGACGTTAGGCCATGGATCGCAGCGGTTCGGTTCGGCCGCGGTTACATAAAGGAACGAACGCTGCACATGCGTACCACGCCACGTCGCATCGCGGATGTTGCGCGGCTATCCGACCGCCCGCGCATATTACACGGGATAATGTCTTTTAGCGAAAGATCTTCAGCGGTGAGTTTACAATAAGCTCTTAGCGTAACATGCCTAAAAGTGTTGTATTTATGGACCACCAGAGAGTTAGGAATAACGAGTGCAAAAGCCGTATAATAAGATGTCTACAAGCGACTCACGCTTAGTAATGCATTTTTAAACTTACCGACAACATCGATTGTGCATACCTATGTATAGAAGTAAGGCTAAAGTTTCGTGAAGAATAATTTGTAATATCTGATGAAAGTAAGAGGAGCTGCTTGAAAGGGATAAGGCGGGGTTGTGCCGATTTAGTCTCTTTTCGAATTCATTTTAAACCGTGAAATTGTGATAAACTAATTTTGAAAAATATACATGTCATATTTGACTCTTAATATTTCGGCCGTTCGATATGCGATTATTTTCATTTCTCTGCATCCAATAAAATCGCAAAGGTAAATCGAAACTATGATCTAAATATCATTTCATTTGCGTTATATTAGATTTTTGAGAATAAAACTTATACCAAAATAAACTTCGTAAAAATGACATATAAAACGGCCTTTATATATCAAAAACCCATCCTTCTAATTCCAAAATAATATAAAAAACACCTTGAAATCGCGAGATTTCTGAACGGCCCACTTCCACTGAACAGAATGCACAAGTGTTGTTCGAAGTTGTTGAAAAAATTGTTGTTGAAAGTGTTAGAACAGGACCGATTTCTCTTCTCTGTAAACTATCTTAGAGAACGGCAACGATATGAGCCCTCAATTTACAGAGGATTTGTACGACTTTGCAGTGAGAAGACATCTAACAAAACATTGCAATTTGTGCAAATTGCTTAAAATTTTATTTACGGGTAATAGATGTAGAGGTTGCAGATGCAGTGTACATCCGACGACGCAACGGTTGATTCATTGTAAATTGTAAAAAGACGGAGAATATACAGTTTCCAGGAGGACATACATAAGCAGTGGTATTTGTACTAGTCCATAGATGGCGCTATATAATATATATTTTTGAATAATCTTTTGGTACGAGCATAGAGTGCAACATTAGGTACAACTTCTTTTATGCTCCCCATTGGAATATTTAGAATCATTATTCTAAACCTGGATTCTACGCCATGTTGTGAATTAATAATACCTATACAGTGTGAGTCTCGCTTAAGGGTCCGTTTCGCCAAACATGCTCTCGCGTTTGGACAATTTAGCATATTATATTTTTAACAAATAAAATTTGTGTAGGTAGTTAAGGAGTTGAACTACATTATAATTTTTTCAGATTTCATACAAGTATCACAAGCATCGGGAAAAAAAATCGGAGAGATCACTAAAATCACGAAAAATGTAATTTAGCGTTGCAAACAGAAAAAAAATATTTTTTTTTGTTCCAAATTGAATTTTTTTTTTTTTTGTAAAGAGTTCAAAGTTTTTTCCTTTCGTTATTAAAAAGAAATACTCAAACACACAAATTCTTTTTGCGTAATTTTTCTGTACAGGAAAAATGTAGAATGTTTGAGCATTTCTTTTAAAATAACGAAAGGAAATAAAAAATAATAAAAATTTGTAAAGGCTACTTTCATTTCTTTGCTCTACAAAAAAATATTTTAGTTTGTAGTTAGATCAGTAGACTGATCATACTAGTTCCAAAGCCAAATTACGTTTTCCGGGATTTTACTGATCCTTCCGATTTTTTTTTCTCAATGATTGTGATGCTTGTGTCAAATCTGAAAAATTATAATGTAGTTTAACCCCTTAACTACGTACACAAATTTTATTTGTTAAAAATATTTTGTTTTAATATGCTAAATTGTCCAAACGCGAGAGCATGTTTGGCGAAACGGACCCTTAAGTGCAGATATAAATTTGGGTAAAACTAGACCCAATTTTATCGACAGGAAAAATAAAATAAAATTCAAAAAAAAAATTGTATAAGACCTTTATATTTTCCTATCAGCAACTGAGGAGAGGACCCTTTGTAAAGTAAAGGTTGTAATTTTTGAACCAAGTGCCCTTTTGAGTTAAAACAAAAACGATAATGATTGTTAACAGCGGGCAGTGACGATTTAATTACAATTATCTTGAAAAAAAAACAGCATCTATTAAAAATAAGAAAGAATTTACGGAAAATGGTTTCCTTTTTTCATTGTTTTTAATAATAGCTAAAATTCTTGCAATATTGCCTACTTAACCCCCCATTTTTATTACTCTAAGTTAAACTGTATTATATGAGCTTTTATAAAATTTAAATACCACGTTTCTATCCCAGACAGAACATTTTCTATGACCGGTTAAATAAAAGCACTCTGATACGTACGCTCAGTAATTTTGTAAAAACCAATCCCATCAAAAACATTTCATGTAAACTAGGTCGCCAAGACTCATAAGCTCATAACGCTTTCACTGTTAAAAAGTTATCAGATCTCATGTTAAGCGAAGTCCTTAACTCTACAAGGCCTAACTCTACAAACCCTAACTCTACAAACCCTACACCTTGCTTAAAAAGTATGGCTTGGCCGTTCCATGAAACTATTGCATGACATAGTATTATATTGGGAGTGTCTGTTTGGCGGCCACGAAACGGCCAAGCCATACTTTTTGATCAAGATATAGGGTTTGTAGAGTTAGGGTTTGTAGAGTTAGGACTTGTAGAGTTAAGGACTTGGCTTAACATGAGATCTGATAACTTTTTAACAGTGAAAACGTTATGAGCTTATGAGTCTTGGCGACCTAGTTTACATGAAATGTTTTTGATGGGATTTCATTTCTTTTTGTGAGATGCTCTACTTCTTTTTATTTTTTCAGGCTACATTTCTTGCGCCTGTGCTATAACTTTTATATAGCCCACTCCCTATCTTTGCCTCTTTTTCTTGTTGTCTTATTATTTGCAATAAGCAATAGATCAGGGCGGTACTTAGTTATTGAGCGATTATATTCAACTATAGCTGACTATTGCAAAGTCAATATTAATAAGGTGAACACGTATCAAACCAGTCACCCTTGAAAGTACTACATAAGTAGGTATGACCACAAGAAAACGTGACCCGATATCAATGAGAGTATTATTTAAACTTAGCCCTTGGATTTTATGGATAGTCATGGCATACGCGATACAGATCGTAAACTGCTCATGGTGTACGAATGCTCTATTAATTATTTCAAATTTTGTTTTTACAGGCGCAATATCATGTTTAAGACCGTTATTAAAAATAATTATAGCTCTTTTTGCCTTATTTTTATCTTAAGCTCGTGAATAAGACTCGGAACCACGATAGGTTTCTCCGTCCTCATTTATCTCATTTATCTGCGCGCGCAATAACATGAGCAATTCTAGTCTGGCTGGAGTTTTCCGGACAATTGCTATCAACTCAGGTACAAGCAACCGGACCTTCGATTTCGACGACGATGTCTAACTAACTAAACTTCACTTTCAATAATAGAACAGAAATCAGTCAGCTACCAGAGAGTACCTATCAAGAGTGTTGATTGATTGATTGATCAAATAACTAAAAACTTGTCTTTCCGCGCTTGGAGGACCGTCCGAGGTGGCGTGGCTTGAGCCGTTATAGATAGCCACTGATAGTTACTGGGTTACAAATTTTACAGAATACCTACTTGTTACTATGGCCTCTAACACGGCAAATAATAAAATTAAAATTTCTAGGACTTGGAAGTTGGGAATATATTTTTAATATTACAGAACCTAACCCCCCTTAAGAGGGGTTGATGGGTGACTGTTACAGATTTCTTAATGTTTTTGTTGTTTGTGTGCTTATCCTAGCCTGCATACCAAATTTCAGTTTCCTAGGACTTCAGGAAGCTTGGATTTTTTTTTTTTTTAATACAGTACCAGACCCCCTTAAGAGGGGTTGGAGGGTGAAAGTTACAGATTTTTGAATTTTTTCGTTGTTTGTGTGCTAGTCCTATCCTGCATACAAAATTTCAGCTTTCTAGTACTTCAGAAAGTTTGGAATTGAAATTTTTTTTTAGTACAGAATGACCCCCTCTTAAGAGGGATTGGAGGGTGAAAGTTACAGATTTCTTAATTTTTTCGTTGTTTGAGTGCTAATCCTAGCCTGCATACCAAATTTCAGTTTTCTAGGATTCCAGGAAGTTTGGAACTGAAATTTTTATGTAATACAGAACTAGACCCCCCTTAAGAGGGGTTGTAGGGTGTAAGCTACATATTTCTTAATTTTATTGTCGTTTGTGTGCTAGTGCTAGCCTGCATATCAAATTTCAGCTTTCTAGGACTATCCTAGAGTTTATAGAGTTATTAGAAGTATCCTAGAGTTTTGATGATCATCAGTAAGTGAGTAAGTGAGTGAGTGAGTGACGAAATCGATGTATTTTAGGTATTAATAACATTCAAAGTATAAAAGCTAGACAAATGAAACTTATCGTGTTTAATAAGACTGCTTCTTACATGTTATCTTGAGAATTTGGTATCTCTAGTATTATCTAGCTAGACCGAAGCTATGAGGTTTCGAAATTATGACGAAACGCTTCGAGAAAAGGTACGTAGTGTGAGTGCCCCGCTTCCTTTGGCTTGTCTTGGCGGGGGGCACTGTCGTGCCCCCAGATTCAGTTTAATTTTGAAACATGTCTTTTGCGTCATAATTATGTTGTGTAAGATCGTTTTAGACAATAAAGTATCTGAATCTGTATTGTAAGTTGTGTGCATTTTGGCCGCAATATTTTAACACTTTCAGGCTTTTCAAAGTTTTAAGTGTTTCGTAATCCAAGCGTATCCAAGGTAAAATCCAGCCGTGTGTGTGTCAGGCCACGCCCAGTGTAGGGTTCCGTAGTTGCCCTGCACAATATGCGGACTTCTTCTCCAAGTACATTTTATAAGTTTGTCGACTAATACAGATCGCGCCAAACTTCTAGTACGCTCGGAAGTTCCTCTTCCCAAGAACGGCACATACATTTTGTTCCTGCTGATGCGAATCGCCCCGTGTTTAAAGGGGACTAAAAGTTTGGCGCGATCTGTACTCGTTAACTTGTAAAGCCTACTTAGCTGTGATAGTTTTCCTTTTAATTTCGTTACGCATACTAATGCCGTGATTTTTTTCACGTCTCCAAATACAACCGTTTCGCTGGCAGGGGGGGGAGGGGCACTTGACTCTAACAAAAATTAACACTTTTAAGCTTAATTTTCGCAAACGAAGCTCTGGATCGAAAAATGGTCTTCTCACACCCCCAATATTTTTAAATTACCTATCCAACGACACCCCACGCTAGGGGATAGACAAGAAAAAAAAATCTTCCCCACTTTACGTCTAAGGGAGATACCCAAAAAAAATTTTTTTTTTTTAATTTTACTGTACCACTTTATTGGCGTGATAAATATGTATACCCATGCCAAATTACTGCTTTCTAGTACTAATAGTCACTAAGCTAAGCCGTGGACAGACAGACAGACGGACATGGCGAAACTATAAGGGTTCCTTGTTGTTGACTAAGGAACCCTAAAAAGCCCTTGGCATTTACATCTTTCTGTTTTAGATCAGGGGTCTAATTATTTTGGTCCATAGTAAAAAGAAAGTTACTCACTTACCGAACTCCCAAATCCACAATATAAGTATTTACCAAAAACCAGTTCACTCGCCAAGATTTTTAGATTTTCTGATTCAAATCTTCGTTTGGTCATGGAGCCCCAGAACTCGTTTCAAAACATCTTCTCTTTAAATATGTTGCCAGCTAAACCCGATTTTAGGACAAACTAGTTTTGCCTAGAGCTGTATTTTAACCGCTTCAGTCCTGAGTAGGGAATGCAATCTCGTACGAGATTTCTGCCTAGCGAGATCTCGCGAGACTCAAAACCCAGTCTCGCGAGATCTCGCAAATTACGGGATCTCGCGAGATTGGGAGAATCGCAATTAAAACATATGCAAATGCTTGTTTTAAGAACTAGTTATTGACATGATATGTAATTAAATAGAAACTGCGTTGCTTAGTTATAAAAATAATGTAAGTTTTATTTTAAAAATCAACGGATACTTTACGGATAGTGGTCTTCGGGGAAATAATGAATGTTTCATCTTGCGCATACTCTTCCAAATCATTTTCGTATTGGGTAAAGTTCCTTAAATATAGCAATACTGATGTCAAACATGTGCGGCGCTCAGATATACGGATTCTTAAGGATTCGGCCAGCTTTTTTGCCAGTGGCGTCGACTGTTCTTCCAATTCGCGTATCACGAACCTCAAAGTAGTTTCAGCAGTAACTAGGTCAGAATCTCGGTGAGATAAGACTTCAACGGCGAGTTTGACAGGCTCGAAAATTCGCTCTAAGTTCGTCAAAACTGTACACTCTTCTGCACTCAAAGAGTATTCTGAATCGGTATCAAGACCCAAGTCAATTAAAGCCTTACTTACACATAGTTTGACTTTATTGAATGTCGATATCATGTCAGCAAGGCTGGGTCACCGAGTCTTGCAATCAAGATGTAGCTGTAGGTTTTTGTCAAATTCTTGATTAATGTAAACTTGCAGGAGGTCGTTTTTTGTGGGTGAATTCTTAAAAAGTTTGACCAGCTTTCTGACTTTTTTTATGATACTTGCGTACTCAGTGTCCAAATCTACTTCATGTGTAGGAAAATAATAATAAAAAACATCATCTTCATCATCAGAGTTTGTTTCTGTTTCTTCTCCTGGCAAGTTCGGAATCTCATCTATTTCATCTTCAGCAGACACAGGAAAATCTTGTTTTTTGTATATGCAATCTATTATGGACAGTTGAATGCCGTGGGCGTAACAAAGCTGCTGTAGAGGACTAATCAAACGCCCTACCTTGGTCATAACAGAAGCTCCATCCGTCGTAATATTGACCACATCATCGTCGAGAGACAGGCCAAATTCCGATAGTCTTTTCTTCAAAAGGTCTACTGCAGTTTCTGCAGGCATGCTGCCGTATATTCTGTTCAAGCCTAAATTCCAAAAGACATATTGTTCTTACACGTATGTATATTTACGTTCATGTAACGTCTATTTTTAGACGAAGTCCACTCATCAAAAGTTCGTTATCGTCCTTTAGCTCAGCAAGATCACGTTGAACTTTTAACTTTAAGGTCATTCCATAATTCATCACCATAAGTTTAATTGAATTAGGAGATGTTGGTAATTTGTATCTTGCAGCACTAAAAAGGTCTCTCAGGCCTTGTGAGGTACAAAACACACAAAATGGTAAACCGTCTTTAGCAACCATCCTTGACACTTTCATCTCCTTTGAATTATCTTCACTATGAAAATGATCCGTAATTTTTCTCTTTTTTGTTGATTTTGATGATGGGGCAGTCAAAGGCAAAGGTTGCTCTTGCTGAAGAGTATTTTCGGCTGGAGCTGGTTCGGAAGCCGAAGAGTTTGATGCCGATGGCCCGGGAGCACCATCGTTTGCCTGCATCTCAACCTCAACACTTTTTTTAGTATCTATCTGATGTATAGACTTCAAGTGTGTATGTAAGCCTTTTGTAGAATGGTCTTTAGTTTTCAAAATCTTCTCACACAGTTTGCACTTTGCAGTGAGTCCATCTTGATCGCGTAAACAATGTTTCCATACTTCTAAAGAACTTTTATATTCACTGTACACTTTTGACATGGTTGGTAGTTGTAATTGTAGTGTAATTTTTCCGCGAAAAACTTTTCACTCTACACACTTTTATATATAAAATTTATAATTTTTAGAAAAGGATGCTGAGCGAGAGTGGAGGGATATGTCTGCGCATGAGTAAGAGACCGCCTGAGCCTCGCCTGAAGGGGACAATCTTTGAGAGGGGCATCTGGGAACGTTATGCCCCATTTGGCTACTTGAAGGTGACAAACTTGGTGGTGGCATCTGGGAATATTATGCCCCATTTGGCTACTTGAAGGTGACAAACTTGGTGGTGGCATCTGGGAATATTATGCCCCATTTGGCTACTTGAAGGTGACAAACTTGGTGGTGGCATCTGGGAATATTATGCCCCATTTGGCTACTTGAAGGTGACAAACTTGGTGGGGACATCTGGGAATATTATGCCCCATTTGGCTAGTGGTGGCATCTGGGAATGTTGTGCCCCATTTGGCAACTTGAAGGTGACAAACTTGGTGGTGGCATCTGGGAATGAACCGCTGCACGCGGTGTAGCTCCTGTACGAGGACAGCTACACACGCACGATTGTATTAGACGGGTATGTAAGGGTTGTGATTATCTACCGTTACAGGGCGGACAGAAGGTATGAAGGTATATATGAAGGTATTAGTATGAAGGTATATATTTGTGTCGATTCGGCGTAACACAACTTAACTTATTTGACAGGACTAACCTTGTTTAAGCGTCCTGTGTTTTTCTTTCTTTATCGAAAAGAGAAGGACGCTTGAATTAAGTTTAGTCCTGTCAAATAAGTTAAGATGTGCTGCACCGAATCGACATCATTACCATTTTTTTTTCTTCAAATTTCCCTTTTCTTTCTTATTTTGCTTAAAGGCTGTAAATGAAAATCCTGAAGAGGTTTTCATTTTTATTTTATTATTTCATGGGCCAAATTTTTTTATTACATACCAAATTTTGTGCTCCTGCCCGCTCAGGCCACGCAATATAATAATATAACGCAGGAAAGATTTTGATCTCTTGTTTGTTCAATTTAACGGGGTATTTGTTGTCAATCAAAGTACCATCAATGCCGAATTACCATTAAATGTTTGCCAGAAGTTTTCACTGCTGTGTACAACAAGTGACCAAACACGGGGCTCCGCAGCCTTTGCTTCACCATGACAACGCGCCAGCGCACTCAGCGCTCAAAACAAGGGACAGCATCAACGGCGGATCCAGGGGGGGGGGGGGGGGTCATGGGGGTCAGGACCCCCCCTGGGCCTAGCTTTTTCTATACAGACACGCAAAATTTACCTATAATTACACAAAATTTTATTATATTTGGAGTAATTCGGAGCCTGTGACCCCCCCCCTGGCTCACAGGCTGGATCCGCCCTTGGACAGCACGCTGATTGAACTGTTGGGTTACCCTCCTTACAGCCCCGATTTAGCACCGTGTGTCTTCTTTTTATTTCCTAAAACAAAAAATCAACTCAAAGGGATACAGTTTTCGCTGGAAGATGCAGTAACAGCGTTCGAGAAGGCCGTAAAAAAGGTGTCTAGAAGAGCCTTCTTCAAATTTTACGGTAGCCTTTATTTATCGGTTAGGCAATTAAAGGCAACCAAAATACAACGGTATGACGTCAAACCGATTCATTACGGTTGCCTTTATTTTGTGGTTGAGCAATCCCTGGTTTAGACGCATGAAACTTTGTATAGATGCTGGTGCAGAGCAGGCCCACACTCCTTGCATGCACGTATAGACCTGCACTCGTTCTCATAGTGAGGACCCCCACAGCGTCGGCACCGGTTGCGTGAGTTCACAAAATCCCACCGACCTTGAACCGGTTGGTTATTAAATTGTGGGCAGGCGATGAGCTTGTGTCCCCTATTCCGGCAGTATGGGCCAGGCATACCACCAGTGGGGGAAGAAGGTTGAGCCGAATAATCTCGTTGGCGAGTGGGTGATGCGGATGCTTGGGCCGAGTAAACTGGCGCTGTCGCAAATGCCAAAAATGGTTGACGAATGGGATGGGGGGAGCAATTGTCCTGCCAGGGAACCATGGGGGGGAACTCTTGATGAGCCTAGTAGGGCTGACGTGGAGTAGCTCGAGTGGGCTGTGTCAGCTGGCTGAGCTGAGCAAGCCTTCATGAAGGACTGAGCCGTGGTGAGGATTGAACGGCCTGGGACGCAACGCCGGACAGCTCATTCTCCACGCAGCGTGCATGCTCCTCCAGAAACTCAATGAGGTTCTTGAGCGTGGGCAGAGTTGCGCGAGATCCGTAATTCCGCTCAAAAAGAGTGCGGAGCTCGCCTTGTAGTTTTTGCACCACCATAGACACGAAAACATGGTCAGAATCCTTCATGGGCAGATCGAGGTTGTGGAGAGCGCTTTGCGCTGAGATAAGCGGAATCAAGAACGATGTACGGATATCCGAGCGTATGTGGATGTGCGGAAGGTTCATGATGATGTCCACAAATCGGTCAATGAGTACGCGACGATTGTCGTAACGCTTAGTGAGAATTTCCATGGCTATGGGATAATTCTCGTTGGTAGGGTAGAGGTGTTTCACCATTTCATGTGCCTCACCCTTTAAGGAGACCAACAAATAATGCAGCTTGACAGCATCCGAGACTGTAGCCATCTCACTGATGAGGCTCCTAAAAACGGCAATAAACAAGGGCCATTCTTCCACGTTCAAGTGAAACTCCGGAATAGGGACTTTTGGTAGAACACCAACGGGTGTACCTGAGCTGAGGGGTTGCGTCTTTTCCGGAAGATCTGATTTTTCCTTAAATTTTTCCAATGCCACTGTGACGGAATCATAGTCGCTAAGTGCCGACTGAAAATTTTCCGTGTAGGTCGCCTCAGTTTCGTTGGACAGGTCCTCATCGTCAAGTATTTCATAATATACCTCCACTAACTTAGCTTTAACGCGTTGTATGTTTGCGTAACGAGCGGTGAGCGGAAAAAATAGATTTAATGGATCTAAATTCATTTTCATTTCTTTATTTACATTTGTTATATTTAATAATTTTTTAGGAATTTTTTTTATATTTTTACTAGAACTAGTCATTTAACAATAACTCTTTCTATTTCTTTACCTTTATGATTAAGATTTATATTTAATGGGTGAATCAATAATACTCAACATATATTTGATATATTTATTTTTATTCAAACGTTACCTATTTTATGTACATGATTTTCCAGCCATTTGGTTAAACTATACAAAAAATCTTCGGGCCATAGTATTATTTCTCATCAATTATATTGATAACAAAATATTGTATTTAATGGACTAACTTACACTTACAGATTAGTTAGGCCTCTAGAAAATAGATTTGATGTAAATACACCAGCAGCAGAAACAAAGGAGCTGATATGGAGACGAAACAAAAAAGAAACTCGAAAAGTGTGCTGCCCTTATGTGTATAGAAGCCATAGTTTTCAACCTTTATACAACACGACTGCTTATTACACATCAAATAGTACATTGTTCACCGAGGGAAGAAAGGGGAAGATTACCAACGAGGGTGTAGTTTGAGGCCCGAGGCGAAGCCATAGTACATAGTGCTTTATACTACACCTGCGAGGAAATAGTATAATTTTACTTTTAATCAAGATATAATAAAAGAAACCGACTGACTCGCGTGCGATTGTCTCTTTTATTTCCTTCTTATTTTTTATTATGTACAGGAAAAGCAAGTGGCCAGTATCATTCGCAAAATAATACTGGCCACTTGGCCACTTGCTCATTCTTTATGTTATTTAAAAAAAAAAACAGCACGTTAACAATGGATTTGCATATACTTTTTCTGCCCGCCCAAGCACGTTAACAATGAATTTTCATACACTTTTTCCGCCCGCATATTGTATGACAGTAATGACGTATTTTCTGCATCGTTTGCAAAAAAGTAAGAAGGTACTTTCCGAGCAGGTGTAGTATAAACTATATTTTTATCTTCTAAATTGTGCACATACACTTCTATATAATTCTTGACCAAATGTGATCTCAACTGTACCATGTTCTGTTTACTCTATTGTTCCCTATATCTTTATTGTATTTATACAAGAGGCACATAACTTTCACAGCGATTCAATTCATTGTATCAAAATTACAACTGCACTTTTACGTACATTGCATATGCTTTTAATATTAGTAAATGCCTAATGCAAAGCATGTAATAGTAGTTTATGCTACAAGGGCGCAAAGGAATAAATTACGAGGACGATTTAAAACACGAGCGTAGCGAGTGTTTTAAACGTAACCGAGTAATTTATTGCTCTTACGCCCGTGTATCATACTACGTTTTTCAATGCATAGTGTGAGGAAATGAAAACAAATATAATCTTGTGAACTTTAAATTGTGATTGGCTCAAAAGGATTGTATCCAGAGCCGTTAAACAGTGGAAAAAAAGTATAACATCTATGGTACACAGGAAAGGCTGCAGGTTAGCCAACCATTGCAAAGAAATAAAAAAAAATAATAATAATAAAGCCCTAGGGCAAAATAATCGACTCTCTGTTCGGTTTTAATGCATAAAAAGTGGGCCTTTACGAGCACATGCATTGAAAAATAATATAGCAGTCATAAATGGACTTTACTTATAAACCTGTATGCAGTTTTATAGCACATAAATAGTTTTTATAACATCCCAGGGTATTTCACTGCATCCTCTTTACCAGTCAATCTGTGTCTCAGATCGAATAGTCTTTGAAGTGTACAGAAACTGGCGTTAAAATCCGCCTCAACCCACAAATTCCCGATTTTCACATTGTTTGACCTTTATATTCATCAGATCTGAGGGCCGTAAGTCACATCGTGGAGGTGAATGCTAGTGCTGCACTTGCCGCAAAGCCTCGGCATCCTGACGTGTGATATTGAAGGCTTCAGTCTTGAGGAAATCGACGGTTTTGTAAGCTGAGTCGGAGTCGTTAGACGAGAGAGACTTGCCGTGGACTATTTCCAGTTGCTTGCGATCGTGGTGCTGAAATTAAAGTTGAAACATTTCATGTGGTTGCAGGTCTTCACAACTTTAACTATTTGTGACGAATAGTCAATAAATAGCACGACTATCTTTGTGAAAGCGGTTTTTCGGAAATGACAAGTATAAAAACAAAACATCGTCACAGACTACAAATTCAGCACAACTTATTGTGTTAATCTCTCACATTATAGTTTGTAAAATGTAGCTTGATTAGAATGACAGCTCTCGAAGTGCCTCACTTAGTGATGGGACACTACTGAGTAAATCGAGATTTTGTATATCTGTTTATCGACTGAGTTCTAGTAGCTGCTTTTTTTTGAAAATTATTCATCCTACAGATTTTTTATATGGCAAAAGTTGTCAGGCTTATTATATGTTATTTTATTATATGTTAATATTTTATTATTTTATGTTATTTGATGTTCAATAGATAAACATTAAAATTAAGTTTGCTTCATTCGATTATTATATTATGCTTACTACAAATACAGGAATCTTTTGTAAATGCTTAAGGGCAAATTGAAAAGTCAAATCGTTACAACAATGAAAGAGTTTAAATCTATTTAGTACTAACCCCCTACATACAAACAAATTATATCTCTATAGTATTATTGTATATATAATAAGTACCTATATATATATAATATATATACGTAATATATTCACCTTAAAAGGTACCTTTGAAGGTTGTAGATCCAGGTCTAGATACTGCAGGGCATCGTTTCTTTCTTCTGGAGGATATGCGGGGACATTATATTGCTGAAAAACAATTTATCATTTTTCATAACGTTAATTATTTTACTTATGGGTAGCTGTAACAAAACCTTAAGGTGGTAGAAACATAATAGGTACAAAACGTACAACTTAATATTGTTTTCCTTACTTTTGAATCAAAAGTATGCGATGAATGCGTTTTGAAGCAATTCGCGGAAATGGCTTGGTAATAATTAAATTTTGACAGGGAAATCATGTCATTTTATTATATTCGCAAATTGCTTTAATAGTAGATTATGCATTAAGGGAATAAAGCAGTGTCTTACGTCACGGGCGGCATATTGAACCCTGAGCGTAACGAGGGACTCTAGAGTTAACTCCTGAGCGTAGCGATCGAGTTATATAGAGTCCTGAGTAAAACGAGGGGTTCAAGCTGCCCAAGACAAAGATAGGCTTTATTCCAGAGGAGCATACTCTACTTTTCACACCTTCTGCGAGACAATAAAAAGCTCGACATTTTTTATCAACATTAATAATTCAATAAAATTCACTGACAATCACAGCACCAAACACCGTCTTTTGTTTCACATTCTTTGTAAACGCTTTTTTTCTTTTTGTTGAATTGTGCTTATGGTGGCCAGTTCGATTTTCGAACAAACCTCTTTACAATCCCATATGGGCATTTGTTTTCCACGAGTTTCCACACGAATTTGACGTTCCAAATTTAAATCACTTTAACCCCTAGGGATTTTCATATAACTTTATATCCCTTGAGATATAATGCGTTACTTTACGTTGAGGTTGCATGATATGTAATTGGACATTGTCGAGCAGGTGGTGTGAAAAACGCATTTATTGCATACTTATGATTCAAAAGTAAGCTAAACATTATAAAGATGTGCGTTATATACCGTTATTATGTTTAACCCCTTAAACAGACAGACAGAGTGAAAAATATCGACATACGGGATCGTTGCGGCCTGAAAGAAGATGTAGTGACTAGAATAGAAAAAGGAATGCTTCGGTGGTTTGGACATGTAGAGAGTAGAGTGACGAAAGAAATTTATGGTAAAATGGAAGGTAGAGCCAACACATTTACACTAACAGTAGGTGTTGGTACAGCTTGACCAGCCCCCCTATTATGTATCTTTAGTTGCCAACTGGACTAGGTGCTTATCATCAAAATCATAGCTAAAAACGGAACTTTCAAAATTGCTTTTAGTGGGTTTTGAACTATTTACGAACTGTGACGTCACTTCAAGTGCGAACATACCCTTAGACAATTGGAATTCGATAGCGTATCTGTGTTTTTGATGATAGACACCCAGTCCAGATGGCAACTGAAGATACATACTAGACCCTCAGCCTCAGGCCGCCCTAGAAGAGCTTGTATGACTAGATTGATGATTGTGGAAGAGGCGAATGAGGTGTATATAGATCGTAGCAGACGGAAATCTGTAGTCTCTGTCTACCCCTCCGGGAAACAGGCGTGGATTTATATTATGTATGCATGTACATATATGTATTGTGTATGTATGTATGTATGTACTTATATAATGATGACAATGATGTCGATTCGGTGTAGCACGTTTTAACTTATTTGACAGGACTAAACTTAATTTAAACGTTCTGTCTTTTCCTTTCTGTATCGAAAAGACAAAGACAGGACACTTGAAATAAGGTTAGTCCTGTCAAATAAGTTAAGTCGTGTTATACCGAATCGACACCATTATATGAAAAACTATTTGCCTAAGAACTTACGAAACCTAACTTACCTACCTGGGAACCTGAGAACATGGGAGTACATGCTTCCTTTAATACTAAATGAAATACCTACCCATACATTAGATAACTTAAATAATAATAAAAAGCGAAAAAGTGCCATAAAGCTTTATTATTAAAAATGTAAGTAAATTTAACTATGAAAAAATAAACTAAAAAAAGAAAAAAAATTGCGCATTATGACTAAATATAATTTTAGCCCCAAATTCCCATAGCTTAATTTCTAAAATGTTCTTTTTAAAAAAAGTTTTCAAAGTATACACGCCATTTTAGGATATAGTTTTCATTATTTTGTATATAAATTAACCATTATTATTTTATAATTTTTTTAAAAATAGTCCGATATGACGTCACTTAAGAATTTTAGGCATTATATGGATTGTGATGGGTGATTAATTACTTATAAAACATAGTGGTTTGTCTCTGTCTGTCTACTCATCTGTCAAATCAGTCGGAAGCAAATTATTATAAATTTATCTTGATACCAAAGGATAACATTTCTAAACAGTAATTTTTCAAGTGGCGTCACACGAAGGCAAATGAAAAATGCAGCTTTTTCGTAAAAATATTCATCATAGTGACCAAAAGTTAGAACATAAGGTTTATTAAACCTAAATCTCGAAATGGTTTTCGAATTAACACACCTTAACATAATTTAATCTATGCCAATTCTATATACGTTATCTCTCATGTGGATGACAAATTTTATTAGTCAGGTTTGTAAGGGTTACGTCATGATAAATGAAATCGTCCGTCCACTGCTAGGCCTTTCCAAGATTTTTCCATTCCTAGCGGTCCTCCTGGAAGAAATGCCCATACTCACACACACTGGACAGGCGGGTAAGTGAGCGCGGTGCCGAAACCCTCGCACCAGTGACGCCACTGCCCCTCACCAGTCTGTTTTAGACAAGGCCCGGCAATCGGGGGTGGATAAGCCGCAGGTAAATTGTCGAAGCAGTGAAATTATATTTTCGCGGTGTTTTATAATCTAACCTAACCTAACCTAACCCAGTGAAATTATAATTTCACGGGTTTGCCAATTTGCCTGTGACAGATATACCGCCATAAATTGGTCCCAGGCATGGTGTGCCACCTGGTTATGCCTGTTTAGGAGCTGTCCTCTTGCTCTCCCCCGAATAAATGCAGGGGGGTTCGCGATTAAGATGGTGCCCCCACTGTCGAGTCCGGCATCAGCTCTACCACCTAACCTTTATGATAAATACCTGGCCATAACTGTGAATGTGTCCAACGCTATGACTGCAAGGCCTGGGCGCGCGAGGTTTGAGCGCTCGATCGACAGCCGGTGGCGGTGGCGGTGAAAGCGAAGCTATGGTGGAAATGTTCGAATACTGCAGTGACTGAAATTAAAAGTTATTTTCAATTTATTTGAAGCCACTGTGGCTCAGTCAGTCGGTAGGATACTCTGTCTTGAGACCCCGTTTGAATACTGCTGATGGTGAAGGAAACACAGGGAAACCTGCAAGCCCTAAAAACCATGATTTTGTGCTCGAAGTACGGCTCACACCGTTGGAACGTTAAAATTGTCGGTGAGAAGAAGGTCTACGAGTGTTGAAAATTATGCTCAAA
Organism: Ypsolopha sequella; assembly: GCA_934047225.1. Lineage (NCBI taxonomy): Eukaryota > Metazoa > Arthropoda > Insecta > Lepidoptera > Ypsolophidae > Ypsolopha > Ypsolopha sequella. Next base: position 6,745,014 of record OW203983.1, on the reverse strand, counting down.
AAGTTGCCAGATTGGGTATTTTTTTCGCCGATAGTGGCTAAATGTATGGAGCTTCGGTCCATAATTTTATTGTTGGTAATCAACACGTCTACTGTTGATTGAGATGGTTGTACTGATAAGACTAATCGAATTGATGGAGTTATCCTGGTTGCAAGATCTCGTTGCACGCGGGGTCATAAAACGTGTTTTGCGTAGTGTTGTGCTTGCATCGAGCAACTATCGATAGAACTAGAATAGTGAGTAAAGTATGCGCTTCACAACAATTAGAAGACGATCAAGAGATAACGGTCACTTTTATTATTCATTTGTTTATGAGGATAATTACGATGACGATGACTATTAATGTTATTTAATAATTAGCAATCATTCAAATTCAAATTCATTTATTTATCGTAAGAGGGTACAATTAAGGTACGAATTAATCGGGGATGATTTATTTTTTGGATTTGGATTCAAGTATGATAATCTAACTAAATGATAATCCTTTTAAAAATGAAAATCTAAATAAGTATCAATATTTTACTAATGGTACTAATTTATGTAAATCTACATGATTCTTCGCCATTGATATTTTCTATACCAATATGCATACGAAAACACACTTTCTGAAAAGTGAGTGGGTCTGTACGTCAGTCGTCAGTGAGATACACGCACGTAAAATATAAACCCAGTCGGTGACGACTGACATACACGCACGTAAAATATAAACCCAGTCGGTGACGACTGACATACACGCACGTAAAATATAAACCCATTCGGTGACGACTGACATACACGCACGTAAAATATAAACCCATTCGGTGACGACTGACATACACGCACGTAAAATATAAACCCATTCGGTGACGACTGACATACACGCACGTAAAATATAAACCCAGTCGGTGACGACTGACATACACGCACGTAAAATATAAACCCATTCGGTGACGACTGACATACACGCACGTAAAATATAAACCCATTCGGTGACGACTGACATACACGCACGTAAAATATAAACCCAGTCGGTGACGACTGACATACACGCACGTAAAATATAAACCCAGTCGGTGACGACTGACATACACGCACGTAAAATATAAACCCAGTCGGTGACGACTGACATACACGCACGTAAAATATAAGCCCAGTCGGTGACGACTGACATACACGCACGTAAAATATAAACCCAGTCGGTGACGACTGACATACACGCACGTAAAATATAAACCCATTCGGTGACGACTGACATACACGCACGTAAAATATAAGCCCAGTCGGTGACGACTGACATACACGCACGTAAAATATAAACCCAGTCGGTGACGACTGACATACACGCACGTAAAATATAAACCCAGTCGATGACGACTGACATACACGCACGTAAAATATAAACCCAGTCGATGACGACTGACATACACGCACGTAAAATATAAACCCAGTCGGTGACGACTGACATACACGCACGTAAAATATAAACCCATTCGGTGACGACTGACATACACGCACGTAAAATATAAGCCCAGTCGGTGACGACTGACATACACGCACGTAAAATATAAGCCCAGTCGGTGACGACTGACATACACGCACGTAAAATATAATCCCATTCGGTGACGACTGACATACACGCACGTAAAATATAAACCCAGTCGGTGACGACTGACATACACGCACGTAAAATATAAGCCCAGTCGGTGACGACTGACATACACGCACGTAAAATATAAGCCCAGTCGGTGACGACTGACATACACGCACGTAAAATATAAACCCAGTCGGTGACGACTGACATACACGCACGTAAAATATAAACCCAGTCGGTGACGACTGACATACACGCACGTAAAATACAGACTCACTCACTTTGTATTCAAATTCAAATTCAAATTCATTTATTTATCGTAAGAGGGTACAAGATGAAGGATATGTACATCTTTATGCTTAGTCCCTAACAATGTGGTACCATCACAAAGGTGTTGCTGTTTCCTAGCTAGGTTTTTAGGCCTGTAAGTAAGGAGTAACAGCGCCCTTCTCCTTGGGTTGGGAGCAGTTAGATTATAAAGTTGAAGTAACTTGAAAATTAAAATAAATTTAAACAAAAACGAAAGGAGTGAGTGTCAGGGTGGTAGGGTGTGTGCGTGTGTGTTTGTAAGGGTGTGTTATTGTGTGAGGATGTGTTAGTGATATGCGTATCCCTAGCCCTACGACTTTGGTCTTGGGATCAGTTTATATTTACTACTAGGGAGGGAGTGTGTGTGTATTGCGATTTTGCGTGAGATGAGAATGAGTGATAGTGTGTGTGTGAAAGATAGTGTAAAATTGTAAAAGCATGATGAGATGTTTGATAGAAGTTTATAAATAAGGGTGAGTGTCTATTTTCGTGAAGTTATGAAATCTTCAGTGTCATTGTAGGATTTGCACAGAAGAAAAGAAAGTATACTTTTTTTGCATTTGAAATGGGGTAATCCGTAGATGGGTAAGTGAAAATTAATTTTATTATATAAAAATGGACCGAGATAAAAAAGGAATCTTTTGGCAAACTCTGTTTTGGGAAGAGGGATAGTACAGATGCGATCTACCCGGCGTTTCTTTATTTCTACATAAGGTGTTTTGTGGTGTTGATACAAGATTGTGTTAAGAATAAATAGCTGTCTTACGTTTAAAACTTGAATGTGTCTATATAAATCGGTAGTGGGATAAAGGGTAGGACGAAAGGTCGCGATCTTAAGTATGCAACGTTGGGAAATCTTGAGGGTCTTTAATATTGTTTTGGGTGCTCCACCCCAGGAGGTGATGCAGTAGGATAAGATGGACTGGCATAAGGCATAATATATAGTGCGAATGACGGTGGGATTTGCAACATGTCTAATTGTTTTAAATATATAAATGAGCTTGCGTATTCTGCCGGAAAGATGATAAATATAGGGCTTGAAACTTAGGTTTTGATCTATTATTATGCCAAGATATTTGATAGAGTCAGTGGGTAAAATAGTCGGACAGGAACAATTTAGAACGTGATCGCAAGAGTGTGCAAAGAGAGTTAGGGGAAAACTGGGTTGTGTAGCTGAGGTAATGGAGAAAGTTATGAATCTAGTTTTGGAAGTATTGAGAGTTAGGGAATTTGAGAGAAACCATTCATAAACTGAATTAAAGCCTTGCTGAGCAGCACTTTGAAGTTGGATCCAATCATTAATCAACCATTATTATTTATCTTTGTTTATTATTATAGTTTTTATTTTTAAGTTATTACAATAAAATCAAATAATTTATTTATAATAAATGCACATACAAAAAATAAGACTTCTTGTTTGATTTTAAATTTGTAAACATTTACCGATAACATATCGATACGCGCCTTGTGGTTCACTACGCGTTGCCATAACACCCATAAGCGAGAGTGAGCGCGCAATATGGTTCACTGTGCTCGCCCTTTTTATTGCCCCGCGTGCAGCGAGATCTTGGGACCAGTTTAGGCATAACATTTGTTTATTTAACGTATTTTTATTGCATTACATTTGAGGAGTAACAGATTTATTTTTATACCCTCTTTTAATTGAAATGTATGCTGCTTATTGGTTAGTTGAATGCCAATAAATCTTTTTATAATGAGTTTTTTTTGTTTGTGTCACCTCTTTAAAATAATAAAGATTTTCAAAAGTTATATTGGTGGAGTTAATACGTTTTGATCTGTTGCTCATCATTTATTACTTATTCGTATATTTATATTTTTGTAAATGAATTTATTATTTTATTAAATTTATGTAAACAGCGGGTCTACCGCGTAATTCTGATTTTCATCAACATCAACTTGAGATTGACATTTGACGTGCGTGCGAAAGAGATGGCATGTTAGGCGGGCGTCGTCGCGTCGTCGAAACTTTGTTTCCTGTTTTCTCCGTATTATAGTTAAATTGTTTTTTTTTTATTTTACATTAATACCAACATGCAATAAGCGTACATCCATCCAGCCTGTCTTCGTCCGCTGCTGGACACAGACTTTACTAAAAGTTAGCCACTTTTGCCGTTAATCCTATAAGAAATGCTCTTTATTCACACACGCTGGGCAGGCCGGTTGGTGAGGGCGGTGTCAAAACATCTATCCTGGAATTACCCTATGGCATAGCAAAGAATATCATGTAACGGATGCGCTAAACTTACATTGTACTAAAACTGTCTTCCTTGCACCTATTGTAGCTCGAAAATTCATATTCCTTTGTATACCTTATTTCCAATAAAATCTCTTCAACGCGGGCGAAGCTGCGAGCAAAAGCTAATATTGGTATAACATATTATATCAATATTATAGATAACTAGCTTTTGCCCGCGGCTTCGCCCGCATTGATTTAGTTTTAAACTCTTTTTACTTTCTTTTGAATTCTTTTCTCCTCAAGTTTTGTCTGTAGGGGATGATTTTCCGAACAAAACGCTAAATTTTTTACTGCCTCAGGGGTTGATTTTTCAAAAAGGCTGAAACACGTAGTTTTTTATTTCTAACCAATTTTTATAGTTTTTCAACTACAAAACAAACTTATTTTCCATACAAACTTTCATCCCCTATTTTACCCCCTTAAAGATGGAATTTCAAAAAATCCTTTCTTATTCCTTGTCTACATTACAAAGGGAAGCTCTGTGCAAAACTTCAGTTTTCTAGGTCCAAGGGTTTGGACTGTGCGTTGATGAGTCAGTGAATGAGTAAGTGAGTCAGTCAGGACTTCTCTTTTTAACCGACTTCAAAAAGGAGGCGGTTCTCAATTCGACTGTATGTTTTTTTTTTTGGCGTTGTTACTCCATAACTCCGTCATTTCTGAACCGATTTGAACAATTCTTTTTTGTTTGAAAGAGTGTACTTCCAGGTAGGTCCCATTTTGGGTTTGGTCATGATCTGATGAAGGTCTTCAGATATAGGCAATGGAACTCCTCAGAAAATGACAGCATACCTCTCGAAATTGAGGTAATCGCTTTGTACTGGGTATTGATTACAAGGTATTACTTGAAAATCGGCATTCTTCTACCTGACATTCAATCCTGGCTTCATCACCATATTCACCATAGAACTCCTCGACGGATCAGAGCACATAACTCGAGATTGCGGCAATAACTGCGTTAGGGTGCTAATTCAAGGGTATTACTTGGAGATTACCAGAATACCCACCTGACCTTCGATCCTGGCTTCATCACAATAGAACTCCTCAACGGATGACAGCACATAACTTTGGATTGCGGCAATCAGTTTGTGTTAGGGTGCTCATTGCAGGGAATTGCTTGAAAATTGCCAGTGACCTTCGATCTTGGCTTCATCACCGTAGAACTCTTTGACGAATGACAGCACATAACTCGAGATTGCGGTAATCATGTTGTGTTAGGGTGCTGATAGCAGGAAGCTACTCAAACATAGCTACTTATATTCACTTGAACTTCGTTTCATATTAACACCACGTTTGCAAGAACTACCCATACTTCACAATTGAACCCAGCAACACTAAAAAATGTGAAACAATATGTTATCTAGAAGTCGGCGTATTTATTACGATATAGCAAAATAAAAACCAATATAAGAACGCCGACTTCTAGATAACATATTGTTTCAGGAAGAAAGAAGTCAGCAAAAGTGTTGCTTCGGTACCATCGGTCTTTATAGAATTATTATTAACTTTTTAGTGAATGACTGCTGTTACTATTGAAGTCGGTTGCTATTTTTTTGTTAAAAGTTTATTTTATTATATATATGATAACGAAAGGCATCACACACTTATTTACTACCACGTTGTTACTTCTAACCCATTCTATATTTAGTTGCCTACATCTTCGTTCACATACAAGTCAACTTACAGGATGTCCACAAGGAACGTTCATACTGTCCTCTTCATCATCTGTGTACCGAGAGGAGCTCGAGGGCATGTTCCACATACGTCCCGGGGACGTCGGAGAAGAGCCATGGGAGGAACGTTGTGGGATGCGCAGCCAGGGCGTTTGCCCCGGTGTGACCTGGAACGGGACATATCGCTGTAAGAACATGTACAATGCGCGCCAAATAACGTTGCAGGTTTGTCACAGTTGTGCATTTTATGAGTCGACGACGTGGAAGTGAGATGTATGGGGGGGAAACGGCACATTGTACGGAGGATGGGTTATATGAGATCTTGCACTTTATTATGCTGGTGGTGCTCCTCGGCCGGTTATATATATTTTTTATTTTTGTACTACTTCTTATTAAAATAATATTTTAATGGCAAAACTGCCCCAAGGGGGTTGAAGTTGAAAAAAATATGAAAATGTATGAGTTATATCATGAAATTCTAAAACATAATTTGGTGGATTTTTGCAACTCTCGTTTACGGAAAGGGACAAGTAACCATAAAAAAATACTTGTTTCTGAAACCTTACTTCTTTTCATTAGAAAATTGTTCAATGTTGGGGGTATAAACAAAATATTTAAATTTTTTTTCTGAGTACTTGGTCTAGTTTATTTTAGTATATAGGTATTTTTATGCTGTATTTGCAAAGATATATATACAGGATGGAAAATATTTAAGGGCCCTGGAGGGGAACTACCTTAAATCCTTTAGTTAACTCATTTTACTAACAGTACTAGGTATTGTTAATAAAGAACTTGTAATAAATATTAAATTTCATGGGTATCTCGTACGACAGATGAGTGTAAGACCAAATGTTGAATAGACGAATTTTATCCTGAACAATAATCCTACCGATTCGTATAATAAAATAGTAAGGATTTATTTTTTTAATTTTTAATTTTTTCGATTCCCGGGTGTGACAAGCGAATTTTAGAAGATCTTTGAATGCAGTTTTGTTTCTTTTAAAAAATAAAGGAATGTTTCCTTTCAGTAGAATGAGCTAATTAAAGGAGTATTACGGCCATGTTAATTTGATTTATAATAGTTATAATAATAATTACGCATTATACTCGTATTTAAAATAAACATTGAAGCTAAAATTAAAATAAATGATTTAATTAACTTTTGTTGATTTAAGGTTTTGTTGGCTGTTTGGGCACCCGAGAATGTAAAAATTTAACTTTCATATGTGTCATGACTTTATTTCTCTGAAGGTGGGTGATGCAGAGGATACCTTCAAGAGGAAGAGACAGTGGAGCATTACTATTCCACTGCTCTGCAACTGAAAATACAATACAAAAGACAAGGATAGTGACAAGCTCCACTTTCCCGTTCAGCTCTACTTGTGCCCTGGCTGAAGTGCACAACACCCACGATCGTGGAGAGTTAGTGCAGGACTTATACCGCTACGAATTTAGAATTTTTCAGCAAAAATGTGGTCTGTATGAAAATCAAAGGTGAAAAATTGGAGAGTACTTTTAGACAAATTATTCTGTGAACGCGATACAGCGAGAAAACATTTTTTCGACTCGATTTTTCTTCTTTTCTTGGCTGCAATGTTAGCAAAAGTAGATAAATCGGGATTTTATAAATAATCTTGTAGAAATAAAAGAGTCGATAACATGTTGCCATGTTAGCTCTGCTGGTAAGCTGTAATGATAATAAATGCACTCCGTACTTGTTTATTGCTTTTCATCGAAGTTAATTTGTGGCGCTGGAATACAAAAAGGTTATTAAAGGTGTCGGAGACAGGTTATGTTTAGAAGATTCATCTGCATGTTAGTATTGCATAGATAGGTAAACACGTCAATGGGTAAACACATTGACGTACTACCCAAGACATCGGGTCCGCGCTCAAAACTGTCCGAACCGAAAGAATTTCAAAACGAAAAATGCATGTCAATTGCAAGTCAGTCTTCAATTGGTCGAGCGGCGAACTACGCGTTCATTAGGCTACATTGTGTAGTGAAATTTTGTAAAAACCACATAACAAAAGTTAAAAAAGAGGATGGTGTGTCATATTTTTAGTAAGTGGGCTATTATTTGGTCATGACATGACTTTTAAAAATATTACACATCAACCTTTAGAATGAGATAAACGGCTTTTAATAGCGTCGTGTCTACATATGTGACGATTTGTCACTGACATATAGCATTGCATAGCTAGCTGTCTATGTCACACACAAATGATTACTTTCTAAAGCTTGATGTGTAATCATTATAATATATATAATCGGGTCTACCGCGATCAATTTTTACCTTTTTACGAAAAGGGGACACCCGACGTTTCGAGACAGTTGCATGTCTCGTGGTCTGTAATATTTATGTAATATTTATATATTTATGTGTATCTGAAATATAAAATTACTATTTTGCGTATCTGAAATATAAGTGCGGGGCCCAGTGGAAACAGTCATTAGGTCGACTAAGAGACTCTTCCCTAGGCCCTTCAAAAGCTTTAACCGTTTCTAAAAATGGGGTCTCAGTACCATGATATTGTGATCTGACTCGTGCGTCTGTCAAAGCTTCAATTTTCAAGACGGATTAAAGCATTTGAAGAACTCAGTGAAAAAAACTCCCTAAGTCGAGTTTAACTTTTCCACTGGGCCCTTTAAGTACAATCACCCAGCCTTTTTATTATCACGCAGTAAAGGTCAATAGTACGAGTAGAAAATATTATTATGCTATACTTCATTCAGAAGGCAGCTCAAAAATCGGTCAATGACCTTTGCGCATTTTGTACTGGACCCCGTACAACGAAACGCAGTGATTTGCGTCTTGATTGTATGGCGAGATTGACGTATCGTTTTCTTTTGACGCGTACTGTTTTTCCAGCTGCGATCGGAATATACCATACTCACAGACGCAACCTCGCCCGAAGAGACAGGCTCTTGCATTTTAGGTCCTTGAAACAGCTTTGGGGGTCGCGGCGGGACCGGAGGACCTGAAACTGTCAAATAAAATACCTTCTCAAATGTCTACACTACAACTATAGTTTGAAAAGTATAGTTTATTAAATATTTATATTTGATGTGTACATATATGCAGTGGCGGCGTTAGGATAGGGCGTGGTTGGGCGACCGCCCAAGGCGCCAGACATCAAGGGGCGCCAGCGCCCCCTCGTCAGTATGGATCACGGGATGGCGTGGTAAAATTTTGTTAATTAATTATGTTAAAATAATTGGTCGTGATTGAAGATTGAAATAATCTTTCCCATGTTTTTTTTTCCTTTTTTGCACATGAATAATTTAGGAAACAGATAAGGGGCGCCGTAGAATTCTCGCCCAGGGCGCCGTTAATGCTAAAACCGGCACTGCATATATGTGAGTGGTCACGCGTAAAGGGACCTGAAGGAATTTGGCATATTAAAGCTTTCAGGAATAAGTGGCCATCCGGTTTATTTTTTGACTGCGCAAATATGACCACGTGTCCCAATATAGAAACGAACTAGAATGGCTTCCAATTCGGCAACGTCAGAACTTCCACATATTGTGCGTTCTTTTCAATATTCTCACGAGCCCTTCTGCACCTATGTATCTACGTGACCGCAACACAGATCTCACACTGTCTCACCGATATCTCTGCTACTCACGCGCCGCGTCTCCGTAATTCGTACATCATAATGAAGGCACAATGTTATTGCATCGCATTTGGCTGCCTAAATAAGAACAACAATAGAAACTTAACCTGTTTTTCACTTCCGAAGGACATCGAAAGATAAGAAAATGTACACCTAATAAGGTATCAAATCGTAGATTTTAAAAAAATGTTACAGAAATGTATCAAATTTTGACTTTATTATATAATTATCTGTACTTACAAATTGTGTTTACAATTGGGACGATATATATGGTTCAGGCTTTGCTTTGTTTTTTTAAAATATATCATTAAGTATATTTGTCTTTGATAGCTAATGGGTTCGATTCGGTGTAGCACGGCTTAACTTATTTGACAGTCAGGACCAAACTTATTTTCAGCGCCCGTGTGTGCCAAACCGTTCAGGGTTAATGGCTGTGAGCTGGAGGATCCACCTTCGAAAACCTATCCAAAACTTCGAGAGTAGAAAACGTAGAACAGACTGGATATCTAGTCGTAGGAAAGATGAATGCTTAAGTGATGTTTTGCGAGGGTTTTGTATGACTGAGTAAATTTCTAGAACCATTTAGATGTACTAGGATGGCTAGCTCGCTCGCAGGATTTTGCTGGAAGCGTTACCGTTCTGTGCGATAGCGTGGGGACGTCTATAAAGTTGTGTTGGGAGGGCGTTTTCTAAATCTGTAGGACCCCCACTTCATTATTGTCTCATATGGGTCTAGAATTCCCTCAAATACCAAAAGTCTAGCTAAATCAACGTACAGCGTGCAGCCACCGTGCCTCGAGTATCTACGGTTCATCGACCTCTTTTCTAACCCGAACAACTGCAATATTATATTTTAGACACACGCACACATTTTACTATATTATCCGATATTAAGGGTCCGTTTCGCCAAACATGCTCTCGCGTTTGGACAATTTAGCATATTTAAACAAAATATTTTTAACAAATAAAATTTGTGTAGATAGTTAAGGAGTTGAACTACATTACAATTTTTCAGATTTCACACAAGTATCACAAGCATCGGGAAAAAAAATCGGAAAGATCACTAAAATCACGAAAAATGTAATTTGGCGTTGCAAAAAGAAAAAAAAATTTTTTTTTTGTTGCGTATTGAAATATATTTTTTTACGTAAAGAGTTCAAAGTACCTTATTCGTATAAAATATTAATATTTTTTTCCTTTCGTTATTTAAAAAGAAATACACAAAGTTCCAAATTCTTTTTGCGTAATTTTTCTGTACAGGAAAAATGTAGAATGTTTGAGTATTTCTTTTAAAATAACGAAAGGAAATAAAAAATAATAAAAATCTGTAAAGGCTACTTTCATTTCTTTGCTCTATAAAAAAATATTTTAGTTTGTAGTTAGATCAGTAGACTGGTCATACTAGTTCCAAAGCCAAATTACGTTTTCCGTGATTTTACTGATCTTTCCGATTTTTTTTCTCAATGATTGTGATGCTTGTGTCAAATCTGAAAAATTATAATGTAGTTCAACCCCTTAACTACCTACACAAATTAAATTTGTTAAAAATATTTTGTTTTAATATGCTAAATTGTCCAAACGCTAGAGCATGTTTGGCGAAACGGACCCTTAACATAATAATTTATCTAATTAAAAATATAACGTCGCGCGCAACTTACGAAGTTATGAAAGTGTTATTCGTTAAACGTCTCACAGAGTGTCGAATCAAAAGTGCTTTTACATATTGATTTAGTGATAATGTGTTTCGTTTTCCCTTGGATTTTCAATGGCAATAATAGCCTTGAACTGTAGCTGAGTTCCAGAATACAGCTAAGTAGTATCATTTAACCAATAACTAGTACATTTGTTTTTATTGAATACTTTATTTCCCTTTGTTGAATTATGATATCTATACATTGTTTTGAGCATAACCGTTTTGTAACACAACGTGGTGTCCTAATCTACTAGACGATCACACAAATAAATCACGGCCAATGATTTAATTTGTAATTAATAAATCTCAAGTATGTCATAATAACGTAGGAGACGTAGAGAGGTATATTACTATACATTACTATAACTTCATTCTACGGATGGTACCGCTTCCAGCGGTCATCTTTTAATTATTAAATAAATACATACTAAGTACTGTAAGTACATATGACAGTACATAACACATAATGTATATACATGTATAAGCAGGGTATATTAATTAATTTTAAATGGTCATACCGTCGAAACACTACGTTACAGAATGGTACTCGTGACCAGGAACACAATTGTTCTCTTACAGAAGAACTTCACACGTAAAACACTACGTTACAAGTCACACACAAGAGTGTGTTTGTGGAGGCAGTCATGAGAATGAGCAATCAGGATAGATTTGGGTTCTGCTGGAGGGTTATGACTCGAATGGATATAGATCATTTTAGCTTTTTGTGAGTTCAGAACAAGTCTACGTCATGCGACCATCTACTAACTTGGTCAAAATCATTTTGTAACTTGCGTAGTGCTTCGGCGGGATTATTATCAGCCGATATTATACAAGTATCGTCTGCGTATTGATAAACTGAGCAGTGTTTTATAGTAATACTATCTAGGTCATTTACATATGCCAGAAAGTGAAGAGGCCCTAATACAGATCCTTGCGCAGTTCCCTCTGATACTGGCACTTTGTTACTTAAGGATTCACCTATTCTAACATTAAAGCCTCGTCCTGATAAATAGTCCGTACACAATTCAAGCAAAGGACCTCTGATACCACTGTCATTTAACTTTTGAACCAGTTTTTTGTGTTGTAGGGTGTCAAAGGCCTTGCTGTAGTCGATAAGACATAAAAATACATGCTTCTTTTCGTTCAAATGCTAGTTAATCTCATCTGTAAATCTTGAAAAAACAAGGGACGTGCTTTTTTTGTTTTAAAACCCATATTGTTTGGATGATAATATTTTGTATTTGTCATAAAAAACTTCTAATTTGGCTACATACATATCTTTCCATAATTTTATCAATTGTTGAGAGAATAGTAATTTGACGATAGTTTCCATATTCGCGATGCAAGCCTTTTTTATAAATAGGTCGAACAATCCCTAATTTGAGTTCGTTTGGGTAAATTCCAGTGCGAATGGATATGTTAATAAGATCAGCTATGGCGGATGACATATTATGAGCTATGGTTTTTACGTCACATGCTCGTATTCTGTCTATTCCCGGCGCTTTGTTACTATTAATACTTGTAATTGTTCTATAGACCGAGGCACTTGTCGCTTTTTTACATCGGATGATTTTCTGTAAGATTTTTCGTAGTAATAGTCTACTGCATTGTGGAACTATATATTTTACATTTTGTTCAAAACCCTTTCCAAAGTTTTTGCAATGGTTTTTTCTATTTCTTTGTTTGAGGTATTAAATGCCTTTGAGATTACACTATCAACTGCTGATTTGACTCGACCCATAATTTTATTGAGTAATTGCCATAGTTTTTTTGGTTCTTTTCTGAGTTTGTCTATTTCATTCATATAATATTTATTTTTATTCTTTTCTATCATTTTGTTAGCTTTGTTTCTTTGCTTGTTATATTCTAATTTTAATACCATGTTGTTAGAGTCTTTCTTTCATTTTATAAATAATGTATCTCTTTCTATGCATGCAGTGTTTCGTGATTTTAGTAAATAGTAATTTGGGCTTTTTCCAAATAGTAATTTGGGCTTTTTCGTAGCATTGTAATATATTGTCCTTTATGTAATTATATATTTTGTTCGAACAATGCATTGTTTTTGTTAATGTCCAGTCTATTGACCAGAGTTCGTTATTCAAAACTGGTTCCGTACCATTATCTATAAAAACGGCAAAATAAATCATGTCTGTTGTATGGGAGCCCCCTTAAATATTTATTTTAATCTGTTTTTTAGTATTAATATTTGAATGATAAATAAAGATGTATTGTATTGTATTTGTATTGTATCATCTGTGAAAATTGCAACTGTCTAACTATAACGTTTCATGACACACAGCCTGGTGACAGACGGACGGACAGCGGAGTCTTAGTAATAGGGTCCCGACCCTTACCCTTTGGGTACGGAACCCTAAAAATCATAATCATATACATATTATACATCTACTATATTTAAAGAAGACCCGAAGCCACGGGATCCTGAGAAACTAGATCCACACGAGCAACGCCGCGGAGCGTTCGCTAGTAAATAATCAAATTTATAAATATTATTAGTAAATATTGTAAGTCACCGTGTGTAATTGTAAATATTGTAAGTCACCGTGTGTAACTGTAAATATTGTAAGTAACCATGTTTGACTTACAATATTTACAAATAATATATATAAATTTGATTATTTACTAGTGAACGCCCAGCGGCGTTGCTAGCGTGGATCTAGTTTCTCAGGATCCAGTGGCTTCGGCACTTCTTTAAATATAGAAGATGTATCACACGTACAGTAACAGAATCTTTTTAAAATAACATGTCATGAATTACCTTCCTCGGACAGCCGACCATTCCGTTGGGTGACTGCCAGTTTAGTGAAAGACTTCATTGGTGTAGGCACCTCTCTCTCTCCTGTAAATGGGTGAAAAGCATTATTAGATAACGATTCCTTTTACACCTTAATCTACCTCTAGCAGAATTGTACTTTTATGTACCAGGTACTGCCCACGACATCGTCCTACAGTCCAGATTTCATATTCCTAGGTTCAGCCCTTTGGTCCAGGCGTAGATATATTAGTCAGGGTATATTCTCATACATATTGGGCGGGTAGCTATGTAATTTTTCTATGGAACAGCAGATATTTTTTTTCGCGATGCGAGGTTTGGCTCCATAGTAAACGTTTTTCGTATGGACGAGCACGATCGCCAGTTTCCGGCTTCCGCAACTTCATCTTAACACCTAGTATAGTTCGTCTAAACTGTCACAAGGTCTAGTAAGTACCCTATGATTCTTTGGTGCAGATGTCTACTTACCACCGATATGAGGATGACTAGCGTTCAGGGACCTGCAGTCTTCATCGCTGACATTTGACTCATTCTCCGAGAAGTCAGCGTTGGTCAGCCGAATGGCCGGCTGGCTGGTGTACATTGTTGACCTGTTATTGACGACCCGCCCGAAGGTCCGGTTGCTGGTCACGATTTTGCTGGGATCGAAGGTAAAGGCCCGCTGCATGTCCTAAGATAAAACTTGCTAAGTATCTGATACGCACTAGTTGCCTTAGTTTGGGACGTCTTCATCTCAATAAAACATTCTACACATCTTTGGATAGAATTTAGACTCGTCTCCTGTATTGAAATATCAGTATGTTTTTATAGTAACTGATTAATTAGTCATAGCAAAGCACAAAACATTTTGAATTTTTGAAAAATTCCTATTTGTATTACCGAAGTTGGCGATAGCGATATTTATCACTTTTAGTATGAAATCGTGTCAGATGACTTCACAATACATACTCACTTTAAGTTCGCTTTGATTGCCAATAACTTCGTCATTATTTGAGATATCGAAAATATTATTTTGCTATGGTTTTTAGCTTTATAAACGCATTAATTTTAAAGTAATTTAACGGACTTTTTCGGACCAACTCAGACTGGACCGGCTTTTTACCGAGATTGGGCTAGTCCGCTCGGTCCGCTTGAGTTTAGGATTGATCTTAAAAGTCCATCTGACCGGATCCAAGTCCTATTTAAACGGACCAACTTCGACCTTTTTTTAGTCCATGTGACAGCTCTGGCTGCAAGTGAAACTAATTAGGCGAAAACTGATATATCGTGAGTTAATTATGACTAATGCTAGGTCCTGATTGTGGCGACCAAACAACATTTCGCGATAGAAATAAAATGTAAAGGTTCCTCCAAACCGTACAATAAACCGCTAGTATTCAATAAATAATTTAAATTAGATACTTTACATAATAACTAATATCACTATAAAGCAGGGGCTCTACCGCGTAATTCTCATTTGTATCAGCTTCAAGCAAATGCATGCGAAATTCAACGCGTGCAAAAGAGATGGCATGTTAGGCGGGCGTCGTCGCACGCACGTCAAATTTCAATCTCAAGTTGATGTTGATGAAAATGAGAATTACGCGGTAGACCCACAGGTCCTAATTATTTAACATTTAAAAAATACCCCTAATTATTTTCACCGTAAAGCATGATTTACGGCTCAGAGCTTTTGAGGATTTGCTTTATTCGTTTACATTTTTTTATACAGTCTACAAAAAGTTGAACTTACCTGAGCGCGGGTGCCTGTGGTACATTCAGAAATCGGGATGTACAGATCGCCGGCTGTCAAGTCGTATTGGTCATTCACCACCGACACGGGTGTCAAGCTATTTTGACATGTTTCTGAAAAAATTTAAAAAGATAAGACATGTTTTGTTAAGTTTCTTGCCCTTCTTCTTAGCAAGGCTAATAGTCGAAGCGGCAGAGTTAGACAAGTGTTTATTTAAGTTCTCTAAAAAATCATCACATTACCACAGTTGAGATCCAACAAGAAGTCGAACAAGTACGAGATCGGGCTGTAAGTCGGCATACGATCGCTAGAAGACTGAAGAAAGCCAACCTGACACCAAAGATATTAGCGACCGGGCCCCAAATGACCACAGCTCATCGGCAAGCGCGTTTTCAAGAACACGTCAACTGTACCTTGCCATGACACAACCTCCTCCGTAGGCAACCAATTCAGTGATGCAGCACTACTCGTAACGTTCCCCGGGCCTTCTGTAGACTCGTCCTCTTCCGTCGTTGCCATGCAGGCACATTCGGGACTCGTCGGAGAACAAAATGGAGCGCCATTGGTCCAAGGTCCAGTTGACGGATTCTCGGGCAAACTGAAGTCGCGCTCGCCGATGAGCTGTAGTCAATTGGGACACGGTCGCTGATATATTTGGTGTCAGGCCTTTTCTTCAGTCTTCTAGCGATTGTATGCTGACTTACAGCCTGATCTCGTACTTGTCTGACTTCTTGGTTGGGTCTCAACTACGGTCATGTGACGATTTCTAAGAGAACTTGAAACAATAAAGCGGTCATCTTGTTCAGAAGTACATCTTCTTCTGCCTGTCTGTGTCACGTGCACAATGTACGTTTCCGTCAGTGTATGAAGGCCAGCTTGACAGGCTAACTATCGGCAGTTTTATTGCGGCGTCATAGCTGTTAAAACCGTTTACAAGTAGGGAGCTTGCACTGCAGGCCAACTGTACCTGCTAAAGTAATGTAGGGAGGCAGTCTGTTTGAAACAACGCTTTATTAATTTATTTTTGAGTTCAGAGGGATAGACATTTCATAGTTTATTCGCTGGCATTTATAGAAATCGCTTTGCATGTTTGTTCAGGCAGACAAGATTAATAATGATAAAAAGCAAGTACGTATGACATACAAATATAGATAGGTGTTGTACTACAATAAGACCTATTGTCAGATTGCAAGTACGATATGTGTGTCGATTCGGCGCAACACAACTTTAATTTATTTGACAGGACTAACCTTGTTTTGAGCGTCCTGTCGTTGTCTTTTCGATACAGAAAGAAAAAAACAGAACGCTTAAATTACTCGCGTACACAGGGTTCCGTATCGTAGGTGAAAATTTTTATTTTGCATTTTGTGTTCGAGAATTTCTTTTTCTGTCTTTTGTATTGCAAATATTTTGAAATTCCAATTTATAATTTTTTTTACACCGTGTTGTAATGTGGAAATTATTTTACCAAAGTGTTGTACTTCGTCTGAAAAGTCCAACGCAGAGATGTTATCGTTTTCTATACAAACGGAATACGGTCCGATTAAAATAATTTTTCTATAATATACAGAGTGGTCCAAAAGGTGACGTCAAAATTTTTTTTTAGATCCCTCATGCCTGTGTGTATCCGAAAATACCCCATGTATGTTCCGCGATTTTTAGCAGTTTGGAAGTTATGATTTTTTTTAATGTGTATTTGCGAATTTTCTACCGGAGCAACTTAAAAAATCATAACTTTTTAATTAGTAAGATTTTTTGTATTTTTTTTTCTTTAACAAAAAAGTTAAAAATTGAAAATGATCTATGTGGCAGTTAACGCCAATAGTTCAATATTAGTGAGGCTTATAAAGCATGAATTTGAAATTCAATGCACAATTAGTCATGATCTTGTCCAAACAAAGTTAAAACAGCATTTTAAGTTGGTTTTGAAAGAATCATGACTAGTTGTGTATTAAATTTCAAACTCTTGCTTTATAAACCTCACTAATACTGAACTATTGGCGTCAAATGCCACAGACCAAAATGCTTTTCGAATTTAAATTTCTAAAGAAAAACCAAATTATGTTATGCACTGTGCGCTAAGCTACTGACATTTAACCTTAAGGATAAAATGGGTCTCTATCAGAACACCCAGTTATCAGAAAGATCATTTGGCAAGATGACTAAAAGGTAAAATGTACTCAACACCGGAGTTCTCCAAATTGCATCAAGTGGAACCTAACAACAGTGGAACAAGTGGATCATTATAGATGAATTTTGCAATAACAAATGTAAAAAAACATATCGTTACGACATGAATCCCCAAAGGGGATGTCAGAGGTGTTTCCAATTGTGTCCACAATTGGTACACCCGCTTTTCACCTACGATTATAATGATTATTACAATATTATTCAAAAAATGTGCCTTCCTGGATGTTCAATAAGAAAAATTTTGGGTAACATTATAAAAGTATTTATTGTTTCTTGCTTGAATTTTTAGTTTTAGATTCCTATTTGTTTTAGGATGGGTACACGTAATGCTATAACACAAATTGATAACTAATTTAATCAAATTTTTGAACCAAGATACTAAAATTTAATAGTAAAATAAAAATGAATTCGTTTGCATCAAATCATCATTGCATTCCATAATCAATACTTTTGCTGAAAGAATTCGCCTTGAGTAATAAATTGTATGTACTATCAGGGAAAATTGCAAGACTTACTTAATTTTGCCTTTATTCCAATAGCAATAACTTTGTATATATATGTACCTCGTCTAGCCAAAAATTCTGTCCCTCGTAAAATGGTATCTAAATCAAATTCGGAAAGAAAAAATAAATCAAAATAGCATTATATATATCCTTTGTTATCTATTTAATTAGATAAAATAAAATTCATTCAAAGAATTGACACACTTCTTCAATCGATCCAACCATTCATCTATCGCTGGACGCACGATTTCCAGAGGTACCGATGCCGATGCTGCCACTAAATCACGCTTCAACGACTCAATGTTACGATGAGGCTTCGAGCAGGCTTTCTTCTCTAAAACTTCCCATAGTCGGTAGTCCAATGGGTTGAGGTCGGGACTTCCAGAGGGCCAATCTTCGAAGGCTATCAAATCGGGTAGATTGTCCTTTGACCAACGTTGCGAGGTTCACGCTTTGTGTGCAGGTGCTGAGTCCTGTTGA
The DNA here is from genome assembly GCA_934047225.1 of Ypsolopha sequella. Lineage (NCBI taxonomy): Eukaryota > Metazoa > Arthropoda > Insecta > Lepidoptera > Ypsolophidae > Ypsolopha > Ypsolopha sequella. Next base: position 6,726,202 of record OW203983.1, on the reverse strand, counting down.
AATATCCAATACTTATTGGAAAATAAAGTATGGGTCAGTGGCTTGACAACGGGCTCCAAAATAGCAGTCTGGTAGTTTATTGCTTTTGTTTTTACGCCTTGATGGCAAAAATGAAGATTAGTGACGCCCTCGTACGAAACACCCCACCAAACCATGATTGAGGCCGCTGATGGCCTCTTTCTACCTTGGCAACCTTTTCAGAAGCTTCTTTAGAGCTGTGTGCATAGGCCCTGTCATTTTGGCGGTTGAATTTTTCTTCTACGGGGAAAATTTTCTCATCCGTAAAGAGGATTTGTCTCTTTGCGTGCTGCTGCCACGACTTCACTCTGGTCGCTCTAATGCAGCACAAAGCTGCCGTCAAGCGATGTCCAGTACTTCAACGATAAGCGCCAACCTTTAGGTCTTGTTTAACAATGGTTCTAGGTGGAATTTTCATCTCTCTAGACATTATTTGCTGTTTGCGAAGAGGATTTCTACGAATTCGCTCAGCAACGGCTTTAATCACTGCTGGTGTCCTTGAATCACGTGGGCGCGGCCGTTTCTGGGTCTGTCGTCGACAGAAGACATCTCGGTGAATCTTTTGATAGTACGGTAGATGAATTTTCTAGTTATACCGAGCGACTTTAACAAGTTGAAAATTTCGCTTGGTGTTTTGTAACACTTGTGTAGCGCTATTACTGCGACACGATTTTCTTTGATACCCCATTCCATGTCTTCAGCTGGGATTAATGAGATCAAGTGAGGTTTTTATAGAAACAGAAGCCTATTTATGTCATAATAAAACAATTGACTATCAAAAGTCACTCAATTTTTGAAATTCATATTTGAATTTAAAAGTTAGGGACAGTATTTTTGGCCAGACTAGGTATATCTGTAGTTTGTCACCTCCAGTTTGGACACGCTTGTACCCCTGTGTTCTTGGCAAAAATCAGGGTAAGGGACCATTCCCTGTGTGAGTGTGGCTTAGACAACGGTACAGTACATCACATGTTTTTTGATTGCCAAAACCTAAAATTTTCTCTGCATGATGTTCTCCGTTCTGAAATCCCCCGCCTCGTCAACTTTTTAGTGTCTCTTTTTTTGTATATATACTATATGTCAAACAGAACATCTAACTTTGATTGCCACTTGAGTTGTTTTGCTGCAATTGCCGCTGAGCTTTTTTTTTTATTTTCCTTATTTTTTTTTTTTATTTTGCCATTCCTTGAAATATTTAAGTATTTTTGAGATGACATGTTGTTTATCCTTGGTGGGAATGCTTGCTTTTTGCCACAAAGCTAGCACATCATGAGTTGTACACGACGCCGACTCTTTGTTTACGTTATTCATAACATTTTTGTAGTGAAAAAATAAACTCATCACTTCCTTCACAGATGGTAATTTTGACGGAACTAAGGTTGATCGAGTGTATCCTATTAACCATACTTCAGTCTTTTTCCGTGTATTTATGGTATTAGAAGTCATTTTGCAGAGGAAATCACAGCAATAAACACAATTATTATTAGGTCAATTTCGCACACGTACCAATGCGGCCACGCTATAGCTTGCACAAATTTGATGCCACTTGATAGTTAGTGTGGGGGTTGGGGTGACAGGGGAAGTGGGGGAGGATAGACACTTTAATTGTTTTCTTGCATCGTTGGTTTGTACTTATCCCGTAAAGTAATTTCAAGTAAGGTAAGTCCAACTTCATAGAATGCGCATAATTGACGAAAATTTTAAAACTTTGAAGGTCGGTAGCAACCCCTAAAAGTTAAATTAAAAATTCGAAAAAAAAGTAGTTCATTTTTTGATAGATAGATCACTTTTAGGGATTGAGACCTGAAAAAATTAAAAACTCATTTTTATGAATCACCCTAATATATAGTATGTAGATTTTTTTTTTAATAATTTTCAATTATAGTTCGTTAGTTTAATAATTTCCTTTTTTTTTTTGTCTGTGCTGTCTGCTGGCCTTCGACAAAATAAATCTTCATTTAGTTTACTTAGTTATGCATAAAATTAAAAAATCACTGGGTGTCTTTTTACTTATAGCTTGACATTGACGGAACCGTCGGAACTAATTGGCAGAAGTCATCTTCAAGAATTGTTATCTAAAATCACAATTCCACAGTTCAACAAAGTTTTCAATAAAGATAACCATCTACAAAAACTCACATCACTAGGAAATTTATTAAATATTGACAATTAGATGAAAACAATACATACCCATTCCTACGGCATTATCATCTGTAGCCCGGAGCCCACAGACTCTGCAGATTGCTTCAACCCATTTCTCCATATCAGCTTCACACTCTGCTTCAAGATGATAAGTACGAGACTGGGTGCGGACAGTGAAAACCGAACCACGCAGTTTGGGATCGAGACTTCCATTACCTCGCTCCATATGTAGCCCTGCATCCACCTAAACAAAAAGACAAATCTTTTTTATTTAAATGCGTATATAACTTATGTACAATATTTCCATGAAATAATGAACAAATATCTCTACTTCTCCTAACTCTTCAAGTGCTAGTGCGAAAACGAGCGAAACGCTACAAGCGCTAGTGGCTTTTAGCAAGAATTAAGCGCTTTTCGCCACGTCATGCGTTTTAGTCTATTTTTCGAGAATTTTGTATGAAAACCCAATTAAAAGTATATATTTTCTGAATCTGGATAAAATTTCCCATCTTTTGAATATAACAAATTACGGGATTTTTACCTGTAACTCTCATTTAAATCCAGAAATTAGGAAAAAACAAAAAACCTCTTCAATCACACTGAGCGGCATTGACACTTAAGAATCATAAAAGTTTCCAATGTTCAGATAAACTTTTTACAACATATCATTGTTTTAACTAGAAATATGCTGTTATTGTTTCCAAAATGGAAATAAAATTTTGAATTTATGGTCCTATGTTTTGCTGACCCAATTAAGTTAAACTCTGCTTATGTGCTAAATTTTGATTTAACAGTCAAAACAGAGGTGGATACTAAATAAATTCAAAGACATCTTGAACTTGAAATAAAATACTAGCAATGTTATTTACTTTTTATTTACAGAATTATAAAGAAATCAGAGACTAATCTCGATTATTATCATCATGGAAGTGTATTAAGTAAAAGGAGTTCATCGGCACTGCACGCTCCCACATATTATGTGTCTGAGTCAAACACATTTTGACTTAATAACAAGGGTAAAAACACCGGTATTTGCCTCACAAAGTTGTAACATTTATACATATTCTCTTTTAATTAATTCAACCTTTACTTTATAGGCCAACTGTAGCAGAAGGCTTGTACGTTCGACAAGTTCTGAGAGATGACCCAGAATTGATATTCTGGTTTCAATGAAGATACAGCCAATTAAAAAATGCCATGTTGCAGTATTGAGCTGTCCCATTTTACTGACCAGCATTAAATGTTCTCCAATTCCAGAACTCAGTAGGTGTCAACAAATCCAATCCTGGACATAGAAGCTGGTTTGATTGGGTGCATAACCTTGAGTGAGGTTTACAATGTGTGACATGTAAACAGTTAATATTAGAAGGTCATTCACCATACCTGTTCACATAGATCCAAATTGATTGTGCCCTTCAGTCGACGGCAATTCCGGTCTGCATAGTAATCAAGAAAGTACTGGCCAGGTAACTCCCCAGACTGCCGCAAGGCAAACCACCGTCTACGCCATTTCTGAAAGGATATCGACAATGTTTTACGTTAGTAGACCATCAAAAGACTACCAAACCTTGCCACAGTATTACGTACTAAAAAAGAAATTGCATTTTCTGTTTCTCTACAGATATATTGTCAATTTCTAGCAAATAAGCTTGCGTTTAGGATACTTACGGCTCGCCAGATCCGCTTTGTAGGAGGTGATTTTGTTAACCAACCCTCAAAGACAATATTTTTAGACATTGTATGGAAATATTTTAGTAAATCTTAACGCCTGCATGAGTCACTCCCTTAACGAAAACCACAAAAGCCGAAGAAATAGAAATCAAAAAACGTTGTTGAACGAAGACTACATACAGCATAGACTATATTGAATACCTACTGGACAACAGCACGAAAGGATTTTTTTCTTTTTTTTTGTATATTTTTTCCTTTACATATGGAAAAGGCTAAGGGCTTAATCCCATACTGCCTAGTCTTAGGTTCTTTTCTTCTCTTGTAATGTTAAATCGAGGCTAAAAAGCCTAGTCTTTCATAACTATTTTCTTGAATTTTGTAGTTATTAGGTCAAAATCAAGTCTTCAGTATTATATAATCGAGGCAAACTGCCTTGTCTAACGTATTTATAAGATTCATTCATTTTATAATCCAGTATTTTTAGGTTATATACCTACGTATTGTCAAATTAGTTATGAAGGGGTCAATTCCGGTATTGTTATTTTTCAAATAACCTCGATGGTATTGTTATTTTTCAAATAACTTCGATGGTATTCCTGATAAAATTATAAATGGGGTAAAATGTTTCTGTATTCTTGAGAAGTTCCTGAACAGAGCAAGGGACATCCAGGGCTCCTTTGTAAATATTCAATAAATTATCAATTAGTACTACCTAGTATTTGCATATTAAATTGTGGGCAATCAAAAAATATGTGGTTTAAAGTTTGAATTTCAGTATTACAATATGTACAATTTGTGGAAGGTATCCTTTTCAATCTGTGTAAATGTTCATTAAATCTGCCATGTCCAATTCTTAAACAACAAATTGTTGTATAAATGTTTTGTATGTATATATTTTCCGGTGATGAACCACGGTTTCTTGGTAATTCCGAGTTAATGTAACTATACCATTTTCCTTTTATTCGTGTCGTTTCTTTCCAATGGAGCACCCATTGATGTTTAATATTCGTCTTAATGTCAGTTTTGAAATTTGAAGCGGGCAACTTAATATTTTTGATAGATATTTCCTCAGAATAAGGTTCTGAGGATATTTCACGAATATTAGGATTTTTAGTTATAGAGCTGGCAAGTTTATCGGCAAGTTCATTACCAAGAAACGTCAATATGAGATGGAGTCCAAATAAAACGTGTTTTATTTCTCTGGAATACAAATAGAAGCCTGACTAAAATAAGAACTGGGCATTAGCCATTGTACTCATCTAACGTAAATTACTCCTGTGTACGAGTGAATGAAACAGCGGACCGCACTTACTTTGTATTTTTTCCTGGTGTGTCACTAGATTGAACCAAGCAAATGTCAGATGGATGTAATTTGGATTTATTTTAAATATTATAATACTATCAAATTAAATATGTCTCATCATTGTATCGTTGTGTTGTAATATCGTTCGTTGCGTGCATCACATCTTAATTTGATGGCATCGAAATGTCTATTGCATTTTGCGAAAGTTTACAGCTTCACCGAGAGAAATTAAATATTTTGGTGCTCTTCCTGTCTAAATTCGTGAAAGTGTGATTTATTATTGTTTGTGTTGATTGTTTTTTTAACATTGTAATAAAATGTCTTGTGCGATTGATGGCTGTGAATCGCATACAGGAAGAAAAGAAAACAACAATGAAGCAATATCATTTCATCGGTGAGTTCTGATAGTTTTTATGTTAATAAGTTGCAGGATCATACCTAAAACTCAGTAACAATAATAGTAGTTCTTGTAAATCATACTCGTGTTCAATTCTACACCGATATTTGCCTGTTTTATATAGATTTTCTGCCGACTATGAGAGGTTATGTTTTTTCGTATAGTGATGTACTAAAGTCCGTGTGGCAAACTATCGAACATTGGTTCCCGCGGCAGCCGTGCATAAAGGATAATAGATTAATGAGAGGTTTTCTTTTTGAGTATTAAAAAAAAACATAGTTTCCAAGAACTCTGTAGATGGTGTTGAACTGACTACGTTGCTAGGTGCCTAAGCCAAAACGACTGAAAAAAAAAAAACATTGCGTCACGTCACGTCACATACGCTCGTTGGTTGATGACATGTGTGCTGAGCATATTATGTGCGAATGCTTTGTTATGGTCCGTCCAGGTTTAAAATGTACCACGGCTTGTACTCATTGCGCTTTACGAATTTCGTCTTTAGGAAAGAGATGTATGCCTCCATTTTTATACAAATCCACAAGGCACAGACTTCTCTTCTTTTTCTCTTGGGACATTTTCTTTCTGGCGTAGAAAACTCATCAAAAGACTGCAAATTTTTTTTTTCTTTTTCCTTGTTGTTATTATTTATTTATTTTCAAAATGTCATTGTGATGTGATGTGACAATGATATTAATTACTTTTTTATGTACGTTTCGTTTTACGATCTCAAAATTACATCCAAGTGCAATAATCAAAAAAATTATGTGACGTTCCGTTCCTTGCAGTAACTAACCAAGTTCAGCGCCATCTATCCAGCGACTAGGGAAGAGTAAAAAAAAAGAAAAGAAAATCCCTCATTGCAGCGCGAGTTAAAAGAAAAATAATGCCGAATAAATATCGCTATATTTTTTTGTTACAGACCAAAAAGGGAAGAATTAAAAAGTGAATGGCTTAGACGAATAATTTGACCAAATTGGGCAATTAAAAAAAGCAGTCATATTTGTTAGAAACACTTTATGTCGGATTCTTTTGGACCAAACGAAAATTTAAAATGGAGACTTAAAAGCAGATGCCTTACCAACGTTATATTTACCAGGTACAGACACATTGGTAACCTTTAAATAATTATGTATAATTGCATTATCAATCTTGTTTGTAGGTACGTGCTTGTACTTTACTATAGTATATTAACTCGATAATTTTTCAATTTTAGGCAACAGAACCAGTACCTATGGATGTCTGTGGTTTAGAAAAGTGCATACTTCTATGTTCGCAAATCGTTCTGAAAGGCCTGTTCGTTCACGTTACTGCTGTGATCGACTTCACGAAGAAATTCCGCAGATCAAGACATTTTCGTACTTAGTGGTTGACAATAAAAGTACTTTGACAGGAATGACAGGGTAGTTCCATCGTGAAATGAATTTTGGGAATGCTTATTGACTTGAACTGCGCATAATTTGAATTCTTATTACAGGTTATTAGGTATTTTAATCGTTCATTATTTGTTATTAGTTTTTATTCAAGATAAGTTGATGTTTATTTGATAGAAATAAAAAAAATGAAATTACCTCTGTAGTGATTGCGCTGTTATCGCTCATCATTGACATAATATTATTATTACGAATCCTATAAGTCTATGATTATTATGATTTCTATTGTTGCGATTTTGGACTTAACTTTTGTACCTACCTGCCTACAATATAGTAATTTGTACTTAATAAAAAATATTATGCTAAACGAAAGATATCCTTTTATTAATTCCTTATTTACACAATATAACATGTGTCCCACTGGGGTAGACAGAGACCACTTTGCTATTAATTCTCTTGGCCTCCTTCCAAAGCAAGAGGATGTCACCAGGTCGGTGCCTCCTGCATTTTCTTTTTTTTCACACTTTGATACGATATAATGTGTGGTAAGGAGATTGGTCGCGGTTCATTTCAATTTGGTTTATTTATCGTAGTCAAAAATCGACATTGTTACATCACTAGCAAAGCAACGAACTAGTGACAACCTACCTAATTAAGAAAAAAATAATACATATCCAACTCTCTCTAACGCACTAGAATGTCGTAAGAAAATCAAGGATAGGTGTCTTTCTCCGCGTATTATTTTAGCCAGGTTTCTATTTGTATTCCTTATTCTGAGATTTATATATCTGAGAATAGACATCAGTCGCTTTTGTTCGACACCGCCATCTAGCGAACTGCGCCGAAACTAATATCACAACTACATATTCAAAGAGAGATAGGTAGGTATAAATGCATATCGTCACCTTTAAGGGAAAATTAAATAACCAACAAAAAACAGTTCAGAGATAATAGCAATTCTGTGTTTTTTTTTTTCGGTAGAAAATTCATATCTCCGTTACTAAGAAAGTAAAAATTTTAATTTTTTCATATTTTGTGGGCTTTAGAAAGTTCTTAAGTTGTACATTTTATAATATTGGAAAATAATTTCCTATATCCATGATTTATCGTATATTCATTTTTGCCAAAATACTTTTCCACAATTATGCCCAGTTATTTAGTTTTACATGTTTGTTATTCAATTTTGCCGTTCAATAAAGTAAAAATTGTGACTTTTTTGTATGATTTAAGTAGCCTTATTTATGTTTGCCATTTTATAGTTTGCCATTTTTCATGGTTGTTGAATTTGCCAATGGACCTTTTCTGGTACTTAAAATGACTTTAGAATTAACTTCAAAGCTAATATTTTAATAAGAGCTGTTGTCGAATTGAAATCTATCACTAGGGAGCTAATTAACATACATAAAGTCTTTTTATAATTTTATCTAAAGAAGTTTTTACGTTAATAAGACAAGAAAAAAAAAATCTTTTAGAATCTATTTCGCTATCCTGAGGGGATACTCCGAAGTGACAAAATTCGATCGAATATCGTTCGGTTGTATATCCATCTCTATCACACTCACATGGACATATCCTTGGACGATAAACGATCAACCGAATCTTTTTGGGAGTACTGGGCCAGTACCCGGTTGGGATATACGATTAAATAAATAAATAAAAACTGCAGAACCTTCGTGATATAATTGTATTAATTATACTTATAGAAATTGCGAAACATATCAGTCATAATCTCTTTTATATGATAATTTGAACCAATCAACAAAAATATACTAATCAACCCTAAATTTGTTAATAACTAATTAACTAAGGTTTAACTGTCAAACAGGCTAATTTGTTCCATTTAAAAATTGAAATCGCACGTTTTAAGCTGTCATGGATGGATAATATATTCTGACACAATTGCACCCTAAAGTCTTGTGGTTATAGCAATATAATTTTATTAATATAACTAGGAACAACAAAACAAATCAGTCATACATATTTTTTTTTATAAAATAATAATATATGAACCAATAAATAAACAACAATCAACTCGTAGTTTCTTAGGTAAGTTAATTGAAAGTTGCATACAGTTACATGCATCGAATGGATGGAGAACATCACCAGTACCACATCGAGGTGAACAGATCTTTTGGTTATAGAAATACAATTTTATTATTATAAGAATAACAAACAAATCAGTCAAATCAGACTTTGTCCTCAATAAATTTTAGCGCTTCGTTAAAATACAGGGTGTCCAGGGGAGGTAGGGGGGGTGTGAAACCGCCATAACTTTGCAACGGTGCGGGGGCGGGGGTTACACTGTGACGTGCGGCACGTCTCGGAGATTTAGTAACAATGGAGTCGTATTCGGGAGCGCATCGCGCTTTTTGCGTGCGCGCATATTACCAAAACGCTAATTCTATCGTTACTGCGCAACGTTTATATCGACATAACTATCGAACACGCCGTGCCCCAGGTGAGAGCAGCATAAGAAGATGGATAGACATGTTTGAAAATACCGGTGCAACAATTCAGATCCCTAACAGAAACAATTTACGCACTGTACGAGATGAAGAAACCATCGAAGAAGTGAGGCTATCAATTCGTCAAAATCCTTCACTTTCAGTGAGAAAACGTTCTCAACAGCTACAGATTAAAAAATCAAGTTTACACGTGATTTTGAAGAAGGACTTACGTCTCAAGGCATACAAGATTCAACTAGTGCAAGAACTGAAACCTACTGACTACTTAAATCGGGTAACCTTTGTCCAGGAAATGATGAATCGCTTCAGGAACTTTAACAACATCCTCTTTAGTGATGAGGCCAACTTCCACTTAAACGGTCACGTAAACAAACAGAATTGTCGATATTGGGCCCCAGATAATCCTAAATTAAAGCATCAAAGGCCACTACATAGCCCTAAACTAATCGTATGGGCTGCCATGTCCGCTCGAGGACTAATTGGACCTTATTTTTTCGAAGATGAAAGGGAACGTTCAGTAACTGTAAACAGTGATCGCTATTGCCACATGTTGAGGGACTTTTTGGCCTCCAGGCTGCAAGAATTTGATGGCTTCAATTCAAGGACTTGGTTCCAACAAGATGGAGCCACTTGCCACACATCGAACGAGTCAATGGCGGCTGTGACTGAATTGTTCGCCAATAAAGTGATTTCTCGAAGGGGCACCATTGAATGGCCTCCCAGGAGTCCAGATTTGAGTCCATTAGACTATTACTTGTGGGGCTACCTAAAGAGTGTTGTTTATGAAAATAAACCAACAACATTGATGGCATTAAAGCAAAACAACACCACAGAAATGGCGGCTATCTCAAGAGCCACGTGCCAAGGCGTAATTAACAATTTGCGTTCACGGTTCGAGGAGTGCTTGCAGCGCGAGGGACGCCATTTAGACAACATAATTTTTAAGAAATAACTCTCCAATTATTACTGTTCTAAAATATTAACATTAATTTTGAAAATTATTGAAAGTGTTTTTTTTACTGATGATTTTGACCCCCCCTACCTCCCCTGGACACCCTGTAGATATCGTCGTTGGCCTGTGCTGTCCCTTGGTACTTGTGTGTGATATCTTCCGATATAGCAGTTTATACTTGTCCCAAAGTTGCAGGGGGTTTGAGAATCCGCAGGTGCTCAACATGATAGCAAAAAGCTCTCTCAACTTGGCCGCTGATCTACACGATACGGCATCCTCCACCGTAAGCAGTAACACTCAAAGTGTGTTAAGTGCATGGTATCAATTCTGCCCAGGGCATCTGACGTCTTCACATCATGCCAGCCTTCAACGGGGTTGCCTTGCACACGACGCTTCCACGCTTTCCGTGAAGCGTTCCATGCGTAATATTTTGGCACTTCCGCATATGGCAAAGTTCTGGCAAACTCGTCCGTCTGGCACAGACGGAAAAACTCGGTGAGTGTGGTAGTGGGCGGTTCACTACTCAATCGCACAGGTGAGCCTCCGTGAGGTAAACGCGCTCGCCGTTGGGAAGGTGCACCGTAAGACGTGTCAATGTCGGGTGCCTCTCGTGAAAAGGCAAGTCTAATATCTGCCATGCCGCTTCGTTGCTGCTCACGTAATGACCAGCTGTTACCTGCATTTCGTCTCGTGGGTCAATATTAGCATTGCCTTGCTGCTGCACAATAAATATCGCCGGGTAAGTGCCTTTGTTTATGTACTTACAATTGTATTTAATTGCCTGAACCGCATTACAGAACTCCATATTAATGTAAGCATTAAAAATAGTCAAAAGGAGCGGTGAGTACGTGACCACCCACCTGTTGTCCACTACGACGTCTTGCGCGGTACCTCTCATTTTAATTGTGACCGTACATCCTCCATCCTCGGGTGCCCTGCGCCTGTACAACGGATAACCATTCTCGATGGTTTGCGTCTCTTTTAACAGCGCCCCAGGATACTTTTTGGTGCATGCCCTGTCCCACGTGTACAGGAGACGTAGGGTTCAGTGTTCTACAAGGACTCATGCTCTTAGTGATCGTGTCATATAGCTGTTTGTCCAAGTTGGGGTCGGGCAGCTCTGCTGATATCACTTCATCGATTTGGTTCGGACGCGTTTTTTTTTAACCACAGCAGCTCCAATTAATAATGTAATTTCAGGGTTCCCTGCCCGAAAACTTGACCAACTTAGTATTGCAACTTTGTTTTATAAAATTTAAATATTTTTGCGAAATTCTAATAAAAAGTTATGAATTACTTAAGCTCAAACATAATCTTCTTACTAAAATTAAATAAACACACAAAAAAGCTCAATTGCATCTATCAAGATAACCTTTACAAGCAAAAAATAAATAAAAAGACTATTAATCGTTTTTTCCTTAAGGTACGGTTAACATCGATTTAAATATTCGCTTACACTATTTCAATAATAGCCGTTATGAATTTTTGCCTTTCGGTTTCAGTTCGAAATATGTTTATTGCTAAAACTCAATAAGGCGAGTTATTTTTTTTATCCTAATGAAAATAACTACAGGTAGAGTCAATCTTTTTAATCCTTTTTGAAAAAGTGATTTTAATATAGATTTCCCAATCAGTTTTCTAGTAGTGTTCTGGATTAACCAGTTTGGCCACAAACAGCTATCTCAGGAAATAAAGGGAGTAGGAGAACAATTCCCAGACCAAAAGGTGGAGAAAAAATCAGACTTTTAGAAAATGCAATAAAACGTGTTTTGGAAAAATGTTACTTATTTAATTTTCCATTTAAGGTGAAGATATGCAGTAGGTACCTGTCTGTACTGCTGCTTCCTTATCTATAACCCAATTTTTATAACAGTGCACTTCGAGCTATTAAAATTTGTATTGAATTCGGGTGAATTCTATAAAAATTTTGACAGCTTGAAGTACACAGTGAAAGAATTGGATTATAATATTGGATAAGAATGGGTATGTAACAGTAAATAAAAAAACACAATGAGAATGAATTATTTTTATTTTTACTTTTATAATAATCACACGGTTGTTTTTTTTATATCATCTTTAGTATTAAATTCCGCTCTGCATAGCTAACATGGCAAAATTTTATCAACCTTTTATTTCTACAAGATTATTTCTAAAATCCCGATTTATCTCCTTTTGCTAACATGGTAACAAGAAAAAGAAGAAAAAATCGTGTCGAAAAAATGTGAGTGGTAACGCAAAAAGGGACCAGAAGGACCTGAAAAAATTTGGCAAATCAGAGCTTTCAGGAATACGTTTTAAAATTCGTTTTTCTCTGGATAATTGTATCCTTTCTGCATAGCTAACATGGCAAAATTTTATAGACTTATTAAACAATCAATTTAAAAAGGCATTTGCGATTTATAATTTATTTGAAACAGTACTCTTTTTAAAATAGTAGTGTAGCATTGCACTAAATTGACATGACGACACAAGACATTTGTTCAAAAAGTTTTGTTTTCTTTCAAGATAAAATTAATTTGTCAACATAAAATGCATAATTGTTATAATTTGTGCATAATTTCCTCAAGAAAGTCAGCACACAGGTTTCCAAGGGATGAACAATTAAGAAAAAGAAAGATTAAAGCCAATAAAAGGGACAATAATTTTATTTAGAAACCAACATTTTGTACAATCAATCAGAACCTCAGACAGCCTTTGGATTCCGGAAACGTTAGTAAATATCCTGCGTATTTTCATTAATCTACAATACCAAGAAATGATAAGGTATTTTATAACCTCACTTATTCAAGGATTTCTTTTCTAATTTACTTCATAATTTACAAATTTACTAATTTAATTCATAAATCCTTTCCCACGTGCAGCACCATAGAACACATCGTGCAGCACAATGAGCGTTTTTCCTTATGTCAAATTTAGTGTTAAATTTGATTCCTAGATGGCACTGTCGTATTCTTTAGCAACAGAATCAAAGCAAAATTTGAACGGATTCCAAACAAACTTTGACATTGATTGCTACGAAAATTGGTCTGAGTACGAAACACATTTTATCTATGGTGACATGGACAGCGCCATCTGGAGGAAACCTAAGAACTAAGAAAAAAAAACAACGAGAAAAACGCTCATTATACCGGGAAGCTTTAGCAAAGAGGCAGGATATTATAAGGACACCTATTTCAATAAGTCCCAAGGTACATTTTTTTATCATCAATAAAACAATTCATAATAACTAAATACTAATGGATGACCTATATTGGATAGATAAATAAAACAATTCGTAATAATAATCAACCTTTAATTTTTGCTTTTATTTGGCACACCAACAGCACAGTATATAAGAAAATGTGCATTCGATATCACAAACCTTTAATATAACTATACTTAACTCTAATAAAATAAATATTATGACATTATTTAAAAGTTATTGTTGAGGTGGTTGAGACTGATTTCTGAAACATAAAAATAAAATTACATAAAAATAAATACAGAGCAGCTGATGGTGGTTAGAACGCTACTTGAAATGGATTCCTTTGCTGCAGTAACTCTGCTAGGATAACTGCCAGCATGGGAGTCATTAGTTGCAGTTGTTGTGCTATATTCTAAAACATGAAAACAAAGTATGTATTAATTTCTATGATGATAAAAAATTAAACCTACATGTTTAATTAATTAAACCATTGCATTTTTTTTCATTCATAGTAAAGTTTGATGATAAGATAGTTCTATTGATTGAGAATATTTCATAGTACAGTTCATGTTAATAAGGTACATACGTTTACTGCAGCATTGTTCTGCCTCTGCAGTTCAAGAAATTGTTCCTCGAACAGGTTCTCGCTATGATTCCTCTTTTTTTTTCTGCTTGGCAGGAATTTGTGAAACTGGCATAGGATCAGAGGTAGAGGCCTGGGGAATTGTAGCAGGAGGAGAATGAATATAGGTGGGCTAAGGGGTAACAGCAGGACGAGGAACTGGATAATTAGGGGATTGTGGACTGGGAATAGATGCAGGAAGAGCAAGAGATGGCGGGGGGCTGCTGAGAGTAGGTGACTGGGAACTGGGGCCAAGTAGATATATAGAGCGTTGGGGACTTTGAATAGGCAGATGTCCTTGTAAATGAAAAAAAGAAAGTGTTCATTCATACAGAACAAATATGTAAAGTTAACAAGTGTAAAAAGTAATACATTTATCTTACATGATCAATGGATGTCTCTTGGGGTCCTAATCCAATTGACATTTCGGTTCCTATTACCGATAGGATTTTCAACCGCTGTTCTTTTAGCTCTCTAATTTCTTCTTCAGAGTTCCTGTCGAAGTCCCTGCTGTAGCGGGCACGGTCCCGGCGGGCATTCTTTTTTTAGATCTTTCCATGTCTGAAAATAAAAAATGGTGCAATAATTTCAAGAATGTAGGTATTTATTTTATGAACGTTATAAGGGTTATAAGATTAGGCTATGTTTACGGTTTTCCACGACTCCACATCTCTATTTGGGCCATGCTCCGCCAGGAGAAGAGCTAATTCCTGCCACATTTCTTCATGGCCCCGAGCTCCAAGTGGACCACCAAATTCCCCGTTGCCAAAACGTGTGTTTTGGGCCATAAAATGGACAAGGAGTTTTATCTGTGGCTTTGTACTCCTTTGCTTGTATTTTCTATAAGAATAAAAGACACTTTTAATATGAATCTTTGTTAGGTATTTGCATCAACGAATAAATAAATTTTTTGGATAGATACAAAATACTTAGGTATTGAAGATTTCGGAACTCCACTTATTTTATATTTTGTGATAATTTATGCCCAAAATAGTTAAGAGACCTGACTAACGGCATGATTTACTTACCTTTTAATAGTAAAATCCACTTTTTGACTTTGCTCATGATAAACTTATTTTCAAAAAGGCACCGTTAGCACAGAATAAAATACGTACGTAGTCCGTTTTACCACAGAGGTGGCTGTGGCTGTGGTTTTACCCAACAAACAAAGAAGCCACTACAATACAACGTGCGAGTGCGACAGAGCGAGAAATAATAATATCCAAAAGTCTCACTCTAACAATATCACACATAAATTTTACTCTTCTTTTAAATTTGGTGGGATAATAATATCCGTCAAAAAGAATCTATTTGTATCCGATGTTGTCAAAACATGCAAACTAATCTATGATGGGGGTTTAACCTTTTTCCCGGTGTTTCGCGAAACCAACCGGAGCTGTCATGTAACCAATGAGGGGTTTTCCAGACTGACCTTGATCAAGCTTTCAGAGGCAAACATAAATGGCGTTACCCTGCTTTCAAGTGTCAAAAAGCAAAGATTATTTTTTAATCTGTGGGCAGCAAGATGAAAACTTCTGTGATTCTGAAGAAGATCAAACACACAAATTATAGAGGGATCAAACATTAGACGAGCATTAGACCATCTCTTTTTCGACTGTGCAGCATTTTCCATTCAGCGAATTCTGCTGATTAATAAATTATTGGAAAACTATGATGATCCAGAGAAATCTCGCGCTCCCTTTAGCAATTGTTAAGAAAGCACGAGAACTTTATAGTAATATACAATTTTATAAATAACACCGTAGAAGAAATATGAAGAAAATATTTTATGACTTGGCTTAGGCCTTTTATTTTATGGAATATAATAATAATGACATGGCCTTTCGGCCTTAGGGAAAAAGAAAAACCCTTCAGATGATCTTCGAAAGAAGATAATATATAAAACGCTATAGAAAAGCAAAAAAGATAATTGTAGACTTGCCCAAATTGGCCTTCAAGATAAAGAACAAAGAAAAAAAAACTTTAAGGGCCATTTTCAAATATCAGAAAAGAACTACAACAGACAAGGCGGTATGGCCTAGTACCTTAGCCTTTCCCGGACGGGATTAATAGAACAAAAAAAAAACCAACAACACCCTTCACAAAGACATTCCTATTTTGTTGTGTTTAGGTATATTGTTTTGTTTTCTATCTATATTACTTATGTTAGTAAGATAGCTTGGTATTTCATTCAACTTTCAACATAGTCAGCCCATGCGTTGTAGCTAATTGTAAAAATATAGGAACACACAGTTTCCCTAAGAATTAATTACGGAAAGAACAATGGATCTTAGCAATAATAATACATGTGAGGCATGGATTGACAGGACACTTACTATACTCTTTGGATTGACCATAAAAATTAACGAAGCAAAGACGAAGTATCAAAATCAAAAGAATACAGTGTTGCCAGGAAGACATTTTTTGACACTTTTAGTACAGCCTGCGCCATCTATTGAGTCGTTGGGTACTACTTTTTCTTTTTTTTATTTGACTTTGAAAACCCCTCATTGGTGTTTTAGGTTTAGGTTGGTGTTTGGGAAAACGTCAGTGTTTTAGGGGGAAGAGTTTCGACATTTTGCCATCTTAGGCATGCAGGTGACAAAATAAAAAAAAATTACAAAGTGCGTCCCTAGTGGCTTGGGACATCCCTAGGAACTGCGTACGCTCGCGCTTCGCGCTCGCAATCTTATTCGTATGGCTTGCTTAAGTCCCATACAAATTTCCATACATTCTGCCATTTTCCAGAAAACCTGTCAAAAGTCATTTTAAATGTCAAAAAATGTCAAATGTCAAAGTTTTACCCCAGTCCGAATTAAATTCCTGACATGACACCCATACATCTATCATGTCAGAACACTCCTTCCGACTAAACTGCCATGTCAATGAATTAACAATCCCATTTTTGGGTTGACAGTCATTCTATTAACATACTGAATCTTAAGTTCTAATATAACTCTTATTTATAACAACTCACAAGTAGAATATTAGTTGAAACGTTTGACTCTGAGAGACACAGTTAGGTTAGGCATAGTTAGGTAAAAACTCTGTTGCATTTCTTTCGCTATCGCATCTGTATCATTTACAAACATCGCAGTGTGGCACAAACATTTTGAATAAACATTTTGTATAACTGGTCCTGTGACGTCTACTAAGTACCCTCAATATAAGAATAATTTATTAAATTACAAGTTATAATATTTGTTGGCTAGTGCAGAAACCAAATGCTCATCATAAAACTGTATTGAATTAATTAAAATATAAATAACATACAATATATTGGGTGTGTGCGGGTTCATTACAACGTTCAATATATTTTATCAACAAATTGTGTTTCGTTCACAAGTACCTTCCATTTTTTTCACCTTTTATTTAATTTTCACACTTAAACTATACATTTTTGCTGAAAAATTAGAAATTCATAGCGGTATAAGTCATGCACTAACTCTTCACGATGGTGGGTGTTGTGCACTTCAGCCAGGGCAGCTCCTTGAAGTAGAGCTGAACTGAAAAGTGGAGCTTGTCACTATCCTTGTCTTTTGTATTGTATCTTCAGTTGCAGAGCAGTGGAATAGTAATGCTCCACTGTCTCTTCCTCTTGAAGGCATCCTCTGCATAATGGGCTATCGGTGCCACCTGTAGTGAAAAGGTGTTTGTTTAGGTTAGAGTGGTACCGATTCAGTGAAGCACATCTTAACTTATTTGACAGGACTAAACTTAATTTAAGCATTCTGTCTTTGTCTTTTCGATAAAGAAAGAAAAAGACAGGACGCTTAAAATAAGGTTAGTCCTGTCAAATAAGTTAAGACCGTTTATGCTGAATCGATACCATTGTCTGTCCATTTATATCCATATCCTCTACCATCATTTATTCAATACATTAGGGTAAGTATTGTGTTACCTCACCATTTGACTGGGGTAGGTATCATTATCATTCAGCAGTCTATTTGTTCTGCCCACATCCTATTGTGCGCGGTTAGGGTGTGTTTTCTCATCTCTCCAAGTTTCTCTCTTCCACCAAGTTAATATCCCTTTTCGTTCCCTTCATGTGGAATTCTAGTTTAGCAAGAGTCTGCTTGTTTGTTACCTTCATTCCCCTTGTGTGCTTTGGTCCAGCGTAGCTTCACCTTGCACATGTTTGACAGGTTTTGCAGTTCTGTATGGCAATCTGCTATGATTTTGGATCTGCTTACAGGTTTGCCTAGTGCTGACAATGCAGCCGCACTCTCTGTAGACCAGTCTGTAGCTTTATTGTAGTCTCCTCTATGTCACAAGACCTGCTTGTGCAGATTGTGGTCGTTGTAGGTACCATGTGTTTTTTACTTTCGCAGAAAAAGAAAGCACTTGGGTTAGAAAAGTGACTGCCCGCTATCGATTCTTTACCTCATTATAAGTAAATAAGTGGCACAAGATGTAAAAACCAATTAACCAACCCACCTTTCTTTCTAAGAAGTTGCTATTTCGTATTTCGGGCTATATCACCGGGTCCTAGGGTCGGTGATATAATTTTCGGGTTTTCTCTACAAGAAATGTCAAAAAAATCGATAAAGTGTGTTTGCAATGTTAGCCTAAGAAGAAATAAAAATTTAAAAAATATATCTCTCTTGTACTGTCAAAAAATTGAAATACCTACTCTTTTTTATCTTGACACCATGTTAGCTAAAGAAGAATAAAGATACCATCTTGGTTTACTAGTTAAAAAGAAGAAATAACATCGTTTTATCAGGATTTTTCTTAGGTTTTCTTCCTGCCATGTTAGCTATGCTGGTGTCATTCAATATTTTGTTGACGTGACAGGACCAGTTATACAAAATGTTTATTCAAAATGTTTGTGCCACACTGCGATGTTTGTAAATGATACAGATGCGATAGCGAAAGAAATGCAACAGAGTTTTTACCTAACTATGCCTAACCTAACTGTGTCTCTCAGAGTCAAACGTTTCAACTAATATTCTACTTGTGAGTTGTTATAAATAAGAGTTATATTAGAACTTAAGATTCAGTATGTTAATAGAATGACTGTCAACCCAAAAATGGGATTGTTAATTCATTGACATGGCAGTTTAGTCGGAAGGAGTGTTCTGACATGATAGATGTATGGGTGTCATGTCAGGAATTTAATTCGGACTGGGGAAAAACTTTGACATTTGACATTTTTTGACATTTAAAATGACTTTTGACAGGTTTTCTGGAAAATGGCAGAATGTATGGAAATCTGTATGGGACTTAAGCAAGCCATACGAATAAGATTGCGAGCGCGAAGCGCGAGCGTACGCAGTTCCTAGGGATGTCCCAAGCCACTAGGGACGCACTTTGTAATTTTTTTTTATTTTGTCACCTGCATGCCTAAGATGGCAAAATGTCGAAACTCTTCCCCCTAAAACACTGACGTTTTCCCAAACACCAACCTAAACCTAAAACACCAATGAGGGGTTTTCAAAGTCAAATAAAAAAAAGAAAAAGTAGTACCCAACGACTCAATAGATGGCGCAGGCTGTACTAAAAGTGTCAAAAAATGTCTTCCTGGCAACACTGTATTCTTTTGATTTTGATACTTCGTCTTTGCTTCGTTAATTTTTATGGTCAATCCAAAGAGTATAGTAAGTGTCCTGTCAATCCATGCCTCACATGTATTATTATTGCTAAGATCCATTGTTCTTTCCGTAATTAATTCTTAGGGAAACTGTGTGTTCCTATATTTTTACAATTAGCTACAACGCATGGGCTGACTATGTTGAAAGTTGAATGAAATACCAAGCTATCTTACTAACATAAGTAATATAGATAGAAAACAAAACAATATACCTAAACACAACAAAATAGGAATGTCTTTGTGAAGGGTGTTGTTGGTTTTTTTTTTGTTCTATTAATCCCGTCCGGGAAAGGCTAAGGTACTAGGCCATACCGCCTTGTCTGTTGTAGTTCTTTTCTGATATTTGAAAATGGCCCTTAAAGTTTTTTTTTCTTTGTTCTTTATCTTGAAGGCCAATTTGGGCAAGTCTACAATTATCTTTTTTGCTTTTCTATAGCGTTTTATATATTATCTTCTTTCGAAGATCATCTGAAGGGTTTTTCTTTTTCCCTAAGGCCGAAAGGCCATGTCATTATTATTATATTCCATAAAATAAAAGGCCTAAGCCAAGTCATAAAATATTTTCTTCATATTTCTTCTACGGTGTTATTTAAAAAAATTGTATATTACTATAAAGTTCTCGTGCTTTCTTAACAATTGCTAAAGGGAGCGCGGGATTTCTCTGGATCATCATAGTTTTCCAATAATTTATTAATCAGCAGAATTCGCTGAATGGAAAATGCTGCACAGTCGAAAAAGAGATGGTCTAATGCTCGTCTAATGTTTGATCCCTCTATAATTTGTGTGTTTGATCTTCTTCAGAATCACAGAAGTTTTCATCTTGCTGCCCACAGATTAAAAAATAATCTTTGCTTTTTGACACTTGAAAGCAGGGTAACGCCATTTATGTTTGCCTCTGAAAGAAAGCTTGATCAAGGTCAGTCTGGAAAACCCCTCATTGGTTACATGACAGCTCCGGTTGGTTTCGCGAAACACCGGGAAAAAGGTTAAACCCCCATCATAGATTAGTTTGCATGTTTTGACAACATCGGATACAAATAGATTCTTTTTGACGGATATTATTATCCCACCAAATTTAAAAGAAGAGTAAAATTTATGTGTGATATTGTTAGAGTGAGACTTTTGGATATTATTATTTCTCGCTCTGTCGCACTCGCACGTTGTATTGTAGTGGCTTCTTTGTTTGTTGGGTAAAACCACAGCCACAGCCACCTCTGTGGTAAAACGGACTACGTACGTATTTTATTCTGTGCTAACGGTGCCTTTTTGAAAATAAGTTTATCATGAGCAAAGTCAAAAAGTGGATTTTACTATTAAAAGGTAAGTAAATCATGCCGTTAGTCAGGTCTCTTAACTATTTTGGGCATAAATTATCACAAAATATAAAATAAGTGGAGTTCCGAAATCTTCAATACCTAAGTATTTTGTATCTATCCAAAAAATTTATTTATTCGTTGATGCAAATACCTAACAAAGATTCATATTAAAAGTGTCTTTTATTCTTATAGAAAATACAAGCAAAGGAGTACAAAGCCACAGATAAAACTCCTTGTCCATTTTATGGCCCAAAACACACGTTTTGGCAACGGGGAATTTGGTGGTCCACTTGGAGCTCGGGGCCATGAAGAAATGTGGCAGGAATTAGCTCTTCTCCTGGCGGAGCATGGCCCAAATAGAGATGTGGAGTCGTGGAAAACCGTAAACATAGCCTAATCTTATAACCCTTATAACGTTCATAAAATAAATACCTACATTCTTGAAATTATTGCACCATTTTTTATTTTCAGACATGGAAAGATCTAAAAAAAGAATGCCCGCCGGGACCGTGCCCGCTACAGCAGGGACTTCGACAGGAACTCTGAAGAAGAAATTAGAGAGCTAAAAGAACAGCGGTTGAAAATCCTATCGGTAATAGGAACCGAAATGTCAATTGGATTAGGACCCCAAGAGACATCCATTGATCATGTAAGATAAATGTATTACTTTTTACACTTGTTAACTTTACATATTTGTTCTGTATGAATGAACACTTTCTTTTTTTCATTTACAAGGACATCTGCCTATTCAAAGTCCCCAACGCTCTATATATCTACTTGGCCCCAGTTCCCAGTCACCTACTCTCAGCAGCCCCCCGCCATCTCTTGCTCTTCCTGCATCTATTCCCAGTCCACAATCCCCTAATTATCCAGTTCCTCGTCCTGCTGTTACCCCTTAGCCCACCTATATTCATTCTCCTCCTGCTACAATTCCCCAGGCCTCTACCTCTGATCCTATGCCAGTTTTACAAATCCCTGCCAAGCAGAAAAAAAAGAGGAACCGTCGAGGAACAATTTCTTGAACTGCAGAGGCAGAACAATGCTGCAGTAAACGTATGTACCTAATTAACATGAACTGTACTATGAAATATTCTCAATCAATAGAACTATCTTATCATCAAACTTTACTATGAATGAAAAAAAAATGCAATGGTTTAATTAATTAAACATGTAGGTTTAATTTTTTATCATTTTGTTTTCATGTTTTAGAATATAGCACAACAACTGCAACTAATGACTCCCATGCTGGTTACTGCAGCAAAGGTATCCATTTCAAGTAGCGTTCTAACCACCATCAGCTGCTCTGTAAATGAATACAATATGTGAATTTTATTTTTATGTTTCAGAAATCAGTCACAACCACCTCAACAATAACTTTTAAATAATGTCATAATATTTATTTTATTAGAGTTATAGTTATATTAAAGGTTTGTGATATCGAATGCACATTTTCTTATATAAGTACTGTGCTGTTGGTGTGCCAAATAAAATAAAAAATTAAAGGTTGTTTATTATTACGAATTGTTTTATTCATCTATCCAATATAGGTCATCCATTAGTATTTAGTTATAATGAATTGTTTTATTGATGATAAAAAAATTACCTTAGGACTTATTGAAAATAGGTGTCTATAATACCCTGCCTCTTTGCTAAAGCTTCCCGGTATAATGAGCGTTTTTCTCGTTTTTTTTTCTTAGTTCTTAGGTTTCCTCCAGATGGCGCTGTCCAAGATAAAATGTGTTTCGTATTTGTATTCCTTATTCTGAGGTTTCGTAGCAATCAATGTCAAAGTTTGTTTGGAATCCGTTAAAATTTTGCTTTGATTCTGTTGCTAAAGAATACGACAGTGCCATCTAGGAATCAAATTTAACACTAAATTTGACACAAGGAAAAACGCTCATTGTGCTGCACGTGGGAAAGGATTTATGGCAGGCACAGGCACGTCAATAATTGGCTCTGCCACTTCGTCATATGGTATTCTGAAAATATAGGTATTATTCTTTAAAGTTCAGAACCACACATCTAGTAGGTATATTCGCAAACATTCGTTAATTGGTTAAATTTGAACTTAGCCTCATGGCTAATTGAAATCCAAAATAGCACAAGTTCTTACCTGAAATAGCGCATTCGTTGTATAAAACACAGGCAGTGTATTAATTTCAGATGCCTTTGACGGCTCATAGTGGAGCACGCGATCATGGCCCAAGCACCTAAATGAGCCTTTGAGTAGTATCCCTCTATAATTTGTGCCTTTGAGCCACCCATTCGCTCGCTCTATTGTGTTGCGAGCCAAGCAGTGCCAAGTTGTATAGCGCTCTTCAGCAAAACCTACCTGTGCGTTCAAGACAAGTGTCATCAGCCAGGGCTCCAGAGTCGCCTGTAAATATAATATGTAGGTAATAAAGCCGATTCTAAAGGCTTTAATTTTAGTTTTAGTGCCGTCAAAACTAAATTTCCTTCATTGCAAAATAGTCCTTAAAGTTAAGAACAGAATCTAAATTACTTTGGAATAATTTTATGTTTGACAGCACTAAAACTAAAATTAAAGCATTCAGAATCGGCTACAATAAAGCCGATTCTAAAGGATTTAATTTTAGTTTTAGTGCTGTCAAAACTAAATTTTCTTCGATACGAAATAGTCCTTAAGAGTTAGGATTAGAAGCTAAATTTCTTTGGAAAATTTTAAAGCTTTGATAGCACTAAAATTAAAATTAAAGCCTTCAGAATTGGCTTTAATGAGTTGGTAAAATTCTACAAAATTTTCTATATACACAATTATACATAACTGCTTAAGCAGGATGTTACTACCCAATATAGAATTGGATTAATATACATATATACTGTATCATACTACCATTTGAAGGATGTCAAATGCCATTATAAGGTGTACGATGTGCACTAAAGAAATATATCAGTAATATAATCATGCAAACGCTCAATGTAAAACCTACCACTTCGAATAATTAACTCACCAATCAGAAAGTAATCTCTAATTCCTAGATGTTATAGTCTGTGCAATTCTTCTCGAAAATTCCTGTGGGTAAAAATATATTGGTCGTGGACCCAACCAGGGTACCGTGCAATTACATTCAAAATCCGACAGTCAGCATCAACAACCTAAAAATAAAAAAAACAAAAGGTTACTTAGGTTGTGTTCCTAAATGCCCGGGTAAATGTAAAATTCAATTGTCAAAGTGAATTTTACATTGCTAACAAGGTTTCTTAAATGACTTCAAGCTGTTTGTTTTCAATCAGGTGGTTGTGGAACACGTGACAAGTAAATTTTTACCTTTACCACTGTGTTTAGGAATGCCTAATATTATATTCTTTTTCACTAGAATATGTAAAAGTGATATCAACATTATATTACATACCAATTGGCAGTTCAGGGAATGAAAACCCTTCCTATTTTTGTATTGCACTGATTGTGGTTTTTTGGTGGAAATACAGCAATGTGTGTACAATCCACGGCACCAAGGACATGGTCCACACCAAAATTATGTTTGAACCCGTCAGCAACAGCTTGTCTGAGTGGCTCTGTTCCTGGAAACTATCCATTGAGGTTGCAACCTAAGAAAAAAATACTTATGAACATGTTCAAAAATCCACCGCACGCTCGCGTATAAAAAGAATACGTCTGAAGTTAGGCAATGAACCTGCGCACAACACGATTATCGGTCTTTTACATTGTAATAGTATTGTTGTACTATAAGTTTTATGTAAAAAAAAAGACATGATCTTGCTAAGTTTCTTGCCCTTCTTCTTAGCAAGACTAATCGAATGGGTGGAGGTAGGCATGTATTTATATATATGTAACCTATTAGTATGTACTTAGTATATAGAATGGGATTTGGTCGGCCGCCTGGATTCGTGCTGGGGGCTCGGTTGGTGATCATTGAACCTTGTTGCTGGTCCCTGGCCGGGTCTCCGGTATGGGTTCGGGCGGTTGATTGGATTTCACCTTGTATAATATATATTTTACCAATAATTTTAATCGTATATACAAGGTGACTTTTTGATCATCATCCAAATTCATACTGGTGGCTTGGTAAGTGATTAGTATCATGGATCAATAACAATTTTGGTGAAATTCGGAAAATGAAATTTTGACTACCCATAGTGACTCACTCGGGACTGGAAGTGAATTTCTATGGGAAGCCGAAATTACGAAGTGCACCGAAGTATGTGCACTTTATTCGCAGATGATATTTCTATAGTCTTACCATGTAAAAAGGATCAAAATGTAAATAACGTAATAAATGACATCTTAACAAAAATAGTAAAATGGCTAACAGATAACAACCTCCAAATCAACTTTGAAAAAACAAAATTAATTCAATTTAGACCTTTCCAAAAACGCCCACTAGAAATCAATTATACATTTAAAGATAAACAAATTGAAAATGTTACCAGTTATTCATTATTAGGATTGAATATAGACTCATGTATAAATTGGAAAAGCCAAATTCAAAAAACTGCCTCCAAATTGTCTAGGTTCACATATGCACTTCACGAACTTAAAAAAACTACAGACGTAAAGACAGCATTAAATGCATACTATGCCTACGCGCACAGCTGGTTACAATATGGTATAGTATTATGGGGAAACTGTACAGATATAATTATTTTATTTCGGCTACAAAAGAGATGTATTAGAATTATTTTAAATTTAAAAACAACACAAAGCTGTAAACATTATTTTAAAGACTTAAAAGTCTTGACACTTACTAGTATGTATATATTGGAAGTATGTATTTTTGTAAAAAATAACCTTCACTTATTCCCCCAGTACACCCGGCCTAAAAACTTAAGACCAAAAAACAGACTAGACAGACCCTTCTCTAAATTACAGATGATACATTCAGGTCCATTCGCGATGTCTGTAAAAATATATAATAAAATCCCAGATAGAATAAAATGTATTGATAACCAACAGAAATTTAAAAATATATTAAAAAGCATCTTAATTAAGAAATGCTATTATTCTCTGCAAGAGTTTTTACAGGATGAGTTTTTACAGGATGAGTTTTTAGACGTTATATGATAAATAATAAGTTCATAAGGAAAATTTTAATTTAATTTAATCTAATTTAATTTTAGATAAATATTAACATGATTAATATTATGTTAAATTATATTTAACTTAGTTAAACCATAGACTATTAGTCTATGGTTAAACTAAAATTTGCAATGCCCTAACTGGGCCATGTTTGAAACTCTGTGATTAATACAACATCTATCTCCATACAACAACATGAGCAATAAAGATTTGAGATTTGAGATTTGAGATTTTATCAAGCCTCCAGTATGAATTTGGATGATGATCATTAAGTCACCTTGTATATATACAACGTGTAACAGAAAGGTGTAACCATATTTGAAGAGCTTATTCAGTCAATGGTATAGAACAACTTTTACTATGGAAACATAAACACAACCAACCAAACGCGTCTCATCACCACTTACTTCCACGGCAGTCACAAACTCAGATCACTTATCAAATAATCCCTTCCAATTCTCAGACAACACAACGAAACCCAAAATCTACTACCCACTAATCCAAAAATTTGTTACAGACAAAACCAAAACCTCAGACACATATTCAGTAAAACAAAAATAAAACAACCTCATCAACACAGCTCACACTCACTCACTGGCACAGCTCCTTGCCGACAGCGTCGGTGCAAAACGTGTCCCATTATTAACACAGCTACACATATCAACACTCACCACACATCAAACACATACAAAACACAGCCTAATAAATCATGCAAAACCAGCAACTGCATTTACCTACTAGAATGCCGTCATTGCCCGGCATTCTACGTAGGTGAAACCAAGAACCCAATACACAAACGAATGAACCAACACCGATACACAGCAGATCTCATACCAAACAACATTTTTCCCATACCTACACACACGCCACTCTACAATCTGACCTTTAACGACTGTTTCACCCTACGTATCATTAAATCATTCACACCTCCATTAACCGGCATTGAATTATGGACATGGGAGGCATCATTCATATGGTCACTTGGAGCTCATTATGGACCTGGACTCAGTAGCGTGCACAGACTTTTGACACAGGCTAGAAAAAAAAAATAAAAGCCTTAACACTTAACACAAAACAATCGAATAGTATGTTTACAACCCGTCAGCCAGTTAAATGTTTCATATTGTTTTGGATTGAATTTTCTAGTTGCTTTACCTTTTATTTGAACTAATTCAATTTCTGGTACGAAGCGGCCTTTCTTAATTACTTCTTTTTTTTCACCAAAACACAGTTTTGAAAACGCACCATTTCTTAATTTTTGCACACACACACATTACCGGCACAAAAATTTCCTGGGAAAACCGTTACCGTTTTTGAAAAACAGTGAAATAAGTTTCATAGTAAAACTCATTAAAAAAATACAAAGAATAAAAAAAGCGAAATTTGCTTCTGTTTTACAAATGAAATTTAAAAAAGAACTAAGGGGAGCAAATACTAGAAATTACATAAAAGTTCAAAAATCTCGAAAACCATACGACATTCGTTGGACCTATGTTGGGTTATTCTGACAGGGCATGGTCGCAGCTATACAAGGTGACTTTTTGATCATCGTCCAAATTCATACTGGAGGCTTGATAAGTGATCAGTATCTTGGATCAATAACAATTTTTGTGAAATTCGTAAAATGAAATTTCGGCTTCCCATAGAAATTCATTTCCAGTCCCGAGTGAATCACTATGGGGAGTCGAAATTTCATTTTATGAATTTCACAGAATTTGTTATTGATCCATGATACTGACTTCTTACCAAGCCACCAGTATGAATTTGGACGATGATCAAAAAGTCACTTTGTATATGTATCTATGGTTTTCGTTTGAACCACTACTTACTGGACACCTGTGTTAAGTCTATGATTGTTGTCCATAGACTGCCTGTCAAGTGACACAGCGAGTGTGACACAAGACGAGAAAATGGATTGTCATTAGTATAATATAAAAATATATATGATTCCAAGCCGTTGATTATTTCATAATATACATCCTATTTCTAACTTTAACATGGTAGCAGAGTAATAAAGTACAAAGAAATTGCAAGAGTTCTATTCCGGGTTAAAACTGAAAAGTAGCAGCAAAATTTGTACCAGCCTGTCAAATCACCCGAGTCATCACCATGGATAAGGCGATTGCAGAGGCTTCCAAGGTACAAGTAGGGCTCCTAGATGGAAAGGACTATAAGCATTGGAAGTATAGAATTGAAACAGTGTGCAGGGGCATTCCCGGCGCGGTAGATATTATCGAAGGGAGATTGCACAAGCCCGAACCACCAGCAGCAACGGCTGACAAAGATGTAAAGTCTAAGTATGAGAAGGAACTCAATGATTTTTATATTAAAGACAGCACCGTTTTAACGTTACTTACAACTAATATGACGAATGAAGTACTAGATCAGATAATGCGCTATAAAAGTGCTAAAGAAGTATGGGATGAGCTGCAACGTCTTTATTGTGGCAGCACAGAAGACAAGAGTTACGATCTTTGTATAGATTTCTTTAATCACAAAAAGGATCCTGAGCATGACATAAAAAAGCATATTTCTGCATTGAAGAATATTTGGCATGAGCTAAATAGCCACCTAGAAACGAGTCTGCCAGAGATACTGCTGATTTGTAAAATACTTGGCACTTTACCAAATGAGTTTTTTGCTTTCAAGTCAAGTTGGCTCCTTGTGAATAAGAAAGAAAGAACAATAGAGAATCTAACTGCCCAGCTAAGCACCTTTGAGAAAGCCTTTATGAGCAAAGAAGATAGCACAAATCCTGAAAAAGTATTAGTCGTGAAAACAGATAAGAGTAAGAAGAAAAGTCAAGTTTTCAAATGCAACTACTGTGGCGAAATTGGGCACCGAGTAAGAAAATGCCAAAAGTGGATAAAAGATGGTCGACCGCCAAAGCAGTTAACAAGTAAAAATGTAAATCTGACTGTGTTAGCCCTTGAAGACAAGCTGCCTATTGATAAAACGAATTGGTACGTCGATAATGGTGCTACAACCCATGTGACAAATAGAGGCGACTTTTTCGAGAGTTTTGAGCACTTCAAAGGTTCACATACAGTTACTGCAGCAAATGGACAAGCCATAGAAGCCATTGGAATAGGCAACATTCGTGCTGAAGCCATCGTCAACGGTAAAGTTGAGCATATTCTGCTAAAAGATGTTTGGTACGTCCCAAATATCAAGAGAAACTTGTTCTCAGTTCTTGCTACGCATGATATTTCGTCAAAGAGTACGTTTGAGTCTACGCCGAAGCAATGCGTACTGAAAATAGATGGAGTTATAAAAGTTGTTGGGACAAGAGATATCAAGGGCGGGCTGTATAAGCTGAACCTTAAATGCGTTGCGCCAAAAAGTCTAGAAGTCAATCAATTAATGACAAATCCTCTACAAGTGTACCATGAAAGGCTAGTACATCAGAACAAGCGACACGTTAAACAAGTGATCGAACAAGAGCTTGGATTGAAAGTGGAGATGAAGCAATCGGATCTTTGTGAAGGCTGTGTTTATGGAAAAGCTCACAAGCAAAAAATTTGGAACAAGGGTTAGAGCGACTACACCTGGAGAACTAATCCACACCGATATTTGCGGCCCATTTCCATATTCTATCGGGAAGAATCGATGTTTTATTCTATTCAAAGACGACTACACACGACATCGACATATTTACTTTCTTCGTCAAAAGTCTGAAGCAGCATCAAAGCTAAAGCTGTTCCTTGCTGAAGCTAAAGTTGCGGGACACGTTGTCAAAGAAGTTCTCAGCGATAACGGTGGTGAGTTTGTCGGCGATGAATTTAGGAAGATTCTACAGAAGCATGGCATTAAGCAAAGACTGACGATGCCCCACACACACGAGCAGGGTGGATGTGTAGAGCGGGAAAATCGCACAGTTGTAGAAGCAGCACGCGCCATCATGCACGCACATGAGAAAATTCCTGATGGTCTGTGGGCAGAAATTGTAGGAGCAACTGTCTACGTGCTAAATCGAACTGGACCGTCTAGCGTACAAGGCAAATCTCCTCATGAATTGTGGTACGGAAAGAAGTCATCGATAAAGCACCTACGGATTCTCGGCTGCACGTGCTATGCGCATATCCCAAAAGCTAATCGCAAGAAGCTGCAGAAGAAAGCTGAAAAAGGGATTCTTATTGGGTACGAAGGAGACGAAGGCTATAGGATTTGGAGTGACAAAGCGTTTAAACTAATTAGGTCCAGAGATGTGACGTTTGAGGAAATACCACTCCTGGGAAAACCTGAAAAAGAAAGTTTATCAGAAAAGCCTTCGAGTACTGAAAATGGAATCATCCGCTATCAGCCACATTTACAAGGTCTCCAGAGAGATACAGAAACGACTAACGCCGATAACGAGAGCGAAATCAAGGTGAATGATGATGATGTTCAAATACAAGATAAAAGTTCTGAAGGTAGACAGAATGATGATGAATTTATGGAAGAACCTTCGTTATCAAGAGCACAGGCTGATGAACAAGGTGACCTAAATGATAATTTTGAAATGGATCTAGACGATTCAGAGGTTGAGTCTGCTCACTCTGAGGAGGAAAAGGACGAGCGAATCGAAGAGTATAGAGAACCTGCTGAAGATATTGATTTGTCTGAAAATGATATTGAAAGAGAAGGCGAAATGACTCTGCGAAATAGAGCTACTCTATTACCTCCAAGTCGGTTCAACGACTACATTATGGCGGCAGAAGTGAAAATTATGACTGAGCCGAAAACCTTCAAAGAGGCTATGTCTTGTAAAGATAGTGAGAAATGGCAAGAAGCCATAAACAGTGAGATTTGTTCACTGAAAGATAATAAAACGTGGGAGTTAGTGGAACTACCGAAAGGTCGAAAAGCCATACCTTGTAAGTGGATATTCAAACTAAAGACAAACCCTGATGGTACAATTGAGAAGTACAAGGCACGGCTGGTCATAAAAGGGTATTCACAAAAGAAAGATATCGACTTTCATGACACTTTCAGTCCTGTGGCTAGGAGCAGCACTATTAGAGCAGTTTTGAGCGTTGCTGCTAAAGAGAAGCTCAAGCTAGCCCAATTCGACGTCTCCACAGCCTTTTTGTATGGCACGTTGGATGAAGAAATCTACATGAGGCCACCGGAAGGCTACACCACTGATCAAAAGCTTGTTTTCAAGTTAAAGAAAAGTCTATACGGGCTGAAGCAAGCACCCCTCTGTTGGAACACATGCATAACTGACTACATTGTAAAGATCGGTTTTATGCAGAGTCAGTCAGATCCTTGTCTCTTTATAAGAAAGCGAGGCAATGACAAGACAATACTTGCATTATACGTCGACGATGGACTGATAGCATCTACGAGCGAAAGAGAGGGAAAGCGTTTCCTAGAGGAGATGAGAGCGCGCTTCAAGATAACTGAAAAACCTGCAAGCTATTTTCTTGGGATGGAGATTAAAAGATACTCCGATGGTTCCATTCTGCTTCATCAAAAGGCGTACACAGCTCGCGTCTTAGAGAGGTTTGGCATGGATAAATGCGAACCCGTAGCGACACCAATTCTGAAAGCAGTTGATGTGAAAGAAGATGGAGATACTACGTCATCCTTCCCATATCGCCAAGCGGTTGGTGCTCTCGCATATCTGATGACAGGCACAAGGCCAGACATAGCCTTTGCAGTCAGTGTTGCATCCCGTAACCTAGATAACCCTTCTAAAGAAGACGTCTTAACCGTCAAGAGGATTATGCGTTACCTTAAAGGGACGATAGATAACGGCATCGTCTACAAACCAGATAAGGATCTCAACCTAGAATGCTACAGTGATGCGGATCATGGTGGTGATTTGAACACTGGAAGGTCGACCACAGGCATTTTATGCATGTACGCTGGTGGTGCAATAGCTTGGAATAGCAAAAGACAAAATGTTGTCGCTATATCCTCTACAGAAGCTGAAATAATTGCTGCAAGTGAGACTGCACGGGAGATCATTTGGTTGAGAAGAATAATGAAAGACATTACAGGTGAAGAATGTCCAGCATGTCTGTGTGTGGATAACAAATCTGCTATCAAGTTGGCGAAGAATCCACCAGAGTTCCACCAAAGAACTAAACACATAAGACTTCGTTCATTCTTCATAAGAGAATGCATTCAGGATGGAAGCATATCCATTTGCCATGTGCCAGGAGCCAGGCAGATTGCTGACATGCTTACAAAACCACTATATGGGCCCAGGGTTGAAATGCTGAAGAAAATGGCAGGCATCACAAAGAGAGGTGGATGTTAAGTCTATGATTGTTGTCCATAGACTGCCTGTCAAGTGACACAGCGAGTGTGACACAAGACGAGAAAATGGATTGTCATTAGTATAATATAAAAATATATATGATTCCAAGCCGTTGATTATTTCATAATATACATCCTATTTCTAACTTTAACAACCTGTACATAGCTACTTTGCAAAATAAACTATTAGAATTTGAATTTTCCTAGTAAAGAAATAATGTTTATGGTTCCGTACCCAAAGGGTAACCAACGGAACCCTATTACTAAGACTCCGCTGTCCGTCTGTCATCAGGCTGTATCTCATGAACCGTGATAGTTAGACAGTTGAAAACTTGAAAATTTCACAGATAATGTATTTCTGTTGCCGCTATAACAGCAAATACTAAAAAATGGAATAAAATGAATATTTAAGGGGGCTTCCATACAACAAACGTGATATTTTTGCCGTTTTTATAGATAATGGTACGGAACCCTTCGTGCGCGAGTCCGACTCGCACTTGGCCGATTTTTATACTTGCCAAGTTTATTGCAATTAATAATATTAAAGTATAATAAGTAATAATGTTTAATTAATGTTTAATGTTTTGTCTTGTGATGTTTTACGTAAATTTCTCTGTCCTGTTTCAGGTACTTTGAAAGCAACATTTTTAGCATAAGATTATTTTCAATGGCTTTACTCCGTTTGAAGACAGAATCTTAAACTTAAATTGATCTGTATTCTGAGGACCGTAGCCAGGAAAACAAAAAAAGCATGCTGGCATAAAATACAAATTTTGACGTTTTAAGTTTTTACTATGGAATGCTGGCATAAAATGTTCGCATTGCATAACTATGATTTTTATTAGACTTCATTTTGACGCAGACTGCGATTTACCCGCTTCTCGTCCTCGTAGATTTGTTTTGATTTTAGGATTTTACACGAGATTTCCTAGTTGCTATTGATTGCTACTGATTTTACTCGGTTTGTTATAGAATTCAGCAATCTATTAACTCTCTCAATCTTTAATTTCGATGCCTCATACAGGGTTTTGGCCATTCAATGGAGAACAAAATGCTGACGTTGGTGAATCCTCTGTGTTAGTAAGTTTCAATAAGGTTTTAATTGTTTAACTAAGTATGACGGTATGGTATGACACATTAACTTATATACAAAAACAAATTAAAACAATAGCTATTCTGGATTCTGGAGGTTAGGGAACTTACAACGCCTGGCACGTTTATCACAGCAATCCACAAATTATAAACAGACTTGTTCTATATGTTTATTTATATAAATAGGCATTATATAGGCACTATATTTATGTAATTTTCAAAATTAAGTTTACGTAAGTGAAGGTGTGTAGGCAAACATACGAGTAATTTTAAAACAAGATAATGGTATAAATACATGATAATAAAATTAGAGGCATTTCGCGAACTAAGTCACGATCTTCCTAAAGGATATTGTGGAATACAGCCGCAGGCTTTGAGGGGTGGGGAAGAGAGGAGTTAGTTGAATCACAAGTGCGAGGAGCGTGACACGATGTTTTTGCGATGAAACAGTACGTCACGCTCCTTGCACTTGTGATTCAACTAGTTGCGTCGCGCGCGATTAAACACTATGCTACGCCACCTGCACTCGTATCGTGTTTAATCGTGCGCGACACCACTTAGTTAAATCACAAGTGCGAGGAGAGTGACACGATGTTTTTTGCGATTAAACAGTATGTCACGCTCCTCGCACCAGTGATTCAACTAAGTGGCATCGCGCGCGATTAAACACTGATACAAAGCCAGCAGACGTAGCATGGTCACGTGCGACTTCGTTTATCACCTTTTTAAAGCACAATCTGTCAAAATTCGCGATATAACTCCCTCCCCAGTCGTTTGTCGCGTGACATGACGAATACGCTGTTTATGCGAGATGCGCGTGCGCGAGTTTATTCTAGACAATAGGCTTCGAGCACGACAAACTCGCGCGCGGCTTTTTATCGCAAAATTTGACATTTCCTTGCCACATATTTTTCAACATCTCCCGAGGTCACGACTCAGACATTTTTCTTTATAATAGGCTTTTTGTCCACTTATTTTCAGAATTTTAATATTCTCGTACCTTATTTTTATAATTAAACGTTATTTGTAAACAGAATCAGCTAAAATAGACTCATTTATATTCCATCTTTTCTCGGAATTATTCAATTTCAATTCAATGTTGCCAAGTAGAAAAAAAAAACACCACAGAGTCATGTTATAAGAGGATGCTTTCTGTTTTGCACACCAACTTCATTCATCAACAATCAGTATCATCATTGAAAAAAATGTAAACATCACTAACCTTAAAAAAGCCAGCTTTATGATTCAGTAAAAGGACCTGTGATAACGCGGGCCAAGCCAAGGTTTGCCGTGCCAAGCGCCGTGTAATAGCTTTGGTTTGACAAGTCCGTTGTCAGCTTCTTTATACGAATCAAAGGAACGCGGTCCACCCTTTATGATTAAACAGCGTGGGTGAACACGGTCTAAGCCAATGTAACGTGCATTTCTTTGATTCGCTGAGCACGGTGAAATGAACCTTCGAGAACTGGTGCAGCATTATGCGTGACCCCCCTGACCGCTGCCGCCTCCCACGAGACCTTTTAGACGAACCACCACCGGAAATGACCACAGAGTCACACGCACTACGCGTGCACGTGCTACCTGCGACGCGTGCAAGTGCTACACGCGCCGCGTGCGCCCACGCCACGCACGCACTTGCCGCGCACAACCGCGCTACCCGCGCAACCCACAACTGTTACACCCCTAACCGAGCCACCCATGGCGCGCGCAAAACGACATCCTGCCCCTATTAAACGGATTTTACTCGGGGTATGTCGACCACAACAGCGCTTAACGCTATTGTGCGTAGCGCGCAACTATCTACGGCGAACTATGTCCAGCTCATTTTCCTGGACATCTCGGGTGCCTTCGATAATGACTGGTGGCCGCAAGGTGAATGACTGCTCAAGGCAAAGCGTGGAGGTTGTCCGCCTAATATCTACAAGATGTTGGTGGACTATTGTTGTTGGTGGAATGGAAGGTGTCGACTATGGGTTGTCCTTAGGGATCTATAGTTGGACCGAGACTATGGAACATCATGATGGATGACTTGCTGCGATTGCCACTACCACAGGACACGGAGCTCTCAGCATACGCAGATGATGTCACTGTTTTGATAGAGTCTCAGTCCAGGGCAGCCATTGAACGTACAGCCGCTGCAGTGCTGGCTAGCGTGGCCGAGTCGGACGTTTGAAACCGACTTTCATTCTCTCCGGCTAAGTCGTTAACTATGACAGTCCGGGGGAAGTTTGAACGCCCGCTGACCATAAATATGGATGGCGACTCTATTAAGAACGTGACGCAGGCGACGGTACTGCGGGTGGTTCTCGACGCAGGACTGTCCTTTGCGCCCCACGCGTTATCGATCGGTGAGCGCGCGGCAAACTGTTTCGGCAAGATGAGCCGCGTCTCAGCGTCGAACTGGGGTGTCAGGTACCGCGCGCTCAAGATCCTTTATAAGGGCACGTATGTGGCGAC
The DNA here is from genome assembly GCA_934047225.1 of Ypsolopha sequella. Classification (NCBI taxonomy): domain Eukaryota; kingdom Metazoa; phylum Arthropoda; class Insecta; order Lepidoptera; family Ypsolophidae; genus Ypsolopha; species Ypsolopha sequella. The sequence goes on along the minus strand of OW203983.1, from coordinate 6,690,312 downwards.
TGTGACTTATGCGGCAACGGTATGGTACCTCCTTGCTGAGGACACAACGGCCTGCTCTAATATTGCTAACAAAGGCGTATAGGTCCAGCAGCACACCGGCACTACCAGTGCTGGCTGGCGTTCTGCCGGGCGATCTTGAGGCCATCCGTGCCGCGAGATTCGACGAAGTACGAGAATTCGCCACCAGGACCGAATTAGGGGGAAGGAGGCGCACAATGATGGCAGAGATCACTGCTCTTGGGCAGGACCGATGGGCGAGCGAGGAACGGGGCAGAGAACTCTTCCAGTTCTTCCCTAGTGTGCAAGCACGACTGAGTTCTAGGTGGGTGGAGCCGTACAAATGGCGCCGCCAGATGTGCGAGTGGCGCGCGATAAGAGCATGCTACGCGAGCTGGAGTTTTTGTTATCGTCGATAAACATCTTGATCCTAACAATATTGTTCCTAGAGTGTTCTAACGGTAGACGCCGACGCGTCCAGTTTCTTATACACGTATCATGATTTATCATCATGATTTTATACTCCTCAAATTGTAAGTTGTGTATGTATGATTGTTACACTGAACAGGATTAAAGTACATGTTGACTGTAAGTTATAGTTATAGCCTGTAACTGAAAATGAAGCATTAAAATCAAAAATATGTTCAGAATGATTTGTGGATAAATCGAATCCACTTTATTGCACCGCAATTTTCTTTTGTAAAAACGAGTATAATCCCAAGAATCAATAGACATAGAGCCCAGGCTGATGTTGGGCCAGAGGATAAAGTAACTCTGAAATATTTGCGACCAGTAGCCTAAGCATGAAAACAACTCCGTATAGTTTAGTTCGAAACGAAACAGAACTGTTACTTAGGTGTCATACGTAGCAAGAGAACCGCGTTCGGTCCTGCGTTTGCTCGGAGATCAAACTGTGGAAGCGTTCGGGAAATAACTACGTTGGCGCATTCTGAAAATTTATATTTACGCAGTCTAAGTACAAATATATCATTTTATCTTAGCTAAAAGCCCAAAACATACTGAAACATGTAAACAAATATAAATTAACATGTTCTTACGTCTACATTTGCATTGATTCATTGATATTTATCGTTTTTTTTTATTGTTTAATTACGACATTGATCGAAAAAAAACATGTTTTGAATGCGCTTTTTCTGCAAATGGTATTTTTTAATGTTGCTGTTTTAGGAATTTTATACCTACATTTCAGGAATTTTGTGAATTTAAATCATAAAGATAATATTTATTAAAATCTATATAGTTTATCTACATAGGTGATCCAAGGTTTAAAAAAACATCTTAAATCTGCCTGATTTATTAAACACTTAAAAAGAATGCATTTTGTTACAATATATTGGCAAATAACTTTACTAAAGTGGCATTTTTCATTGGTAACTTCTTTTAAATTCTTCTTTTACTTATTCTCGCTTATAGTCATTATACAAATGTGTTACAGGGAATATGAATGTTGATTATTTTTTCGTAAAAAAAAGTTTTTTGCGAGTATTGTCGATAATTATGAATTATTTTCTGGTATCACTAATCGCAAAAAAATATCTCGGTTGGTTACTGTTTTCCTGTGAAAGAAATAGAATAGACCTCATACACAATAGACTTTGTGTCTCATCTCATCAAGAAGACTAGTGATAATCAGATGGACATGATTCTTGGACTTGTGGAGACGTAAGTACTTATATACTAACCTAGAAAATGTCGATAAGAGGGCATGAACGATAATCCTTTCCGGAGTCTTTTTTCCCTTACTTATCTAATTTTGATCAGAATCTCAGCTTCTGCGATTGTAAAAAGAAACCGATATCATAGGTGCAATCTTTGCAGAAAATTCAAGTGATCCTTTTCTTGCTGAACATAACCTAATCTTATAAAAAACTTTATTACAGGAGCTGAATGATACAAATGCTGGACAAAAACCTGTCATATGCAAAGGACTGTCAGTGGAACTAACTTTATTATGTTTTATTTGTGTCCTGGATTGTGCAGCGTGCCCCTTTATTGACACTGAACGATGGATACAAACATTGCACTAAAGGACTAAGCAGAGACTGAGTCTACACTACACTCTGGTACCACCGCTGCCTTCACCTAACTCCTTAATTCAAATTATTCAGACTATTTTATTAACCAATATGTCGCTATTACAATAAGTACAAACATTATTATTGAGCTTGATGCCATCCTCTCGGCAGATTTGCCCCGGTGCTGAAGAAAAGTGTCATCATCCCAGGTGATAGTTCTAGTGGGTATGTTGGCACAAATCAAGTGTGCCGAATCCCCATTGGAGCTGCCGCGGGGTACTATGTCACTTTGTTCATCGCAACATCCCCGTTCCGGGTATCTCCGGGGATGATGATACTTATTTTCCAATTCTTCCCTGCACCGGGGCAGACCCACCAGGATGATGGTACTTACCAAGCCTATAATTGTATGAACCTTTTCTTCAATGAATATTTAAGGACTAGAGATAATTACTATAACACGAGTACTCGTGATTTGTTAGAATAAAATCTTTTAGTGTTAAAAAGTCTTAAGAGATAATTATGTTTGTAGGTATTGCGTTGTTAATTTTATGCTAAATAGATCTTTTAACATTTGCCAGTTTTAAATTTACTGTATTATGTGTATTAAGTTATGTAGGATATGTTTTAACAGTCCAAATAATAAATGAGTTCTGACCTCTTGCATTCTTATATTTTTATCCTAACAACTTTGTGGATTGAAATGAGATTTAATTCTTGGGTTGAATAAACTTATACAAAGTTTTAAAAAAAATGTGATTCCAGTACTTACATAATAGTTATTAGATTAAAAATATATATATAAGTTGTGATTTTAGTAAGTTATTCAATTTTGTACTATCTTGTAAAACTGATACTTTTCTCAGAATAACAACTTTATTTTGTATCAACATGGTATTTAATAAAAAAACGAAAATGTTGTACTGTTACTATTTATCTCTGGTTTACTTTATCCTTCCCAACACATCAACATGTACATTTTTGAGCCTTCTAAAAGCATTCTTATCAACAACTCTTGTTCTTTCATCGACAGTGGTAGATTGAATCTATCAGTACCCAAGGTCGAAGTGAATATCCAGTCACCTGTAAATACAAAACATATTAGCATATTCATTTTTGATTTCAATCAAGCAATTTGCTTAAGATTGTAGACTGATGTTATGTTTAAATGGGGGCAATCAGGGCATTGCCCAGCGTGTTTGAGTATGGGCAATTCTTCCAGGATGACCGCCGGGAGAGGCAAAGTCCTTGAAAGGCTTATGTCCAGCAGTGGACGAACTAGGCTGATGGATGGATCAGTGGATTTAGGGAACCCAATTTTTTTATTAAAAGCTGTTCAACAGACATTGACTTCTTTATCATATATGAGAACCTATATATTTTTAATACAATACAAAGAAGCTTAATGCTGTAAACAAAAGGGCCACCTCAATAAATACTGTGATCGGGATAATGTCTTTACTCGCCTAAAAGAATGCAGTCTGAAACTGGCCGGCTATCCGATCTAAGTATTATTATTATTTATGACACTTCAAATACTTGGGCATGAGTAAAAAAAAAAATCAAGGAATTCAAATAAATTGATTATTGTATTTTTAGGAGTTATGTTTTTAGGTAAAATGTTTAGGTGTAATGTTTCTATTACTTAAGTGTAATTTAGCCTGTGGGTCCCCCAATTAAGATTATATTTTTTCCTTTTCTGGCAATAAATGATTTTTATGTTATGGAGCCCTTTGTATACATCATAAATTATCCTCGAGTTTCATTTTATTCTATAATCATAAGAATGGTTCTAATAGGAAAGTGAATTTACATACCCCTCTTTATTTAGTGTAGCTGCTATTGTTGTTGAAAATTTCATGAAGCTGTTTGTAATAGCATTTGCAGCAGATGATTGAGGGCATTTGTTACTTCAGTAGGAACTTATAGGCTAAAGCTGTCGTTTGTTCCAACTGTTGTAAAAACCTGCAAAAGAGAAATATTACTAAAATAGGTACCTACATTCAGTACATTGTACATACCTATCTATCTACACAAACAGTGGTAAGTACCTAGGTATTCTTTTAGCTCTGCAGTTTTTAGCAAAAAAACAACAGCATATTTTCTGACTGTCAAGTAACAATACGGTTGGGGTCACGGGTGTGAATAATTAATAATTATTATGATACCTATCTACCTATGATAAGGGAGTCCTATGAAAAAAAAGACGTTTTCTCTACAAGTCCTGCGCAAAAAAAGCATCTTTGCTGAGGCGATATTGCTTGATGAATTCCACCTCATTAATAGCCATTGTTTGTAGTCACAATCAGCCAAATATAAAATATATACGAAAACACTAAAACTAGGTTAGCTTACCGGCTAATGGGTGTCTCCTCATTTATTCCTCCTTGAAACATCTGCCAAGCGAGGAAATAATTCGGCCTACGGTGTCCTCTCGTCGCCCAAAGCATTTTCTCCACAAATAGAAATTTTCGTTCCAAACGTTTCTAGTCACTTGCAATTTCCACAGTGAGTGAAAAACCGCGTTCAAACTGTACTGTTACTTAGGCTAATGTCAAAAAAGCACGCTCTTGCTGCCGATTTGCTAAGTACAGTTTCGTTCTGACTGTGAATTTACCTCCGTTGCGTTCTAACGGAGCAAAATGAGCTCCTGCTAGTTCCGCTACTGTCCGCTTGGGGCGGTGTCCCAGATTCCATACGATTTTGAATGTAGTTTGAAACGTAACTATACGGAGGTGTTTTCGTGCTTAGGCTACTGGAAAGAACACTCCAATGACTGATGATAAGACGCCGCGGCGATGAGCCCGAAGATGGCTAATGTAGCCGATCTTCCTAGTAAACTCTCGTGTGCACTACAGGTGTAATATAATATAACCAAGCCGTAATTTTATCGATGTAAGTATAATCGATATAATATGTAATAATATCGATATACGTAAGTTCAATCGATCTAAGTATGTTTAAATTTGTTTTTATAAAGAGCATATCCTGCAACTTTCAAAAAGGACCCGTAAAATCATTGGTATTATGAAAAAATTACGAAACTCAGCAAGCTTTCAAATACTAAAACTAGTTTATACTGCCCTTTGCCAATCACTTCTTTCATATTGCATCTCAGATTGGGGCAGCGCTTCCAAAACAGCCATGCTCGTCGTTGAAAGAGTTAACCAACAGACGCCTTATATAACATAGCTCAATTGCTTACCGTAAGACAACTTTTCATCCATAGAACCTGTTTAAATTCCCATCGAACCATGACTTCTTCGGATGAGTACAACCGTTTATTAAACAAAAGGGTGTTCAGAATGCCCAGGCCTAAGGTTATTACAGCTTTTGCTACCAGATTTGGCAAATTTATAAGCTCTCGTATATATAAGGTCTTTCAATTTAAATGGAAAGTAATTTACGAGGTGATTCAGTATCGTTAATACATCACATTCCACTGCAAAGCACTTTTTTTTGCGCGAACTTTTTTTTCACTTCTCAGTACAAAGCTCAGTCTCAGTACTTAGGATGACGACGCGGCGTTCACCGACGTCGTCATCCTAAGTACGACGTGTGTGTAATAATAATATAGTATGTCAGCTCATGCAAATTTTAATAATAGTTTCACAATTACTTTATGTCCCGGCCCAAGCGCCAAATTTTCGAGTTTCATCCCCGTTCTCGGTGATTGATTTGAAAAAATAAAATGTGTATGGTGTTGTCGTAAGAGGCTACTTTTATTGTAATTCACACCTTTACAATTTTTATTGTAATTCATACAATATCTTATATTCCGTCCCAGGTTCCATTTTTTTTGCGTTTGTCTGAACGCTCTAGAAACTTTTAGTGACCGATTTGCTTTGTCAGAACAGGGCTACTTATTAATCTTTGGAGTGCTCTTTCCAGCTATAAATAATTCGGAGCTGATAAAATATCATCCGGCCCAAGATTGGTCTGGACTCGTGACACAAGAACATAGCTTATCGATTAATGCACAAATAAATAAAAAAATACAATTTCTATCCAGACTACAGAAGTCCATCTGCTACTATCCTGACAAACCTCTTTTTGTTTGTCCACATTTATCAACCTCATACATGCTCTTTCATTCCAGGTACTTTTGACTTTGCTCTTCTATATTATGTCGCCAATTCTTCTTCATTATCTTCATTTATTAATATGCGCCTCTTAACTCCTTTAAATAATGCATGCCGGGACAATGTTTATTTGTAGCAGAAACAGCTGGGCGATATGGAAGTTGAGGTTAAGGAAATTCAAACGGAATTAGAAGCAATAAGAAAGAATCGACTGAGCATATCCAACAAAAATCAACCTAACTTTTATAATGCAGTAAGTATATTTATGTATGACAATGCAAACCCAGTACCGATCATTTATATTGATGTCCATTACCATTTCAATAAAGGTGAAGGAAAAAATTTAGTACTACTGGTAAATAGTTAAGGGGAGGGGGAGGTGACCCTCCTGTGGAGGGGATGTTGCGAAACTGCGTAGTTTTTGAGATATACATTTTTCAAATTTTGGGGTTATGTTGGTCCAAATTAATAATTTACGCAGTTTAGAACAAAGATTTCAAAAGTAAAGATAAGCCCTCACCGTACTATGGCAGTACCAAAATGTTTCCACCTTTAAATGGGTGACGCTCCCACGTTTGGAATCAGTGATCATCTGAACACAGTGATAGTTGGACGCCTTAAGTGCACTTAAAGTTAATCTTTTTAACAACTTTAGTAGTCTGATCAGTTTGCTGACCATAGGTAGACAGATTGCGCACTCATAAGTGTGCTTACAGGTGGTAGAGCTAATGCCAAACTCGACTGTGGAGGTACCACCATCTTACTTGAAGGCCCCCTCGAAGTAAGAGTACGAGGACAGCTCAGAGGCAAAAAACCAGGAGGCCTACCATGCCTGGGAGTTGGGACCGTTGGATGGCGGTATATCCATCCCTAATAGCCGGGTCTTATATGGAACAGACTGGTGACGGGCAGTGGCGTCACCGGTGCGAGGGTTCCGGCACCGCGCTCACCAACTCGCCTGCGCAGCGTGTGTGAGTATGGGCAATTCTTCCAGGATGACCGCCGGGAGTGGCAAAGTCCTGGAAAGGCTTATGTCCAGCAGTGGATGAACTATGTTTCATGAACTCGAAAGCATTTACCAGTAGTATCGAATTAAAGCCAAGGTGAAAAGTGGTTCTGCGCTATTATCCTCCATAGTACCTTTCATCAGACGAAACATCTGACGTATCGATCTTTACCATGAGATTTTTTTCTTAGTATATCATGAATATTACAAAGACCATAGATAAATGGATTCAAACGCGTTTCCTCCGATGAAGATGACTAAAAACTCTAACGAGTGGTTGAACATCCCGACCAACTCGAAACTCGTCCGAATGGCCAAGTCACTCGCTACCACTTGATTAAACCTATGTTTAGTGATCAGTTCGACAGAATTGAAAATTTGAGCCAGTTATGTACTTACAACACTATACAGTAATACAAAAAGTCTTTCAAAAATTTAATCTCATATCGTAAAACCATGATTGTGAACTTAAAAATAGTGCATAGTAAAAAAAAGTATTTACGATCGTCTCTTCTACATAAAAAAATATATTCAAACAGTTTCTTACGAAATAATGATTTTAAATAACTTTTCTGCTATAAAAGTACAGTTACACGAAATTAGAATGTAAAGGGAACTTAGCCCATACAGCCATGTCGGAGGTTTTAATAGGGAATGGTTTGAATGATGTACATACTTATGGCCAAACCCATGGACCCTTGTCTCACATACGCGGTGAACTGCTCAATAGATTTTGTGCGTTATTGATTAATTCAATACTAAACTCTGATTTTTCATTCCGTAGAATTCGGACAGATCAAAAAAAGGGATGGAGCTTTGCAAGTAAAGGAGAAACGATACAGCTCATCTCGCTTACTTACACAGCTCTATACCTTTTATTGAACTGTCAGAATTCTACGGAATGAAAAACCAGAGTTTAATTGCTTTTTTGTTTGTTTAAAGTTTTATTCTGGGCAAAAATGTCTGACAGCCTATACTGAGATACAAAAATGAGGAATAATCAAAACGAACCAGCAAAATCAAGAAAAACTTACGACAATTGTTAGCTTCTTATGGATTGGAAAATAGGTAGGTGACCTATTGCATGAGTCTAGATAAGGTAGTGTATGAAACTACACGTAACTAGTTATTAAAACACTCGTGTTACTATTAAAAAACCCACCCTCGCCTCGCCTCGTTTTTAAAACTAACCTCTTTATGTGCTAATAAACTTTAACTTTTTAACACGAATCAACTCATTTATCATGCATGTTCGTTTGAGAGTATTTGTTTGCAATCATTGCAATCATTGTACGTGCGGTCGTGATAACCACAAAAAATATATAGTGGTGACTCGCCCATTCGGACGTGTTTCCTTCGGTCAAGATGACCAACAACTCGGATAAGTTCTCGAGCTGTCAAAGAGATTACGACTCATCAGGCAGGACTCACCGGTAGACCGGCCCGCGTGCGAGACCTATAGATAGCGGCCGCTTCTGCTCTCGCACCTTTGATGATCGATTTTCGATGTGATGATATTACGCGGCTCAGTGTAGAACACGGTTAAGAACAGATACCCATACTTATTGTATTTTTAATAATTATTTTTTTCATTTATTTTACTTTTATTTTATATTTATCATTTGTGCTCAACTTTTTTAAATCGCTATAGTTTTCCTGTGATTGGCCAGTTATGATCTATAATTAACATTTTTTTTCTTATTTTTTGGTCTACCAGTTTCAGAGATAAGGGGGGGGGGGACATACACATTTTTGTGGTTTTTTAAGGATTTCTTGAAACCAGTGCCAGTAAATATAGTAAAAGTATATATTTTTACAATTAGCTTTTTAATATATACAATTCGATACCCATATTGTATTTTTAGGATAATATTTTTTATTTTTCTCACTTTTTCCTCATGTGTTTGTGTTAATGGACTAAGTAACACGGGAGGTCGGCAGACGATGTAGTAGCGTAGCTGTATGCGAGAGCAGAGGCGGCAGCTGGTTCTCACGTGGGTGTCACGTAGGGTTGCCAACCGTACTTTAAAATAAAGTATCTTACGTTATTTTGGGTCTCTGTACTTTATACTTTTGAATACCATAAACTACGTGAAAATACTTGATTTCAATCTTTACGTATAATTAGACGTAAACTGAAAACAAAAACACAGCCGTAAAGAAATCCGAGGGAAAACGTATGACTTGTGCGCGTTGTGCATTTGTGTTTATGCAAAGAGGATGTTAGTATGGAATCTGGCCTTCCTAGTTCCTACCGTCTGCAGCCTTGATATTTTTTTCAAAAAATGTTTGAACTCACTTGAATAAAGGATACTTTTTTCTAAAGGACCGTACTTTTTATTTACTTTCCCTGTAATCAGATGTACTTTATTTCTTCTAAAAAACGTTGGCAACCCTAGTGTCACGTGCACCGCGCCGGTCTTCCACCAAGTCATATAGGAGGCACTGAACAAAAAGTCACGACATTTTGGTATGAAACGCTGGCTAGCGACAGCTGTTGCATTTACCTAGAGAGGGTCAAATTTTAGGTTTGATGTCGTCTTGCGGCATGAAAGCAACGTGATAATGGTTTGTACTTATAATGTAAATGTTTAACCATAACAATGTTGTCTAATTTCTAGGAAAATGAACTTCTGGGAAGGTACATTGTACCGTATACACCATCGGAAACTATAACAAATCCAAAGCTGAACAAATATTCCGAGGTGAGTTTTATTTATCTAAGTGTTTTTTGCCCACGATTTTATGCACTTTGGCTTATGTTTTAGTTAAGATATTCTTCTTAATATTTTTTCTTAGTCAACTCTTATCTGTCCGCACGGTCTATCACTCACCCTTCCTCCCTTTTCCACTCTCTCTATATCCTATGTCTGTCCCTCTGATCCGACCAAAACTCGACAAGGTTCAACATTGTCTTATATATACAACTAAAGTTTATCAAACTTCCTATAGATTACAGCGAAACCAGGGTTACCTTTTTAGGGTTCCCTGTCTCGGAACGGAAAAAACGGAACGCTTATGGGATCACTTTCTTGTCCGTCTGTCTGTCTGTCAAGACCCTTTTGCTAGGGCTCCGTATCATATCAAGTTGAAACTGACACCTCCTACAGAACTCTACGGCCCCTTTGTGCTGTAAAAAAATCATTCTTCTAACTCGGAAAAAGTTATCTGGGGGCACGATAGTGCCCCCGCCCCAAGACGAGCCAAAGGAAGCGGGGCACTACGTACCTTTCCTCGAAGCGTTTCATCATATTTTCGAACCCTCATAGCTTCGGTATAGATAATACTAGAGATACGAAATTCTCAAGATAACATGTAGGAAGCAGTCTTATTAAACACGATAAGTTTCATTTGTCTAGCTTTTATACTTTGAATGGTATTAATAGCTAAAATACGTTGATTTCGTCACTCACTCACTCACTCACTGTGTAGGTAGTAAGTAAAAATACTGTAGTACAACATTACGTAGAAGTTGTCATAATAAGAAATGTGTAAGTCCTATAACGTATATTCAGCACCCTAGCCCTGCTCTGGATCCAGTACGAATACGTTGTATTTTATATATACGTTATATTTTTCAATTGTCCCTTATGTGAACTGTCCTCCTATCTATCCCAGTCTGATTGAATCTAATGCCTTCCTGTCCGTTAATATGTCATGTTTATTATCTAATCCTACTAAAAAAATTATCTGTATCCTAGCAAAATTTATCCTATCAAATAACATTAAAATATAACCATATTTTTGTTATTTTGTGTCAAATTTCATGTCTTTATCTTGAACGGTGCTAAAGTTATGAGGCTGAATGTGCCATACGGACGGACGGACGGACGGACGGAAGGACAACGGAGTCTCACCATTAAGATTACTTTTGTACCTTTTAGGTACGGAACCCTTAAAACGACAAAAAGTGCATGAAATTAAATTAGTATTAATTTTGTTTGTGGAAAACTGTCTGCAAACGCAAAACGTTTCCAGCAGCTGCTAGTAAAAGTGGTGCTTGACCCGGAAAACGTCAAAGCAGGCGTAGGATTGTAATATATTATTTTGAACTTTTCGGGGGGGGGGGGGATTAAACTCCCAAACTCCCCCTCCCCTTAGCCAGGCCTGTTTTATTAAAAGATATCATCGGTTTTTCACAAACTTATAGCTTACAATGCTACGGGAGGAACTGACCAGAGCAAAGCATGCAGTTGACGAAGAGAGATTCCAGAGAGAGAAGTATGAGCAAAAACTGCAAGGCGTTGAACACAAGTTGAATAATATTTGCGGGCTTGGAACTGATTTAAAGGTGTATTTCCACTGGATCTTATTTCGTGCTGAGGGCTCAGTTGGTGATCATTGAACCTTGTTCCTGGTCCCTGGCCGGGTACCTTGTGTAATTTATATTTTACCTATTATTTTAATCGTATATATATTGCTACATAAATTAAATAAACCTTTAATTTAGTTCATGTACATTTACTATCTTATTACATATATTTTTATAAGATTAAATTTGACTTGTAAAAAGTGTATTATATATACCCACTTTGCAAAATAAACTATTTAATTTTGAATATTTGATTTTAATGTATTTACTTTGAATGATCGAAAAGTTTCCGAGGTTTCCGCCAAGAAACAAAGACCCGATACGCAGTGGCGTGCACAGAACTTTTTGCTGGAAAAGCAAAAAATTGGTCAAGAACAACAATAAAAAAAAAATGAAAAAATGAAAAAATTTAAATATCACTTTGAAAAAAAAAGTTTGTATAGGAAATTTTCACACTAGGGTAGACATTGGTACCGATTCGGTGAAGCACATCTTAACTTATTTGACAGGACTAAACTTAATTTAAGCGTTCTGTCCTTGTCTTTTCGATAAATCAAGAAAAAGACAGAACGCTTAAAATAAGGTTAGTCTTGTCAAATTAGTTAAGTTGTGTTTAGCCGAATCGACACCATTGTCTACCCTGGCGTCATACAAAGTTTTTTTTTTCAAAGTGATATTTAAATTTTTTCATATTTTTTTTATTGTTATTCTTGACCAATTGTTTGCTTTTCCAGCAAAAAGTTCTGTGCACGCCACTGCCGATACGTAGGTCATGTTTGTCTGTGTATCCAACATATCTCTTAGAGTGTGTTTTTCATTCATGTTGAATATCAGAATATATGTCTGTCCATGCGGGAGAATAAATGACAAATATCCGACCAATTGTGTCACCGAGAATCACGTAATTAATCAGTGCAAATGAATTCGCAGAAAAAAGCTTTTTTTGATTTTCCACGTTCAGAAAACCCTGTAGCACCCAAAAACCAACACCGCGTAAAATATTTTTTTATTAGAAATTCTGGTTCCTCCCGTAAACCAAAGTACAATTAAATTCTCTCATATAAATATTTTACGCAGTCGCTAGCGAGTATCGGGGCCTATAGTCCCTCGAGCGCTACATTCGAAATTTGCATACATGCTTGGGCATATTTACATCCCAAAAACGCATTACCGCCTTCGACCAAAATAAAATAAATGGACGGGCCATAGCGTACAGATTTTTGAAGTCTGTAAAGTGAGCGCCGGCTCTCACTTCATCTCTGTCTCTGTCTGTTAGAAGAGTGACACGTACGCTTATTATTACATGCCATCCAAATAACTGACGAAAAAATACCTTCTTGTGCATTTACAAAGTGCAAAAGCAAAATAAACATAAAAATAAAAATTAGGTATTGAAGTATATATCCAATTGCTTAGACTCGTTATGAGTGAGGAAACTGTAAAGACAAGGCCCGTCCATCCATTTTATTTTGGTCGAAGATTACCGCATGATGCGGATAGTATCGCAATGTATGACGTTTTGTTCTGCCGTGCGACCAATATTAGACTACCCTTATCACTTATTGTTAAGAAAAAAAAGTGCAATAGAAGTTTTGGGAGTTTATAGTCTCATTTCTTCCATTAACGGATATAATGAAAGAAGTGAGACAAAAAATCATAATTCGTTCTGGAATGGGAACAATTTAGAGGCAAGCAAATACCGCGAAAAATTCCAATCGGTGAATACGACATGACCTTTTGTAATATTTTGATGTAGTTTTACTAAAGTGTAGATTTAAATTTTTCACTCGGTATGTTTTACAGGATCCTCGTAAACTCGAAGAGGAAAATTCTTTACTAAAATCGCAAGTCAGAGAGCTAAAAGATGAAATGGAAGAACTGAAACTGACATCTGCTGAAAATGCCGAACAGGTTCAAGAGTATCGAGTCAAAGTGAGTAATAGTTTATAATAGTTTTCAGATCATTGAGGTTTGTGAAAATATTCTGAATAACCAGTCCACACGCGATACATATGGGACAATAAGCATTTGATTCATTGACGGATTCACTTTTACCTAGCATCGGTATATAAGTTGTAAATAGGTTTGGCAAAAGCACCTCAAGGCCCAAGGCTTTTTTAGGGTTCCGTACCTAATAGGTACAAAAGGAACCTTTATGGTGAGACTCCGTTGTCCGTCCGTCCATACGTCACAGCCTCATAACTAACGACTAAATACCGGTGTCGTTCGGCGCAACACAACTGACAAGACTAACCTTATTTTGAGCGTCCTGTCTTTGTCTTTTCGATACAGAAAGAAAAGGACAGAACACTTAAATTAAGTTTAGTCCTGTCAATTAAGTCAAGTTGTGTAGCGCCGAATCGGTGTTACCACTCTCTTGACATGGTTATCAATTATCATATGAGAGGTTTCGACGAGCAAAATAAGGTTAATAACTAAAAAGCATAAGATTTACATAAACAACTTTTTTAAAACATGCTCTTATTAATGCCTGAATGTTTTATGTTGAATTATTTGTTTTGTGTTTGACTGACTTATATTTTTCAGTACATGCAGGCTCAACAAGAAGTGATGGAATTTAGACGGCAATTGGATGTGGCAGATTTTGATAACAAGCAAGTTTCGGATCAGGTTCATCTTGAAATACAAAAGATGAAGGCAAGTTCAAATTCATTATTGCCATCTCGTGGGAAACATCAAAGATACTCTAAAATTCATAGAAGCCGTCCGCGTCCTAACCTAAAGTTCTGGCCGTAGTAAGCGAATGTAGCTTCTTAGTATTCTTGCAGCTTATATGTTTCTGATACAGATGGCACCACTTCCACTTTAAACATTGCTTAAGGTTAAATAAACGTCAGTCGCTTAGTGCAAAGTACATAACTTTGTTTTTCTGAAAATTTATGAAAATTTTAAAAATATTTTGGTCTGAGGCGATTGACGCCAACAGTTCAACATAAGTGAGGTTTATAAAGAAAGAGTTTGAAATTGTATACACAATTAGACTTGATCTTTTCAAAACCAACTTAAAATGCTGTTTTGACATTGTTTGGACAAGATCATGACTAATACTTAGTGCATTCAATTTCAAACTAATGCTTCATAAACCTCACTAATACTAAACTATTGGCGTCAATTGCAGCATACAAAAAGGGTTTTTAAATTTTTAACTTCTGAACAAGAAAAGCAAAGTTAAGTTAGTTATACACTTTGTGCTAAGCGACTGACTTTTAACCTTAGATAAAATTTATTTAATATTATATTCAATATTTTAGAGGTTTTTATTTTTAGTTATTGCGATATATGTATTGTCTACAAGGTGACTTTGTAAACATTGTCCAAATTCATACTGAAGGCTTGGTAAGTGATCACCGTCATGAATCTACAAAAATTTTTGTGAAATTCTTGTAATGAAATTTTGACTTCCCATAGTAATTCAATCCCAGTCCTGAGTAATTCACTCTCAGTCCTGAGTGAATCACTACTGGGAGTCGAAATTTAACAATAATCGTTATGAATTTTACAATAATCATTATTGGTTCATTACGCTGATCATTTATCATATGCATATCTGTTATAATTCAGTCGGTCCTGGAAGACCCCCACAGTAATTCTCAGCCCGATTTATTTTTTAATTATGTTGGGTTATCACATTTAAACATAAAACCGAAAGAAAAAAAAACATGCACTTGGTAGGTACGAGTATTTAGGGACCAACTTTTAAACTCCTTTGGATAAAAGATCCTTTCTTCAAGATCCTTTAGATACCTACTTAGAGTTTAATGGATGATAACGTAAGTGACATTTCAAGTTGGTCGTATATATTTTTAGGGTTCCGTAGTACCTAAAACGCACAAAAGGAACCTTTATGGTGAGACTTCGTTGTCCGTCCGTATGTCACAGCCTCATAACTTTAGCACCGTTAAAGATACAGACATGAAATTTGGCACAAAAATAGCATTAATATGCTCACATATCACGGTGTAAAAAAATGATAAATTTGAAATTGTTCAAAATATTTCCATAACAAAAGTGAGAAAAATAAAAATACAATATGGGTATCAAATTGTAGATAATAAAAAGTATATTGTAAAAATATATACTTTTACTGTATTTACTTGCACTGGTTTTGAGAAATCTTTTAAAAACCACAAAAATATGTCTGTCCCCCTCTCCTTATCTCCGAAACTGGTAGACCGAAAAATATGAAAAAAAAAAACGATTATAGATCATTACTGGCATACCAGGAAAACTATAGCGATTAAAAAAAGTTGAGCACAAATGAGAAATAAAAACAATATTTTATAAAAATACAATACGGGCATCAAATTGTAGGTAAGTATTAAAAAGTTGATTGTAAAAATATATAGTTTGGCTATATTTAATTGCATCTATTTCGAGAAATTCTTGAAAATCCATAAAAAAATGTATGTTCCTCCACTTATCTTCAAAACTGTTGCCGCTATAACAACAAATACTAAAAAACAAAATAAAACAAATATTTAAGGGGGCTCCGATACAACAGACATGTTTTTTTTATATTGATTACTCACTTACTCGCTCATTATCTATGTATGTTTATTGTACACCATTATTGTTGATTACTAATGTTATATAATTAAAATAGTAGTATGTATTATATTGTAACTATTTGTATCTATGTAAGTATGTACATTAAAATGTCGGAAGTATGCGTGACAAAACAATGGTTCTGGCATAATAACAGCGTTGTAGTCTACTGGCTGCAACACATGCTGAGTCAGGGCCTTTTTACCCAGCACTTCATTTTGTTTTGTATCTAAAATGTGTTTGAATTAATTTGCTGATAGTGCTGAGCAAATAAAGATTATATCTATCTATCTATAATATAGACAAGGAATAAAGCCGGATTTTTCGAAATTCTTATGGGATCGGGAGAAACGGGATCCACGCGAGCAATGCCGCGGGGCGTCTGCTAGTCATATCATATCACATAAACATATTCCACGTCCATTCATAAAAGTCCGACTTAAGGCGATTACCGTCGCCAAATTAGCAGCTCGATATTTCTCGGTACGAATATCAACGGAAACTACATTGAAATAACGTTCATATCAGCACGAGTTGCATAGTGGCTATGTTACGACGCTCGCTGCGTCCTTGATAGG
This sequence comes from Ypsolopha sequella, assembly GCA_934047225.1. Lineage (NCBI taxonomy): Eukaryota > Metazoa > Arthropoda > Insecta > Lepidoptera > Ypsolophidae > Ypsolopha > Ypsolopha sequella. The sequence continues at coordinate 6,673,735 of OW203983.1, read as the reverse complement.
GTGAAATAGGAGAAAGTTATACTTTTCACTAGGACGTGACTGTTCGATTGAATAATGTTATGTTATGTTTATAGATATCAAGTTTATCTATTTATCAAAGCATAAATGAATTCAATCGGCCAAGCCACTTAGGAGCAGTAGGATATTCAAGCCAAAAAACACCATTCAGTTAAAAAAATATTTCATGTAGAAGTTTTGGTGGTATGAAAAAGAAAAATGATGTATATGTTGTCTAAGAGTTGATAATTCATAATACAGTTTTTCATTATTTTTGGTTTCGCCATAAACGAGGAGTAGGCTGTAGAAAGTATCCATTTGGCGATAGTAAGGCCCTTAACTTGACGACTCTAGGTATCCAAACTATCCAAAGGGTCTAATTAAGTTGGATATAGGTACCGATTCGGCGCAACACAACTGACAAGACTAACCTTATTTTGAGCGTCCCGTCTTTGTCTTTTCGATACAGAAAGAAAAGGACAGAACACTTAAATTAAGTTTAGTCCTGTTAATTAAGTCAAGTTGTGTTGCGCCGAATCGGTGTTATTAAATACCTAACTTCGTTTTTTTATATTTTGGTTTTGAGTGTCAATGTGACATTTTAAAATAATTAAGAAAATAAATCAGACCACCCGAATTATGATGTTGACTTTCCTGGCCAATTTAGGGTTTTGTCAAAACAAGCCTTGAGTCGTCTTCGGTGTAGGTCCGTTTATTTTTGATATAATCTGAAAACAGCTGAGCTTAGAAGCCCAAGAAGAGCAAACTGGAGAGCTAACCTCTATTGAAACGCGCACGCTAAGATAAATGACCTTCATTCTCTTGTGAGGTAACTCGTTCTCTTTTAATCATGAAACTTTATTCTCTTCGGGTGTAATTCCATCTATATTACTTATGAAGGGTGAAGAATTTCAAGATCAAAATTTTGTCATGGCTTTGTTATAGGAAGTTCGCGGTTTAGTATGGGAGACTCTTTTTGGTCCTTTGGTTAAAAAAAAAACATGTGGCGGTCATAAACCGTGAGCTTTTCAAAGTCTGCACGGACTAAAGCTGGCACAAAACTGTTTATGAATTAATCCGTTTTAAAGTTGATACTTCTTTGTTCGTATCTCGTATAGGGGCACTTGTACTTCATTCCCGGAAGGGGAACGAAAATACAAACAGAAATAAAATGTCAGCTTTCGGATGATTTTGTTGCAATAATTAGGTTACGTATAGCCATAAAAAAAATACATGTTTTTGGTTGAACTTTAAGGTATTCATTTTCCACAAACCACGTTAATCGATTCATATTTGTACGGTCAATGAATTTTTTCGTAACCCTCTATTGCACACTTCTTATCGATTTTGTTTCAGGTATCGCTTTCGCGATTTTGTTGTTTTTTTTTTTAATAAAATTAGTGTGAATGATATCTATTCATTTTCCAAATACCACGTTATTCGGGTCAAAAAAAGCACCCCCTTTTTCCAAAAATACGTAAATCCACTGATGCAGTCAGCGGCAGCAAGATATTGTCAGTCTACGCCTAGCGTTGGCGCCCGTAAGACGTGGAACCTGTGCCCTTTTTTGCAAGCTATAAATATCTCCCAAAACTACTTCAAAACACATTGAAATTAATTTTATAAAGTAATATTTCGAGGAGCATCATATTCCTGCCGTTAAAAACTCAACAAAATATGCGTTTGAGTGATTTAGCTACATCGTGCCATAGTCATAACAACAAAACTGAATGAATTTGGAATGAATTCATACTTTTATGCGGGAAAATAATATATGTTACTCTAAAAGAATAATTTTGTGATCGTTATTGAAACCCAAATTAATTTACTTATACTTACTGAGATCTACTCTAGTATTGGCTCACCATTTCAGGTCCAATAAGTGAAGTTTTTTGCAAATTATATAGGTACACTTGCTTGGGATAAATCGCCAAGCATTTAAAATATAGAAATTTATTTTGAAATATTTACAGTGCATGGCAAAATTATTAGATCGTAGATAATCCTGTCGGTACATGTTCAGGTTCTGTTACGCAAAATGAAAACAATGAAACTCTTTTAGGATTAATTTGTTATCCCTATGTTTGTCTGTCTGTCCGTTTGTCTAGACAATTTTTTCTGGGTAAAATTTATAAATACCAATATAAACGGCCCTCTATAGAGCTGTAAAAACATACTTTTGACGTTTTTATTTATATAACGTTTTAGGTTTTTACCTTTTTTTTTTACGTTTTTCATACAAATTTTCTCACTATGAAAATGTAGGGATGAACACTTGAGATAATATTTTGCATTTAAAAGTCAACACAGAAAGGAATTGTTGAACAAATAATGTAAAAAATATGAAAACCATATTGTTCTATTCTAAAGGGATTATTTATCTACTGTTCAATGTGGCGATAGCTTTGTTTATTTTTTTCCTTGAATTATTTTTTACTAAGATAACAAATAGTTTAATACAAGGTTTTCCTTAAGAGGTCCCTTTACCCCTGTATTTTTCTTAAAATTCATACAATAGGTATAAACCGAATGTGAAGTCTACAGCTTATTTTCTTCATATCTTTTTTCATGAGTATATTCTAGTGACATCTAACCACGTCTCTATACAGCCCAAAAAGCAAAATTTGATAAAACACCATCATAATAGCTGTCAGGATATCGTCAATATTGCCTCGTTTTTACGCAAAGTTTAACAAGTTTGTATATTTTTATCTATACTGGAAATAAAAAACTTTTAACAAAAAAATAGCAACCGACTTCAATAGTAACAGCAGTCATTCACTAAAAAGTTAATAATAATTCTATAAAGACCGATGGTACCGAAGCAACACTTTTGCCGACTTCTTTCTTCCTGAAACGTTATGTTATCTAGAAGTCGGCGTTCTTATATTGGTTTCTATGTTGCTATATCGTAGGAAATACGCCGACTTCTAGATAACATAATGTTTCAAGAAGAAAGAAGTCGGCAAAAGTGTTGCTTCGGTACCATCGGTCTTTATAGAATTATTATTAACTTTTTAGTGAATGACTGCTGTTACTATTGAAGTCGGTTGCTATTTTTTTGTTAAAAGTTTATTTTATTTCACATTTTTTAGTGTTGCTGGGTTAAATTGTGAGGTATAGGTAGTTCTTGCAAACGTGGTGTTAATATGAAACGAAGTTCAAGTGAGTATAAGTAGCCATGTTTGAGTAGCTTCCTGCTATCAGCACCCTTACACAACATGATTACCGCAATCTCGAGTTATGTGCTGTCATCCGTTGAAGAGTTCTACGGTGATGAAGCCAAGATCGAAATTCAGGTGGGAATTCTGATAATCTCCAAGTAATACCCTTGAATCAGCACCCTAACGCAATGATTGCCGCAATCTCGAGTTATGTGCTCTGATCCGTTGAAGAGTTCTATGGTGAATATGTTGATGAAGCCAGGATCGAAGGTCAGGTGGAAGAATGTCGATTTTCAAGTAATACCTTGTAATCAGCACTCAAGTACATAGCGATTGCCTCAATTTCGAGAGATTTGCTGTCATTTTCTGAGGAGTTCCACTGCCTATCTCTGAAGACCTTCATCAGATCATAACCAAACCCAAAATGGGACCTACCTGGAAGTATACTCTTTCAAACAAAAAAATTGCCTAGACAAACGGACAAACAGACAAACATAGGGACAACAAATTAATCCTAAAAGAGTTTTGTTTTTTCATTTTGCGTAAAGGGACCTGAACATTTCAAACTATGATACAAATAAATGTCTATATTTTAAACACTTGGCGATTTATCCCAAGGGTAAACAGGTGTCCCAAAAGTCAACGCTTTCCCTTGGAAGGCTGGTAGGCCAGCTCATGACTGACCAAAATATCAAATTATGACCTCAGCAAAAAGTAGATAGTCTTCGAGTTGATGGTACTTTTATAAATTCGAATAGATTTTTGAGAGTCAAAGCTAACCAGTTCTAAATTCTAAGAATAAAATTTTTGTTGCGCAACTCTGAATAGTAATGCTATTGATAAAGTCAAAAATAAACCTTGAAATGCTGCTACATCAGGAAGAAAAATAAAAACCCAATTTATGAGCAATTTTTTGTAATTAGGTTAGTTCGATACCACACCCTGAAAAAAAATGTCCTATGTTAGTTTTGCAAATTGTCGTAAATAACGGCTCATCAAATATTGTTTTTCAAATGATCTGGCAATTTCTGTGTATTACTTTTGAAAAAAAAGTTATTGCTATTTTACTACCAAAGGAGCTGCGTATTTTTTTAAATAATTAGAATTTAGAATGAAAGAGTGGCGGGCAGTAAAATTTATTAGAAACGTTTATTAGAAATGCCATTTTACACGCGTTAGAGTGAGATAAATAGTGACGCTATTTAAAATGAGTTGGAATGAGATAGTAACGCAGTTAAACGTGGTTGAATGAGAGAGGCATAATTGATATAGGCTACAGTGAGATAGATAGTGACGTGGTGCATTCCTTCTGAGAATATTTGTTAGTTTCCACTTTGTGTAATAACAACTTTAGTAAAAATTTTTTGTAAAGAAATTTTTGGTCCAATTTATTTTCCCGCAAGTGTGAAACCAGCTCAACGGGCGAAAAATATTTAAAGAATGGGTAATGGTGACAATTAACCGTCACAATATTATTATGTATCTCTAAAGGAGTGTCTGAAATGTTCCGAGGGTCAACTGATAAATCAAACACTCAAAAAACCACTTTTAGCCGACCATAATAAATTTACGTCCCGACGTGATAGCAAGTAGGATCAATGCCGTGTGACGATGATCGAAATACACTAATAAATTAGATAAAATAAAATACGTATTACTTTTGACCCTGCCTCGTCCACTCTATTCGTATTTTTGCTATGGTGACGCGAGCTTAGAGACCGGGACGAATTTCCCCCCGCGCGCTATCGTAAAATAGAATAAGCCACGCCCGGAACTGGTTTTTGTTTTGGCTATGTCATACTCTTAATTTTATATCCGACTAGCTCTTCCCCGCGGCTTCGCCAGTGAGGTAAACAAAGGAACATGATTTTTCGAGCCTTATGACTTTATCGTCAGCCCAAGCTTCAACGGAAATCCTCAATTATCCTTTTGAGTTGCTGTTTCTACCTTCCAGTGCCATTATCAGACCCTAGTCACTATGTTTTACTAAAGTACTAATCAAGACCAATCAAATAAGCCCGAAGTCTGCTGTTGTCCGTTGAGGAGATATCGCATCCACCTTCCGGTCTCATCATTATGTTATAGATACTTGCGTACCCAAAAAGAGAGTAACTATCGCAAACTCTCGCTATAATTATCCGGTATGGTTTTCGGCTGATCTCATTCGTGAAATTAGGCATAAAGCAATGCTACACCGGAGGTACAAAAGCAGTAAATCGTCTGACGATTACACATTGTTTGCTTTAAGTAGAACACGAGTTAAGGAAAGGATGCTTGTAGATCAAAGCAATAACAGAGATTGGTTACAGGAACAGCTAGCGAGTGATCCTAAATCCTTTTGGAATTTTGTACAAGCCAAGCGGAAAAATACGAAGAAGCACACAATCCTAAGAGATGGTTCTACTCTCGTTGAGCAAGAATGTGCCCAGGAATTTGCCAAGTACTTCCACTCTGTGTACAACTCGCAGCCTCCCGTACTGGACGCGGAGACGGCGGCGCGCGCGGGTGGCCAGGGCGAGGTGGGGGGCGCGGCGCGCGTGCACCTCACAGCGCTCGAGCCCGCCCAGGTACTCCGTGCGCTCGCCGCCCTCCCGCCCAAGCGCTCCGTGGGGCCGGACGGGATCCCACCATACCTGGCGCGTGATTGTAGGACGGTGTTAGTCGGACCACTCACGCACGTGTACAACCTGTGCTTGGAGAGCTCGACATTTCCGGAGAAATGGAAAACATCTCGGGTAATCCCTGTTCCTAAGGGAGCGGGCGGGTCAGATGTAGGTGATTACAGGCCGGTGGCAGTGTCATGCACCTATGCTAAAGTCTTCGAGTCAGCACTGTATAACGTTGTCTACAAGGAGATCAGAGCGCATTTGTCTGATGCACAGCATGGGTTCAGACCGGGTCGTAGCACCACTAGTAACCTTTTAAACTTTATGTCATACATAGTACCCCACGTTGACCAAGGTACACAGGTGGATGCTGCGTACTTTGACTTCAGGAAGGCCTTTGATACCGTTGACAACGACGTGCTTCTCGTGAAGTTGGCTGGGGCAGGCTGCACACATAAGACGTTGAGATTTTTCGCCAGTTACATGAGGGACAGAAAACAGTATGCTCAGTGTGGCAACAGTGCATCCGAAACGTACTGTACATACTCCGGAGTCAGTCAGGGTAGCAATCTTGGGCCGCTCGAGTTTATTATCTTAATTAACGACCTGCCCAAAGTAGTCAAACATGCTCAGTGTCTATTGTTTGCGGACGACTTGAAGCTGTATACAAAAGTTATGTGCGAGGAAGATCATAATCAGCTTCAACGTGATATAGATAGGGTTGTGGCATGGAGTCATGAGAACAAACTCCACTTTAACGTGTCCAAGTGCAACGTCATATCGTTCAGCCGTAGCCTCTCTCCCCGCATTCACCATTACTCGGTGGAGGGTAGCGCGATGGAGCGTGTGACGTCAGTGCGCGACTTGGGCGTGCGGATGTCAGCAGACGTAACATTTCGTGAGCACATTGTAAATGTTTGCAAGAAGGCATTCAAAACGTTGGGGTTTGTTCTCAGGACGAGTAACAGCTTTACTAGCATCACAGCTATTAAGGTCTTGTACAATGCTTTAGTTCGCAGCAAGCTGGAATGTAATGCGGTCGTCTGGGCCCCTCATGAGGTAAAGTATGCTCTCATGTTAGAGAAAATACAAAACAAATTTACGAGATTACTCTACATGAAACTTTATGGCGTATATCCTAAATACCCGTTGATGTATCCCACATTATTCGTTTTGGGTATGGTGGGATATAATCAGCTAGAGGTTAGGCGCGAACTTGCTCTGGCGTCATACTTGTTTAAGGTATGGCGTGGAAAAGAATTCAACTTAGTTTTGCTTGCGCAATGTAAGTTACGGGTGCCCAATGACTCACTGAGGGCGCGGCAGAGCCGACTGTTTAAGATAGGGCGCAGTAAGACCAACCTCCACCAGAAGGCTTCTCTGACACGAGCGCTGGAGCTGCTTAATAGGATCCATGACCATATTGACATATTTCACTGTTCCCTGAGTGAGTTCACACGAACAGCGTTACATGTTATTTGTTATTTATGATTGTGTATAATATTAATGATTTTGCCTGTTGTTGTTGTTGTTGTGTTATAAAATTGTATCTGCTTTGTTTCTAATGTGTTGTTTGTAATATAGTTATTTGTAAGTATAGATATATAGTAGGTAGGTATATATAATGTTCATGTTCACTATCGCATTGGCTTAGCTGTAAGGATAGTGTTCTATTGTTGATAATAAATAAATAAATAAAATAAAATAAAAAATTAGAACCTAGTCACCATATTTTACAAACACACTCATTCATTTGAGATGTCTGCGGAGAAGTTACCGTATCCACGGTGTTGCGGATTTTTGCGCAGCTTAACAAAATTTTTGCGCGTTTTAAACGTTTCGCACTTTGTGTCTCGATACCGCTAACCTCGCAATAGCTCAATGTTGGAGCTATTATATTCCCGCACCCTTTGCACCTTTCCAGATTTAGGTCCTTTGTATAGGACTGGTGACAATACGGACATTTATCTGAAAATACAAATACTTTTATTAGAGTTGGACAATTTCATTTAAATACAAACATACACACGGTTAACCGATACTAAACCAAGTCCAGCTGCCGGTGCATATGTCACCGCCATGTGGTTAAATCAGCCTTCTGATTGAAATTTGTTTTTCTGAAGTCCTGCAGCGCAGAAGAGAGCCGGTAGGTTAGGTTAGAAGGTTAGGTATGGCGAGTCACGCTTCGTGGTTATTTTTTTTATGACCACCCAGAAATACCATTTAAACCAAAAGGCTAGCCTTTTAGTTAGGAAGCTGATCTAACCACATGGCGACGACATGTATACATATGTTGTGTTCATATTGTGAGTTTGAAGATATTATGATATACCTGGGCGGATCGTATTTTTGTTAAAACTAAAGACGTTGCCTCGCTCCGCTTCGTTTATATAAACCTAACACGCTCCGCTCGTTGTTGCACCAATTTTTTCGCCTTTGGTGAAAGATTTTCGATTTCATACTTTACGATATCGTCAAACTTACGATATGACCAGTACATATACACACACACACACACACACACATATACTATACACAGTTAACTGATCCCAATGGCCAGTACATATGTTGCTTCATAAGAACAAATAACACCTACTTATAATTCTTTCGTACTGTCGGCAACACGTCAAGCTATTACAATCTGTAAAAAAAAAACAATGTAATATGAATCTAACGACGTCAAAACAGAGTTCATTACTGTAATGTAGAAAAGTGACATTTTGTATATCTGGACCTGTTGCTGACCACACTCTCTTATAAATTAACTACCTAGTAAAGCTTTAGTTTTGGTGAAGTCAAAATAAAATTTTCTTCATTGCAAAATAGTCCTTAACAGTCAGGCATAGAAGCTAAATTACTTTGGAAAATTTTCAGTTGTGACAGTACTAAAACTAAAATTAAAGCCTTCAGAATAGGCTTTATTATAATACTTACCTATTTAAAATCAACATTGTTACTTTTTTCACGTAATATTTTTCAATATCGTTCTATGGACTACATAATTATAGTACCATCCAAGTTAAATCAGACAGTAACTTACTTTTTTTTGCATTTTTGCTTCTTCGCACTTCGCAAGCGTCCTTGTCTTGAAGGCGTTGCTAAGTAACTAAAGCGGTAGTCAGAATTATGTTATATGTACAGTGGAGACCGCATCAAGTAAGACACATTGGACTTTGTACCTATCGTATATAGTGCAAGTGTATAGCTTGATGTGGTCTCCACTGTACCTAACATGAGAGGAGTGCATCCGCAAGACGAAAGATTATTAACTCATCCTTTAAATTTTTCTAGACATCAAAACACTCATTTGCTATTCCTTTTATTGGATCTAGAAAGTACTTCGAAAGTAAACACACTCCTAATAATATCTGTGAGTTACCTACATTAGGTCACTTCTAATTATATAGCCAAAAATACATACTGAAGACTCGATAAGTGGTAAGGACTGAGGTTCAGTGACCCTTTTTGAGAAAAAACACAACAAAAATAAAAACCAGCCAACTGCGAGTCAGACTCGCATACCTAGGGTTCCGTATTGTAGATGATATAGTATAAATTTTTGTAATTCTTTTTTGTGAATTTCTCAACCGCTTTATTTACGTAAACACATATTACCATGATTTTTTCATGTTTTTTGGTCCACCAGTTTTGGAGATAAGGGGGGGACATACATTTTTTTGTGGTTTTTCAAGGATTTCTCGAAATAGATAAAATTAAATATAGCGAAACTATATATTTCTACAATTAGCTTTTTATTACCTACAATATGATACCCATATTGTATTTTTATAAAATATTTTTTTAATTTATTTTTCTTATTTTGTATATTTCTCATTTGTGCTCAATTTTTTTTATCGCTATAGTTTTCCTGTGATTGGCCAGTTTTGATCTATAATCCACATTAATCCACAATGCCACAATGGAATTTCCAAAAATCCTTCCTTATTGCTTGTCTACACTGCATAAGGTATCTATGTGCAAAATTTCAAGTCTGTAGTTCCAGCGGTTTGGGCTGTGCGATAATATACAAACAATCAGCCAGTTTACGATTTTATACATTAAGATTATACATGATTAATTACATTTATAATTATTTATTATTTGTAAGCATTAGTTGTAGTTATTAGTTATTGTTCATATTAATTTAATACCTACCTATTTGAACGGAATAATAAAAAAAACTTCGAAGCGAATGCGCCGCCTAACTATGGCTGGCATTGATTTCTTACTCTCTGGATGGGTAAAGGACGGAATGAAGTATCCACTTAAGGCGATTACCATCGCCAAATTAGCAGCTCGATATTTGTCAGTACGAATATCAAGGGAAACGACATTAAAATAACGTTCATATCAGCGCGCAATGCATAGTGGCTGTTACGACGCTCGCTGCGTCCTTGAAAGGGCGAAATAGGAGAAAATTATACTTTTCACTTGGACGTGATTACTGGATTGAATATTCCTATGTTATGTTTATAGCTATCAGGTTTATCTATTTATCAAAGCATAAATGAATTCAATCGGCCAAGCCACTTAGGAGCAGTAGGAAATTCAAGCTAAAAAACACCATTTAGTTAATACATTTTTTCATGTAGAAGTTTTGGTGGTATGAAATAGAATAATGTTGCATATGTTGTCTAAGAGCTGATTATTCATAATACATTTTTTCATTATTTTTGGTTTGGCCGTAAAGGAGGAGTAGGCTTTAGAAAGTTCCCATTTGGCAATAGTAAGGCCCTTAAAAGAACCCCCTACTTTTTTATGTTTTTTCATGGTCCGTAAACAGTAGCGATTATACCCAAATTATAATAATCTACGAAAAATCTTTTAACATATTGCGGAACCCGGTACCAATAACGACAATAAACGTAATTAAGTACAATCTTTTTTTTGTTTCTCATTAGAAACTTGAAAAAAGTATTGTTGAAAATAGTAAATTTTAAAATTCTTGGTTCTCCTTTTGCGTCTCCAGATTTTGTTCTGATTGGGTTAATTTACAATAGTTATCTAAGAGCTTCACCGAGCACCGTCGATTACGATTCTGAAAGAATTTTCTAGATTGCACTGGTTAAGGGCCTTCTACACTAGATTCACGATGACGACGATGAGGAGGATGATGATAATATTTTACAGATGCAATTTCAAGAGAAACTACAGGAACTATCCCCTCTGCCAGACCTGCTTAAAGGAGCACAGATTCAGTTGCAAGAAGCAAAACAACTGCAGAGCTTGGCAGAAGAAAACTCGCAGCAGCTGTCTTGTGAATTAGACAGAGTAAAAGAAAAGGTACTGTAGTCGCACATTCCATTTGTCTGATTGTCCTGCGTCAATATAAGAGTAAATGCACTTTTAAAGTTATTGTGCTATAAAGTTTGCACAAAATATAAAGGGCAAGCCCGAGGCGTAAATTAAATGTTTCTTTTGTTGCGATATCTTAGAAGCTCCGTTATGTTGATTTCATGAAAAAAAAAACCGACCAAGTGCGAGTGAGACTTGCTTTCTTAGGGTTCCGTATTGTGGATGAAAAATTTAATTTTGGTTTTTTTTTGTGAATTCCTCGACCGCTTTATTTTTTCTGTAAAGAACTACCATGATTTTTTTCATATTTTTCAGTCCACCCGTTTTGGAGATAAGGCCCCCCCCCCCCCCTTACCCACCACACCTACTTTTCACTTAGAGCATATACCATATGGTCTTATATCTATATATAAGGTCTTTCAATTTAAATGGAAAGTAATTTAGGAGGTGATTCAATATCGTTAATACATCACATTCCACTGCATAGTACTTTTTTTTGCGCGAACTTCACTTGTCCATACAAACTGAGTCAGCTGATCGGACCACTTTGTACTGAGAAGAGAAAAAAAAGTTCGCGCAAAAAAAAGTGCTTTGCAGTGGAATGTGATGTATTAACGATACCGAATGACCTCCTAAATTACTTTACATTTAAATTGAAAGACCTTATACATGGTGACTTTTTGACCATCGTCCAAATTCATACTAGAGGCTTGGTAAGTGATCGGCATCATGAACCGATAACGATTTTTGTGAAATTCGTATAACGAAATTTTGACTTCCCATAGTAATTCACTGCCAGTCCTGAGTGAATCACTATGGGGAGTCGAAATTTGATTTTATGAATTTTACAAAAATCGATATTGATTCATGATGCTGATCACTTACCAAGGCTCAAGTATGAATTTGGACGATGTTTACAAATTCACCTTGTATATAGATATAAGACCATATGGTATATGCTCTAAGTGAAAAGTCGGTGTGGCAAGTGTGGACTGTGACTTGCATTTCACAGTTCACACTTGAGAACATCTCTGACATCCCCTCGGGGATTCATGTTGTGATGATATTTTTCGAAAACCTTACTATGATATTTTTTATGTACCCAGGTCGATGCTTACTGATGGTGCTATCGTTTTGGATATCGTCTATTTAACTTTCCATGGTATTGACTCTGGGCTGGGCTTGATTTGTAGGGATCAGTAAAAAAAAAAAAAAAAACTTCCCAAAAAGGGTCATCGAGCCTTGATACTGACTACTTATAAATACCTATTTTGTTTGTCTTTTAAAGTGTCTTAATTAGAGGACTCTTAAAAGATAGGCGTAAATACATAGAGTAATGTTGAGTTAAATTATGCTAACAGCTGGGCTCCTGAACAAAGTTTGAAAAATACCTACATTCCCAAAACGAAATAAATTACCCAAAACACCAAGATGGTTGGTGGGCTTAATTCCAAATTGATTCCAAAACGAATTTAGTCTTTGTTTTTATCTGAGATTATACCATGTTTATCTGCAACTTTTGTGCCTTTACTTGTCCTCTAATTAGGCCCAACTTTTACAAGTCCTAATAATGTAACTTAAAAGACGAACAGAATTTATAAGGTGACATTAATTTATACAGCCAAATTCATTTTGAAGACTTGGTAAGTTCCAAGGTTCGATGACCCTTTTTTGGAAATTCAAAAATTATTTTATTCATGTTCCCTAAAAATGTAAACCAGCCCCGAGTTAAAACGATGGAAAGCCAAAATTAAATTTTTCTACTTTCGCAAAAAAAAAAAAATCTCAGCACTGATCACTTACCAAGCCTCCGGTATGAAATTGGCTTGATAAATTCACCTTGCCTTGTATATTTCAGTTAATAGTGGCAGTCAACGCCTTGAACATTGAAAAGGGAGATAAAGTAAAAATCTTAGAAGAAAACCAAAAACTTACAATTTTAAATTCCGAAAAACAGAAAGAAATCAACATGTTGAATAAAGAACTTGACGACAACAGGTAAGTAAGTGCTATGAAACAGATAGGTGAAAAGGTCTCGGATTGACGTAATGACGTCATGACGTAACCTGACTAAAGCAAAAATCTCTTTATTTTGTTTTACCCCAAACAGCAAAGGTGTTAGTTATTAATATCCCTCTACATATAGTATACATACACTTCAGGAAGGATATGCTGTGGAGACCACAGAATTTCCTGCGAGGGGCGGCGTAATCGTTAGGTACCTATCTGGTTTATTCGTCCGAAGGGACATATACCTATCTTTTAATTTATATTGCTTTTTGACTTTTATACTGTCATTAAAAAAATTGTTCATCGGATATAATATGTAAATATTGAATAAATGGTGTTTATTTGTTTGAAAGGTATTTTAAGATTTTTCCACGAATTTAGAACAGAGGAGATATGCTGTGTAGGCGCGCCTCTCTTTCAAGTAGGTATGCTCAGAGGAGCACACTCAATGAGAGCATGCTTTTGGGCCGATCAGTCGTAAGCGGCGCGCGAAACGTCGAAAATATTTTTTTGGAAATGCCCTGCTGTTTCGTAGTTACGTGCAGAAATAAAAGTGAACGTTTTTGTTGTCATCGGTAAATGTTAATCACTAAAGTTATCACACATTATCAGTGTTTTAATTTTTCATGCATAATGTTTCATGCATACTTTACAGATTTTGTAGGGATGGGACATCGTATATAAATTACATATGAATCGTAAATCCAGAAAAAATTATCGGATCTTCTTTTTGGATATGAATTTTGGAATTTCTGGTAAAAATAATTTTAGCTATAAATGTTTATAGGTGCTCATATAACGGCACTGTACAAAGGATTTTGTTTGTACACATTAAGAAATAGATTCTTTGTAACCCACCAATTGGTGTAAAAACATATTCTATATTGTTCCAATTTGACTTAAAAATGGATTCTAGAGAATTTAGTGGTCATCGCAGATTACGGTTTACAAAATAATTTTTTCTGTCTGTTATTGCTCTCCTTTACTATTGGCATCACATACAATTACATTTCTTTATTGTATTAACAAAGCCAAAAATATAACAAAGCCAAAAGATTACAAAAATACGATTCTCGGTAGAAACTTATGTTTTCCCATCCCTATGGGGATTAGAAAGGGACGCCGCGCTACGTCAGAGCGGCTTATGCGCGTTGTTGGCCAGTCTTTATAGCGGATCGCAAGGGTAGAGGATGCAAACTAAAGAAAGCATACATATGTGTGTTCGTGTGTATGGCTGTTCGTGCAGTACATATAGAGCTTGTCACTGAACTAACCACTCAAGCCTACATGGCTGCATTAGGTAGATTCATTGCCCATCGCAGCAAACCAGAAAATATATTTTCAGATAATGGAACCAACTTTGTTCGAGCATCAAATGAATTAGCAAAATTTCCAAGGGATAATTCTAATAATATCAGCTCCAATTCAGCTGAAAAAGAAATCAACTTAAAATTTTATCCAGCGTTTAGCCCACATTTCAATGAGCTGAAGGGTCAGTCAAATCTATAAAACATCATTTGAAACGTGTTTTATCCTTAGCCCATTTAGACTACGAAGACATGAAAACAATGCTTGTGGGAACCTTTATGGCGAGACTCCATTGTCCGTCCGTCCCTCTGTAAGACAGTCTTTTATAAAACAATAATAGCCGGGTTATCATCCATAATTGGCAATTAATGGTTATTTACTGATTTTAATCGCTTTTTAACAAAATTATATTAACATGATTATTATTACTGCCCATCTCTAACTGGCGGTCAAGCGAACTCGTAATACCAGTGAAACAAAGGCATCCTTGTGCTTTTTTCATTCATTATCGTCACAGCCCACATCAACACACTGCTGGATTTTATTTTATAATTGAAATATTTTTGCTTTTTCTGGTTAGTTTATGGGGCGACAAACCTTACAGGCCCAGGGCGCCAAATCTTAAAGAACGCCACTGCGTGGCATGTTTTGATTTCCAAAAACGTACTGAATTGGTCACGACGAGGGGATGAATTCAATACGGTTGAGGAAATACGCGTACTCGAGGGGTGCCAAACGATATTTAGGGCGTTTTACATTATTATTAAAATAGTAATTAAAAGGTATGGTGAGGTCCGCAAAATCTGGTGGGGCTTTCGTGGCTTCTTAAAATTAGCCTCTAATATTAGTATACATATACATACTCGTATATATATGAGTTACCCAATAAAAGGTCACAGGAATATTGATATAGCGAATAGAATATAGTCACTTCTATTCTGATATGTCACGGGTAATGCTAGAAAAATGGGAAAAACTAGGTTTACCCGGGAAAACTTATATTATCCAAAGCCTTTGGGTAAAGTCCGAAAATTCGCAGTTTACTTATTTTTCTATCACCACTCTCAACATATACATTACATATAATGTTATTGATACTTTCTCATTTCACTCCGCCAGCGAATACAAGTTGACCTAAATCGTGTACGGCCTACACCTGAGACTTTTCTTCTTCAAGGTGTAAGCTCCTACGTCTTGAAGAGAAGCTAACACAACAGGAGCTTAGATTCAGCGACAAAGCGAACGATTGTGCCCAGGTTCATAAGGAGCTCGACGAGCTACGATCAGAGACTAGTCGGACCTTGGCCCGTTCAAAAGAACGAGCTGACTCGATGCGACGGTACCTTCAGACTCAAGTGTCGGAGATGGAAAGACAGTTAATCCAGAGCAGAGCGCAGTTTAAGGCTTGTCAGAAGGAAAGAGATGAGGTGAGTGAAACGAATAGTTCACCTTCCTGAGTTTTAAGGAAAAATGCAACTCAAGAAGATATTTTCAACTTATATTAATAATTTGCAACATTCCGCTAAACGCTATGCTATGCCATAGATAAATAATTATTTATCTATGGCTAGGCTGCTCAAAATGGACACGTTGCAGCTCAGCTCAGTAGCAACTTCTAAAACATTAATAACCATAAGTTGACGATGGACTTCCAGAAAGTAACCCCCTATTTAAATTAATTCAAAAAAGATAATATGTTTTTCGAAAGAAGTTATCAAATCCAATTATTTTAAAAATGGTTCCTTTTTGCATTATTATGCCTATAGGTTTCAATGATTGCTTATTGTATTATAGTCTAAGAGCTAGCGACCAAATCGGTCATGTGGCTTCAGCTGTATTGAAACTCCGTTAGCTACTTCCCTGAACAACCTTTTCCGATAATCTTCGTGCTGGCAGGCCGCGGGCGGTGGGTGCGGGTGTAATGGGGTGGGGAAAAAAATGAAAAAAATGTGGGCTCAGCGACTTTAATTTTTTATTCAAACAGTTGCTCTGTACTCCCTGTGCACCCAAAAAAAAAAATTAAATCGGTCGGGTGGTGGGAGGGGGTTGCCAGCGTTAATTAAAAGTACCAAGCCGACGTGAGCCGTGAGCGCGCTGAAGCGTTCGCCGGCTGATATCTGAGCTCACATGAAAATTATTGTTATTTTGGTACTTTATTGGTACGTTATTTTGGTAACGCTGGCAACCCCTTCCCACCACCCAATCGATTTAAATTTTTTTTGGGTGCACAGGGAGTACAAAGCAACTGTTTGAAAAAAAAATTAAAGTCGCTGAGCCCACATTTTTTTTTTCATTTTTTTCCCCACCCCACTACACCCGCACCCACCGCCCGCGGCCTGCCAGCACGAAGATTATCGGAAAAGGTTGTTCAGGGAAGTAGCTAACGGAGTTTCAATACAGCTGAAGCCACATGACCGATTTGGTCGCTAGCTCTCCGTCTATTACCTTTTTCTTTAACCCTGTCAATTCCTCTCTTACTTTTAGATCAGTCATACTCAACCATATATTTATAGGGGCCACAAAGACGTTTTAGTTATGTAGCCGCGGGCCGCAGCATAAATGTATTTAGGTGTTAATACAATCGTAATTAAAGTTAATGGCTTATTTATTTTAATTTAAAAAAGAAAAAGCACAATTAATCTGTCTGCATGATCTTACAAGTTTGTAA
Source organism: Ypsolopha sequella (assembly GCA_934047225.1). NCBI lineage: Eukaryota > Metazoa > Arthropoda > Insecta > Lepidoptera > Ypsolophidae > Ypsolopha > Ypsolopha sequella. Next base: position 6,656,687 of record OW203983.1, on the reverse strand, counting down.
TGCTGCCATAAGCGATCCCGATAAAATAAAAAAAAAGCGTTCACAATCCACATAATGAGATTTCTGATATTGTGAACACTCTTTCACAGTGTTATCGCGCACATTCTACCAAAATAAAAACAGAAAATATTACTAACGAAATAAGCGATTGTGCGCACGAGGGCAGCACGTATCGTTTTGATTTAATTATCGGTTTTACGGGTTAAGCTATGTACATCAATTCATTAGTTAACATCAGATCTAGTCAAAAATCTTTCCTATAAAGAACCTCAAAAGATTCTCTTTTTGGCAGATCCGTCAAAGAATGCAGCTTCAAGTGAACAGCCTCCAAGAAAACTTTGAGCTCTCCGAGATTCGGCTACGGAACCTGCAACGCAAGCTCGCGTCTTTGAATAACAGTTACTCTGTGATCCTGGCCGATGGTGATGAGGTAGCCACTTGCAAAATTGTTAGCCCTTGACGGTTTCTAGATAACTTTTAATGATTGTACGAGAGAATTCAATGAGTCGTTATTTTATTTTATTACAGTTTTATTGGCGTTCGTTATTATGTTCGTTTTGTTTGCTTTTTACAGTCGGTACCTTGGACTGGTTCTGCTCTGAATTGGCCTAGAACTTTAGTTGGCTTGAAACAAATCTATGTTACCAATTAAAACCCTGTCTGATAAACGATATTCTGCTAAGGAGGGATTTTGCCGACGAAATGTATATAACTAGCGAGCGGTCGCCCCGCAGCTTGCATGGATCTCGTTTCAACTTGGTAGTCATCTTGGCCAAAGGAAACTCGGACAAATTTATTTTATAGTTTTATACGAACTATTATTATAGCATTTGGATTCAGTCCTGTCTCAGACTGACTGTACTATGTATGTAAGGTAGAGTGAACAGCCTCCAAAAAAATGTATTTAATCGAAAGATGGCGGCTACTTGGAGATGACTACCAAGTCGAAACGAGATCCACGCAAGCACATGTCGTCGGCACATCGTAGAATTGGGCAAATCGTGATCTGCCTGGGCAAATCATATTTCTGTTAAAACCAAGAGGATCGCCTCGCTCCGCTCGTCGTCGCACCTATTTATGACTTTTGGTGAAAGATTTTCGTTTTTAGATTATATATGTATGTATGTATATGGCATGGGCAGATAGTAAAGTATGAAGCCGAAAATGTTTTTTCCAAAAGTCACAAATAGATGCGACAACGAGCGCAGCGAGGAGGAGCGTGTTCAGTTTACATGCAAATGTAACTAGTAACTATGTAACTACTTTTAACAGAAATATGATCCCAGGCTTATCATGATATTGATATGCCCAATTCTACGATGTGCAGATGACTTGGACGAATGGCAGATGATAACATATATGGAATTCAGCACAAGTATTCCAGAAAAGAGGTCTTGTGAGAAATACTGACTGAGTTTGGGTAATTTATTAAAGTTTTATACGGGAGTTTAGTTTTAATTAGAATAGTACCATAAAAGAGGATTACATATAGATACTACACTAGTGAAGCCAGCACTCATTTTCATTTTCCTTCAAATTTTTCTTTATTGAAGAAAACCAACAGCCTTGATTAATACATAATGGAAAAAATACAACTAGGCATCACATTGGCCAGTGGACTTACAACAAAGCACTGAAATATTTTACTATGTAAACAACATAAAATGATAATTGACTTCTCTTGTCGTATATTTGATTAAATATATTATATATATATATGTATATACTCGTATATATATACGAAAACACAAAATATAATCACAGGTTGTAAAATATATTTCGACCACTAGTTGTGGTCGGCATCAGTTACATGGATATTAATTAGTATTTACAATGATATAGATATAAAAGGTAAAAATTATAAATTATAAATTACAGGTAGCTAAAAGTATGATATTGAATATTTTATTTTTATAATGATGACAGCTAAAGTGATGGATAGGGAATTGAAAAGGTCTTAACATGAAGAAGTTTGCATTGTTTCTTGTGTTGACTCCTCGTAGATATCAATGCTGCTTGTTCAGACCCGGACCGTAGTGGGCACCAAGTGACCAAATATATGATCCTTCCCATGTCCGTAGTTGAGTCTCTGTCAGTGGAGGTGAAAATGATTTGATGATTCGTGCGGTGAAGCAATTATTGAATGGATGGCTATGAAGTCGAGCGTGGGTGGGGATTGGCAGAGTGATTGTTTGTAATAGAGTCGCATGTGTGTCGGTGTTGATTGATTCGGATGTGGAGAGCGTTTTTTGTTTCGCCGATGTAGAATGCAGGACAGTGCCTGCATTCTAGTATGGTTAGTTAGGTTGTGCATGGTAAGTGTTTCTGGTGTGGTGTGTGTTGATGGCTGTGGCTGTGTTAATAATTGCGCATGTTTTGCATCGCGGCCGTTAGCATGCTGAAGTGCCAGGAGATGTGTATGTGTTTTGAGAAGGGATGCTTTTTGTGTGAGTGAGTAGAGGTTTGTTGATAATACTAGGACAAAGTGAATATTGTAGTTTTAAGATAAAATTAACAAATTATAGTTTAGATATTGCTTTAAGAGCATTTATTTTGAAACATTGGTGGCTTAGGGCGAACAAGTCTAAATCTTGTAAGTTATTATTATAAAATTGTAAGCTGCGCCTGAAATTTGTACCAGCAAATTTAACATAAAACAGGTTACCAGAACGCAAGTAGGACTTAAAAGGGACCTTAAATAGAACTTTTTCAAGTAGTGTAGGTGAGTCAACTAGGTTATTGACAAGTTTCAACAAAAACGAGACATCAAGTAATAATCGTCGGTGCTGTAAAGATGGCAAGTTATCCCGCTGAGCACTTTCATCATAATCTTTAAAGAAATGTACAGTACGATAGTCCAGAATTTTATAATAAGTAATGTGCACTTTATACATAGGACTCCAAACAATGCAAACAAATTCAAGGACACTACGAAAGTACGCGAAATAAAGCATTTTATATTTCATTATCCTTTTAAAACCTTTACCCAAACGAAGAATCATGCCAAGATTTTTGAAAGCCTTAGTAACAATATGATTGATATGGGCACAGAAGTCCAGTTTGGAGTCCAAAATTACACCTTATTCTTTAATTTGAGATACTCGTTTAAGAATTTTACCGCATATCATATATTCATAATGAATTGTGTTAAGTTTCCGAGAAAATGATATCGTGTAGCATTTATATACATTTAGGAATAAAACATTGAGGTTACAAAAATCAATAAATTTATTTAAATTAGCTTGGAGCATGATACAATCGCTAGGCTTAGTCACTATTTGATGAAGTTTTACATCATCAGCGTAAAACAAGAAATCAGATGGGTCAATGAATTTGTCTAAATCGTTAAGGTAAAGGGAAAATAAGAAGGGACCCAAATGAGAACCTTGTGGGACTCCAGAACTAATAATTTGATAATTTGAGGTATATCCTTTAAGCGAGACTGCTTGCGAGCGGTTTTCTATATAAGGTTTGATCCAACGAAAGAGGTTACCGTTTATACTGATCTGGGAAAGCTTTTTTTAGAAAGGTAGAATGTTTAATTTTGTCAAAGGCTTTCGAGAAATCCGTATACATGGCATCTATCTGAAAACTATCATCCATTGCATTTAATACGTAGTCTTCAAACGCAATGAGATAAGTTTCTACACTACGCCCTTTTAAGAACCCATGTTGCTGGGGCAGCATGTGACGCGATAAAGTGAAAGTGATCTAATTAGTTATAAGTTTTTCAAATAATTTCCCAAACATTGAGAGTTTGGAGATACCGCGATACTTGGTAACATCATGTTTGTCGCCGCCCTTAAAAACTGGGATAAAAAGAGCGCGCTTCCATACAGTGGGAAAATGACCTTCATTTAAAGACTTAATAAATATGAGAGATAAGGGAGGAGATAGTTCATTTGTACATTTTTTAATAAATAATGGGTGTACACCGTCAGGGCCTGCCCCTTTAGAGATATTGACAAATAGATTTTATGTACAGTTGCTTCTTGAAAGAACGATTGGAGCTATTCTAAAGCTGGTAATTTAAAGTTAAGTGTCTGAACTGAAATTTGAAGTAAAATTAGGCTTCTTAGACGTATCCCCGACAGTAACACTTTCAAATCGTCTAAATTGCACCCTATTTGCGATGACCAGTGCAAATTGATAACATTCGAAACTATACCTGTCAGATTAGGTTGGGAGCTTCGATTGGACTCAATTTTGCAAATTTTACAGTACACGGACGTATTTGTGTCTTGTACGGAAAATTATTTACTTATGTTCTAGGCGAGTTGCCGTTAAATAAAAGTTTTATATTCGTTATTTAAATTGGGATTTTTGACATACGTAACCTAAACCCCCTTAAGGGTCCGTATAAGGTCAGATGCACAACTTCAAATTACCATTTCACGTTGTTTAATTTGGTCATTCGGTTTAATAAAAATAATATACTAGATAGCAGACTATAAGGCTGATCTAAACATTGTGAAAAGAACGCAAAAGATGTAAGTTCGCTATTTTCATGTTGTTGTAGTGTTAAAGGGCCTTTCTTAAATTATAAAGCCTTTAAATTTGTCTTCAAAATAATTGAACAATAACCCCGTCTAAACATTTTAGAATATTTTAGTAATTTCATCTAGAAGCCGACCTATTAAATAAAAATGCAGTTTTTCGTGAGCGCCTATTTGTTGGTGGTATATTTTAAATAGTTCAATATTACTCCTGCCACTAAACAAATAGCAATTTCTTACATTTAGCCATCGATATTGATGATGTCAAATATGTGGCATTTTATTATATGTTTTGTAGTGTTAAAGGGTCTTTCTTAAATTATATAGCCTTTAAATTTGTATTAAAAACCCCGTCTAAACATTTTATAATATTTTAATAATTCCATCTAGAAGCCGACTTATCAAATAATTATTCAGTCTTTCGTGAGCGCCTGTTTGTTGGTGGTAACAGCCACGGCTATTTTAAACTAAAAGAAAATGTCATGGAGTTAAGTTCTGATTGATGCAAAATGATGTGCTCAATCTGACTTTATATGCAGCCTTAATACTCATTATCGCTAAAGATCGCAGTCCAGATCGTGGGTTTCATCCGTCTGGCAGAGGTTACACAGAGAATTGACTTCTCCTTTATCTAGCCAATACGATTCGAAAACTGTTTCGACGAAGCAAAAGAGTGTAGGGCAAAACACGCGCAACAGACCCGGCTTAACTCGATTCACGCTATTTTAAAGTTATTCGATAGTCAACACACACTTAGCTCTCTAATGGACAGTTTTAAAAAATATTCTTTATTTATTTAAACGAAATAAAAGCGATGTCTTTAATTTGACCTTTAGTTAGGTCATCGCTACAGTATACATCTCCATAGGGATATTTTATTTTTTTGAACGCATCCTAAAGTCTCAAGGAGACGACTATTCAACCTAATAGGATGACTAAAATATCTATAATAATAAACGTTTATTTTAGATATTTTATTCCACATAGTATCCACGACTGTCATACTATCGGTTCCTTTTAGAAAAAGCTTAAAGAACACTACCTCTTACAATCTGAATAGGTAATTATTATATATATTTATGTTTACGTAGTTTATTACATACTATGTATATTTATAATATCTTATAGATTGTATTTATAGTAAGTTTTGATATAAATTTTTATTTTGTAATTAGCCTTATGGGTTCTTGTATAATTCTTTGTATGTTCTTCTTCTCTGTATGATTACTTCGTTTATGTTACATTTTCCTATTGTGATGGTTTTGCTGTCAGAAATCTCTGTTTAGAGATAAGCTCGCCAATGTGCATCTTTTTTCACCGTACCTAATATTGTTTATGTTTATATTTCCGTGTGTGTACAATAAAGAATAAATAATATTTCATCCATTTTGTTAGTAATATAAAATAACGAAAATCTTTATTATTGAAACGGCATACAGTCTTGCTGAGTAACTTAGAATTTAAGGGTAACTTTAAATGTTTAAATTTCCAAGTATTTTTCACAGGGATCATAAAAATATTAGTTAGCAGACCTAATCCTAAATATTTTATGATCCCGGATAGAAAAAGCCTTGGGAATTTAAGCATTTAAAGTTAACCTTACATTCTAAGTTACTCAGCGTGTCTGTGCCTAAATTGATCTATTTATTTCAAAAAGCAGAGAAAAATAGCACTTGCTGTTTAAAAGCCGACCGAATTGAGCCAGTTATCATGATAGTAGTTGCGAACTTCGTAAGGTATATCGACAAAGTGATTGTTGATTTTTGACTTTTGCGCGTATGTACAGGTATACCCATGTGGAAAATCAAACAACGTTGAAATTTATTATTCTATAGTTTTGGTTGAACGCGTGTTTAAGGGTTTTTCCTTAATTTAGGGATTTCACAAAGTAGCTCGACTTTTGCTAAGGCAAATAAAGGCCTTTTTTAAAATACTATTGTAGATAGCTTTGTGATTCAAGTTCTCGTCTTGCGTTTGTATAATTTTAATCACGGGTTTGTTATTTTTTATAGTCCCGTACCTGGAAATTTAAACAACGGAACCCTTAGAGTTTCATTTTGTTGTCCGTCTGTCAAGACCCTTTTGCTCAGGCCCCGTGTGAGATATCAAGTTGAAACTGATACATCCTATAGAACTCTACGGTCCTATAGAGCTGTAAAAAAATCAGGCTTCGGGCTCAACGCAAAAAAAGTTATTGCCATTTACATAATCAATTTCATACAAATTTGCTCGCCATGAAAACCTATAGGGCATTTCCGGTAGACTTGAAATTTTGTTCACAGATAGGTCTTATAGCACACGAATAGGGAAAAATCTGAAGTGGAATATGTTTGTTTGTCTTTAAAACGATATATACGGAACCCTCAGAGCCTGAGACATACTCGCACTTGGCCGGTTTCTTTTTCTTACTTTTTATTTGCATGTAGCTATATTCTACAATGTCCTTGCTCGCACCACTGCTACGTTTTAATGTCAATGTACAGGATAACCTTTATTACTATAATTACTTCTACGTCTTATTATATTACTGGTCTGATTGAGGGTACGTTTAAAAACTCAAACCCGATATATTTGTTTCACAAATAAAATCTCATTCAACACACCACACACTTCTGTACAACCATACACCAGTATTAAGGCTCTTTTGCAATCTTAAAATGGATTTGATATTAATAAAAATATGCTACAAGCTAAAAGGGTTCCATCAACTAAAAGCAAACCTTTTAGACAATTTCAATGAGAACGTGGAGTATTTCTTTCATTTCGTTTTGATTTACCCCTTTATCCAAAAAGCAATAAAATCTGCCAAGTCAGTTTTGTATGCAGTGTTTTAAAAAGTCTTACGGCTATATATTTTATGTGAGCAACGTAAGAAATATACTGATTTAACACTACTCTGCAAAAAAGGAATGTATATAAAAATAAAAATAAAACCACTTGAGCGACGGAAATAAATTATTGTACCAGTTTTAACAGGTATCATTTGCATTTTTTGTCCAATTGTAAATGTCCAATATAAATACATTTCCAATTTTATTAGCAATCGAGTGATCATACTCCTTGGGGACAGGGGATCCAAATGTGATTACAGGTGAGTGGAGAGAGCCCGCCTCCCTACCGGCCACCCTTCCTTTATTCTTATAAGACTTTCTTGCAATTTTACAGCAGTCTTAATTAAATTTTATAGGAGAAATAAAAGATCGAAATGCGCTCAAACACATATATTTCTGTTTGACTTTTTAAATTATATTTTTGGGTGCTCCATTTTTTTTCTTTGTATTATATTTAAATTATAAATTAATACTAAATACTTATAGGACTCGCGAAACGCGCACAGCCTCCGTTAATGGGCAATGGGAGCTCCGTGCACCTTCGGGGCCCGGGCAATGAGCTCGGCAGAATAAATAATATAATAGGTAGGTACATATAAAAAGGATTTCTACGAACAAATACTTAGGTACCATTTGATGGTTTTCACACTCTCACACACGCCTCAAACATGTCGACAACAGTCTTATATCTACAAATATCACTAGCTATACAGAAAGCGGCAGAGCCGCGTGCACTGAACGGATGATGTGTTGTACGAGATTTACTCAAAGTTGCAGCCCTTGAGCTTCTTGACGGCGTTAGTCAGGTGCAGCATCTCAGTGTTCATCTGTGAGATGAGAGTCTCCAACTGCTCAACCGAGTCTAGGACTTCCACGCGCTCCGTGTGAGGGTTGAAGCGCACTTCGAAAGGTCGGGACATGGTTGAGACCCAGCGTCTGCAGACAAACAATCATTGAGTTAGGCTTATTCATACATGAAAGGTACTACTGCTAAAATTCACGATATTATACTAATAATTTACCTGAATTTGTCTTTGGCATCTTCGAAACTTTCAGCTACGTAATAGATAGGCTGGTATTCCTGGTCCTGGTAGGGTTGGACAGAGGTGGAAGCGGGCTCGAAGGGTCTCAATTCAGGCTTGTCACTAAGAGCATGTAGCAGTTCACCAATGGAAGAGAGGAGAGCGGCTCCATATGCCTTAAGTTGCTGGTTCTCCTTGCAAAGACCGAACTCAACCGTGAACCAGTAGACCTGTAAGAAAAACGGAATTAACGGTATTTGGTGTTAATGCTGTAAGTTGCACTGACCGCAGGATGTACAGATAAAGAAATTTCGCACACCAAACAGGCCCGTTTTCGCTTTAGCGTAATGTAAAGGACAACATTGTTTGTATCTAGTGTATGTGTAATACTCATAATTGGACTTACGGTAGACAGTTTTTCGATCTCGGCATCTGAAGCCCCCAATGAGGCAAGTCCGATCTCCTGAGAAAATTGAGCGAAGCTGGAATCGGCTAGGAGCGGAATGTGTCCAAGAAGCTCATGTATGCAGTCACTGTAAATAAATAACTCTAATATACGACATGCTAATTAGAATAGAACAGGAAAACAAGAACTTGAAATCTTTCTTTTTTAAATTTTGCGTTAAAATTGCGTGTATATACGAGCACCTAAAACAATACTCGTGTTCCATACAAATATGCTTAGTTTTTATGTAAATTAAACTAAACTGATAAGGTGTTTCCAAATCGTGGTATAAAAGTCAATTTTAGTGCCGTATATTCTACTGCGAATTGAATTACCCTTGAAGTCTGACATTGAACTTGAAAGCTAGTTATAGGGAAGTCCATCGTAAACTAATTTAAATGTTCTAGAGAATTGCCCTTGAAGTCTGACGTTGAACTTGAAAGCTAGTTATAGGGAAGTCCATCGTAAATTAATTTCCATGTTCTAGAGGATATAACCCAAACTGGTTTATTATTGCTCAGAGCTTCGAAAATGTATTTTAAACTACATCAAAGGCAGGTGAGCGAGCAGGACTGTAAGTTGTGAGAGAGGCTCTTAATTGAATGGACGTTGCCATTGGCGTCCAGTTTTTGCTGAATAGCACCACGTCCTACATAACCGAGTTAAAACGAGGTGGTAACAACGTTATAGTTCCATCAGCGGAACGGAGGAACTACGCGCCTTTGTAAATATTCCGAACGAAACTTCCGCGTAAAAATTTGCATGACAGCTTACTGGCTTTATGGGATCAAGACAAGTAACAAATATTATACCAATCTACATTTTAATGTGCCTTAGATCAATTAACACGGCTACTGACTGACAAGGTCACGTTGTATAACACATTTCCGTGAAAAAGGTTTGTCAAGGTGACTTGGTTTTAAAAATAGGTAATAATTTTGGTAATAATTTATAGAAAATATAGAAGTTTTTATTAAAAAAGTAAAATTCCAGGGTAAAAATTTACGGTTGCGATTTGGTAGGCAATTGGCAGAATAAAGTTTACATACCTGTAGAGCATATTATATGCAATAAATAAAGTTCTAGTTAAAGGTTTTTTTTTCTACAGGTATAAAATAGTAAGACATAGTAAAAAACTGAAAATATGAACTTACGGCTCAGGGGTGTGGAAGGGAGAGTTGTTGTGTCGCACGTATTGGGTGGACTGGAAGACGCGGAAAGCCAACGAAGCTAAGAAGTCGCGGGCTGTAAGCAATCCAGCAGCCGGGCGAAGAGTAAAGCCGGTGTGCTTGCGTAGGAAGTTGCTCACTTCCTCCAGCTGAGGAATGCGGTGCGGAACGAAGATATCATCCGCTTGGAGTTTTGAGAACGCAGCCTTGTATTCACGGCATGCGTGCTTGGGCATTAGATCCAGCACAGTGTTGAACACTCGCATCCAGGTACCGTTCTCAGTTTCGGTGTATTCGATGATGGGGATTGGATCTCCGTATTTGTACCCGAAAGCGATCTCGGCGATCGTCTTTCTACGGGCCCTGTACTCTTTATCAGCGAATCCAGGGTGGTTCATGTCGAGCTCAGGCTCGTATTTGGTCATAAGATGGTTGCAGTTGTCGAGGTCAGAAGCGTGACGTGGGAACCACGGGGTCTTGTTAGAGATGTTGTTGTCAGAGATGAGGTTGACACCAACGAAGGATGTGGATTGTCTCAGAGATCGAATTAGTTGCAGAAGGTTAATGCGGGACATGCTGACTTTGACGAGAGCATCGAACTGGTGGCCGCTGGCTTGAGAGGGACGGGTCTCGAGATGCTGCACGCAACCCTTGTAGTTGTCGATAGTCTTAAGAATGCGCGCGAGTGAGCCCATTCCATCACGCATGCGTAGCAAGAGGGCGGCTTGTTGGATTGCCTGTTCCGCTTCAGATGACTCACTTGCGGCGTTCTGCAAGATCACCTCTTCTTCGGTCAAGGTGTAATCTGTAACAAAACATTGACATTCTGATTCCTTATGATCAATGTAGTTTTAAGTAAATCCACACTAATAACTGTTCATGTTAATGATTGATGATTCACTCTGGTTGCGTGTAAACAATACATCTATTACTAACCTTCATCTGCCTTTCCTGCATCGTCACCAATATCAGCATCAGCTACAATGAAAAACAAAAACAAAAAAATAAAAAAAAAATAAATAAACAAAACAAACGTGACAATAACAAGCAATCATAATTAATTTACCGAGTTGACCGTTCTTGGTTTCGTCCTGGTGAGTGCCATCTTCAACGGTTGGCATATTTCCGCCGGTACCAAATTGGACGTCATCTTGGATAAGTTCAGAATCCAAGCCAGAGTCTAAATAAAAAAAGAAAAGTAACAGAATAAAAAAAAAGAAAACGAAATTAATAATAAAACGCAAGAATTGAAAAAATAAAAAATCCCTCCGTATCAATATCGGTTCGGTCAGAATTTTGGTGGAGACCAGAAGAGAAGCTGGTACGTACCATTGGCACGGGCACGAGCCTCCTCAAGAACGCTTTGTTTGGTCTGTTTGACTACCAGTGTTTCGAAACGAGCGTCGTCCACGAGAGAACGGCGTCTGGATGGATATCCATTCTGTGAACAAAAACATTTTCATTATTCCACCATAATGTACGTTTTATGCTTTCTATAATGGTTTTTATTAACTTAGGATAGTTATTAATAAAAAATAAAAACAAGAAACTGCTTATACTCGATTTATTTTGGCCCACTGTATGGGGTTGTCATCAGTCGTCTTTCTTCTATTAGACTGATGACGTCCACATACCGTGGGTATATAATATATGTCGAATATAACCATATATATCAAGTTTAATGTTTTAGTATTCTTTTTAAATTATTAGAATCATAGAAACTGGTATGCCGAAGAATTATTTATTAAGGATTATTTGCCATTATACATTATTTATTATTGCGATTGACCGAGGAAACGAAGAAAAACATTGTCACTGATTTATTGTTAATTAGAAATTATCTGTACAATGTTATCTATGATGTTAGTAAAATTCAAATAGGATTCGAAAATACCACCATCCTATCCCTATATTTTTATTCTAAACATGACTCAACTAACAATCAAGGTGCCCCGTAAAATGTACCCGCACGTACAATAGATCCACCTTTCCGGGGGCTGAACAAAAGGGAGCGGTATCTAAAAATAACTTCATCTTCTAAATCCTTATAAATATAAAGCGGTCACATTCCGCTATATTTCATGTGCGAGTAGGAATTGCTTTTACGAAGTTCTTAAGCTTATTTCCTCGGTGTGGCTGGGGAGAGGGCGGGGTAAAGTGCTGCCATTACGCCATGACGGAAACAGCATCTCGCGATAGAAATTCACAAAGGAGAACGACTTGCCCTGTTTCTAGCCCACTGGTCCCGGATGTCGCCAATTACATAGAGCCCGCAGCACTTGTTGTCCTTCCAATTCTTAAACTTTATCTTACTAGACAAAGAAATACACCACTTAAACTTGACTGAAATGTAGTTCAAGAATTCAAGACCTTCGACAATCGCAACCAATTTAATTGTAAATTGAACACATTTTTATGACTGTGGTGACTCTGAAAGTTTTCGTGGCTGGTATTATATAATGGTATTTTTTTTGAGATGAATAACTAAAGTTTATTGCGGGGTTGTCATCGGTCCTTCTAGTATGAATTTTCCTCGTGAAAAACTGACATTGTCAAGTGGCTGTGACACTTGACTTGAGACTTGCGCGGGCGTCGTTCCGAGACGAAAAATTTTCCACTAGAGCGGCTTCACCACGCTAACTGTGTCAAGGGTTGCGCTAATCACTCGCGATTGTTACTGGACCCTGAAATGCAGGCTTTTATGTAGTTATGTTGCATAAAATTCTTTCTTCTTTTGTTTGGCGAACCGAAGCCGCATTATCATTGACTTTTATAATAACAAACTAAATGCATCCGTATTACATAAATAAATACGAAATCAACCGGTGATCAATATTTACAAAGCAACATTCTCAGTTTCGCATATAATAACGAGTACATGTTCATGAACCGGCGTCGAGATCACGGAAACGAATGTTGTCGGTGTCATTGTTGGGTTTTAAAGGTTCAGCTAACTGGAGCAGGATTCGGAATCCGGTTGATAGCCTTGGTTGAGTGGCCACTCAGCCACTCGACCGTTCCAATCGGCGGGGCGTAATTAAACGCACCACGAGGACGCCGGTCGCCACCTGCCCCGCCGACGCCGACGCCGCCACCACGCCGACACGCCGCTGTCGTACTCCTTTGATTGATCATCATACTCTCTGCCAGAGTGTTGCTATCAATTAATTTATCAAACGCACCGACACTTTTCGTCCTCAGCCGTATTATTTTGCCACTTAACCCTAACTCGTTTGCCATGTCGGTGTCAGATGGACGTCATAAATGAAATGAAATAATATGTATATTTGCGAATTATTCATCAATTATTTCGTAACCGAACGATGAGATTTATCTAGAATTTTGGATTAGCGTGTAACCTTTAGGGGATTATGATTTTTTTTTAATTACACCGAGTAACTTTTTGTGTAGACTGCTCGCCATTTGACCGCGAAGAACCTCGCACGGTCAAGATCGCAGCTTGCGGCCTCGAATTAGGTGTAAAATAACTAAACACGGTTTGAATGTTGCGTGCGGGTAACTTATTAATTATCCGCAAATAAGTGTTTAACCAGAATGAGGTCGTCTCAGCAAGGAGTTTTTTTTTTTTCATCCTTTTGTTTGAAGCTCAGCACATCGCGAAGAATCAGTATTTCCTGTTTATTTTTGTTACAATTCATAATTAACTGATATTAAAAATATATATATTATAAGTAGATATATCCATGGATAGAAAAAAAAAACTGTAAAATTTTCTGTTATTAATTTTAATTATTTTGCTTGAAATTTTCATACGCAGTTTTTTTAGGGCTGTCATTGTTTTCATTTTTTCAACATAGTTTTACGAGCTACAGTAACAAGTCTTTTTCACTTCTCATTGTAAATAAACAGAATTTTATTGTTCTGAACCCTGCGGTGATTAAAGTCAGGTGTTTTATTTATAGTATTTGTTTGATTCTAATGAGCGTACAGGCTTCGTCAGTAAACGTACCACCTGCGGGCATTCTGACCTTCGATTGTTAAGGAAATACAATCGTTCAGTATCTTATTATTACAGACATGATAATTATGACATTAGAACTACTCGAATATATTCAGAACGTTATCGCAAAGCAGTGAACATACAAATATCGCAACGCAATATAATCGCAAGAGGAAAAAATTCGCTAAAAGCTCAGATAATGAAGATTTCAAAAACAAACAACGACGACTACCGTTACGCATGAGCGGTAGCTATTATAAAGTCTCGTTGATAATAATAATGAATCTAATTATAAGCGGAATTTTTCTGCAGCGAACAATCACGCCATATTAGACGTGTACCGAGCTGTCTTTACATCATAATGCGCTAGTTTCGTCGGAGAATCTTTGTCAACAATGCCTTCTTATTTAATTCGACGTAATTTTTGTTTTCTGTTTATTACGCAAGATGTCACACGGTAAGAAAGTATATTGTCGCGACACTTCGCGCGTAATTATGATTGCAGGCGGAATGACACATTAAAAGGGGTAATCGTCCGACGACCATCAAAAGCTTGAGTCGACGCGCCAGTAAGTATATACTCGTGCTTTTATTGTAAGCGCATAACGGAACGTGGTGAAAACATTTTTCATCTTCATAATGAGATAATGCGACGGCATATAAAAATAATACTTTCACGCTGCTTCACGGGGAAGTTTTACTTTTTGATAGCTATCGAGTAGTTTTAGGACCTATTTGTTCATAAGTACAATTACTCGGCTGGTTGAGCTCAAATCGCATAATCAGGATTTCAGGAATATACCTATTGGCAGTTACGTCTGTGGTGTGTTGTTAAATAAATTTACTTTAAAAACTTCAAAAGTACATAATTTAGAGTGCATTCAAAATAGAAAAATCTATTAAAAATCGAATCACTGTCAATATATTATTTACATATTTGTTAGCTAGAAACGGTTACGTGTAAGTAAAATATATCGTCACGACATGAATCCCCGAGAAGTGTCAGAGGTGTTCCAAATGTGAACGTGTAAATAAACATAATATCTACATTTTAAACCGTAATCGAGAAGGATACCCTTAATTGATCGACAGCTCATTTTACATTGGGTCGTTAAAATCCAATCTCAATTAAAAACTTAGCCTGTGATAGGTCATTTAAATCCTATTTTATAGCATATCGGAATATAAAGACGTAACGTCCGTCCGTTTTGTTTTGTCCATTGTTTACATACAAGGCCGATGGTGATTGGAGAAGTGGCATCTAGGTGACGGTGATTAGACGAGATGAGGTGTAATAAGCTGCTGGTACCATCTGAGGTCACCATAATTGTTGGAATAGGCCTTCGATTGTTTCTTGGGGGTATGGGGACACCGTGTAATGTATTATGGACAAAATAAGTAATTAATGTGGCTATTTATTAATCTTCTTTAGATGCCAGCGATAAATTGATGTAGACAAGTTTTCAAGCCCACTAGGTGTGTACTTGACTGTGAAGTTAGCTGATTATTGCATTTAGGTAAACTTGGTTTGAGGAAAATTGCTTTATATATAGAAATATATAGTACTTGCTCAAGGGCCTAAAAGTTAAAATAAAATATCTTGGTCATAGTTTTGAACTTTTTAAGGAGCATCGGCATTTGGTTTGGCCAATCATTAATATTACACTTGTCTTTACGCAATTAATATTTGAACTCTTGCTGGCAGGGTGAACTGGTGCTAACTCAGTAACATATTTTAACTGTTTATTATTTTAATGTGCCGATTTGAGTAATGCGTCAACGATCTGTTTTAACACACAAATTAAGGGTTTAAAGTAATAATTATAAATTTACTAATAAAATTAACATTTAGTTTTATACTTACAAAACACAACAATAATAACAATTTAAAGTATTTTCCCACTTTGGGGCCGGCATCAGTCGACTGATAATATATCGAAATATATCTCGAAAATACTTAAAATCGTCATTATTGTTGTTCTAATAAGAATAAAAGCTTATTATAGCCAAATATAAATATTAATTTCATAACAATTAACGGAAATACTAGTACCTGACAAGGAGCAGGTCATAGACATAATAATTTATGTTACATGTTTTACAAACACTTTCGTGTTTAAGCATATATGTTTGTGTTTTTTTTTTATGAATGTAATATGATGTAAACAAAGGCGGTTTATGACAAAAAATTGTAACAACAATGATAAAGCTGTTAACTAGTTAGTTCGTCTGTCTTGTTTATGTATTAACTAGGCTTAACATTATGTTGAGATTTATGAAAAAAGTGTATCATGACATTTTTGTTAACAATTATTATCAGAATTTATGTTAGTCTTTTCAGAAGGGTGTCAATTTAAATGGGGGAATTATAATTGAGAGTATTAGTTAGTTATTGGTATTATTTCAGGTAACCTTTACTGTGTGAGGTTAGTCAAAACAACTAACAAATGCCTGAAAAAAGTTTGTTGCCACGGTCGATCACCTTAAATTCATGTCTAATGCTAATATGTAAATAAATCCCACTGGTAAATATTTTTTACTCCATATATCAATATGAAATTTAAAATGCACTTTGGGTTTGATTTTGGGATAAAACTGAGTTACACTGAGTTTAAAATAAAAACGGTGATCGGGCACAAAAACTTTTTGTCGAACTTTTGTTTATCGTGTATCGTAAGTAATCCAGAGTCCAGCAAGCAGGCCAGAGGAGCCCAGCTGGCCTCCTGGCCTGCCGCTGGAGGCCCGGCTCCTCACCTCGATGGAGTATGACTTCTTGATGGCGAACATCTCACGGTTCTTCTGGGCAGCTGCGACGGCCATTTTCTCACGACACTCCACTGGTTTTTCAGATGCCTGAACACGGAGGATCACTGCGCGTTAGCTAGCGTACGTCTGCGGGAGCTTTGCGTCTCGACCACGGGCTTTCTGCCTGTCTGTCTACGACTCGAGCTGTCGTATTACAGTAGCTAACTAACTTTGCGATTGCAAACAAACCAATGCATGATGATGGTTCGTAAGAACAGTTTAAATAGTATTGGGCGCGCCTCCCACCCCGCGCCGCCTTTCGTCGCGCGTGCGTCACGGAGACCCGCAGGCCGCGGGCTTTCCAGCCTTCCAGATCAAGCGGCTGCCCACTGGCATTGTCACCACTGACACACTCCTTACTTCCAACTCGATCACTTTGCTTTGTTTACGGAATCCAATGCCTCGTGATTGTTCTCAAAATTATTGTTTTTTGGTAAAAATAGGTTATTGTAAAATTTTATTACGGTTTTGTGAGACATGTTAAAAAAAAGAAAAAACTGATTTTAAAATAACTCGCGTCCGTTGGAAGAAATATTTAATTTAATTAGCAATATTTATTGTCACCCAAATTGTATTTTCAGAAGTTTTACTTTTTGTTTATAGTTTTAAATTACTGTGGGCAAAAGAATTGTAATTTTGTTCCAAATTTCTAGTCTAACAAGAGCTATGAGATTATAAGGTACATATAAACAAAGAGAAAACGAAATTCCTAATCGTTCTTTTCTACCCTTTATGTACGGTACCCTTAGAACAAAGTTTATTAAGGCGATATGCGAAAAAAATACGGGTGTTTCTTCTCTATGTATTTCATGAAATACACGGAATATTTTAATAAATTTCTGGTATATGCATTTTGACTATATAATCTAGGGTTTTGAAATTGGAAAACATGTTTGAATAAATTTTCCTCGATAGAAATAATTGTTGAAATGTGGTCTTCAAACACACTTTTTCTCCTCGTTTGACGAATAGGAACCATATATAGAACTCAAACATATTTTTTTAGTGTGTTTCAACAATATCTAGAGATTTGATATTTGAAATTTTGCTAGCTATTTTAGTTTTTTTTATAAAAATATAATACCAACTTTTTTCCCTTTTGCCCTGAATCCACCCCTCTCGCACTGCGCGATTTTTCGCTTGGAGTGACAGTGACAAAAATAAAATTCGCATAGCCTCTTAAATTGCGAGTTCGAATCGCACAAGGTCATTTCATAATTATTTCTGCGTTCAAGGCCTGCAATTTAATAAATATTACCTAATTTTTTTTAAATACATTTCCTTAGAACGGCATTCTCTGCTTAAATCTCCAGCCCCCCTATTCTGTATCTTTAGTTGCCAACTGCACGAGGTGCCTATCATCAAAAACATAGCTAAAAACTGAAATTTCAAAATTGCATTTAGTGGGTATTGAACTATTAACAATCTGTGTCGTCACTTCAAGTGCGAAAATATCCTTAGGACATCGGAATTCGATAGTATATCTATGTTTTTGATGATAGACACCCATTCCAGAAGGCAACTAGAGATACACAATAGGCCCGCAGGAGTGAGTATTGTGTGTATTTAGCACGAGAAAACATTTTTAAATAATACGCTGAATTTGTATGTCACGAATTAAAAATAATCAATGAATATTATTGTAGTTATATTAACCCCGGTTTCTGAAAGGCCAATCAATGTTAACAGTATATTAAAAAATAATTATCTGCGGATTAAGCCAGAAAAAGTGGGAATTTTACATTGAAATCAAAAATTTACTGAGTTAATTATTGATTCATGACTATTCAGACTCCATATATGCTTTATTTGCACCGTTATTTGCGGTTAAAGTTTTTTTAATCTACTGTTAACTTTGATTGGACTTTCAGAAACCGGGGGTTAGTCTCTTATTTGTAGTTGTAAACATTATATATTAATAACAAAATCAAATTTTTATATTTTTCGAAATATTTCGACCTCTTCAATGAGGCCATCATTAGTCTACTGAAGAGATCGAAATACTTCGAAAAATATTAAAACGGCTTCTGATATTAATATATAATGCTTACAACTAGGAATTAAAAAATACGACATTATTCATATACCCGTAGAAATAAGAGTAAGCCTACGTCACGTTGGAACTTAACAAAATTAATTCGTTGAAACGTGAGGGACTGTAACTTGCATTTCACAGTTCACACTCAGCAACATTTCTGACACCCCCTCTGGTATTCATGTCGTGACAATATATATATTATATAATCTCAAGATATATTTAGTAAAGTATACATTTAATATAAGCTGTACAAAACTAATATTTTAGACCAATTTACTTCAAGTCTAATATGGCTAATTTTTTTGAAGCATATTAAATGCTTTTCACGACTTCACCGAAGAAATAAAATAGTTGATATGAGAGGTTATATAATGTTTATGTTAACAGAAATGTCTATGTCTATGTTGGTTCTCCGTATTTGTAACAAAACATTAAGAAATAATTAACTTTTAGCTAAGAGCAATGTAAACCAATAGTTTGCTATATGAATAAACAATTTTTAATTATATTACAATAGCTATAAAAGAATTGGCTTTTCCATAGTCATTAGCTAAATGTTTTATTTCAGCCATTATAATAATTTCTTAATATTTTGTTACAAATGCAGAAAATCGACCCTTATATAAATTTTATTTCCCAAGTTGAGACCTTTTTTTGCACTTCACACAACGCAATTTACCCGGTTGCATTTCTGAAACTATGTTATGTGACACCCCCTTCACTCCCAAATCCTTCTCGCGGTTAGTGATGTGAAATTGCCTCTCCTTGCCTCACAGCATAAAGTTGTGAAAAGCAATTTGTGTGCTATCAGGGGCTATTCTACGATTGAAATGCATTTATAGAGGTATATAATCAAAAGCAGCTAGTTGCATGTTTTTTTTAAATTGAATAATACCTCTAAATTAAACTACAATTAAAATCTTTAGAATCTGCATGATCATCCATTTAAAACTGGTGTCACTTTCGGTATTGCTGCTGAACATGCTCATTTTTGACGGTTCTGAAACACAAGGGCTGCCATCCGTCCGGGTTTCCCCGGATTTGTCCTAGTTTGGAGGGCGTCCGGGGGCCGTCCGGGGGAGGATTTGGATCAAAATCCGGGTAAAACCCGGACACTTTATGTGTCAGATTAATTAATTAACCACAATTAATTGAAGGATAATCAATAAATAAAAACAAATCTAAGAAAAAATTCATTCGTACGTAAACCGCATCGAAGGCAATCCCAGAGCGGCAATAAATATATTTATTGTTTAATAAATAACTAACGTGGAATAAAAAATGTTTAATGAAAACTTTTTTTGTAAGAATATTTTTTACGGATGTCCGGGGGAAAACCTCAATTTCACCTAAATGTCCGGGGTTGATGGATAGATGATGGCAGCCCAATGCACACTGATCTCTAAGTAGGATTTTCTACACTATTTCTTAGTAAACATAGAACATAACAACAGTGTGAGTCACATTGCAAAACTCGCACGATGATAATCATCACAGATATGTATATTCTTTGTAGTGACAATACTGCTTCAGGGTTCCATGGAAACACATAAAGGTTTATTTCTTTATCCATTAGTTTGTCTGATTAGTTTAGTAAACTTGTTTAACTTCACCATATAAAATCGTTAATTTGGCTGGATTGTATTAAGTTTGACCTCGACAACTATCACCTGATTTAACGAAAGACTTAAATATATTTAATTTCCAACAATAATTATAAATATTATAAATATCAAATGTAAGCCTAATTTATTAAAGAAATATAATGGCGCATAAACATAAAATATTCAAGTTGGTTTAATGCCGTACATTTACATTTTAGAACTAAACTTAGACATTAAAAATAACCGACTAATCGAGCTCAAATCAAAGAAGGTAATACAATTATTTTAAAGTACCTTTTGTTTAATGACCTGTAGTTTTCATAAAATTTGGTTATGCGAGTTAATGCGAGCGTATTGAACTGTAAAAATCTGCAAAATGGACTTTAGTATCACAATTTCATGTGACCTGTTTTGGTAATACCACCAAAATTAACTCGAGAAAATTGTAACTATCTAACGCATGTATTTCATTAGTTGCAAATTTTGGCAGGATTTATTGTTGGGTTTGTTGTTCTAATTTAGCAAAAAGTGGTTAACTTTTACCGAGATGTTATCTGGTTGCTAGCAAAATGGCAAGTAGCTTTCTTAGTATATCTTTTATCGAACTTTATGTAAAGGTGTGATACCGAAATAGGTGCAAGTTTGATTGCGGTTGATAATTATCGGAACCCGCAAAGAAAAGACTCAGTTCTAAGAGTTATGAGTTTCTCTGTAAACTGTGTCTGCTTTATCTAACTACCAAAAGGATAATTTATTTATACAAGCCGTACCAAAAGGAATATTTAACATTAATTTTAAAAAGGGAATTTATTTAACCATTTTTGTGTGGATGAGATCGGGAATAAAAAACCGACATACTTGGGGGAACTCGGGAAGCGCATTGCACTTTTTGTTTTATTTGACGATAATGCACTTACCCATTAGCGTTTTTATTCGTCTTTTTGTGTCTCATCAATCATCTTTAACTGAAGTGTGAATAATCTTAATCTTGAAATTACTGTTTTAAATAGATTAGAATATATAAATAAAAAAGTATTAATTTGTTTCGAAATATATTTCGACCAACCTGTGGTCGTCGTTAGTCGAAAGAGTAAATCAAATTTTTAATTTCTTTTCTTAGAATTACTGATATATTAAACCACAAAAAATCACAATATACAAAGTGTTAACATGAAGTTGCGGAAGCCGGACACTGGCGAAATTTTACAACGGAGCCAACCCCCGAATCGCGAAAAAAAAATCAGCTGTTCCATAGAAAAATTACAAAGCTACCCGACCAAAATGACAGAATTTTTCACCAGTTTTCGTCTTCCAGTACTTTGTATATTTCCGTTTTTACTTTTACATACATACAAATCCACCAATTTACCCACACACAAAAAAAGCGGCTATAGCTCAGGAGACGCCGGTTGAGCATGCACCAATGAGATTTCTGGAATCTATGTCAATAGTATTTAATACTTATCACTTGCTGAACGGTGAAGGAGAACATCGTGACAAAACCTGCATGCCCTAAAAAGCGTGTATTTTTGCCCGAAGAACGGCGATAGGGCTCACCACAGATCATGTTGGGACGGGCGTGTGAACTGTGTGAATATCTCGATCGATCGATGTATAAGTATAACCTCACATTACACTCAGATTTCGTGCTTTGTACATGTTCAGATTACTACAGACCTGTTTGCTATACCTGTACATACCCTTTCTCTCTCTTCCGTCACTATCCCACTAAGGCTCTCTCTCATCACACATCCTCTCTCACATTAATACACACTCAATCACGTTCAATTAATTTATGAACCAAAACAAAAAATAATTTTTTTACGTTCGACTGATGACGGCCCCATACCGAGGGCCGAAATATATCGAGTTATAATTTTTTTAATTGTTTTAATAATAGTACTAATCAAAAACAAAAAATAAAGTATTTTAAAGTTAAAGCATAGCCTAATATAAATTTCAATTTTTGTCATCTTTTGATACAACTGACACTAAATACTTACTAATATGCCTACATAATGTTTTATTCATGTTTATTTAAACACATTATATTTATATATATTTATACATAAAACCAGCTTTAAATTATTTAATTATGCATTTTTTTAGTTAAATTAATAAATAATACAACATACTTTTATCTTGGATATTTTTTCCAAGATGTCTTGTGCCTACTTTGATTTACTCAGTTATGTAATACATTACGGTAATGGTAACGCTACATGGTATGCAATGCCAACATAATATGGCCCCTTTTTACACTAGAACGACAAGCACAACACTATGCTGGCAGAGAATATAAAGTATGGTGCTGATGCTGGGCACGATATCGTTAAAGCACTTTAACATCTCGGCAATCGATATTTTTCATTCAAATGGGCTTGGTGTATCTAAGTTTGACTAAGGGGTCATCTCGGCCACATAAAACTCGGACGAGTGTCCGAGTTGACACCTTTCGATTAAATCAATTTTACTGGGGGCCAACTCGGCCTCACATACAAAGTACAGTCAATCTAAGAAAGTATTGGATCCAAATACCTACTATAAATCTTCGAATAAAACTATAAAAAAAAAATTAAAAGCAATATAGAGATAAGTGCCATATGCTTGAAACTTTGTTATACCTATTGGTGATTAGATTAATTACGGTTAGGTATATATTTTTGTGACATTGATTTTTATAATAATATACCTATTTAAATATTGATATTTTGTTTTATTTTGAAGCCACTTCGTTATTTGTCTTGAGAATTTAAATCATATTACATTTTCTAAGGACTTCTTGTGTTGACTGTACATAACTACCTCAAATTTTCACTGTCGGCCGAGTTGACCCCTATAAAATTGATTTAATCGGAAGGTGTCAACTCGGACACTCGTCCGAGTTTTATGTAGCCGAGATGACCCCTTAGTCATAAGTTTTTGTAACACGGGGATTTACAAACCATTTTCCTACAAATAAAAAATGTCTTCTTGAAAAATTATTACATCAGCTAATTGTGTTTGGGCAGTGCGGGCACGAGCGGCGGAAAACGGCTTCATTTTGTGAAATCGGGAACTTTCAGAGTTCTCGGGAAATCCCGCTGTGTAGCCTCCGCTGTAGGGTAAACGATCTCACTCAAATGACGCTAACTAGTTTTTATTGCCGTGTGCGTGAGTAAGTAGAGGTTGGAAATTATTGATATAGAAATAGAAATCGTTTATTACAGTAACTTAATCATATATAATATTACAGTGGTTGGGGTCACCATTTAAGTAAAGGTATACCTGTGATAGGAGACCCCGCTCTTACGTATCACTTTTTATACTTATAATATAAATAAAAAATTAAATAAACAAAAAATAAAGATAATGATTTAAAAAACAAATTCAGATAAAACTAAACATAATCTAATTTCCCACAACCCAATGAATCCTAATGTGGGGATTAGAGTTTATAAAAGACACACTTGTCAAACAATATAGAAATAGTGCATAAAATATTTTTGTATATCTTTTTGGTTGCAAGTAAACATATTTTTATTTTTATTTTATAAAACTAAATAAGACTAGCCTTACGTCATTTCTAGTACATTCTAAATAATATTTTCCTAGTAAACTAAAGTAAGGCGTGCGGCTGTATGTTGAGGTGAGTAAGGGATATGTCACAGGCAATGCACATAAAACGATATTCTATACAATACCGACGAGTTTTTACATCTTTTCCGTTCAATCTCCTGCTGCTAAAATAAAATAAAGTGCACTTTGTCAAATATGACCGTGTCAACGCGGCTTATTAAACCAAAAACAATTAATAATATGGATAAGTACTTACATTTAATTTTGATCTAAAAAGGCTTCCAAATAGTTACATTCGGTCGTCGTTTTTTTTTTGTCAATACCGAAACTTTGACAAAATTTGACTGACGAATTAAATCTTTTCAGACCAAAACCAAATGAGTAGTCAAATTTTCGTGATTGATTTTATCAAATGATGTTAGTATAAAACAAAATCATTGGTTTTGTTGTATAAAAGTATTTACCAAACTGTTGCACCACAGTGTGTTGCACACACCCATAATCGAAAGATCGATTATGACGAATCTCATACGTCACATGAAAACAAAGAAGTCTGGTCAAAGTCGTTGGGTCAACAAACTAATGCAGATGTATGCCAAATTGCCAAAAGTAAATATGTTTTTTATTATTTATAGAGTTCTACTGTCTCTTGACGGAAACGTTAATATCATAGCCTCGCCGTCTGTCTGTCTATCTGTTTGTCTGTCAGGGTCAAGAACGGCATCGTCAGGGCCCATTGAGCTATAACTAGCAATGAATGTGCAGAAAAGAAATACACTATAGCTCCGGGAAAAATAGGGCAACCTCTACGATGACGTCACATTTTGAAACGTAACACGGAATCCAAAATAACGTATCAGTAAATAAATATTTCTAAGAAAGTAAGAAGAGAGGCTTTTACAAATGTAATCATCTTTGTTTGTTCTTTTAAGAAAGCTCTAAAATGTTTTGGGTTGAACGAGTTCATGACAGTCAGCTGGTGAGGAAGAGACCGGTCGAACCAGCGGCTGAGTACAGTGATCTTGGGTCAACCGATGCGTCACTTGTGTTTACACCTGTATTTTCCTGTTTTACAATTTTAGCGTACAAACTGAGGTTTAACGCTGGTTTCTTTGAACCGGAGAAACCTATTACCAGCAGAGTTTGCGGGGAATACTTTTTTTCCCTCTAAACGAGTCGGTAATGTCTTCCTTATGAGGCATTTTGAAATTGATTATTAATTTTCAGGGAAATACCAATCGATGCTTCATTTAGTTTGGTAATGTCTGTCTGATCTATGCGCTACGTGACTGTGATTTAATGATTTCCTTAATGTCTTCAGTAATTGAATTCCTATTTAAGTAATAGGTATCTACAGATTTTCTTCTGTTTAATAATTAAAGGCTGAGAACAAAAGCAGTTAGTTAAATGCTAAGTCTTTTTTTTCTCTCGGTTTATTCAAGGCGCCTTCATTGACCTTTGTCTAGATATTATATAAAGCTATAATCAAACGCGTTATACTATCATGATGCTGATTTGTTTATATTTTTTGATGAGGTTTGTTAGTTTCTTGGCTAGTCAATCACAAACTCTCAATCAATAATCAATTTTACGAATTCTTCATAAAAATGCGTTTCTTTGTGTAACTTAAACCAGATCACATACAATAATATTGTAATAGTTTATTGAAATTGCCGAAATTTTCTTACAGATTCATGAGCTCCTAATTCCTGTAATTCAATAGCTATTTCAATTATTTGTTTTTTGTTTAAAAGTTGATTTTAAGGTTTTACTACGTATTAAATTTTGTTTTTATTTTCAGATTGATTATAAAAGTTAAATCTTCAAAAACAGTTCGTCCTAAATGCCATCCATTTCCATGATAAGATTAGTAATAATTTTTACAGCTGACACTTTTCAATAATTTAATTAGTGTCTTCATACATATAATAAATTACATATATTGGATCTGTCATAACTAAAAAAATGCAAAAACATTAGTACTGAAAATTGAGTTTCCTTCAATTTCTCTATAGAAAACGGCAATTTCATATTATATATACATATTTTAATATTTCAGCAAAAATCAAAAAATAGGTGCGACGACGAGCGAAGCGAGGAGGAGCGTGATAGGTTTACATATAAGATAAAATAAGGAGCCGAGCGAAGCGGAGCGAGGCGAACGTCCCTAATTTTATTACTTAAAATCGAATTGTCACTAAAATAGAATATTGTTCGCCTGAGAATTATCAACTCAACTCAAAATTGTAATTTCAAGTCGCCGTTTACAACATTTTTATTCGCTCAGTCTTTGGCCGGCTTAATATTTTAGTACGATATATTCAGAATTTTTGACACCTTAAATTTGAATTTATATTCGCTCGTTTAAATACTACGCCTATAGTTTTAGTTTTAGTGCTGTCGAAACCTAAATGATTCCAAAGTAATTTAGCTTCTATTCCTAATACTTATAAACTAATTTGCAATAAACAAAATTTAGTTTTCACAGCTCCTAGATTACAATGAAAGCCTTCAGAGTCAGCTTTTTTAGCTCATATGGTTACCAAGTGTATTAAATATTTTTAGCTGTACTTTCAAATGTTTAACAACAGCGTGCTTAGATATCTGTATATATAAAATAAACTTTTCAGAAAAAAATAGTAACCGACTTCAATAGTAACAGCAGTCATTCACTAAAAAGTTAATAATAATTCTATAAAGACCGATGGTACCGAAGCAACACTTTTGCCGACTTCTTTCTTCCTGAAACGTTATGTTATCTAGAAGTCGGCGTTCTTATATTGGTTTTTATGTTGCCATATCGTAGGTAATACGCCGACTTCTAGATGACATAATGTTTCAGGAAGAAAGAAGTCGGCAAAAGTGTTGCTTCGGTACCATCGGTCTTTATAGAATTATTATTAAGAATGACTGCTGTTACTATTGTAGTCGGTTACTATTTTTTTGTTAAAAGTTTATTTTATTTCACATTTTTTAGTGTTGCTGGGTTAAATTGCGAGGTATATATGGGTAGTTCTTGCAAACGTGGTGTTAATATGAAACGAAGTTCAAGTGAGTATAAGTAGCCATGTTTTAGTAGCTTCCTGCTATCAGCACCCTAACACAACATGATTACCGCAATCTCGAGTGATGTGCTGACATCCGTTGAAGAGTTCTACGGTGATGAAGCCAAGATCGAAGGTCAGGTGGGTATACTGGCAATTTTCAGCAATGCCCTGCAATGAGCACCCTAACACAAACTGGTTGCCGCAATCCAAAGTTAATGTGCTGTCATCCGTTGAGGAGTTCTATGGTGATGAAGCCAGGATCGAACGTCAGGTGGGTATTCTGATAATCTTCAAGTAATACCCTTGGATCAGCACCCTAACGCAGTGATTGCCGCAATCTCGAGTTATGTGCTCTGATCCGTTGAGGAGTTCTATGGTGAATATGGTGATGAAGCCAAGATCGAAGGTCAGGTGGAAGAATGTCGAATTTCAAGTAATACCTTGTAATCGGCACCCAGGTACAAAGCGATTACTTCAATTTCGAGAGGTATGCTGTCATTTTCTCAGGAGTTCCACTGCCTATCTCTGAAGACCTTCATCAGGTCATGGCCAAACCCAAAATGGGACCTACCTGAAAGTACACTCTTCCAAACAAAAAAAGAATTATTCAAATCGGTTCAGAAATTACGGAGTTATGCAGTAACAACGCCAAAAAAAAAAGAAAAAGACATACTGACTGACTGACTGACTGATATACTCGTATCAACGCACAGCCAAAATCGCTGGTTCTAGACACTTGAAATTTAAAATATAGATACCTTATATAGTGTAGGCATCCACTAAGAAAGGAATTTTCAAAATTCACCCCCTAAGGGGGTGAAATGGGGGTCCAAAGTTTGTAGGGGGAAACAAGATGAGTTATACTATTTTATTCGAGACTTCACAGGAGTACTACTATCCATAAATGAGTAAACATGTATTTCAGGTTTTTTCCGAATTCAACCCCTAAAAGGGGGAAACGGGGTGACAAAGTCTGAAAATCAACATGGGTATCGTTTATATGGTTTATCGGGTAGCTGATTACGAAAACAACAACGATTTCTAAATCCAACGTAGTGGACGTGAAATACCATCATCCCCTGTTGGGGAGCGATGGGGTTGAAATGTTGAAATGTGTAAATATCAATATTGGTGTCGTTTTTATGGTTTTTATGGTTAATTACGAAAATGGCATCGATTTTAAATTTAATATAGTAGACATGAACATTTTTGAAAGTATATGTGCCAGAGCAAATTGGCTGTAACAGACGGACAGACAGACTGCCACACAAGTGATCTTATTAGGGTTTAATTTTTTTTTTCGAGGTATCTATCTATATATCCACATTCTGTATATCTATCTATCTATCTATATCCCAGCAAAATATCTTTGGAACGAAAGGTGGTACATCCCTAGGGGTTGGACCACGGGCAGCTAAAAAAATTTTTTTTTTTTATGTCAGAACTTTGACGGCCTGTATCTCTCAAACGGTTAGAGTTAGACCATGTTGATGGGTGGCTAGTAAAAGGTCTCGACGAGATCTACCTGCCGAAAGTGTCAAAACTTTACAGGCCCGTATCTCCCAAACGGCTGATGCTTACACGAAAAGAACCTCCGAATAACACATTTTTATAAAGCTAATGTTCCATGTTCATGGTACTCTCAGAAAAGGCCTCTCGGCGAGATCTAGATGAAGACAAAAAAAAAGTCGAAAAAAAAATTGCGAAAATTTTGATCACCCATATCTCCCGAACGGCTAATCGTAGGGAGTTCGGGTTTAAACTATACCGATAGTTCAAGCCCAGCTACACGACCGAAAAAAAAATTGAATTTGACAGGTTTTGAAAGTTTTTTTGACAGGTCCAAAAAAGTTTTCCGATTTGCATGAAACTCTGTATCAAGGGGCATTCGAGGTCTCCGATTACATTGCCGTATTCAAATTTGAAATTTTTGACAACTGATAGGGATTTTGATACTTTTTCAGAAAAACTTTGATCGATGAGACCCCGTGTTTGGTACTCTGGCGAGGCCGATGGCCGAGCCAAGTTCCACGAGGCCAAAGGCCAAGTAGTGCGTTTCTAGCGAGGCCGAAAAACGACCATGCGAGCACTACACCTTGACTCCCAGAGGGAGTGAGAGCACTTATAATGTTTGTTAGCACAGTCTTTTCTTCTCGCCATTCTAGATTACGCAGACTCGTGTTTCTTGGACCTCACTGAGGAGCTTCTCAATAAACTTGAACGACTTCAAAATTTTTCATGTCTCACTGTTTCGCTCCTAGTTAAATTGGCTCTCCATTCGTCTTCGCAGAAATACTCACATTCTTTCTCTCCTCCATAGTGTATTAAACAATCCCTCTGCTCCTAGTTACCTCCGTGAACGGTTCACATATATTAATGAACGCGGGCGTGAAATGCGCTCCTGCAACAGTCAAAGAATAGCTAATCCAGAAAACAGAACAGGATGTTACAGTGACTCATTTTCGGTACACGCTGCAAGACTCTGGAATCGCTTACCAGTGTCAATGCAGGCATTAAAAAATACAAATCACTTTAAAATTAAAGTGAAGCAATTTCTCATCCATCCTAGAAATCAAATATCCAATATTATTATAATTTTTGTAAGTTTATTTAGTATTTATATATGTATGTGTATATTTATAGGTATGTATTCATTTATTTAAGTATGTTATGTATTTTTATATGTAAGTCTATGTCTTAGATATTTAGGTTTATATTTTAATCTTGATCTCTCTATTACGGAACTCTAAAAATATGATTATAGGTGATTATGTAAAGATTACAGGAAAAATATAGCGGTTAAGGTATAGGGTTCCGTATTCAGCGGGATTCACGAATTTTTTGTCAGGTGCTACTATTTTAGCGGCTTGTTTGATGACAGTTATATTTTCGTAATTTAACATGTTTTTAGGGTTCCGTACCAGTAGTGTTGTGGATTGTGGTACTAGGGAAACCTTTATGCGCGAGTCCAAATTATTTTTAATCATATCGGTAATCAATCATGGCCAACAGAAAGACACAATGTGTATTGAAATTCATTTTGAATTTTTGTGATTTTCTCCATTCTGAATTTCGATAAAAATCTTCACACACGTCAAGCTTTTGAGATCAACAAGACCTTGTTTTAGGTATTTAGGACCATCGCCAGTATTTTATTGTAACTACGTGTCGTGACCGCCTCTTTGGAGTAGTAGTTCGAACGTCTCGACTACAAATCCGGTGATCGCGGGTTCAAATCCCACGGGCGCATTTGTTGAATCTGCGTGCTTCAGGTGAATCCCTCATCGAGATGACGAGAAATTCTAACCGATATTCGACCAACGCCGAGTTTTTGTAATGGTTTCAGGTAAAATCTATTTTCCAAGAAACTGTAAATGTTTATTTATAAGTAACTTGGTCTTCTTTACATTAACGACGTCTGTATTCCTCGTTTTTTTTTTGTTTCCAGTATTGATAAAAATTATACGACTCGATAAACTTTGCATAAAATGGGGCAACATTCAAGATATCCTGACAGCTAATATAAAGGTGTTTCATCAAATTTTTCTTTTTGGACTGTATAGAGACGTGGTTAGATGTTGCTAATTAATATTTATGAAAAAAAAATGAAGAAAGTTATCTGTTGACATCACAATCAGTTTTTACCTTTTGTATGGAGAATTTACTGGGTTGTGGCCTCTTAATACGTTTACACTATAGGCGAGAATTCATAGGTCGATATATAGGCATACGTGTCTCGGCTTGTCTAAACATTGCTTAGTGGAGAATCGCAAGTGTCGATGCGAGACTCGAACAAATCACTCTGTACTGATTTTGATACGAGACTCGCCATTCGCGACCATTATATTTTTAGGGAGGTCGTCTTTAAAATACCAAAAAACGTTGTAAAATTCGTTAAGTACTTACAAAAGAGAAAATTAAACTCATAAAAATATATAGAAATTACTTATGAGTGTATTTATTTAGGTCCCACCAAATCCATACTATAAAAATAGAGATACAGTACTCAAATTATTTGCAGCAGAGCTGGCTATTGATAAATTTGGGCCTACAGAAAAATAGTATTACTTAGTCAAAATAAAAAACATGAGTAGAATAAAAATATGAAAATTTGATGACTGAACAAAAACTAATCCGAAAATCTTGACGAGACCCGCGTCTGAATGCCGAAACTCGTATAATTTGTTTACACAGGCGGCGACCGAGGAGAGTTTAGGGGGCGATAAATGCTTTCGAGAGGCGAAACTTCCAACATTTGTTCACATTAGGCGTTAACCTTGCATTCAGTCACCACTTAATCCTTCTGTAGCACCATAACCATTCCTTTCTTTTAAAGGCATCATCCAGAATTGTTAACATCTTTTGCAGCTCATCCGTCGATGAACTTAGGAGAACTTGGCCATTGATGTATCACAAGCAACTCCCTTAAGGGGCTGCACTGTGCTAAAATTCGGTCCCGCTCTAACGCGTTTGCTTTTTAACTCTCTATCCTGCTCTAATCAGATGCCGCGCACACAAAACTTCAGTTATTTTGAAATCGTGGCTCCATTAGGACATACAGAAATAAAGTAGTAAGGCTTTTTTGTAGATAATAATGAGATCTTTTATTGTGTGAAAGATTCATTTCAAACGCATATTCCGTGTCCGAGCGAACTGAATGTACAGAATGAAATTAGGTACCTACAGATATATATTTATTTGAGTAAAGATATAAAATTTCGATAATCTATAAAGGCTTAATTCGTCAAAAAAACATGATTAAGTACGCATATATTTCCCAGAATTTTCTAGTAGCCAGTTTGGCCTACAAATCGAGCTAAATATACGCAATTTTACCAAATCCACGCTTATTCAAGCCTTAACTTCAGTCTACATTCATGCTCTTTTAAATTATTTAAACAACTGTATAGATTGGGAAGCCACGGTGACGCTACACATCCTCGTCTGCCTCCTCGTGTATTCCCTCTTTTATCTTGATGCAAGCACTGGAACTAGAATTGACAGTGTTGTCCACAAATCATCCTTCATCACTCTATCGTAAGCCTTCTCTAAATCCACAAACGCACAAAACACCTTCTGCCCCCCTATTCTGTATCTTTAGTTGCCAACTGTACTAGGTGCCTATCATCAAAAACATAGATAAAAACTGAAATTTCAACATTGCCTTTAGTGGATATTGAACTATTAACAATCTGTGTCGTCACTTGAAGTGCGAACATATCTTTAGGAAATCGGAATTTGATGGTATATCTATGTTTTTGATGATAGGCACCCAGTACAGAAGGCAACTAGAGATACATAATAGGCCCGCTGGTCAGATTTTAATGTAGTTGCCACAGCTAGCGGCGGATCAGTCAGTGATACCCAATAAATAAATCCTACAAAATTGTCTTTGTCAAAAGAGCTGTCATCATAAAAAAAGCAGGCGTGTTTATATCAGAATTCCATTTTATGTAGTAGAGGTCAGTATCATTTGACCTTAAATGCCGTCACAAATTCGGGTTTCATACCCTTTTTGTTCAATTATGTAATCGTTACATGTCAACCTTAAGCCAGTTAGCTCTACATGGTCAAGTTTGCACGAAACATAAAAACGTACGTACATTCACAACGTCAAAGACAGGTTTACTCTATGCCTGTTGACCCTCTCGGTCAACTTATGTACTTTTTATTACTTTTACTTTCAGCATATCAACATAATCACGAACTGAACTTGTCTCAGCCTTGCCGGTTATGCAGCCTCTTAATTCTATTTCATATTTAAATATATTCAGTTCGGCTAGTCTAATTGCCATAGATTAAATTATGTTAAGGTGTGTTAATTCGAAAACCATTTCAAGATTTAGGTTTAATAAGCTTGAAATAAATATATATATACTGCTACATAGAGCACTTATTTTATTTTATTTTTTGTTTAATTAAAACATTAAGTATATAAAAAGTATTTTCGAAATATATTTCGGCCCACTTTGGGGCCGGCGTCAGTCGAATTTCGACTGACGCCGGCCCCAAAGTGGGCCGAAATATATTTCGAAAATACTTTTTATATACTTAATGTTTTAATTAAACAAAAAGGTTTAATAAGCCATATTTTTCAAGTTTTGGTGTAAAAAACCTCATAATGATGAATATTTTTACGAAAAGGCTGCAACTTCCATTTGCCCTCGTGTGACGTCACTTGAATAATGGCCGTTTAGAAATGTGTCATTTGCTATCAAGATAAATTGTTTCAGACTAATTTGACAGCTAGATGACAGATGGGTAGCTTTGGCTCTCAAGTAACTATTCGAAGTTGTCAAATTTCACGAAATTTATAAACGTACCATCAACCAATTTGGCTGTTTAAAAATGTGTCCTTTGCTATCAAGAAAAATTTATAATAATTTGCTTCCGACTGATTTGACAGATGGATGACAGATGAATAGACAGACAGAGACAGACCATTTTTTTTTATAAGAAATCACCCTTCACATTCCGTACCATGTCTAAAATTCTCATATCAGATAATTCTTTAAATCATAAAAAGATAATGGTTAATTTATGTACCAAAATAATGAAAACTACGTCCTGAAATGGCGTATATTCTTTGAAAAAAATAAATAAAAAGGAAATCTTTTAGAAATTAAGCTATGGGAATAACAATTTCAAATCAGTCAATAAAAATAGAAATCAGCTCTGTACTCGTACTTCTATTAGCTACTTCCCTATATAAATATTGATGTTGAACATAATAATAATATATAGGTACATTAATTTTGGATCTTATGAAGCACACGCGTTATCATACATATACTCACGCCAGTCTCCCAGAGAGGCAGGCAGAGACTGAGACACCTCTTTCGCCTCTTCCACATCCATCAATCTATTCATTTAATAGAAGCTCTTCTAATCCGGGTACTTTTGACATTGCCCTTCTTCAGTAGGTTGTCAACACGTTTTTTTTCATTTATATCAATAGTTACATAATCGATCAAATCTTTTTTATCTAGGTAGAGGTACTCGCACATGGCTGTTATGTAATTAATCAAAAATCGGTATGTGTCACAGACGAGATTAGTTTGAACAAAAAGTAAATCCTATTATTATTATTAACCTGTTTGTTTTAGCTTCATAGCTTCACATGTACCTATATGTAATGAATGAATGTAACAAACTGACGAGTATCTAAACAAATTTAATCTAGGAAGTCGATTTTAACCTCTGTCGTATCGATTTGAAACTTAGCAGGTGGATGTAATTCGGACGACAATACAATAATTTGCACTTTGTTCCTGGGGACGGGAATTCTCTAGAGACATAGCCATCAACTACCCTCGCGCGGGTATACTTCTAGTCCATTTTGAAAATTTCATTCATTGTTGTTGTGGTTGGACTCTTCACTTGGACATAGCTTATAGTTTGTTTCCTGGACATGGGCAGTCGTGAACCGATTTAGACAATTCTTTCCCGAAGTTATACTCTTTACTTGGACTTAGGCAAGAGTTTGTTCCCACATATTTATCTGCATCAGTATTTAGGTAAAGTTATTTTAAGAAAAAACGAAAAAATAAAGAAAATATTACTTAAAAGGAACTAAACAAACACGTCTTGTCACTAAAAGTATAAAATAATGTATTATACACTTGTCGCTTCTAATAATGTTCAATGTCTATGCCGAAAAGCGTGAGGTGCTTCCTCGAAATCAAATACCTAAAACATGTTTCTAAAAGAAACGTAGCAAATGGCGCCCACGCTTTTTGGCATAGTCATTAAACATTAAGAAGCGACAAGTTTAAATTACATCGGCCGACAAGACAGCTTTACCAAAACGACGTACCTACCTTCTTCTCATTTTTCGTGAAATTGTTAGATGAAAATATTATAAATAAAGACGATAAATTTGATGGTCGTAGATAAAGTATCGTGTAAAACTAAACATAATTAGACATTGGGACACTCGTGCAAAATTATTACGAATCTCACTTCGTTTGTTTCTTGTAAAAGTGTAGCGCGCACTACGATCTTAATCCTTTTAACGTGTTATTTGTTTTTAGTTTTTTTTTACCATACCTACTCGAAATTTTATTCTATACTATCATTGATTTGTTTTAGTTGTATTTTGCTGTAAAATTAGTAAAATATTTAAAATAAAATAAAAAATAACTTTTTAAAATGTTATCACCCCTGCCTCTGTCTTTTTAAAATGGGGAAGAAAAAATATATATTGAAATATATGTATGTATGTAATATACCCATATTTTACATACATACATATATTTCAATTTACTTATAATTATAGTTATATACTTACACTTATTACATGTCAGGTTTAATCTAAAACAATAGAAAAAAAAACAATTTTGACTAAATATACTAAAGGCAAATACAATAAAAAAATATGTATGTTTGACTAACTTAGATTTAATAAAATTATATACTTAACAAAATGAAAATATGGGAATAAGTAATAAATGTGAGGCAATTAATAAAACAAAATAAGAAGTTGTAAGTTATGAGAGTTGAAATACAAATAAATAAACATAAATACGTTAAATAAATAAATATTATGCCTAACTACACCCATTTGATTAATCTTGCTACGAAGAAGGGCAATAAACTTAGCAAGAACATGTCTTTTCTTTTCTAAAATACAATTTTATTTTACAAAGATATAATATATACTTAAAATATGTATGTAAAGTGATAAAAAATACAAGACAGGAGAAATTCATGGCATGGGAAAAATATACATATTTTTCTACCTGTCTCATATCATCACCTTTTATAGTTATCTCATCGGTTAAGCCTGTAGAGGAATCATAAATCAGGAAAATATGCTAATCACTATTGCACTGAATTACTATTACTCCAAGCTTCTTTATCGTCCAAATAATCATTAATTAGATAGTAAAATCATTGATTTAATAAATGATCCCCTGTAATAAATGGATGTAATAATCCCCTGTGATACGCGAGTATAGCGATTCTGGACTAACAGTCACAGTTCACACTTAAACCTACTTGTAATTATTCATGTGAAATGGAAATTATTTTTGTGTTGTTACCAATGTTTTTTCTGTAGAAGTTAGTCATTATGATCAGTCGATCATGTGGTTTAATTTTCTTGGGTCGTCATTATACACCTAATATACTAAAAATACTACAGTCTAAAAATATAAATTTAACTGTGGAATTTCCTTTTTTGACACAATGATAATATCCTTATTCGTCCCATAACTAAAATTACAAGTTGGAATTGAGTTTAAATTTAAAAAGTCGTTTATTTTAGGCGTAAAGTTAGAAAAACAATAATACGAGTACACTGTTTAAAAGTGTCAAAACTATGTTTAAACACTGAACGGTGTATATTCCAACTACTGCAGACCAGCGGGCCTATTATGTATCTCTAGTTGCCTTCTGGGCTGGGTGCCTATCATCAAAAACATGGATATACTATCGAATTCTGATTTCCTAAGGATATTTTCGCACTTGAAGTGACGACACAGATTGTTAATAGTTCAATACCCACTAAAGGAAAATTTGAAATTTCAGTTTTTATCTATGTTTTTGATAACAGCCAGTTCAGTTGGCAACCAAAGGATACAGAATAGGGGGGCTGATTATCGTAGGTAATGAAAAAGGCACGGATTTTTTTTTCGATTAAGTCCTCTCTTCAAAAAGTGCAGAACGCATATGACTGTAGTTGCTTCAAGCGACTCGCTTGCAGTCGCGCAATAAACACCAGTTTTCGCATGAAGTTTTTGATTTTTTTACGATTTTTCTACGATATGTAAAATAAATCAAGAGACGAAATCCGGTAGTTAAATACACCACTCAACTACGTTTATTAGTTTTTATTATTTTTTATTACAATTTTAGCTTATTATTATGACTAAATGGGGTTATTCTTGGGTAGTGTTTAGCGATGGTCGCATTAGTTTCATACATTTTTTAATGTAATAATATTCATCCCTAATAAAAAAATAGTCAATATTCTTTCAATGGCATTATATTATCAAGCGGTAATTATCTTTTAATGCATGTAATAGTAGACACATTTCCGAAAACAGCCTCAAAATTATGCGTAATTTTTAGGATAATACTTTTTTATTTTACTTACTTTGGAAATATTTCGAACAAGAACAAGAACAAATATAATTCTATTTTTGTGCCAAATTTCATGTCTTTATCTTTAACGGTGCTAAAGTTATGAGCCTGTGACATATACGGACGGACGGACAACGGAGTCTCACCATAAGGGTTCCTTTTGTACCTTTTAGGTACTACGGAACCTTAAAAATACTGGGTAAATGTGCTGCAAGGGCCAAATAAAAAGCAAGTTTGCTTTGAATCTGAAGCCCAGTATCTGATGACCGGACAAGCTAATATCAATTTTATTTAAATTTATTTTTAAATATTGTTTTGTTTAATTTTAAGATCAGTGGATTTTATAATCAATCAGCATCATCAATACATATATTAAAAGAGTAGAACCCGCTGTGTCTGTATACTGTACATTGGACAAAAGTTATAAAAATAGAAAGGGGGTGACTAAATAAGAGCAATAGAAAACAAACAGTGATTTTTAGAATTCTTTTCTATCTGTCTGTCTGTTTGTTTGTTCACGCACATCTCCGAAACTACTAAACGGATTTTGATGTAGTTTTCACAGTTAGACAAGGCTCAATTTGGAGCAGAATAAAGGCTTTATTTCATTAAAATCGAACGATGAAAAATAAAGTTATTGTCATTTATCGATTCTAGGAATTTACATTTTTACTGTTAGAAGTTACCTAGCAAATTATATTTTTTTGCGTTAAAGGCTTATAGGCTCCCCATTCTAGATTACGCAGACTCTTGTTTCTTGGACCTCACTGAGGAGTTTCTCAGTAAACTCAAACAACTTAAAAAATTATGTATTCGATTCATTTTTTCTCTTCGTAATTACGATCATGTCTCACAGTTCCGTTCCAGTTAAGTTGGCTCCCCATTCGTCTTCGCAGAAATGCTCACATTTTTTCTCTCCTCCATAGTGTATTAAACAATCCTAGTTACCTAGTTACCTCCGTGAACGGTTCACATTCATTAATGAACGCGGGCGTGACATGCGCTCCTGCAACAGTCAAAGGATAGCTATTCCAGAAAACAGAACAGGATTTTACCGTGACTTATTTTCGGTACACGCTGCAAGACTCGGGAATCGCTTACCAGTGTCAATTCAGGCATTGAAAAATATAAATCACTTTAAAATAAAAGTGAAGCGATTTTTCTCAACAGAGTACCCATCTAAGAACTCAAATATCCAATATTATTATACTTTTTGTATTTTTATTTATTATTTATATTTGAATGTGTATATTTTATAGGTATGTATTCATTTATTTAAGTATGTTCATGTATTTTTATGTCTTAGATATTTAGGTTAATATTTAATCTTGATCTCCCTATTATTTTCTGATCAGTATTTACACCTCCACATGTTTTTTTGTTCATCTTTCTGCTGGCTAGCAAGGGTTGCCTGGAAGATATTGCTTTTAGCAATAAGTACCGCCCTTGTACACCATGTTTAATTGTTTCTTTTGGCTTTTAAGTTATTTGTGTAAATGTGCAAAAAGTGTTATAAATAAAAAATATGAATAAATTAAATGTGTAATAAAATAAATAATAAAAATAAAGTCTAAAGTGTTCTAAGATTGTAAATTAAAGTACCATAAGTAGCTCTATAGCATCTAGCCAATTGTTTTGCCGGACGGTAATAATGAAGCACTTAATACCAGCGGGTCTACCGCGTAATTATCATTTTCATCAACATCAACTTGAGATTGAAATTTGACGTGCGTGCGACGACGCCCGCCTAACATGCCATCTCTTTTGCACGCGTTGAATTTCGCATGCATTTGCTTGAAGTTGATACAAATGAGAATTACGCGGTAGAGCCCCTGTTCAGTTTCCTCCTATATAGTGGGATCGATAAATTCCATTCACATTTCCGATTGATTTTGAATTCACAATCCGACATCTCCCGGTCACCGGTTGAATTATTACACTTTGAGTGCTCTTTGATAAATGGATTTTTCTTCAGTGATCTTAGGTGCGTTCAACAATTTCCTTAGAGTTTTTACTGTAATACTCTTAGTAAAAACCCAATAACACAATATGAAACAAATAAATATCTCAGTCGATCAATAAAATAAATTGACCATTTATAAGCACGTACGTCGTACACTACTCCCAAAGTAATAATGCGCATACAAATCTATAGCCGAGGGACCGCACGTACCACGTGACCTTATTGATTGTATAGAAAGTGTAAGGAAATACGAACTTTGCCGAACAGTGGCGAAGATTTGTAAGCGCATTATTACTTTGGGAGTACTGTACCTAGGATTTTGGCAAATGATCAAGTATCGCGTGGACACGTAAAAGTTTCACAAAAATAAAAGGCAAATCGATTTTCAAAAATTATCTAGGAAATGTCGCGGACAGAAAGGCATATGCACCCCCCGCTCCGGTTACGTCCTTGACTATTTATAACACAATGATATTTGGACATAATGGCGGTTTTTATTAAAGGCGGTACCATTTGATAGGTTAAAAATGTTACGGGTACTGCCATGGTACAGGCAGGAAAAATATCAGTAGGTAAATAAAGTAGGTAGAATCCAAAAGGCTTTGTTTATTTCATTGTTCTTATTTTGAGGAATTCCCTGAAACCGTTCATTGTGATAATAATTTATTCTAAGGATAAAGAGCAGTTTCACGATAGTTTTACCTATTGCGTTGCAACACTCTCGGTCATGCTATGCTAACTCAGAATCCAGCCTGCAGTACTCTGCACGATATATAATAATCTTAATCTGTAACAAGGCAAGGTTCTTTGCTTTTCCCCCTTAGGGGTTAAATCTGAGACGCTGATTTAGGCAAGTTAATGTTAGATCGAGGTTTACGTTACCGACAAAAATGTCTAATGTTATTGCGGTTGCCTAGGGGTGGCTAATATTTTGGGGATCCGTAAACAGTACCAAACCAAATAGGTTTTTAAATCCGACTTGAAATATTACACGATACTTAATAGAGTAATTTAAATATCGAATCTAGGTTGAGATTGAAGATTATTGGAGTGTTAAGAAGTATATCGAAAATTTGTCGGCTCTATTATACTTTATTATATGTATAAGCCGGAAACTGGCGATAGTACTCTTCCATATGAACAACTTTTACTGTGGAACCAACACACGAATCGCGAAAAAAAAATCAGCTGTTCCATAGAAAAGTTACATAGTCACCCGACTAAAATGTATGAAACAACAGATTTTTATCCTCGATTTCTCAATTTTTTTCGCGGGAAGTTGTTCATATAGACGGCTTCCGGCTACCGCAATTTCATCTTAACACCCGGTATATACTCGTACATGTTTAAAAAGTAGCTACACGAATAACTCTATATTTATAGGTAGACAAGCTTTGCAAGGTTTATGGATATCGTTGAAACGTATAATTTATTGTGTTTTCTTTGATGATAATACATGAATAAATAAAATAAATACGTTCTTCCAGCGTTTTGGCCGAACCCTCCAAAGGTACGACAAGGCTAGTTTGGATAGAAATTATGATACAGATAAGATTGTAGGCTTATTTCCGATTGTGATTTATACGAGGGCGTTTGCACAGCTGGCGAGCACAAGCGGAACTCGGAAATAATTCAATTTAGTGACGTCAGCGATCACTCTGCTCCAATTACCAAGCCTTGTAGAACTCCAAGTTTATCAATTCACCCTTAACGTAGCAATATAGCTCTTATGTCTACCCCAGCAGGAACATGAGTCTACGAGTAAATGGAATATTAAAATTGCAAGTTGTGTTCGCGAATTTTCGATGTCAGATAACAAGGGCGCAGGAACTTTAGACCTTGCAATGAATCGGTGCGTAACAGTCTACGAGAAAGTAAAAACAATATTTATTATTTTACAATTTTTTTTAAATTACCACATACCTACATATAATTTACATGGACGTTCACGGTAGCACAAACTAGCTGCAGGTTTGAATTTTTGATATATTGATAAGAAAATAATGCACACATACATTTGAAATAAAAGCTAAGTATAAACATTATTATAATGAATAAAAACATGACATTAACAAATTTATGTGCAGTTTCTACTATAAGTACTATTTTATCTAAACTCATACAATAATTACATACCTAGAGCTCGAAGCAGTCTTAGGCTCTGATTCTGGATGATCCTTCTAAAAACGTGTATTTTAAAGATTTTTATTGTTTTTCTCTTTGTATTTTTTCTTTATTATTTCTATTTTAAATTCATTTAATTTATCTAAAGATAATACCATATATCTAAAAAACTAAAGACATAATCTACTATAAATATTAAATTAAACCTATCTAAAGCTAAATTATATAAAAAACCTTGTCAAGGTTGTCGAATTTTTATTTATTTTGTTTTTTTTTTTTTGATAATACTTATTGTAGTTACTATGATTTAATAAGTGTTTCATCATTATATATTACAAGGCTAAGATGAAATTCGGCGGATCTCTGCATGCGTGGCAGCATATGCCGAGCTAAGACCTTTTTGTCTTTTCACTTTTGTATCATTTGTATTTTGTATGTTAGTACGTTTGTATGGACAAATAAAGTATTGTTCATTTTATTTTACCTGTTTTAAATGCCGTAGCTTTTCTTGATTTTGCTGGTTAAAGATTATTCGTAATTTTCGACGCTTTCTCCAAAATGTCAGGGGAGGCAAATTTTCCTCAGTATCATTGCTATCAGAAATTTTTGCCCAGAATGAAATATTTTGCAGACAAAAAAACAGTAAATAATAAATTAAAACCTTAATGTAGCGCCAATATCCAGCAGTCCACCGTGCAGTGGATGATCGCCTCGCGCGAGCCACCAAGACGCCACCATAAATTAAATTGAATTGAAATTGAGCCGCAGCGTAGTTTAATATAAAAATGTATATTATATCAGTATTTTTCAAAAAAAAACAATAATAAATATTAAATAAATAAATAAAATGTTTTTATTCCACCAAATTTAATTAAAATACATATTTGTTAGAGACGTACGTAAACTAGTTAATTTTTAATGAAATAAGTAATTTTTTACACCTACACTGCATCGTATTCAAACTATGCTCAACTTTCGTCCTATCTAAAGCATCTTTTGAATATCACATAACTCGGATTCTTTTAAAATCAGCTACGAAAACATAAGTATCAAAAGTATATTATATTTATTTAACATCACCCCCCCTCTCCCCATTTACACACCACTTCATACACAGGTATACACACTTGATACACCATAATTAAATACTTGATACAGCACCATATACGCCCTGTCTCCCTCTCTCACATTCATATACACGCACACCCTCTCATTGACCATTCCGTTTGATTTTGTAAGCGCAAAACAACATTTAAATATTCCTATTAGTTAATTAAACTGTTTTTAGCTTAGATTGTTTAATTGTGCTTGTACCGTATAATTTAACTTGTAACAACTTTATAATTCGTAGCTCGTTAGAATTCTATTGTTATATGTTAGTAGTGAAAATCACATTTGCCTCTATTGTTACTATTTTTGTATCATTTATTATTATATTTAAACTTACTGTAGATTTTTCAAAATAAATAAATAAAATAAATATGAATGTCGATAATATATTTTGTGCAACTGCGACATGAAGGCCATTAGGGTGTCCTCGTGTGAGTGCTTGCAATATAGATGGGTAGTTCTTTTTTTTAATGACC
Source organism: Ypsolopha sequella (assembly GCA_934047225.1). NCBI lineage: Eukaryota > Metazoa > Arthropoda > Insecta > Lepidoptera > Ypsolophidae > Ypsolopha > Ypsolopha sequella. The sequence goes on along the minus strand of OW203983.1, from coordinate 6,613,952 downwards.
AATTTGAAATAAGGAGAGTTTTGTACTTTATAAAAGATTTTGATGTGTTTTTATTTATAATATATATCATGAGCTTGGCTTAAATGAAAGCTAGATAACGGTAGATTTACATGAAATTATCAGCAATAATCTGCAACAATCGGAATAAAATAAATATTTGATTCTGTTCCCTATTTAATCGGAAAAGTGTTGTCCCTTTTGCACCTGCGTCACGATTATTAATTTACATGGTGTACATTCGTGCAACATCTACTATTACTTATTTAGTGTCATTTAAGCAGAGATCATCTGTGCATTTAAGCCAGGAACAAGAACATTTAATAAACACTGTTGTTTATTTGCATAAACTAAGAAGAATTCAAAATTCTGATTAAGTGCTCCTGCGTCACGGCTTTTGCGAAGTATAAATAGAAATAATAAAATATATTAGAAACAAAAATTTTACGGTAAATAACAAAAATATGTTATGATTTCGGAAAGAAATTTCGCGAAAGTTGTGATTTTTCATAATATAAAAATAATTAAAATATAATATCAAAACATTTTATACAGGTTGAGGACAAATTTATGGTCATAAAAAAGAAGAATTACCCACATATGATTGAATCAATATAATTGAGTAATGGTAATAGGTGATTAAGTGGTAGAGCTGATGCCGGGCTCGACTGTGGAGGTACCAACATCTTACTCGCAAACCCCCCCGAAGTTATATATTCGAGGAAGAGTAAGAGGACAGGCACAAAACCAGGTGGCCCACCATGCCTGGGACCGATTGATAGCGGTATATCCATTCCCAATTGCGGGCCCTTATATAAAATAAACAGACTGGTGACGGGCAGCGGCGTCACTGGCACCGCACTCACCAACCCATCTGCCCAGAGCGTGTGTGAGTATGGGCAGCCCTTTCTAATATGCATTACGCTCCTTTAGTTCCTCGCAGCCCCACTAGCTAGGTTTGTCTTGCCAACCAATGTATGGAGGGGTCGCCGTTCGGTATCGGATGGATTCACTTGGCACAGATGTATATTGGGTTAATCTCAGCTGATTTAGCCCAGTAGCCATCCACCCCCCCATTGTGGGTGGGGGGGATATGCACTCAAAGTCTTACGTCGCCGCGCTTCAGACAAAAATTCATATCGTCTTCAATTTACCTACTATCTCGAGTGTGGTATCATTTTCGGCTAAACATAAAACGAGGAATTCATTTTTAAAACATTTTGTGTTCAGTTTCATACAAAAATCATAAGATATTGTCGAAAGTATGTTAGTTGGTCTGCTATTTTTTTTATTCAAAATTCTGTATCCTTGAAAATAACAAGTTTTTTTAATAAAAAAAAATACTTTCTTAAAGTATATTTAATCAGCTTTAAATATATATATACATTTTATGTACTTACTATAGAACATCTACTTGAAAAAAAATCGAACATGGTTTGCGACGGCTGCGAAATATTTTTTCGATCCACCTGTTCCACGCAAGCTAAGTTGTATGTATATTTTTATCAATGTTAATGGTTAATGCCATTATGCTTTAGACAGTATTATTTAATTTAAATATAAAAAAGAATTTAAACTGTGAATATTTTGGTTGAAAAGTGAGTTTCAAAGATAGGTTTGTTTTTAATACAAAATATATAGAATACTAATTTAACGTTATCATTGGCTTTTGTGTATGGTCTGAAGACCATGAGTGCAATTGTGTAAGAATATTGTATTCATTTGACAGCTGAAAACGTACGGTTTCAATTGACGAACTGCTATTATCAAATTGCTGCTACTCGTATTAGAAAGAAAGAAAGAAACAAAGAAAATACGTTTATTTTGAGAGCTACACTATTACAAACAGTTTAAGGCTTATACATATAACTAGGTAGTTTATAAGATGCAGCCAACAAAAAGGTCTCTGACTCAGCAAAATGCCACAGCAGAACTGTGACGCTGATCTTCCGTCGGAGGCCGCGAGTTGCGACACATACGATGTAACAAAATTTTATGATAAAACGAAGATTGTCTCTGTGTGACGTAAGAAAATTTACTAATTTAATAATTTACAAAAATAAGAAAATTCACTACAAGAAAATGTAATTATAAGACCCTTTCTTTTTCAACAAACATACATACATACATATACTCACGCCTGTCTCCCAGAGGGGCAGGCAGAGACTACAGATTTCAGTGCAGAGAAAATTTATTTTTCAAAACATGTAAAATGGCTTTAAATAAATATTTATTTTAATTTTGTTGATCTTGTAAATAAGATGCTAACCAAAAATATTAAGCAAATTAGCCAGTTTGACAATAAAAATCGTACGTTTCTTACACAGAATTCCAGGGCAGATCTCAGGACAACCAGGTAGCAAGTCTAAGCAAAGCCTAAAGTATGCATGTGTATAGCACTGCGAGGTTGTCTTCCGTATGGATTTTTATGTCAATGTATATTTATATGTATATATAGTTTTTCATACTCGTTGCTAGAACTGCAATGTCCACCACAGTGACATAATTCGGTGAATTTTAATTTAAAAAAATTACAGTTGCATCTAACACCACACCGTGATTTGCACTTGCACCGAATTAGTTCTAGACAAGCGGTAGCAGCTACGGTTGCCGTGGTCCACGTTGATATCCAGTCGTCATTGAAGTCTGTTTCCCATCCCCAATCCACTGGACTAGGAAGATTTTGAATTGGCACCATGGATTGGCCCCATACGTGCACACCCTGGTAAACAGCTCTTAGGAGATGCTATCGAAAACTGGCTTCCGTTGGTGGAATATTCTCTAGCTGTCGGTCTTTTTTAGAGATTAGTTCTCTTCTACATTCGTTTAACGATGTGCACTGGCAGGATCTGAAATGTAAATTAGGTAAGCAACTGTGGAGTTAAAAAAATAAGTTTTCTAGACAGAATAATTTCTAACCATGCAGGTTTCGTTTAATTTATACTTACTTATCATACATCGCTATGATACATTTTTGAATAATTGTATTCGTGTTTTCAACTTCTTCATCAGCTAGCATGATGAACCCGCTAGTTGCTGATGGAAAAGCATTCCATGCTTTGTACGCAGTTTTTTTCTTTTTCCACTAAACGCTGAAACTGTGTCACATCCAGTTAACGCATTAAATACCGGCAGCGCTCTTTCTTTTTCAGGGCCTTAAATAAAATAAGATCAAGCTTTTTAAGTTAGTTAATTAAATGAACGTAAGAAGAAACATTAAGGTAATTTAAATTAAAACCTAAAGAGGCTGCAATCTTGCCACATGATAAAAACTGGTGGTTTTTTCCTATAAGCGAGGTATTGGCTTACGCATACGAGTATGCCCAAACACAAAAATACCAAAAGGATAGGCCAATTTTATTTGTGATAATGAGAACAAAAAAGAACTGTCCCGTATGCTGTCCTTATAGTCTGTCACACTAAGGAGGTACCGGCTGAAAAATAACTTTATGTAAAGATGGTATGAATGTCCTTAGCAGCAGCGATCGTTGTAAGGATAACATAGACCCATGCAACCATGAAAAGGCTAATGGAGGATAATGGTGCATGCGTCCGACGCTGTAGCTCACGGATTTAGTCGGATCATGATCCGTACAGTTGACACAGACGTACTACTCCTGGCAGTATAATGTGTTTCAAAGCTCTACCACAGCAACAACAGCCTTGAATTGTGGATCCATATCGGCACAGGAAAAAACTACCAGTTTTTATCATGTGACAAGATTGCAGCCTCTTTAGGTTTTAATTTAAATTACATGAATGTTTCTTCTTACGTTGATTAATTAACTAACTTAAAAAGCTTGATCTTATTTTATTTTAGGCCCTGAAAAAGCAAGAGCGTTGAGGGTATTCCATGCGTTAACTGGATGTGACACAGTTTCGGCGTTTAGTGGAAGAAAAAAAACTGCGTAAGAAGCATGGAATGCTTTTCCATCAACAACTAGCGGGTTCAATATGCTAGCTGATGAAGACGTTGTAAACGCGAATACAATTATTCAAAAATTTACCGTAACGATGTATGATAAGTAAGTATAAATTAAACGAAACCTGCGTGGTTAGAAATTATTCTGTCTAGAAAACATTTTTTTTAACTCCACAGTTGCTTACCTAATTTACATTTCAGATCCTGTAACTATTAACTATTCTCTATTAAGATAACTATTCTCTAAAAAAGACCGACAGCTAGAGAATATTCCACCAACCGAAGCCAGTTTTCGACAGCATCTCCTAAGAGCTGTTTACCAGGGTGTGCACGTATGGGGCCAATCCGTGGTGCCAATTCAAAATCTTCCTTGTCCAGCGGATTGGGGATGGGAAACAGACTTCAATGACGACTGAATACCAACGTGGACCACGGCACCCGTAGCTGATACCGCTTGTCTAGAATTAATTCGGTGCAAGTGCAAATCACGGTGTGGTGCTAGATACAATTATAAAAAAAAATGCACCGAATTATGCCACTGTGGTGGAAATTGTGGTTCTAGCAACGAGTATGAAAAACTATAATAAATATACATTGACATAAAAAATCCATACGGAAGACAACCTCGCAGTGCTATACACATGCATACTTTAGGCTTTGAACTTTATGCGGGGACTTGCTACCTGGTTGTCCTGAGATCTGCCCTCGAATTCTGTGTAAGAAACGTACGATTTTAATTGTCAAACTGGCTAATTTGCCTGATAGCAGTTATTTGGTAATAGCAGTTCGTCAATTGAAACCGTACGTTTTCAGCTGTCAAATGAATATGATTTTCTTATACAATTGCACCCTTAGTCTTCAGACCATAAACAAAGGCCAATGTTAAAGTTAAATTTGTATTCTATATATTCTGTATGAAAAACCAACTTATCTTTGAAACTCACTTTTAAACCAAAATATTCACAGTTAAAATTATTTTTTATATTTAAATTAAATAATGCTGTCTAAAGCATAATGGCATTAACCATTAACATTGATAAAAATATACATACAACTTAGCTTGCGTGGAACAGGTGGATCGAAAAAATATTTCGCAGCCGTCGCAAACCATGTTTGATTTTTTTTCAAGTAGATGTTCTATAGTAAGTACATAAAATGTATATATATATTTAAAGCTGAGTAAATATTCTTTAAGAAAGTATTTTTTTTTATTAAAAAAACTTGTTATTTTTAAGGATACAGAATTTTGAATAAAAAAAATAGCAGACCAACTAACATACTTTCGACAATATCTTATGATTTTTGTATGAAACTGTACACAAAATGTTTTAAAAATGAATTCCTCGTTTTATGTTTAGCCGAAAATGATACCACACTCGAGATAGTAGGTAAATTGAAGACGATATGAATTTTTGTCTGAAGCGCGGCGACGTAAGACTTTGAGTGCATATCCCCCCCACCCCCAATGGGGGGGTGGACGGCTACCGGGCTAAATCTGCTAAGATTGAGCCATTATACATATCTGCTAAGTGAATTCATCCGATACCAAACGGCGACCCCCAAGGCAAGACAAACCTAGCTACACTGTTCCCGACTACGGTGGCGGTCGCGGTAACGGTGGGGGACGGGGGTTCTAAGAATCTTAGATGGAATGGCCACCAACAATGGCGACTCTTTTTGGCGACGTTTAAGAGGATGGCATACCTAGCAACTTTTTTTATTACCCGTCCAGCACAATAATTCTAATGGCAAATACCTTATTTGCTTTTCATTGAGGCGATTATATGTTGGCTCTTTGGCCTCTTATTCTTGGACGCGTAATACTAGTGATCACGCAGCGAAACAAAAAATTTGTGTGTTTTTAGCTAATACTGAAATATTTTGTAGGGAAAAAAATATTGTATTTAGGGAACATCCCTTCATATTTCTATTGCTTATTTTATAAAAAAAAAGTTGATTTCTTAACCGCGTTTTTGAAATGAACGTTTGAAAACCAAAAAAAAGAGGGTGGAAAACATTTTTTTTTTACCAAAGTATAAATCTCAAAACATTGTTTATAGTTGTAATCCCTAGATAAAAGATTGATAAATCAAATATATTTTTTCAATATGAGGAGAGACCTAGTTTCTTCCAATGAACCCTTGAAAACCTGGTGTTGTTGATGTTCTAGCGTCGTTCAATCGAATTCATCGAATATTAGAAGATAATAACTACCTTGTCTACCTACCCTTTCTACCTATAATAGCAATAAAGTTGAGTGTGCTTCGGTAGCTTTCGTTTTACTACAGTATTCGAGTATCGTATCGCGTTGGTACAGTGGAGACCTCATCAAGTAAGACACATTGGACTTTGTACCTCTTATATTCTTCTCTGTAGGGGCTAATGTCGTACTGCAAGTGTATAGCTTGATGTGGTCTCCACTGTACCACAATAACGAATAGATTCCAGTTGGTAATGGTAAGCAATCATCATCATTCAGTCACTGGTTCGGCCCAGTCACTGGTTTTCGTGCGGCCCAGTCATCGTTCCACGTTATTACAACAATCAACAGTACCAATAACTGTTGCCGATACGAAACCCTCACCCCTACTTATTGAAGAATGAAGGTGTTCTGTGAGAGGTGTTCTGGTTTCTTTTCCAAGCCCAAAGCAAAAGAATAAATATGAAATAATAAATTATTTATTTATACAATAATTACAACATCAACAGCGGTTTTATAAGTACCTACATTGTTTGAACAATGTTATAATATTACATTATAACACCTCATTATAAGACCGCAATTCTACGCTGTGATCGGCCAAATTTATTATAACACCGCTAGAGAACCAATCACAAGCGATAACGGTGTGCCTTAAGGCTATATATGTAAAGGTTTTAGCGTCCCCGTTACTCTGTATGCAAAAAAACCTTCAGTGCAAGAGGAACGGATTCGAGGAAAAGTAGTAAAATTCGGTATTTTATTAATATAAAATATTTAACCAGGTAAATACTGTTAAAACCCACCTAATAAAACATAATTGCAGTACATTATGTCATTCCAAATTGTCAAACCAGGAGAGTTGGTGTCGAAAATGACCTCATTTCAATTAATATTTTTATCGAGACGAATTTCTCCAATTTCTGTTTAAGCGGATCTCTAAAAAAGGTTCCAAAAATAATATATCATTTTAGCAAAATAATATCTTCTTTACTGAAATAGATATGCAAGTTCTAAAAATGACAATTTTTTCCGTAGCGCCTTAATTTTTTTAGCCACGCCCTCTTTACTCTTCTCGCTTCTGATTGGTCTCAGTAGGCATCTACCTACATAATAATAACCCCATAGGCTCAGGCATCACTCACTTCGTTTGTTTCGTCATAGACTAAGTTTAGTCTATGGTTTCGTAAACAAGCACTGTCTTGTCCCAATGTCTAATACTAAATCACAGTTGCACAAAATAACACATTAATTTTAAGGTTACAATTAAACTAAATAAACCGGAAAAATACAAATATTCAATGAAATTTTGTGTTAATTTATTTAAGTTTTCAAAGATAATAAAGTTGAAATCTTCATCGTTACTGATTTAAAAAAAAAAAACGTCAAATAAATATTATTTTTACATCTCTTTATACTCGTCGGGTAGATGTTCCATAACAATTAGGGCCTGTTTCACCACTTCCAGATAAGTGCCTGATAGTTATATGTGACATATAACGCATACAAAATGTGTTCCATTTTTAAACTTATCTTCTGGATATCACTTATCTGGAAGTGGTGAAACAGGCCCTTAATGATTTATTTTTTTCTGGCTAGATGTATATAAAATTTACAATTTGACACATTTCATTATACCACTAGTAACATCTAATTAACGTAGCTCGTATATAATAAAAACAGAATCACGGAATTACCTATCGGCTTTTCTTTATAAATATTGATATATATAGTTGTTTTTTTATAAATTATACACAGTAATTAATATAGGCAAGATATATAATGCAACTGATGCCGAGTCCAAAAGGACTCGAAATATATCTTGCCCATATTAATTACTGTGTATAATTTATAAAAAAACAACTATATATATCAATATTTATAAGGAATTACCTATCGACTTACATGGAATGATGTTGGACTTAAAGACCGATTCTTAAATTTTGTAACCGAATTCTAAGAAATAACCACAACAAAAAAAATAATTGCTCCCCCCTAAAAACTTTGTACCAATATACAAATAATGTACTACATGAAAAAAACAGTTTTTAATGACATTACCAGTATCTTCGAAATAATAGGATTTCTGTAATTGTGAATTTAGGTGGCGTATCCTAAAAAAACTAATAAACTTCTTAAATCTGTAATTCATGAAAACGTATGTTTTGCATTTATTTTTCATTTTTTTCAATGATTTGTTTTATGGGCGTCATAATTTTTTATTAAGATTTCGTTACAAAACTAAGATTTGACTTTGTTACAAAACTGCAGAATTGACCCTTAATAAATGAATGTGCTAGAACAATCTCTGTTATCCTTTGCAATAAAGAAAAATGTAAGTATTTATGTAGGTCAAAGCTATGGCCTTATTTAGATCAGAAAAAAAAAGACTGAAATAGCTTTAATTCTTTTATTTCTGCTGTGGTCTCTGTCTCATAGTCTAAAAGGTATTGGATTTTCAAAAACGCTACGACCTAAGAAATAGTTATTTGCAATGATAGTTGCCTCATTTGGTCACACATCTTCACAATAATGAATGTTTGATATCTGATTTTATCAGATACGTACCATCGCAGAAATTGCCGCAGACCCACTTTTCGTTCCTATCGCCATTGCAATACGGGCGAAAAGTGGGTCTGCGGATTTTTCCTCGATAGTACATACTCACAAAAGTGAGATAAATATGCGAAAAAAATACGGGTGTTTCTTTTCTGTGTATTTCATGAAATACACAGAAAAATTTAATAAATTTCTGGTATATGCAATTTAACTATATAATCTAGGGTTTTGAAATTGAGAAACTAGTTTGGATAAATTTTCCTCGATAGAAATAATTGTTGAAATGAGGTCTTCAAACACACTTTTTCTCCTCGTTTGATGAATAGGAACAATATACAGAACTCAAACATATTTTATTAGGTGTGTTTCAATAATATCTAGAGACTTGATATTTAAAATTTTGCTAGCTATTTTAATTTTTTTAATAAAAATATAAAACCAACTTTTTTCCCTTTTGCCCTGGATCCGCCCCTCTCGCACTGCGCGAATTTTCGCTTGGAGTGACAGTGACAAAAATAAAATTCGCATAGCCTCTTAAAGAAAATGACATAAAAATAGTTTTCACTGATGTTGGTAAAACTAAATGTAATAATTAGAGCTCGTCGTACATATGTATATCGCAAAACGAAGTAATTTTCCCTTAAAAGTATCAGGTTATTGGACTCGATGTTGGTTTTCTTCATAAATGCAATGAATTTAATTTTAGCAGCTCTTTTTAGCTACGCAAGTTTCAGCAGCGAGGTAATAATCTGCCTAAGCCACCATCACTATATTTTTGTTAATAACTTCGCACGCAGCAAACTTCCTCTATTTGTATTTTCAGGTCTAAGAGATAGGCTGGCAAATTTAGTGGTTTCACTCTCTCTCTTTATTTCTCATCTCCGTGCCAGAGCAACGTTATTAATGGAAAACTGGCTTTGATTACATGCAACGAGATCAATAAACGATCCACGGCAGTGCACTTCTTTGCGTCGTTCACTAGGAGATACATCCCCATATTAACTTTACTTGGCTCGCAGTTTTGAAACTGAGAAAATAAACTGAGTAACGACACCCAGTACAGTCAGGGCACAGCTCTACATTGGATAGGTGTTGTTTTGTATGTACCCCAACTGCACTGGGTGTCGCAGGTCGCTACTAAGTTCATTTTGAAATTATGGCAGCCGTGTTTTTTAATATTTTTTATTTTTATTTAAAACTTATATACCTAGTACCAATCCGGATGGTATAGAGGTTCTAATGACACGTCATTCATCCAAATTGATTAAAGCGTTCAGAAGATATGACAGAAAAATACATATGAATGAACCCTGAAAACAATATACTCCTTTTTTGGGGGCTGTCGTGTAAAAACAATCTTTTCTCGCGACTTCTTCCGCGCTGAACATCAATTAAAGCTTAAGGGGTTCCACAATGCTCAACATAAGTTTTGCATTGGATTCAGTTTCGTCAATGTAGACGGAAAAATTTGAAAAAAATATGGCGTGTTTTTTTGACTCTTTATAAATAAAAATGATTTTAATCTTCTTTTAATTATATTACTTTAAAAATTTCACGAAAAAAGCGATTCAGTTTCCATATTTCAAAACCGATTGAAACGAAACCAACACATGCAGATACTAACTAGAAAAACATCTTTATTACATAAATAAATTATTATTAATGTCCTAATGTAGCCGTGATTTAAAATTTACTGAAGTTTTGTGTGCGCGGCATATGATTAGAGCAGGATAGACACTTAAAAAACAAAAGCGTTAGCAGGACTGAATTTTAGCGCTGTGCAGCCTCTTAAAGCAGATAACTATCGCAGCTTGACACATAACCAAGCGGAATGAACTTCGAAAGGATATGTCACGCTTGCAAAAGTCACCGTCACTCCATGCGGAAAACCGCACAGTGCGAGAGGGACGCAACCGGAAAAAATTGCAAAATGTGGGTTTTGAATTAATATAAAATTAACCAAATTGAATAAAATTATTAAAACTCGCGTGAGCTGACATACTAAATTATTATTACATACGGCTTGAACACTCACGTGTGATTGTTATTGACTATATGCCAACCGTTTCACCGATGCAATTTCGGCATTATCAAGGCGGCGTTCACCGTCGTTGTCAAACGGGCACTGGCAGCCGATCGGCTATCCCGAACACTTTCTTCAGAGACATATATACAATAGACCAAGATTCCACAACCCACAAAACAGAAAAAATAATTCATCTAATCACCCACGACTTGTCACCACATACTTCCAGGGCAGCCATAAACTCACACAACTCATTAACGACTTCATCCCCATACTCCGTCAAAACGATGACACCAAAAACTTACTCCCTAAAACCCACAAATTACTTACAGATAAAAAACACAAATCTAAAATCTTTACTATCTAAAACTAAACCAAATCACACACCCAAGCAGACAATTACAACATCACAAAGAACAACACCATGCCTGTCGCGGTGCCCTGGCCGCGTCGCAAAACCTGCTACCTCATTAAACCAGACACAACAACCAATACTCACACACCACCAACACATACAAAGCACAACATAACTCATCATGTAAAACAGAAAACTGCATCTACCTACTAGAATGCCGGCACTGTCCAGCATTCTACGTAGGTGAAACAAGAACTGCACTACACATACGCATGAACAATCACCGGCACACAACATATACTGTACACAATAACACGTTACCACACACGCCAGATCCCATAACCAAACATTCAACAACTGCTTCACCGTTCGTGTCATCAAATCATTTCATCCCCCGATGACTGACATGGAACTAAGAACATGGCAGTCTTCATACATCTGGTCACTTGGTGCTCACTACGGACCATGACTAAACAGACAACACTGACCAACAGACAAACATAACACACATATTCCCTCATAACATACATAGTATACACTCGTCATCTCTCACAACCCCTCACAAATCCTATCACACCTCCTCACAAAAATTCTCTCTCGCGAAGAAAAAAGTTCTAGATTTGTGTTAAAATTATCACGCCGTCGTTATGAATGTTACGGGTTAGGACTGAGCCCAATCTCAGACAGAAACCACGATAATTCAACATTTGAAACATGTGATATTTTTTAAGCGATTGATGTTTTAGGCCCCGCAGCCGGATTATGAAAAACCCGCCTTATTCTAATTAATCGAAAAAGAACACTTAAATTCAAAATTTACTCAATAGTTATTCAACAAAACTTTATTACCTATGTATTGTGTACACTGCATTCGCAAAGTTTCCATTGGTTTCTGTAAATTAGTATTTAAAATTTTTTTCCAATTCAAACTTTTTGAAATTCTAATTTGCGGAAACCAGGGAAAACTTTGCGATAGCAACATACACAATACATAGGTAATAAGGTTTTGTTGAATAATTTTATTTCACAATCCGGCTGCGATACCGCTCTAGTTGTTCGTATATGAGGCGCTATAAAGGGCTAGAAACAGCTTAACTTTTCCAGACACAATATAGATATATTGTATAAATAAATTTTAAGGCGTCCTTGCTAAAACCACTCAAGTTTTAGCGTACATAGTATATATTTGTTTCTATAGAAAATATAAAAAATTCTAAAATTACAAAGTTTTTTTTTTCTAGATTAAAAGTGTATGTCATGAATTTTTTTCCTACTTGCCATATGAGGACCCCTGGGACGGTCGAAATATAGCTTTAAACTGTTAATTTCAATGTTTATGTTTATTTAAAATCACAATTACCTAGTAATAAAAATCCATTAACTGTTAATTTATAAAATAAAAGTATGTTTATTTGCATACCTCTTGTACGACTAATATAATTTTGTAACTGATGTAATATTATTGTGTTACATTATCTGCATCAATACAATCAACAATACCATCCATCTATATTTTGATGAATATGTAATCTAACATTTGTATGGGTAATATCTATGAATACTAACATTTGTATGGGTAATATCTAAGAATACAACAAAGTTGTACTAAAAGTGACGATGACTGTGCATGAAAACTGATCAACTTAGAATGCATAACTCAGTCCAGTGTACTGGCTTAATACAAAATGTCACGTTAATAAAGTTAATTTTAACTACATTTTAGCTTTTCATTTATTTTAGGCTCGTCGTTTATACGAATGATAAAAATATACAAATTTCACGATATAGGTATACCTCAGCCTCTTCAATGTAATATATCTTAAAATTAAAATCCTGAAGGCTTTAATTTTAGTTTTAGTGCTGTCAAGACTTGAATTTTTTCAAAGTAATTTAGCTTCTGTTCTTAACAGCACTAAAACTAAAATTAAAGCCTTCAGAATCGGCTACTATATTAATTTCGAGTGTAGAATAAGAAAATTTGGGATCTCAATAATGCGATTCTTTTTCACCTGCAGTTACTAAAAATAAATCGCAGTGTAGATCAAGTTTAGTTAGGGACTATGTTTAGCGAACTTGAATACTCGTCCTGCAAAAACATAATTCAAAATTTCTTTTAAATTCAAAATCAAAGAATAATTTATTGAAATTGTTTATTCACAACAATCAAATCTGTTTAAATCGTAATAAAGATATATTAGTGTCGATTCAGTGTAGACAGATTTCTTTCTGTACTTATCGAAAAGGCAAATACAGGACGCCAAAAATAAGGAAATAATAATTTAGGAAAACTAAAAAAAAAATTATGTTAGTTTAACTTTTTTTTATAATATTCGCAGTGCATTCGCGCGGACGAGGTTATCTCGGAGTGGTGCTAACTTACTGCCAGTGTACCCCAAGGTGGTGTCCTACCCCCTTTACTTTTCTAAATTTTTATGATTTCTGTATCAGGTATTCTTTCTACTATATAACTACCATCTATAAGCCGCAGATCTATCGTCATTTTGATATTACATCTATTTTCAACTGATGACTAAATTATTCTAGAATTCAAAATTTTTCATGAACAACCAAAAAATATATTTTATGATTAGACCTTATAAAATCCGATATTAATACTTTAAAAAACTGCCCACAATCAATCTATATACACAGAGTTACATTGAGTACAAAAATTTGAATTACTCCAAGACTCCTCTTAATCATAGCATCGGTTACAAAAAACCAGCATTATGATTTATGAATGACGTATCTAGTTTGCGGTAAACGGTGTACACAATAAAATGTTCGCAAGGAAAAATACCAAAACTGTCGCAATCTCAGCCATTACTAAGAAAAATTAAAAGGCTGCGGAAAACTACTAAAGGCACGAAAAGTCTCTTAGTTTCCTGATCATTTTGTGACATTGTCACCACGAACTAATTAGTGTGGCTTTTTGTGGACGATAATTTGTAATAGTTAGACTAAAAATAGACGGATAAGTTCGTGTAAGACTCGCGCCCGAGGGTTCTCTACTAACTGAATAAAATCAATACAAACTACGTATGAACATTATGAAATAAACGGCAAAATTAAGACGCTATATCGTCAAAATCAACAATTTTGAAGTTATTTATCGGCTGTTCAAAAGAAGTCCCAAGTTAAAAAAAATTGTATAACAGTTTTGGGACCTTTTTCTAGAATTTGGACTACCAGAAATGCGATTGGAGAGATTTCACCCGATAGAAATAAATTAAAATAAGGTCTAAATCTACACTTTTTTTGATATTCTGACAAATTGGTACAGCAAACAGACTTCAAAAATATTTATTTTAGATTGGTTTTTAACAATACCTAAATTACTGGCAATGGAAATTTAAAAGCTATTTAATTTAATTTTGTATTAATTTAAAATCGACTTTTTGCAAATTTTCCACGATTCTGTCCCTCTTGCACTGCGGATCTTTCCGCCTGGAGTAACGGGGACCTTTGCATTTTCTGTCACAGAACGTATTGCACATTCTTTGATGATGTACGTGAATGGGAAGTGCCGTACATAATATAGTTTTGATAGTGACTCATATAAGTGATTTTGCACTTATATAATAAATTTTTACTTGACTCCTTTAGCCGTTTCTAAGAAAAAGTCATATAACTCACAAAATTCCTATAAGGGTTCAGTTTTTTATTCCAAGAGAGGCAACCGAAAAAAGATATTAATGTTCACGAATCGTACACATTTTGCGCAGTAATAATGTAAAAAAGCTTTGAGTACAATTTAATATGGCTAGTGACTGTGACTGTTGACAAAAACTTAATTACGAAACTTTTGTTTTGGTCTGAGTACATAACTTTTTACCGACTGATGTCGAATCTTTCGAACAGGTATTTTTTTATAAACAAAACAATAAATTTTGTAAATGTCAAAAGAAACAGATTTCAAATCCATCATAGCCTTGTAAATGCAATGACATACATATTTTATAATAATACAAGAATACGTCATTGATATAAGTTTCGTCTAAAGAATACGTACTGAGATTTGCAATTACAATTTTGTGATTGCTGTCTTTTTTTTTTGCATATTGAGATGTGTAGAATTGTGGACTGACTGACCCTTTTAATATAATTTCAACTCGAAATTATACTTTCAGACATGTTATTTGGGCTACATGAGTTTTGGTAGTTTAAGAATTTTAGTAAAGCTTGTTAAACTTTATTGAAATATTCGTAATTCCGTGCTAGTATTAAAAATAAAATGGTAATTTGATAATGAAAAGTTTATTGCTGTATAGTATGATTTTTTAAAAATAAGCCAAAATGCACAAAATTTACTTAATTAATCTGATCAAGTAGACCATCTATCAGGGTTTGGATTTCAATCCATTGGGTCATGTTTCATTCTTTCCTGGAAGCAATGTTTCGCTGGTGTTGTAGCATACGGCTCACCGGAAGGTTTCAACAGAAATCAAAACCTTGTAACGACGAATCTGTAGCTTCGTAGTACACAAAATAAAAATAGGCAGTCATGGGGACTGCCGACAGAAGTGAAAATTTTACTGTTAACATTAGCATGTCTGTTTTGGGCGCAGACGATGGGTGGCGGGGCACGCGAACTTATAAGAACAAATACATTTTAGGCAATTATTCTCGCGTATAAGAAACATAATGAAAATATTGTTCAAAGTCAAGCTGTTTTTAGACTAAAATGAATTAAAATTGGTTATTTCTTTGAAACCACTAATGGTAGTTCTATGGTTCTTGCACTAAAATACAAGAATAATATTGCGTAGAAAAATAATTAATGGAATTTTTTTCCGTTCATCGCGTGAATGAATTATTTGCATTTTGCGATATTTGCAGACCCAGCGACGTCGTAATGCAGTGCGCGCTGATATGAACGTTATTTCAATATAGTTTCTGTCGATATTTGTACCGACTCAAGGTCGTTGGCGACTACTTTGAAGTGTATACTTCTGCACATCTCTTATCTATGAATACTAAAACTTGCACGTCACTTTCCGCTACGACAGTTTTTAACGAATGATAACTTGATTTCTAGTTGTTCGTAAAATGTAGCTTTGGTAGATATAGCCAACTTCATACTGAGGCCGGGCGACTGTTCTTGAAGTTTGCATCTGTGTTTCCAAGCCCGCTAAGCACAAACATTTTCCATGCCACTAAGAGACTTCAGTGGCAAGTGAATCACAGAACATGTTGTTATGTGCTAGTGACATTGAATTCCACGACTAAAACGAAGTATCTATCTAATACTTATGCAGGTTTTTCATTTAGTGTGTTTAAATTTTGTTAGATTATGGTTATAAGATCTTTCATTTACATTTGTTTGATTTTTAATATATTTGTTCATGTTAGTGAGCCTGTCATTACTTATTGTATGAAATAACGGCTGCCAGGCCGCTGGCTGCCCTAGCAGTCCGAATTAAAATAATTCGCCACCTGAATACATCGCTGGAAGAGTTCGTACGATGCCGATAATACTTTTTATTCCAAATTAATTTGATACTCGTATTTCAGATCTGCAATTTTTTTCTACTTTAATGGAGACAAATAAGATTCATGCGGCGCATATTACTAGCCTTTTAATTTTTTTCAATACATGTGCTCGTAAAGGCCCACTTTTTATGCATCAAAACCGAACAGAAAGTCGATTATTTTGCCCTAGGGCTTTATTATTATTTTTTTTTAATTTGTTTGCAATGGTTGGCTAACCTGCAGCCGTTCCTGTGTACCATAGATGTTATACTTTTTTTCCCACTGTTTAACGGCTCTGGATACAATCCTTTTGAGCCAATCATAATTTAAAGTTTACAAGATTATATTTGTTTTCATTTCTTCACACTATGCATTGAAAAACGTAGTATGATACACGGGCGTAGTGGCAATAAATTACTCGGTTACGTTTAAAACACTCGCTACGCTCGTGTTTTAAATCGTCCTCGTAATTTATTCCTTTCCGCCCTTGTAGCATAAACTACTATTATATGCTGATATGAAAAATAAGGATTATTTTGTCCGCTTATGATCAAAACATGAATGTACAACTTACCTCAATACTGTATACCTCATACCTGTTACTGTGTGAGCCGATTACTCTTCCTAACAATCCAAGTAATACATTGCAACACGAAAGTGCATTTCCCCTAATTGCATTGTTTCCTTATACAAATTTGGCGCATCTTTGTTTTAACACGTTGCATATTCCTATTGTTGTATTTACATACAAAAATACCCACGCTTTCTATAGCAATCACGTACCACAATTTCTGGGCCACCAACCCATATAAAGGTCCATTTGATAGCAATCTAGGCATGATGTCAAATATTTGCAAGCTTTGCCGGCAATTCAGAGTTTACCGACAAAGCCGGTTGTATCTGACAAAGGAAGTACTAGGATTTCCGTGTGTGGAACCTGTTACTGGTCACGTAGGCACTACTCACGCTAGGCACACAGTCTTGATACTTGTAGACAATAGTTAGTTTTTAATGTTTGGGAAGTGGATCAATCCACAACTTCTGCAACATCACACTTGTATGCAACATTTTTCCCAATATTTCAAGTCTTATTGTGGGCCTTTCGTGCAAATAATTTGTAAATATCCATTTTTTAATGCACGAATAGGAGTACGATGACCAGCTAATTTATATTAAGCAATTAGTTGCTATGGTAACAATCAATTCAATTGCAGTCAGTGAGAAACTGCTTCCATATTGTGAATGAATTCACTTTTATAAATTTTAGCCTTTTAAAAACATAATGATTTATTATTCATTATCATCATTTAATTATTCACATTTGATTTCAGCATATTATGAATATAGATATAAATAAAATGTCCTAGATTTCTCATATTAGCTGTGAGTTTTTCAGTAATTAGATAAACTGTCTGTGTATTACATTGTGTAGCCTTAAAAGCTATCCTTTTGATACTTCATATGAGTTGTGTTCCATTTTAAAACTTATATAAATCTGCATATTTCTTAACCAAGGTTAGTTAAACCGGTCCTAGCTATGGGTTTGTCAATTATTATTAGATTAACTGTTAGATTGTCCATCCTTACAATATTTCATACTAATTGTGTTCAATTTTCAAACCTATTTCCCACAATGTACTCATCCAAAACTGGTTAACCAGGCACAGTCTGAGTCTATCCAACACCGCGCCCGAATTAAACTAGCCCTAAATAGATACAAACAATTAATTAAAAGAATTGTGTAATTTTACATTTAAATGAGATAATCATTCAAGTACATTTTTTACATGATTCTCAGTAGATGGATAAAAAATTCTAAGATCCGGTGCGGCCCTGCGGCCAATCAAATTAATCAATATCTGATCTGATTGTTATACTTAGCTGGTTTTTTCGGGCCAAATTCTGGTACCATGATGGGATTTCCTATTGATTTGTTTATTTATTTATCTTATTTCACTGTCCAATAAACATTTAGAAATGTTTAGGAGTTTGTCAGGCGAAATTTCTATTGTCCATGGTTTTTGACTTTTGGTCAACCTGAAACTGACTAATCTCGAGTCGAGATTTGTTTAGTAACGAACGTTGAGTGGAAAAATGGTCGGGCGCATACTCAGACACGACCTCTTTATAACTAAACTTAGTAGAGAAAGAATAGAAGGAAGGAGAAGAAGAGAAATACCCAGAGTGAGTTATTTAGACCAATTAAAAGAAAAGGCGGTGCCGTGTAATACCAAGAACCAAGAAACCTCAATGGAGACAGCTACACCGACAAGACCGTTGCTCTAAAATATGCGACGACCATCGAACCGATCTGTGGCAATCCATTTATTTTTTGACGATAATAAATCAGTGCAATACAGGTGAAGTAGGCCGGCTGATTTTCCTTGATAGTACGGTTTGCTGGGATCGATCAGTAGGCCTACAATGAGTTTTGCACTTGATACACGTTAGCGACTGCGTAAAATGTTTATAGGTATATTAGAAATTGAGAAATTGTTTACGAGAGGAACCAGAATTTCTCATACAAAATATTTAAGGCAGTCGCTAACGGGCATTGAGTGCATAACTCATAGTAGGCCCTCAGAGCGTGTTGATATTTCCATTCCGTCTTTGTTTAAGAACAGACATCATGACGCGACCAATTCGGTTGTGGGCGTGGCCAAATGTCATGCTGTTTCATTTCACTATAAGGTGTATTCTCCATGAAACTTGCGAGGACAACACAATCTTGCCAATTTCGTCACGGACGCAAAGTTGAAAACTCAGGAGAAACATGACAAGACTGTGGACGTTTTCAAACATTGTTTTTGGTAATTATTAATCTAGATAACATTTTCGATGTTATCTATTATAACTCGTATACATTTTTCGATTTTATCTAAAACAACAATAAAAACACATTTTGGTACAACATTTTAATTTATGTATTTTAGGGGCTTGTTGTTAAAATTAATCAAATTTCACGTTTTTTAGTTCGACTTAAACATAGATCTAGATAATACTAATAGATTCAAATTAAAATATTATAACTAGAGATGAAACGGATATCCGGTTACTATCCGGTATCCGGCCTATCCGGCCATATTTTTGGTATCCGGTATCCGGCCGGATAGTAGTCAGTATCCAGCCGGATACCGGATACTTAACTCAACATACAAAAAGTCGTTAAAATCACAAAATAGTTGTATCAATGATTGAATAATCTAAATTCTAATACATAAAGTGAATAAGAATTGAGCTATGGTAGATAAAGACAAGCTTTACATCAATTGTTGGGATTAAATGTTTATGCTTTTCCTTATACATTACACCAGCTTCTTTTGCTCTCACAATATACCGAACGTAACTCAACATGTATCTTTTAATAAAAACACATGGTCATACTGAAATCATACTAAACAACTTTTCCAAAGAAACATACTTGTGGAAATGGAAAAAATACTCATTATGAAAACCTACTTCAAATTTTGAAAGGGCACTGGGCGGGCAGGTTCAATTTTGTTTTTACAATATGTTACTTTGGAAAATTTGTTCAGTATGAACAGTATATTACGCGGGTTTGTTTAAAGATACCTGTCCATTTATATACAGTATACACCACTCCAAGGAGACAAAAGATACATATTTACAAATTTCGTTAGGATCGGAAATTGTTTCGCGTTTGCAAACCAGCATTTGTATGATTGTGATACGATCATTTAGAAATGATCATTTAGAAATGATCTTCATTTAAAAAATCCACGAATAATCTCGCCCACTTGCACCCGCACGCACCGTGGTGCGTAATATTAAGACTTGCTCAATAAGTGCGCATATCTTGAGCCGGATATCCGGCCGCCGGATATCCGGCTATCCGGCCTAGTGCCTCGCCGGATATCCGGTATCCGGTATCCGGCCAAATCACTATCCGTTTCATCTCTAATTATAACAACAATCCATAGACAACCCACAATTTGATGACAGAGTTTGCGCGTGATGACGCCTCCTGCTGCGGTTCCCCTCTGCCAGCCAATGGAGAACGTTCCTTGTGACTTGCTGCTTCTTAAATTGCCGTATTAAGAGGCTATGCGAATTTTATTTTTGTCACTTTCACTCCAAGCGAAAAACCGCGCAGTGCGAGAGGGGCGGATTCAGGGCAAAAGGGAAAAAAGTTGGTTTTATATTTTTATAAAAAAACTAAAATAGCTAGCAAAATTTCAAATATAAAATCTTTAGATATGGTTGAAACACACCTAATAAAGTATGTTTGAGTTATGTATATGGTTCCTGTTCGTCAAACGAGGAGAAAAAGTGTGTTTGATGACCTCATTTCAAAAATTATTTCTATCGAGGAAAATGTATCCAAACATGTTATCCAATTTCAAAACCCTAAATTATATAGTCAAAATGCATATAACGTAAATGCGCCCAAGTCCGACCACTCACGCCCTTTTTTCAAATAAACCGTCCAAACATAAACGTAAACTGATTTATAAACTATATATATAGCTTACTTTAAACCTTATTGTTGAGACTTTCATTATAAAGTATAATTATCAATATTTATGTTGTCAGAGTATACAAAAAAAATTATTATTAATATGTTTGACTGTCCTTCTTAAAAGCTCCAGTTACCGACCGCTTAGTTGAAGTTTTCCTGATACCGTCCAGCAAGTAACCCGTTTCCGACCACCATTCAAAAAATTGCCAAAAATGCCATTATCTCATAAAAATGTGGTCAAAAGTTACTGGAGATATCAAAATGTATAGATGGTTTTTTTCAATTAATCATTTTTGTTAATTTAGGCTTTAATTAACTTTTATTAAAGTATATATTTTACATTTTTTCATGTTCGTCGCTATCAATATAAACATCATATGTTTGGCCAAATGTATTTTATCTTATTTCAATATGTTAATAAAATATTGTTTGTATAATACCGTTTAACGGCTTTTTTATTATTTGTATGTTGTATTTAACATAGATATAAACACTTCATTAAATAGTTATAGGTGCTATATTTGACCCCTCAGTGGGGTCGTCATCAGGATTTTAAAAACCATGATTTAAAATATACTTTTTTATATTTTTATGTCAATAGATGCCAGCAGTTTTCTAACTTCAAACGCCTATATATGTCGTATGATATTTTTCTTTTCGTCTATAACTATTCAATCAAGTTTTTATGTTATTTTACTTATTTTTTCGATTTTTTCTTTATTTTTAAACTGTGATTAGATATAATGGTGATTTTTTTTCTTTTTGAGTAATTAATGAATGAAATTCGTAACTTCTAAGAATTCAAAGATAAAGAAAAGGTTAAGAGCTTGTACTTTATTTATAAAATTTTGAAATTAAAATAATTACAGTCCTTGCTAATAAGAAGTTTTAAAACATCGTCTTCATTTTCAATAAGTTTAACTTGCTTTACAAATTTTTTTTTTCAATTTCTGTGGCAATTTTTTTCTTAGGTTTAGGTTTATCTATCTTGTTTCTATAATGTTACAGAATACATGGAATAAATTGTTTCATTTTTAGGAACTATTCTGCCAACTTTATAATTGTGGTCGAGCTTTAAAATTACTGAATAATTAATTCCATATTTAACTTGACATTCTTTTCTTTCGTTTGGTGAGGTTTTTCGATTTTCCTTTAAACTGAAACTGAAAAGATTCCACAATTGTTTTTATAAACTGCTATTTTCATAGCAGTTTGGTTCTTGTTGTGTAATGTGTTGTTTTATTTCAATTCCAGTTTAATTTTTTTTTGTGACACTTGTTCCTGAGGCCATACTAAAATAAATTCATGACAGGTGTTACTTTGTTGCTCATTATTTGTATTTTTCTATACAAACACACTCTTTTTGAGCACCGTACATTTTTTGCAAGTACTTTAAAATTTTGTCTTGATACACAAACGGATGACCAGACTCCGGTTTATGGTATATTTATTGTGGTCGGTAACAAGCAAAACTGAATTTATCACCACTCATTACCGTCCAATTACAATAATTATGTGTTTTAATTATTTATCCAATGTGATGAAAAAAAAGAGTGAGCTTTATAGAAATTTAAAGACATATATAGTCATTAAAAATTTTATAATAATATCTCAGATGTCAATTTTTAATATAAAATAACTTTTTAAACCATTAACGTACATTTAATATCCCAATAAATTTGAGAAAGAACGGAATGTTTTAAGTAAATTATGACTCAATCTAAAAGTCTAAACTTAGGACGGAATCAGGATATTAAGCAAATGTATTTGTCACAAAAATATGTGTATATTCAAATTATAGTTGTTATCCACAATTTATAATGAAAATTAACAAAAGTCTGAAGGTCTATAAAACACCTGATACCGTCCACTGTACGGTATCTGGAAACAATCGTTTTACTGGATCTCCTGATTCCGACCGAAATAGAAAAGATGATAAGACTATTAATATTTTATCAATCCTGAAAAATCTTGCATTTATATATGGAACGGAACCCTAAATTACATAAAAAAATATGTCAGTTTTACCAAAATATGCAGAATCGAACAAAAAATTAAAAACAACCTCCACAAACTTTTTACGTTCCGCAAAGCTCGACTTCGAACTAAACCGATGCTCAGTGACAATAAAATTAATAACAAAATTAAACGTAGCGGAAATTAGAACCAATCATGATTCATCGGTAATTTAAGAATTGGCCTATAAGAGACGAGCAATTGTTCACTTATTTGACGCGGGATATTGTTATAAATTTCAAAAATACTGGGCGGTCGCATACAGGAGCCTAGTCGGACAACGGTGCCGATACGTTACCAGAAATGTATTAAAATGTTCCGTGTATTTCATGAAATACACAGAAATTACCCGTATTTTTTTTCGTATTAATGGTTGCCAATTCGCTGTAACCGCCGCCGTTGTAGCCATTAACCCTAGAAACAGGTTAAAATAATAAGAATAATTGATTGTAATAATTATTTATTTCTAGCAATCAATCATAGTTGAAAATGTAAAAACTAGACGGATTTAATAAGCAACATTTAAGGGTTTGCCATACATTGAATATGGTTGGTATGCGTGAAGCACGCACGTACTGCATTTTCCAAATTTCGACTCTTCCATGCCTGTCTTTGATCAGTCCGGGCTCATCGTATTTACTTTATGCTTTGGACAAACAAATTGACTATATACAAGGTGACTTTTTGATCATCGTCCAAATTCGTACTGGAGGCTTGGTAAGTGATCAGCATCCTGAATCAATAACGATTTTTGTAAAATTCATAAAATGAAATTTCGACTCCCCATAGTGATTCACTCAGGACTGGGACTGATTTACTATTTACTATGGGAAGTAGAAATTTCATTATACGAATTTCACAAAAATTCTGATCACTTACCAAGCCACCAGTATGAATTTGGACGATGATCAAAAAGTCACCTTGTATAGGTATATACAACGTGTAACAGAAAGGTGTAACCATATTTGAAGAGCTTATTCTGTCAATGATATAGAACAACTTTTACTATGGAACAAAACGCGTATCTCGAAAAAAAAATTTTTACTGTTTCATAGAAAAATGCAATGCCGCTCGGCCGAAATGTATGGAACGGCAGATTTTTTTTTTTGAGATTTCAAAAAATCTCCTGAAATCCTGAAATCTCTATGTAAATCTCTATGTAATAAACACTATGTAAAAGTTGTTCTATACCATTGACTGAATAAGCCCTTCAAATATGGTTACACCTTTGTGTTACACGTTGTATATATATACATATATAGCTTGTCATGACGGAAATACGGTAATATCATAATAACTCAGGGTGATGTCGTTGTGACATATTAGTTACATTGATTACGGATATACAATATTAATCAATACTGTCGATTAGCATAATTGTCATATAATCATGAAAGACAGAATTAGTTTATTGGAAGTGTCTGTAATCTTGTTATTCTATAATTCATCACGTTAAGAAGGCACAACACACTTTTTTTAAAATAAACGTCAAGAAAATGGTTTTAAATAACCGTGTGGCTAAACATCCGCCGCGCCGGTGCGGAATCACATTGTATATCGTTATTTTTCCGCCGTTTTAAAAAAGGCATTTTTGCGTATGTCGTGAATCCTGATAAAACTAGTTACGGAGGTCGCCTCGCACCACTCCGCTTTGCTCGGCTCTTTAATTAATTTACATGTAAACCTAACATGCTCCTCCTCGCCTCACTCGTCATTGCAACTATTTTTGACATATTGATGATAAAAGAAAAAGAAAAAAAAGAAGTCTTTCTGACGTGGACTAGACAACTGTTTATCAAAACCTAGTGCACTACCACTACAAACGATTCGATATCTGAAGCGGCAAATCAAGCGAAGCTATTAAGGCCCTTACTATTGCCAAATGGGTACTTTCTAAAGCCTACTCCTCGTTTATGGCCAAACCAAAAATAATGAAAAAATGTATTATGAATAATCAACTCTTAGACAACATATGCAACAGTTTTCTTTTTCATACCACCAAAACTTCTACATGAATTTTTTTTTTACTGAATGGTGTTTTTTGACCTCAAATTCCCTACTGCTCCTGAGTGGCTTGGCCGATTGAATTCATCTATGCTTTGATAAATAGATTAACTTTATAGCTATAAACATAACATAAGATTATTCAATCGAGTAATCACGTCCAAGTGAAAAGTATAATTTTCCCCTATTTCGCTCTTTCAAGGACGCAGCGAGCGTCGTAAAAGCCACTATGCATTGCGCGCTGATATGAACGTTATTTCAATGTCGTTTCCGTTGATATTTGTAGTGACAAATATCGAGCTGCTAATTTGGCGAAGGTAATCGCCTTAAGAGCGCACCGAGCGTTAAAAAATACGTTTTTATAACCCTTGTTTGAAGTAGTAAACAATTATATTAAAACTGGGAAATATATTGGTATTATTGGGGATATACATTCTGTCCCACAAGTACCCGGAAATTCTTATTTCAAAACCCCGTGCTAGAGATATTTAAAAAATTATTTTTGCGTTAGGTTGGTACAACTGTCATTGATTGGCGGTAAAAAAGAAACCTAACCTCTATAGAGTATTTTGTGACTTATTATCATTTGTGACAACCAACTTTTGTGGTCGCGTCGTTTTTTTACTATGGCCGATTTTGTTGAGCAACGATCTTGTATTAAATTCTGTGTTACAAATGAAATTTCTTGTGCCGAAACGCTTAATGTTACAAAAAGCGTTCGCAAATAATTGTATGTCCAAAACTCAGGCATACGAGTGGTATAAATCATTCAAAGAGGGACGTACAATGGTAGAAGATTTACCACGGGCTGGAAGGCCATCCACTTCTACTGACGATGGTCATGTCAATAAAGTGAAGTAAATTGTCATGCAAAATCGTCGTGTGAGTGTGAGAGAAATAGCCAGAGACATCGGCGTACCAAAAATTACAGTACACCGCATATTGACTGACTCTTTGCAAGTGGTTCGCGTCTCTGCTCGACTCGTGCCAAGATCTGAATTTCATGCAAAAACAGCGCAGAATGGACGTTGCTAATGAGATGCTTTCTGAAGCACGAAACGATTCCACGTTTATGAAACGCATCATAACCGTTGATGAGACATGGGTCTACGAGTACAACATGGAAACAGAGCAACAAGCATCCGAATGGGTCGTTTCAGGTGAGCCGAAACCAAAAAGACCGCGTCAAACCAAGTCAAAAATCAAGGCACTTTTGACTGTTTTCTTTGATTATCGGGGTGTGGTTCATCATGAGTTCCTTCCAATGGGCATGACAGTCAACAAGGAGTATTATCTCGAAGTCATCAGGCGTTTGCGCGATGCTATTCGCCGCAAACGGCCAGATTTGTGGGTGGAAAACACATGGATTTTGCACCACGATAACGCGCCAGCTCACACAGCCATGATTATTCGTAGCTTTTTGGCCAAACATTCAACAACCATCGCTCCGCAGGCACCCTACTCACCAGATATGGCACCATGTGACTATTTTCTCTTTCCTAAACTTAAATTGCCGCTTCGCGGAAAGCGTTTCGAGACCATAGAGGCGGTGAAAGAAAATACGACGAAGGCGCTGAAAGCTATCCCGATTTCGACGTATGAAAAGTGTTTCGAGGACTGGTTGAAGCGCTGGCGTAAGTGCATTGCCTCTAATGGAAGTTACTTTGAAGGGGACAAAATAAATTTGGATGATTAAAATTACCCCTTGTGTTTTATTTACAATTTCCGGGTACTTTTGGGACACAGTAGTATACTCACAGTCAAAAGTCATAACTGGTCAAAACTACTTTTGACTGCGAGAATGAGTCAGTCAAAACTAGTTTTGACTAAGGACGTAGTGTTGACTGATATTGCAGGCAAAATTAGTTTTTCGGATGTCCTGCAGCGCAGAAGAGAGTCGGTAGGTTAGGTTAGAAGGTTAGGTATGGCAAGTCGCGGAACGTTCCGCGACCGCCATACCCGACCTTCGTGGTTATTTTTTTATGACAACCCAGAAATACTTTTTAATCAAAATTACTTCAGACCAACTTAGTCAAAACCAGTTTTGACTGATTTTCGCAGTCAAAACTACTTTTGACCGGCTATGAGTTTTGACTGCAACATATACACGATGGAAACACGATTTGATCAAGTTGGCTTGATAGAATAAATTCGCAAAGTTTTCGGACTCATTTTTTCTTATACTTTCCTTCAGTTTTATATAAGTAAGTAGTTTTTTATTATGACTAAATTACTAAAATAAAGTTAATAATTGATGAGTGGAATGATAGTTTTTTATTTAAGTGTGCTATGATAAAAATATCAACGAAAAACATTGAAGAAGTGCAAAAAAATTTGTCATTTTCTTTACTCTTTTTACTCTTCTTTAAAACAGAGACGAAGGCAAACGCTCGGTGTGCTCTTAAAATTTGTCACGTTTGCACATGCGAGGGTGGCTTTTAAAATTTCTCCTGTAAGATTTCGCCGTGCATGGCGTGCATGCGCAGTATGAATTGTTACGGCGCTTTTATAATTTTTCTTACAGGATTCCGCAGCGCATGCAAAATGACTGGTATCCGGCAGATACTTATGAATTTCAGCACTAAATCCGCCATATGGCTGCTTTTATAATTTTTCCAATAGGAATCCACCGCGCATGCTGGCTGGTTTTTCAGCAGATACTTGTAAATTTTAACACAAACGCCGGAAGATTGACGTTTTAACGTGTGATTTCACCAGCGAACGTGCAGACACTTCATTTAAATAATTTTTCAATGCATGTGCTCGTAAAGGCCCACTTTTTATGCATCAAAACCGAACAGAAAGTCGATTATTTTGCCCTAGGGCTTTAATATTGTTTTTTTTTTAATGTATTCATAATGGTTGGCTAACCTGCAGCCTTTCCTATGAACCATAAATGTTATACTTTTTTTTCCACTGTTTAACGGCTCTGGATACAGTCCTTTTGAGCCAATTATAATTTAAAGTTCACAAAATTATATTTGTTTTATTTCCTCACACTATGCATTGAAAAACGTAGTATGATACACGGGCGTACAAGCAATAAATTACTTGGTTACGTTTAAAACACTCGCTACGCTCGTGTTTTAAATCGTCCTCGTAATTTATTCCTTCTCGCCCTAGTAGCATAAACTACTATTTCAATGCATGTGCTCGTAAAGGCCCACTTTTTATGCATCAAAACCGAACAGAAAGTCGATTATTTTGCCCTAGGGCTTTATTATTATTTTTTTTTTTAAATTTATTTACAATGGTTAGCTAACCTGCAGCCTTTCGTGTGTACCATAAATGTCATACCTTTTTTTCCACTGTTTAACGGCTCTGGATACAGTCCTTTTGAGCCAATTACAATTTAAAGTTCACAAAATTATATTTGTTTTATTTCCTCACACTATGCATTGAAAAACGTAGTATGATACACGGGCGTAAGAGCAATAAATTACTCGGTTACGTTTAAAACACTCGCTACGCTCGTGTTTTAAATCGTCCTCATAATTTATTCCTTTGCGCCCTTGTAGCATAAACTACTATTATCTACACTCATTTAGTAAAATCTGGATTATGAATTTAAAAATAGTGCATAGTGATATAGGTATGTACGTACCTACGTTATTAATTTAATATTTACTGTGTTTCCGTTGGTTACAAGTTTAATTCTGGGCAAAAATATCAGTCAGCAGTGATGAGTGATAATGAGCAAAGAAAATGACGAACAATCTTCAATCTTTGTGCAGTAAATCCGTCTCCCAGCGAGGACCGGTTAACATGGAACGACCAAATCCGACTGTGAAGCGAATTTCACTGCCAGCCCCTTAATTGCCAATATCTCGAGGCCCGGGCCCATTAGAGACTTCTTGAAATGACCCTGACAATTAGGGGCTATTAATTATACTAAATTTAAGGATCTACTCACAAAATTTCCGTTCTAGCACGCGCGTCGACCTGTGGTAGCTGCCTTCTGGCAGGTGGCCGTTACAGATATGAGGCGGTTGATGTCCTATTTATACCGATATCCCGTGGTACCAACCCAGATAGTTTGTCTATCCAGATTCCTCTTCTGCCACCATCACCGCCGGTTCCCTTCACAGCATAAATAGTTTTTCCAGTTAGTATAGTTTATGCACACTAGCACCAGCTACCAAGGCTTCACGATGATATCTCGTTCTCAATTATGCGAACACAAACAGTTTATATTAAAATACACCACGTATTGTCCATAAGTTGGCACCAAAACATTTGTCTAACAAAATAACGTGCAAATCCTTTGTCACGAAAAGTCAAAATCACAGGTTATTTTTCGAACAAATCTGACCAGCCGTCGTTGGCATTCCGATACCACCATGATGGTTAGATTTAATAAACGTAGGTACAAACTGTTCTATTACCAACATACAGGTAAAATCAAGACAACCTTACGGCAATTTTTCCAAGATTGGGAAATAGGTAGGTATATGTGTAACAACCTATTGCATGAGTGTAGATAAAGTAGTGCATGAAACTGCACATAAGTAGATATTAAGACACACGTAAAAAATACGTTTAATAATCTCTTTATGTACAAGTTTCATAACCTACTATTATTGAAAAAACGTTTAAAATGTCAAAACAAAGAAGAGCGTTTTGGAAAAACAACCCATGTCACTTTTTTGACATTTTACAGGAAGTTAATACCAAGATCAATCAGCCCACATCTACCCACTGCTGGGCATAGGTAAATAAAACCTTATGAAATTAGTTACATGGAAAAATCCTTATTTTTTTTTTTTATTAAACATGGATATATGAAAATACTTAATTTTGTAAATAAAAAGTTAAAAAAATGTCGTTAATAAAGCTATTCTTCATAGAAACGTTACTGACACTGGTGGTTTTTCCGGAAGCACTCTGTTTTTGTAGCTACATTTTGAATATACTTTGGTTGTTTTTGCTGATTCTAATATTACTAGATCATTACATGTACAATAGAGAATCCATAGAGCAAAAAAAAAACAAATTCGAAAAAATTGGACATTGGTTGTTTTTCCAAAACAGTCTTCTTAGTTATAATAACGCCTCTGTGGCCGTGTAACCGCTTCTGTGGCTGAGTAGCAGAGCCTCAGACCAATAAACCAATAGACAAAATCTAATTAAGCAGAAACCTAGGATGGTAAAGCTATGCTACTTTCACATATACAACTCTCCGTATGAAAAAACAAGATGGCAGTATTTTTATCAGTACGTCGATTTCAAGCCGGCTACAGCCCTATCTTTCAAACGCTTGCAACTAGGCATGTATCGGACAACCGGTTTGCAGACTTTATCGATATCGATTTGGATAAAAAAAAGCCTTAATAATACCTTGTTGTACAGTTAGAAAACTACATAGATTATCATAGTATTTTGTGCAACTGTAACATAATTTAAGCCATTGGGACACGAGTGCTTGTTAACGAAACGAACTAAGTGAGTTTCGTAATAGTTTTGCACAAGTGTCGAAATGTCTATTTATGTTCAGTTGGACACAATACTTAATCTACGAGCATCAAAAATATCGTATTTTAATCATATTTTCAACTAACAATTTCACGAAAAATGAGAAGAACACTCGTTCATGAACCCCGAGTTCATCGACCGGTAATTAGAAGCAACTAGGATAAAGTGGGCGTGGCTTGAGAAATAAGGTCGGGACTTATTTCTCGTCGCTGTTGTTGATTGGCTCTCTAGCGGTGTTATAGTAAATTGGGCCAATAGCAGCGCAGAATCACGGTGTTATAATGTAATATTATCAGATAAACAGTATAGGTACTTATAAAACTGATTTTGATGATGCAATTACCTTATTGTAGTATGGGAGTAGATAAAATAATATATGAAATTGAGAAACCTGCCAAATATTTATGGAATGAAATAATCAACTTTATTTTCAAAACTAAGAATACCACGTTTACATACATACATCCACACACACACGGTCCCACTCCCACTAAAAATACATATTTTGTGAGGAAGACGCCGCCATGAAAACTAGCCTCCTTAACACTCAAAAGGATCCCTCTCAAACAATTGTGAAATAATGATAATAATAATAAAACTCAGTAAAATAATCAGAGGATAAAAGAAACAATTTGTTGCAAACTCCAGAATTACTATTTTACATATTATTATATAAAACATCAAAAATAAAAATAACATTTTGACCTTCGCATACAAAATGCATAATTGAATCGTTTTATTGAGAAGCTTAATTTTTTTAAACTTCATGGTTGTTTAATTTCTCAATGTTCTCCAGTGAGTACGTTTGATTTTCGCATGTCATTAATGGAGTCTCACCATAACCTAAAGGTTCCCCCTTTTGTACCTCATAGGTTGGTTATTACCGACTCTGAATACTCAGGATCCTCTTAATGGAGAGATCCTCCAAAAAATTTAAATATTTTGTCGTACTTTCGCTGTAATTCATATTATATGTAATACATGTATTTTAGAAAAGCTCAAACGATATCGCGATGTAATATACAAGTAGCGCCATCTAGTTTTTTTAGTAGCAAACGAATGACTACGGTCTAGTAGGTACATTATCAAAAGTATTTTATGGTTCCATACCCGAAGGATGACAAACGGGAGTATAGTACTTAGCCTACTGCTTGCTTATACAAGGTGAATTTTTGATCATCGTCCAAATTCATACTGGTGGCTTGGTAAGTGATCAGTATCATGGATCAATAACAATTTTGGTGAAATTCGTAAAATGAAATTTCGACTCCCCATAGTGATTCACTCGGGAGTGGAACTGAATTTCTATGGGAAGCCGAAATTTCAATTTACTAATTTCACAAAAATTGTTACTGATCCAAGATACTGATCACTTATTAAGCCTCCAGTATGAATTTGGACGATGATCAAAAAGTCACCTTGTATAGCACCCCTTGCGACTTTGTGTAAGAAGACGCCGCTTGGCACAGTTGATCCTTGGGTTGTTCTGAGCTGATCTAGCCCGACTGACATGAGGTGATCCCTCTGAGATAGGTGTTAGGGGGGAGGGTGAAAGTGCATCTCCCACGGAAAGAAGAGTGCCTTTGCATGATTTTGATTTTTGTAGTTCATGGAGATTGTCGTAACAAGGAGCTTCTAAATCTAACAATCGATAATGACAAGACCCTCTCGAATGAAATTCCATAGCTAAATTTCTAAAAGATTTTTCTCATTTATCTTTTATTTAGATAATATGCGCTATTTTTGAACATAATTTGCATTATTTTAGTATATAAATTAACTATTATTTTTTAATGAATTGTCCTGTATGACGTCACTTGAGAATTTTAGACATTAAACTGATTGAGAAGTGTGATTGATTTAAAAAAAGTTATCTATCTCTGTCTAAAGAGAGTCCGAGTTTGAATGGGAAGGTAAACATCATTACGTCCTCCAACGTATGAAAATGAAAATGGTTTATTGGTTGTATAAGCTCTTAAGAAATCAGAAAGGTGGTGACCGGAGTCTTCTTTTAAGCTGAGAGCAGCCTGTGCCAGAAGACCCCACTCTTCCTCGTATATATAGGGTGGAAAAAATTTAAGGGCCTTGGAGGGGAACTACCTTAAATCGTTTAGTTAGCTCATTTTACTGAAAGAAAACATTCCTTTATTTTTTAAAAGAAACAAAACTGCATTCAAAGATATTCCGAAATTCGCTTGTCTTACCCGGGAAAGGGTAAATGTCATGTCATTAGCAGCCAAAAATAAACGTATTTATTGACCTTTGAAAATTATTGTTTTCGTCAGAAATGAGCGTATATTTTCGACGGGTGCAGTAATTCCCTTCGTCATGTGATGTATTCCAAGTTTCAAATACGTGTCGAACACGAAGTTATCCAACGAATGGTCATGTAGGTCGTCAAGTACGTCTGTCTGTACCAATAATCTTTGTGAAATTTGGTTTATCATAGATGTGAAGTGCTGTGGTTTTCCTACACTTTTTTTTTGTAACTACATCCTCAAACTCTCAGGATTTTCTCTGCGGTTTGGTAGATTTTTTGAATGCTTTTTGATGGCTTAGTCAGCCCTCCTCTGTCTTTTACACTCATTAGAGACATGCTGTTAGCAGGTCCTTCCAGGGCTTGGAGAAATTTTTTTCAATGCAAGATTTTTTTCAATTTACGTACTACAAAGCCAGCTTTTGATGGTTCCATTGCAGTCCTCAAATCCTAGAATTAAACATAACACTTATTGGTCATTTTTAAACAGATAGTAGTAAAATAAGCATTAAAATTTGTGCAACAAGAGAGCAAAGTTTATTTTTGTTGCGAGTGCCGAGTTTGAATCTCGAGCAAGACTCGTTATTCTAAATTAGGATTTTGAGCGTAGTGAAGGATTCAACCAAAACAACTTCTGTTTTACTAGGTAAATTCAAGGTGGGCACCGCATCGTCTTTTAAGTGTGGTCGCAATAGTTCTTTTC
This sequence comes from Ypsolopha sequella, assembly GCA_934047225.1. Taxonomy (NCBI): domain Eukaryota; kingdom Metazoa; phylum Arthropoda; class Insecta; order Lepidoptera; family Ypsolophidae; genus Ypsolopha; species Ypsolopha sequella. Next base: position 6,580,489 of record OW203983.1, on the reverse strand, counting down.
AGAAAGCACTCTGGATTTAAGTGCTTTGAGCAATTTCCAATTAGTTTTGTGCTGTTTCCAACTCCAGCTAATAGCAACAAACCATCGTTTACGAATGTCTTAATTTTTGGGGAACCTTAAGTAAAATAAGCTGAATCAATACTTCATACTAGCACAAAATCAGTAAAATTACCGACAACTGTTTTGACTTCACTAATAACCTCAAAACGGATTTAATTATTTTAATGATTTTAGGATTTACTTTTATTCTAAAAGCTATATTTACGTTACTATATGAAAACGACACGTCGTAAAATGCGGTCTTTCTTGGTGGAATTCCATTTTATGGTTCATTTACTCGGAAAACATCACTTTTTACTCACTTGTGAAAACTGATATTGCTGTTCGAGTTTTCTTTATTCCCCGAATGGGATCTGCAACCACGCACGTAGCAGGACATTGTCCTTGTATCTTCAACCCTTTTCCATACGATAATTCGCAGCAAAACACAACTTAAATAAAATTTTGTTTAAAAATCGGCCGACTTACTTCCTAACATAAACACAAGCTATAACGCGACCAAATTACAAAGGATTGCCAATGTCGTCACTTAAGAAAAGTAACAGTACATTATAATTTGGTGACTTGGACAGGAGTCATTAGGAGTCGAAATGAAGTTTTGGGTAGTACGTTTTGACGGCACCAAGAATTTGTCTATTGGTTTATTGGTCTGAGAGCAGAGCGCTCGCCTGATAACCTGTGTGGACTGTGACTTGCATTTCACAGTTCACACTAAAGAACAGCTCTGACACTCCGATATGTTACCGACGATATGTTTTGTATACTTAATTATTAATTATAATGAAATAAAATGTCCAAAATAAAGAGGCGGTGGTTTATACAACTCACGAAGTTCGCACAGACCACTTAGGGCCAATTTCACCGATCGCTTTGAAAACCGAGTTTACTAAAACTTAGTTTAGCTAAGACCGAGTTTAAACGGTCAACTTAATCTCAGTTTAGTCAAACAGATTTCACCACTACATTTCAAAAACATTTACCTAAACTCGGTTTAAGTCGCAATCACAATGGGTTGATAGATGTTTTATGGCTCAAGTCGCTGATTTGGGTCGCTCAGGTAGTAAAAATCGCTAACTCAGTTTAAGAGCTTAACCAGCCAAAATTGGGCGTTCAGATTTTAAACTCCGTTTAGCTTAAACTGCGTTCAGTTCATGTTAGTGAAATGCTTTAAACTCAGTTAAGTGTCTAAACTGAGTTCAACTTGAACTAAACGAGTTTGGTTACAGTGGTGAAATTCGCCCTTAGACATCTTATCAACAACGGATAAGTGAGAAATCTCTGCCGCCGGGGTGTTGCGGGGTAATGCAAGGTGGGTTCTAGGAAATAGAGGTGGATTAGTATGGAACGACATTTGTATAGAAGTGAAATTGCACTGATGTGTTGGCGAAAAAGGTTTGCCCTTACGACGTCTAATGGCTTAGTAGTCTGTGGAAGTCTGTGTAGTTGACTCCTCGATGTAGGCTCTTAACCAATCATAGTGCACGCTGTTTTATCATAGATATCTTATAATATTTTATTCTAGTACACTGTTTTATCAACTAGTCACGTATTTCAACATCGATGCTGTTGCTAACCAATGCCTGAGTGTTTGAAACAATAAAGCATAATATCTCGTAAATATGCACATATACGTAATATATTAAATAACTTTGCGTTAAAGCTGCCATTGGAAGATTAACATTAATTTAATGTGTAAAAATGTAACCTTAAAACATGCAGAACAATGCATCTATTGACATTAAGGGCAGCTCTGGCTTTCTTTTTTTAAACAAATTATAAAAGCTTTTTGTTATACATATATAACATTGACAGATGTTCGAGTAAACAATTAAAAAAACATTATTTATTTTTTTAAAAAGCTTACAGAAATAAGTAATTTTACTTTAAATTTATAAATTTCTTTTTAGTTAAGCGTATTGTTTTAAGGCAGGCTGATTTAATTCCATAAAATATTTAGCAAATAAAACCCATGTATCTTTCCAAAAAATTTTTTTAATTATTTGGTCTTATAGCAATAATACTTCGGTCCTTCTCCAGACGCATCCTCTTTCCATTCCAGCTGTGCAGTCCAGTCCTAAGGTTCTATTGGTGCATACGGGTGCGGTAAGCATGGGAGCCGCGCTCCTCCTCAAAAATACAAAATACCCAGATATGGTAAACCTGTCTATGCGTTATACAACGTATAACAGAAAGGTGTAACCATACTTGAAGAGGTTATTCAGTCAATGGTATAGAACAACTTTTACTATGGAGTAAACCCCGAAATCTCAAAAAAAAAATCTGCCATTCCATACATTTCGGCCGAGCGGCATTGCATTTTTCTATGAAACAGTTAATTTTTTTTTCGAAATACAGTGTTTGTTCCATAGTAAAATTTGTTCTATACCATTGACTGAATAAGCTCTTCAAATATGGTTACACCTTTCTGTTACACGTTGTATATATAGAAGGTGAATTTGTGAACATCGTCCAAATTCATACTTGAGCCTTGGTAAGTGATCAGCATCATGAACGAATAACGATTTTCGTAAAATTCATAAAATGAAATTTCGACTCCCCATAGTGATTCACTCAGGACTGGCAGTGAATTACTATGGGAAGTCGAAATTTCATTATACGAATTTCACAAAAATTTACATTGATTCATGATGCTGATCACTTACCAAGCCTCCAGTATGAATTTGGACGATGATCAAAAAGTCACCTTGTATATATATATAATTATATATATATACTATACTGTGTTAAAAGTGCACCCAAATTGAATCGAAAAATCGAGTCAAATAGTCAAGTATATGGAATTCCTGGGCGGTTTGTAACCGCCAATGGAATACTAGCGTTTGGAGGTAACTTTGTGGCTTTTTTCTGTCAATGAAAAATTCAATGGAATCAAGGTTTCGCCACATTCTGGGCGAACATTAATACTCAACTACACCATTTATTTATTTCAGAGTGACCGTTGCATTATTATTGATACAACAGAGGATCATGTGAAGCAATGTGAGGTATGTAGACTCTTTTGATTGATTCGTGTCGTTAATAATAATAAAAACGAGATACCACTGATATTAAACGCGATCATTTATAATATTAATTAACAATTAATAGCCCAACAGATAACCTTACTTATAACGCTTGAAAATTGTATGTACGTTATTTCAATTAAAAGTATTTTGTGCAACTGTAACATAATGTTAAATTATGTTCAGTCAGTTGCACACAATACTTTATCTACGACTATCAAAAACAATTTCACGAATAATGAGAAAAAGAATACTCGTCATGATAGTCATGCATGATGCTTGTTACCTGAGCCCGGAATGAGCGTTTTTCCTTATGTCAAATTTAGTGTTAAATAAGATTCCTAGATGGCACTGTCGTATTCTTTAGCAACAGAATCAAAGACAAAATTGCACCGATTCCAAACAAACTTTGACATTGATTGCTACGAAACACATTTTATTTATGGTGACATGGACAGCGCCATCTGGAGGAAACATAAGAACTAAAAAAAACAACGAGAAAAACGCTATGTTGCAGTAAAAACTCTTAACCAGTCAAAAGTACTATTGACTAGCAAAATTAGTCAAAAGTACTTTTGACGGTATGCTTTAGTCAATAATACTTTTGACTAAAATGCCCAATGGAGCTGGTTAAAAGTACTTTTGACTAAGTGATTCCGTCAAAAGTGGTTTTGACTGGTTGTGATCAGAAGCGAGGAGAGTACAGAGGGCGCGTTAGTTCTCTAGCGGTGTTATAATAAATTTGGCCAATCACAGAGCAGAATTGTAATATTATAACATCGATAAAGTAATGTAGGTACTTTAAAATTTATTTTGATGTTGTAATTACCTTATTGCAGTATAGCAGTAGTTAAAAGAAATTGTTTTATTAATTGTTTGTAAAATAGTGTGTTTTTTATCAAACAAAAAAAGTCAAGTGAGTTTTCAAAAAGTGAGAAATCCACGTCATTTTATATTATTTTGTCAGTTTAAACATGTTTAGAAAAAAGCTGCAGCAGTAACATTGTTACAAGTGGACAAATAATTTGCGCTCATGCAATTCGGACTCGCACACTAAGGGTTCCGTACCACAACACAATATGGACACAAAACACTAAAAATCTAATAAATTACAACAACAATAACACCCTCGGCGCCAATGTACCATTTAGGTTACATATACATGAGGTACATGTGTATCAAAAATGATCACAGAATTTGTCTTTGTCGTTGTGTATCCTAACCTAAACGCACACAGTTCCATACATTTTGTATGCGAGAAAAAAAGCTGCAGCTCAGGACAATATTTTAGTGTGGATATCAGATGAAAATTTAATTTTTATGAAGACATGTTTTATATCTAAAGGCAAGTATTGTGTGAAAATTTCAACTGGCTACCTAAAACGGCTGAAGGTGGAGGTAGATCCCTGTGACAGTCGGACGGACATACAGACAACAGAGGCTTAGTTATAGAGTCCCGTTTGGCACCCTTCGGATACGGAACCTTTAAGGCGAATGATTACGCCAACTGCAATTTGGACCTGTCTTTTAAAGGCCTACTCCTCCCACACGGGTGGTCCACAACTTTCATAAAAATATATGATAGGCATAATAGAGTCAAAAATAAATTTTAAGTTTCATAAACTGTTTTTCTATTGTTAGTTTAAGTACCAAATGTAATTCAATTGGATGGTAATTTGCTTTTGCAGGGGTCCAAGCTGGAGTTGGTTAACGAAACTAAGTTTTTGGGCATTACAGTAGACTCTCGTCTTCAGTGGGGTCCCCACATAGAAGCCCTATGTGGTAGACTTAGTTCGGCCGCATACGCTGTTAGACGCATAAGGCAAATTACAGATGTAGATACTGCTAGACTAGTCTATTTTAGTTACTTTCACAGCATTATGTCATACGGCATGCTGTTACGGGGTAGAGCCGCGGATACAGACGCAGTCTTTGTTTTGCAGAAGAGAGCAATTCGGGCTATTTATAATATGAAGCACCGGGATTCATTAAGAGAAAAGTTCAAAGAAATTAATATATTAACTGTTCCTTGGGAATATATTTACCAAGTCCTTAGATATGTCAGAAAAAATGTTGAGTCTTTCCCAAGGCTTGGTGAGCAACATTGTAAGGAAACCAGAAATAAGCAAAAACTGGCTTTTCCAAAAATCAGACTCGCCAAAATGAGTACCTCTTTCGTAGGACATGGTATAAGATTTTACAATAAACTTCCAAAAGAGGTCCTTACTTTGTCAGAGAGTAAGTTTAAACAGTATATTAAGCAGGGCCTACTGAAAAAGGCATATTATAAAATAAATGAATATTTGGATGATGGTGAAGCATGGTGTTATAGTGATACTGATTGTGATGATAGTAGGTAATAATTTAATTAATTTGTATAATTTCCTAACTTTTGAGCACTCTAAAGAGTTAACATTAATTAATTACAGACTGTAAAAGGAAATAGACTATATGAGACAGGTAGGCAAAGATATATATGTTTTTCTTTTCTTTTTTCATTAACCTGAATTCCTGTTGTCTTGTATTTTCTTATCCCTTGGTTAAAGTAGATATAAGTAATTTGATGTATAGTATAAGTTTATGTTGAAAAAAAAGACATGATCTTGCCAAGTTTCTTGCCCGTTCTTCTTAGCAAGACTACTCGAATGGGCGGAGGTAGGCATGTATTTATATATGTAACCTATTACTATGTATTATATAGGATGGGATATGGTCGGCCGCCTGGATTCGTGCTGGGGGCTCGGTTGGTGATCATTGAACCTTGTTCCTGGTCCCTGGCCGGGTCTCCGGTATGGGTTCGGGCGGTTGATTGGATTTCACCTTGTATAATAATATTTTACCTATAATTTTAATCGTGTATAATTTGCTACATAAATTAAATAAACATTTAATCTAGTTCATGTACATTTATTATTTTATTACCTACATATATTTTTATAAGATTAAAATTTGACTTGTGAAACGTGTATTATATATACCTACTTTGCAAAATAAACATTTTGAATTTTGAATTTTTGAATTTTGTTTTGACAAAAAAAATCGAAAGTCATCGAAAATGTCACATGATTAACACAAGAATTCTCTTACTCCTTCCAAACGCTTAAAGCGATTTTCATTATTATTTCACCAAATTATAGGAATTTTTTAGATCTAAAAAATTTAAGTTCAAAATTTTTTTTCCGTTTATGGCGTCCATGTGAAAAGTATTATTTTCTCATATTTTGCGCTAGCCGGAGACGCAGTGGTTGTCGTAACAGCCACTTTTCAAGGCACGCTGAAATGAACATTATTTCAATGTCGTTTCCGTTGATATTTGTACCGACACACATCGAGTTGCTTATTTAGCGTGGTCATACGCCTTAAATAGTACGTCTGTCAAAGCTATACCTATAGATAAGTCTTTTGAGTGCAGCAAGTAAATCCAGTCGGATATTATTCCCAGTGTTATCGTGGTCGATTCAAGGACTCAGTTCTATTTCCGCTCACGACTTCTTAGTCCGACTTCATTTCCGACGACTCGACGACAGAACCGCAATGATTTATAGATTTAGACTGCGATATATGGCATTACCACATTATTTCCCGCAATTTAAATTGTTTAATAAACTGTATAAGTAAATAATTGATTACAATCATTGATTCGATTACATACTTATGTCAGCTTGTGTTATGGATTTCCAGTACCCAATGATATTACTTAGTTAGCATAGTAGTAGAGCTTGCTAAAGACCTAATTTATAAAATACTTTGATTCTTGCATAAATAGGCACTTGTATTAGTTTTCTTAACACATGCAAATTACTGGCTCTAAAAAGGTCTTCAATTGGACAGGTAAATTTGTGTGCATGTATACCTATATGTTTGTTTGTTTTTTATATAAATTATATAACTTACCTGTCATGGTCAATCATTTGGTACTCTTTAAATGCTTATGGAAAAATATTTTTTTCAAGTGTGTCTACCTATACCCTTGAGCTTATATATCGTATTCTAAAGTTAATATTGTACATTATTATGTCGCCGTATACAAGGCGTAAACTGATTTTCGTGAAAAAACCGAATGATAGTGTAAAGGCCGACTCTTTACATGATCATACGAAATTATACTGCGTTTGCGCGAAAACAGCTATTTCACGATAAAGCGAGATTAAAACAATTACGAAGGCCTTTAAAAAGAGTCAAACATAGTAGCGACGATGAGAGAAGCAAAGCGGAGCGCGGAGGAGCGTGTTGGGAAGCCGAGCGAAGCGGAGCGAGGCGACCCGCCTAATTTCGTATGATATGAACGCGTAACGGAACTGTATTTACGACATAATTCGTTATTTTACGAAAAAGCGCGTTTTTTGCCACGGATGGACCACTGACACCAAAGCTTTGCTATTACGATATTAAAACGTAAAACAACTTCATTTTTAGAACGTAATTAATTAGGAAAGAAAAAACGCCTAATCAATAACCAAGTGTTTGTAATTACTATAAAGTAGGTGCTGCTCGTAAATTGTAATACATAATTATGACAGCACCAACTTGGTCGTGTAAGACGGAATGGGTCAACAGTCCAAGGTCACGGACATCACCGTTCATGCTTCATGCACGACATCAGATTACTGCTTATACATCCACACATGGAATTATACGATTATAAACATTGTCAAGCAAAAACTAAGACATCGTGGCTGCGACGAATCTCGTTCACAAAAGCACAAATATGGTTGATTTTCTTATTTTTATATGAATAAAACGTATTAAATTAATGTGATTTATAGCACTTGCGACAATTTGCGAAGGCGGAAGCCGGGTGATTTTAGAAGCTTTTCCCGGATTCATGACATAAAGTAAGACTGAGCTTCAAATAGCGTGCTGTGGTTGTTTCCACCACCACGCGCCCACAAAAGTTTTTATTTAATAACTCAGCTTTTTGATGAAATTATTAAATGTTCTAAGATTGATAGACGGTTAGACGATAGATAGAATAGGTTATTGTTAACTTATTTTAATACAAATTTCGAGGCTGTATGATTTTCGGAAGGCCCTTAGGGGGTGAATTTTAAAAATTCTTTCATAGTGGATGCCTACACTATATAAGGTATCTATGTGCAAGATGTCAAGTCTCTAGGACCAGCGGTTTAGGCTGTGCGTTGATATATCAGTCAGTCAGTCAGTCAGTCAGGACTTTGAATTTTATATATACAGATAATCTATTTAAAACAATAAAAGGCCAAAGAAAAGGCTTAAAAATATTATGTATAAAATTTTTGCGAAAAAAAAAAATATTTATATTGATATTTATGTTTATGTCAAAGTAAAGAAGTGATGCGTGTAATTTATGTGTCAAACTGAAGAAATTTAAGTGACTTGGGACATTGCAAAACGTGCAAACGTTACAGATCACGTACGTGATTTCAAAAATTTTTAAAATATCTATTATCTTAATTTACTTTTCTGCAGCCAATAAATATTTATCTTGAAATGTTTTTTACTCAACATGCCTTGGCATAAACTTCCCATACCCAATTGCCTTCCTGAATCTCTCACAAGGTCTGGCCTAAACAACAAAAAAAGTATGACAAAGAAAAATTTACTGTTTATACGAAGCTACAACTCTTTTATTTAAAAAAATTATAATTTCTAAGCCCGTCCAATTCCCATAGCTTAATTTTTAAAATATTTTTTTTTAATATTTTTTTTCAGGGAATATACGCCATTTTAGGATTTAGTTTTCATTATTTTGGTATATAAATGAAACATTATTTTTTTATGATTTTTTAGAGAATTGTCCGATGACCTTGTCACTTGAGAATTTTAGACATTATACTGATTGTGATGTGTTAATGCTTATAAAAAAAGTGGTCTGTCTCTGTCTGTCTACTCATCTATCATCTAGCTTTTTACATAATTTTTACATTTACATAATTTAATCTATGCCAATTGCAAGTGTTATAATTTTATAAACATAACCTCTGTGATAATGGTGGTAGAACCGACAAATTGCTGTAATTTAACAATACCTTGTTCTTGATGTCACCTTGACCTAGGTAAGTCAGGCTTTGAGGCGAAGCTGAATACTGAAACAGAAGCGTATTTGAAAGGTATATAATAAGCTAGTACATTTATGAATTTACTTACATGTATTTAGATTACTATAAAGTACCATTGCTTAATTTTGCTTGAGTAGCCCTGCTCAGACTAAAAAAAAAACTTTAATTGCAGAAAATCATTCTTGAACGCATTATTGTGCTTTACCCGTAACTGCAAAAGTGTATTTGTTGGTTGGTTGGTTGTGTGTTGGTTTGTCTTTCTTTCACGGAGCAATGGATGGATGTGATTTTTTGCATAGATATTGATTTTGGGCATAGAGTGACTTAGGCTACTTTTTATCCCGGAAAAATGAAAAGTAAATCAGCGTAGGTGAAGCCGCGAGCAGAAGCTAGTATATAATAAAGTATATGTTGAACTACCCGCTGTACGGTTTACCATGACAGTTCTTGTAAATAGGTAAGCTTCCGGGCGTGTGTACGCTAGACTTGAAAAAAAAACCGGCCAAGTCAGACTCTCGTACCTACGGTTCCGTATTGTGGATGATAAATTTAATGTTGTCATTTTTTTCGTGAATTTCTCAAACGCTTTATTTTTCCTGTAATCTTTAGGTAAACACATATTACCATGATTTTTTTCATATTTTTTGGTCCATCAGTTTAGGAGATAAGGAGGGGGACATTATTTTTGGGTTTTTTTAAAGGTTTCTTGACACCAGTGCCAGTAAATATAATAAAAGTGTATATTTTTACAATCAGCTATAGTTTGATACCCATATTGTACTTTTATTAAATATTTTATTTTATTCATTTTACTTCTTTTTTTATATTACTCATTTGTGCTCATTTTTTTTATTCGCTATGGTTTTCCTGTAATTGGCCAGTTATGATCTATAATTCACATTTTTTTTTCATATTTTTAGGTCTTCCAGTTTCGGAGATAAAGGGGGGGGGGGACAAACATATTTTTGGGGTTTTTTTAATATTTCTCGAAACCAGTACCAGTAAATATCGTAATAAAAGTATATATTTTTACAATTAACTTTTTAATATCTACAATTCTACAATCTGATACCCATATTGTATTTTTAGGCTATATTTTGTATTTTTCTCACTTTTGTTTTGAAAATATATTGAATAATTTCAAACTTAATTTTTATTACACCGTGATATGTGGGCAAATTAATCCTATTTTTGTGCCAAATTTCATGTTTTTCTCTTTAACTGTGCTAAAGTTATGAGGCTGTGACATACGAACGGACGGACGGACAACGTAGTCTCACCATAAGGTTCCTTTTGTACCTTTAAAGTACTACGGAACCCTAAAAAAACAATGCACTAACCGTCAGTGCACCGAAGAATTGCAGCAGATACCAAGTGCAAAAGACCACTCTAACCTCTAAACAGGCTTACAATGTAATAATTCATGAGTTACATAACGTGCGTTACGTGCGTGAAGTCCATTAGATCAGATCGATATGGTGCGAGACGGCCTTGACTTTCACCTACGAGCCTTGCTGCGCGCCTGCGCAGAGTTCGCGATTCTAAAGCTTCGTTTGTTTATAAACAGAGAGGTTGTTTGTTTGTAGTAGACAAGAGTCGTAAAGTAGAGTCACTGAGTGATGGCACTTATGACAGCTGCATTTAGTGATGAGGTACATTTCAAATTTCGGTTAAAAATAAAAATCAAGTGTGAGTTTACTCAACATTAGACACGTCATTCAACATTCAACATAATGATACAAAAGGAAAATGTGCCAAAACCAGTGGCGTAGCTATCGGAGGGCTATGCGGTGTTAGTGCCCCGGGGCCCCCAAGAGATGTTTAAATATCTAAATCGAGAAAGTATTTTACTATCATTTTAACTTCGTCATTGTTTTGTTTTTAATTAAATATTATTGCGTAACTTGGCGACCTCAAACACGACCTGAGAAGCTTTAAAAAAAATCTTTGTTTCTATACGAATTCTACTGCACAATAAAGCAACATTCGAATCGAAAAATAATAACTGAAACAAGTAGTACATCACTATCAACAATGTAGTATTACATTTTTTAATTCACACTTGCTTATAAATAATTACGATACTTTGTAGGCATTTAAACGTCATAGGCGCCATCACTCAGTCGCTCTACTGTAGATGTAGATTACTCTGTCTTGCTCCGCATTTCCTTTATCAAGTATTTTAAAAGATAATTAAGAGATGTGTTTAAAAATCGGAAAGTTGGTTTGTTCCTACCACAGAACTAGTTCCTACATATGTGCTTCGTAAGGTTTCCAAGTCATAGTAAGCACTTTATCATTCACTATCTCATAAAAAGCCAGGGCAAGGTAGCTTTTTTGCCCGCACTCTTGATCAGATTTTCTTGCAAATAAGGTAAATAAAGGAACACGATTTTTTGAGCCTTATGACTTTGTCGTCAACCCAAACTTTACGGAAATTCTTAATTATCCATTTAAGAGTTGCCATATCCACCTTCCAGTGCCATTATCAGATTCTGGTCATAATTTTTTACAAATGTACTAATCAAGACCAATCAAATGAGCCCAAAATCGAAGGGTCTGCCGTTTTCCGTTAATGTGATCCCGTATCACCTTCCAGGCCCATCATCAGACCTTGGTTCCCATGTTTTACTAAAAAACAACTCTACCCCGTTTTCGGCTTGGGAGTTATTTTATTAACACTCCTTATAGCCTATAAGTTGAACAGGGTCACTACGATGATAATAAAAAAACCGCATCCAAATCCGTTCAGTGGTTTCGGAGATGTGCGCGAACAAACAAACAGACAGACAGAAAATAATTCTAAAAATAGCTGATTTGTGTTCTATTTCTCTTCCTCTTCCTATTTTCATTACATTTCTTCAATGCACAGACCCACCGGGTTCTACTATTTTATTTTATAGATTTTTATTTATGTTATTTTTTTACATTAAGGTTAAACGTCATTAGCTTAGCTCAAAGTGCATAACTTAACTTTGCTGTTCTTGTTTAGAAATTTAAAATTGAAAAGCGTTTGTTCTGTGCCATTTGACGCCAAAAGTTCAGTATTAGTGAGGTTTATAAAGCAAGAGTTCGAAATTGTATACGCAAACAGTCATGATCTTCTCCAAACCAATTTAAAATTATGTTTTATCTTTTTTTGGACAAAACCATTACTAATTGTGCATTAAATTTCAAACCCATGCTTTAAAAACCTTACCAATACTGAACTATTGGTGTTAACTGCCACATACTAAAATGTTTTTCAATTTTTAACTTCTAAACAAGAAATACAAAGTTAAGTTATGCACTTTGAGTTAAGCGACTGACGTTTAACCTTAAGGTTGATAATAATAATTTTGACTGTAAAATATTTTTCAATCATAGTTAGTAAGTATAACTGATCTCTTGTTAATTTTGTGTAATTTTTATAGTAATGTTTCTTAGTTTTTTAAAGGAAAGATATATCCTATATATTTCTCTAAAGTTATGATAGCTATGAAGCTCTAAGTTTGTATTACTAACCGTGTTGAAGGTCGATGATTCTATAATAAATAAACAATAAAAATTCATATTTATAAATCTTGATATTATTTTATTTATTTATTTAAAACACTTTTTGCACATTTACACAAATAACTTAAAGACAAAAGAAACAATTAAACATGGTGTACAAGGGCGGCACTTATTGCTTAAAGCAATATCTTCCAGGCAACCCTTGCTAGCTAACAGAAAGATGAACAAAAAAACATGTGGAGGTGTAAATACTAATCAGAAAATAATAGGGAGATCAAGATTAAATATTAGCCTAAATATCTAAGACATAAACTTACATATAAAAATATATGATACTTAAATAAATGAATACATACCTATAAAATATACACATTCAAATATAAATAATAAATAAAAATACAAAAAGTATAATAATATTGGATATTTGAGTTCTAAGATGGGTACTCCGTAGAGAAAAATCGCTTCACTTTTATTTTAAAGTGATTTCTATTTTTCAATGCCTGAATTGACACTGGTAAGCGATTCCTGAGTCTTGCAGCGTGTACTGAAAATGAGTCATTGGAAAATCCTGTTCTGTTTTCTGGAATAGCTATCCTTTGACTGTTGCACGAGCGCATTTCACGCCCGCGTTCATTAATGAATGTGAACCGTTCACGGAGGTAACTAGGAGCAGAGGGATTATTTAATATACTATAGAGGAGAAAAAGATAGTGAACATTTCAGCGAAGACGAATGGGGAACCAATTTAACTGGGAACGAAACTGTGAGACATGATCATATTTACGAAGAGAAAAAATGAATTGAATACATACATTTTGAAGTCGTTCGAGTTTATTGAGAAGCTCCTCAGTGAGGTCCAAGAAACAAGAGTCTGCGTAATCTAGAATGGGGAGAAGAAAAGACTGTGCTAGCATAATTTTGGTTTTGATTGGCAGAAAGCTCTGCATGCGTTTGAATGCGTGATACGTACCGTACATTTTTCTGCTTAAAGATTCCTCGTGTGGAGCCTAAGACAGCGTTCTATCAAACGTTACTCATGTTTTTCACTGAATCTGTGTAAGAGATTACTGAAGTATTAAATGTAAGCCTTGGAATTTTGTCTAAGTCAATTTTAGACAGCAAACGTGAACTACCTATTATGATAGCCTGCGACTTACCAGGGTTCACAAGAAAGCCAAAAGCCTTGGCCCATATCAATATTGTACTTAAATCCTTATTCAGAGCACAAATTGCTTCATTAATGCTCTCTACAGGATCATCAACATAGAGTTGCAGGTCATCAGCGAAAAAGTGGTAGCGACAAGATAGCTGTTTGCCAAAGATATTTATAAATATAGAAAAGAGTAATGGAGACAAGACACCACCTTGCGGAACACCTGTTGTTAATTGACACCAGTCCGCACAACAATCATTAGCCTTGACGCACTGCTTGCGACCGCGAAGATATGATTCAAACCAAGAGATGACGGCTAGAGAAATGTTAAGTGTGCGTAACGCCCTGAGCAAAAATTCAAAGTCAACTGAGTTGAAGGCATTGCTAAAATCAAGCAAGGTAAGAACTGTGAGACGCTGCTTGTCTCCCCGAATAACTTCGCAACAGCGGGTGAGATGGTGGTACCTCCACAGACAAGCTCGGCATCAGTTCTGCTACCTACCTGATGTAGTAGTGTAGTGTGCAAATTAGTAATTAGTTGATATTTATTTAAATAAAAATAATTTATGGGTGAAAAATTATGTTATGCTTTGTAGACACCGGTTTACCATTTGGAAAACGAACGAAGTGAGTTTCGTTATAATTTTACACGAGTGTCCCAATGTCTTATTTATGTTCAGTCTTTATTTATAATATTTACAACTAACAATGTCACAAAAATAAGAAGAAGACATTCGTTCATGAACCTTGAGTGCGTCGTCCCGATAATGCTGTCTTGAAAGCCAATCAGGATAATAGGTTCGTGGCTTAAGCGTCTCTAGAGTTCGTCTCTAGCGGTTTTATAATAAATTGGGCCAATCGCAGCGCAGAATCGCGGTGCTCTAATGTAATATTATAACATCGGATAAACAATCTATGTCCTACTTATAAAACTGCTTTTGAGGTTGCAATTCCCATAGCTTAAGTTCTAAAAGATTTCCCTTTTTTTTTAGGACATAGTTTTCATTATTTTGGTATATAAATTAAACAATACTTTTTTATGATTTTTTTAATAATTGTCCGATTGTCACTTGAGAATTCTAGACATTATACTGATTGCGATGTGTGATTGGCGATTGCTTAAATAAAAAGTGGTCTGTCTCTGTCTGTCTATTCATCTGTCATCCAGCTGTCGAATCAGTCGGAAGCAAATTATTATAAATTTATCTCGATAGCAAAGGATGCATTTCTAAACAGTAATTTCTTAAGTGACGTCACACGAAAGCAAATGGAAGTTGCAGCTTTTTCGTAAAAATATTCATCATCATGAGGTATTTTAGACCACAAATTCGGAAATACAGCTTATTTAACCTCAATCTCGAAATTAACCTTAAAATAATTTAATCTAAATGAATTGCCCTACTGCAGTATGGGAGTAGATAAAAAAAAATGATATTTGCTCCCATACTACGTTAAGTTAAGGCGCTACGGAAAAAGAATCGATACTTAGAATTTGCATATCTACTTCAGTGAAGAAGGTATTATTTTGATAAAATAGAATATCATTTTTGGAATCTTTTTCGAGGGATCCGTTAAGGGAAGAGCGCAAGACTCCGCGGCCATACAAAACGATTTAGCTTCTCATTTGTACGCTAATGCATTAAATCAAATAAAACTTTGAATAACTTTATCTTTTGCACAACCTACAAGTCCGATTTAACTTTATATTTCAGATAATCAACACGCTTAGGAAATACAAGCACTTGGAAATCTATGTGTTAAGTTCCAAAATGTTCCATTTTCGTGTTCGATTTTCTTAAGCATTTTTCAAGTAAAACAATTTGTATTGAATTTCGGACCTGTGGTAGTTTATAAATATTTGAAAAATGCAGTCATTTCGTATGTAGAACGTACAGGATTTCAGTAAATCGCTATGGGCTGGCATTCGAAATCGCGGGCGCAAATTACATAAATCTAGAATTGCATTCTGTCGCATCAGGGGTGGCAGACGCGTGCGGGGGGAGAAGACGGGACGAGCGGTAGGTCACTCGTTTCACTCACCTTACTTGTTGAGACGGTGCATTATCAAAGAGTTTTTACCAGTGTATGTTAGTGGAGAAATTATTGAGTGTGGTGGACAGATTTGAACAGAAACGCGATTGGAGAAATTCGGCTCGATACAAATATTCATTGAAATTAGGTCTTTCTCGACACCAATTCTCCTGGTTTGACAATTTGGAATGACATATGGACTGCAATTATATTTTATTATATGGGTTGTAACAGTATCTAGAACCTGGTTAGACGAAATTTTTATAGCACATTTTATATTGATAAAAAACCGACTTTTTGCTACTTTTCCTCGAATCCACTGATTCCCAATAGATGGCCAGCGATCAGTGGGGAGACCGAAATCACGATGGTCTAATAATATTGTGGACACAGCTGGACATACTTGGACGAGACTGGCCAAGAATAGAAAATACTGGCAAAGCTTGGAGGAGGCTTTCACCCAAATTTGGGTGCCCAAGTAGCAAGCAAATTAATAAATGCAATTCAACATTAATACAATTCACCAAGACATTTTAAAACCATTATTTTTCAATTTAATATTAAATCTATAATAATTTAGGAATTCAGACATTATGCATGCTATTAACTTAATAATTGTTTAATTATAGATTATAATCAAATTTTAAATTAAGTTTCGAAATGTATGAAATTTGTTGTTTTATATTTGGGATCAATAAAGCTCTATTATTATTATTATTATAACAGCACAATATATATTTACTTGCATAGATTTCGAGAAACTCTTCGAAAAACTACAAAAAAGTGACTTCAATTTTTAAAAACAAAACATTGTTCAAAGTCTGCGATAGTGTCATGTCGACCTAATAGAAAAATACCTCACAAATACCTATATAAAAATTTTAAGGAAAAGCAGTTCAGAAATGTTTAGTAAAATTCATATAAGGGTCGGAGTTTGGAAATCGGACAAAAACAGGGTTCGGCATTATAACTTAAGATTTAGTTGATAGTAAATATTAACATTTCTAAACAAAATAAATACCACGTGCTACTCTATAAAATGACGAATAAGATTATTAAAAACAATTCTTATTAATTTTTTAGTAACTTCAGAAAAGAATAAGGAATTTCAATAAAAACTCTTAATTAGATGCATAAACATTACAAAACATATTTCAGAATCATAATAAAACATCAAACAATATTATAAAAATACAGTTTTTGGTTACGATTTACAGTTTTTCCACACTACGGAAAAATATTGCATAAAATTTATTTATTTTATTATTCACACAGAAATCCACAGCACATAACAAAAAAAATAATAACAGAAAAGATTACCTGAACAGAAGCCAATAAAGGATTCTTCTTATAATGCATGCAAACAAGAAATCGGAGGTGTATACAGAAAATTTGATTAATAAAAAAAAAAACATAATAATTAGTATAAAAAAGCACAAATATTAAATGTCAAAATAACTGACGTTTTCCATATGCGGCTGTTGACTTGAGCGAGATAGACAGTTACAAAATAAAAGCGTTCCAGCAGGACTTATTTCCACGGAGCGTCGACGCGACATACTTCTCTGTTAAAAACACATTCTTTATATTATGCTTTCAGAACCCTTGTGGATTAGTAAAATACGTGGATATAATTATACTGTCTTATTAGGAGGCATTTTTGGCAAAACTTAATTTTAATTGGGTAAGTAATTTTATTTTAATTGTTATAAAAGTGTTTATTTCCTGGTAACGATGCCAATGCGGGTTTGCAGACATATTATGATAAAATATTTTACCTAAATACTTCAATTAACATAATAAAATACAATAATCACCAACAATATTTTTTTCGTATAAGAGCGTTTTCAAAAAAACATGCACCCCACTCGGAATTGATGGTTAAATTTTAAATATTTTTTTTGATTTAGATATTATTATGATACTATGAAGTTTTATGAAATGATATTTAATTACTTGCAGATGAACTTATTTGATGAGAAATCATCAAATTAAACTGGCA
The DNA here is from genome assembly GCA_934047225.1 of Ypsolopha sequella. NCBI lineage: Eukaryota > Metazoa > Arthropoda > Insecta > Lepidoptera > Ypsolophidae > Ypsolopha > Ypsolopha sequella. The sequence continues at coordinate 6,562,687 of OW203983.1, read as the reverse complement.
ATGTTTGAAAATTTGAGCCTTTTTCTCTATGTCAAACTTAGTATTGAATAATATTCCTAGATGGTACAACTTTAGGAATAAAGTCAAACACAACAGACTCTATACAAACTACGAGTAAAAACTCTGAGCTAAAAAAACACTGTTTGTCTATGACATGGACATGGATCTCAGACCAATAAACCAATAGACAAAATCTAATTAAGCAGAAACCTAGGATGGTAAAGCTATGCTACTTTCACATATACAACTCTCCGTATGAAAAAACAAGATGGCAGTATTTTTATCAGTACGTCGATTTCAAGCCGGCTACAGCCCTATCTTTCAAACGCTTGCAACTAGGCATGTATCGGACAACCGGTTTGCAGACTTTATCGATATCGATTTGGATAAAAAAAAGCCTTAATAATACCTTGTTGTACAGTTAGAAAACTACATAGATTATCATAGTATTTTGTGCAACTGTAACATAATTTAAGTCATTGGGACACGAGTGCTTGTTAACGAAACGAACTAAGTGAGTTTCGTAATAGTTTTGCACAAGTGTCGAAATGTCTATTTATGTTCAGTGGGACACAATACTTAATCTACGAGCATCAAAAATATCGTATTTTAATCATATTTTCAACTAACAATTTCACGAAAAATGAGAAGAACACTCGTTCATGAACCCCGAGTTCATCGACCGGTAATTAGAAGTAATTAGAAGCAACTAGGATAAAGTGGGCGTGGCTTGAGAAATAAGGTCGGGACTTATTTCTCGTCGCTGTTGTTGATTGGCTCTCTAGCGGTGTTATAGTAAATTGGGCCAATAGCAGCGCAGAATCACGGTGTTATAATGTAATATTATCAGATAAACAGTATAGGTACTTATAAAACTGATTTTGATGATGCAATTACCTTATTGTAGTATGGGAGTAGATAAAATAATATATGAAATTGAGAAACCTGCCAAATATTTATGGAATGAAATAATCAACTTTATTTTCAAAACTAAGAATACCACGTTTACATACATACATCCACACACACACGGTCCCACTCCCACTAAAAATACATATTTTGTGAGGAAGGCGCCGCCATGAAAACTAGCCTCCTTAACACTCAAAAGGATCCCTCTCAAACAATTGTGAAATAATGATAATAATAATAAAACTCACAAAAATAATCAGAGGATAAAAGAAACAATTTGTTGCAAACTCCAGAATTACTATTTTACATATTATTATATAAAACATCAAAAATAAAAATAACATTTTGACCTTCGCATACAAAATGCATAATTGAATCGTTTTATTGAGAAGCTTAATTTTTTTAAACTTCATGGTTGTTTAATTTCTCAATTTTCTCCAGTGAGTACGTTTGATTTTCGCATGTCATTAACGGAGTCTCACCATAACCTGAAGGTTCCCTTTTGTACCTCATAGGTTGGTTATTACCGACTCTGAATTCTCAGGATCCTCTTAATGGAGAGATCCTCCCAAAAATTGCAATTCTTTTGTGGTTCATGGAGTGTAATTCATGTTATATGTAATATATGTATTTTAGAATTAGAAAAGCTCAAACGATATCGCGATGTAATATACAAGTAGCGCCATCTAGTTTTTTTTAGTAGCAAACGAATGACTACGGTCTAGTAGGTACATAGTCAAAAGTATTTTATGGTTCCGTACCCGAAGGATGACAAACGGGAGTATAGTACTTAGCCTACTGCTTGCTTATACAAGGTGAATTTTTGATCATCGTCCAAATTCATACTGGTGGCTTGGTAAGTGATCAGTATCATGGATCAATAACAATTTTGGTGAAATTTGTAAAATGAAATTTCGACTCCCCATTGTGATTCACTCGGGAGTGGAACTGAATTTCTATGGGAAGCCGAAATTTCAATTTACTAATTTCACAAAAATTGTTACTGATCCAAGATACTGATCACTTATTAAGCCTCCAGTATGAATTTGGACGATGATCAAAAAGTCACCTTGTATAGGACCCCTTGCGACTTTGTGTAAGAAGACGCCGCTTGGCACAGTTGATCCTTGGGTTGTTCTGAGCTGATCTAGCCCGATTGACATGAGGTGACCCCTCTGAGATAGGTGTTAAGGGGGAGGGTGAAAGTGCATCTCCCACGGAAAGAAGAGTGCCTTTGCATGATTTTGATTTTTGTAGTTCATGGAGATTGTCGTAACAAGGAGCTTCTAAATCTAACAATCGATAATGATAAGACCCTCTCGAATGAAATTCCATAGCTAAATTTCTAAAAGATTTTTCTCATTTATAATATGCGCTATTTTTGGACATAATTTGCATTATTTTAGTATATAAATTAACTATTATTTTTTAATGAATTGTCCTGTATGACGTCACTTGAGAATTTTAGACATTAAACTGATTGAGAAGTGTGATTGATTTAAAAAAAGGTATCTGTCTCTGTCTAAAGAGAGTCCGAGTTTGAATGGGAAGGTTGATGTTTACGTCCTCCAACGTATGAAAATGAAAATGGTTTATTGGTTGTATAAGCTGGTGACCGGAGTCTTCTTTTAAGCTGAGAGCAGCCTGTGCCAGAAGACCCCACTCTTCCTCGTATATGTAGGGTGGAAAAAATTTAAGGGCCTTGGAGGGGAACTACCTTAAATCGTTTAGTTAGCTCATTTTACTGAAAGAAAAAATTCCTTTATTTTTTAAAAGAAACAAAACTGCATTCAAAGATATTCCGAAATTCGCTTGTCTTACCCGGGAAAGGGTAAATGTCATTAGCAGCCAAAAATAAACGTATTTATTGACCTTTGAAAATTATTGTTTTCGTCAGAAATGAGCGTATATTTTCGACGGGTGCAGTAATTCCCTTCGTCATGTGATGTATTCTAAGTTTCAAATACGTGTCAAACACGAAGTTATCCAACGAATGGTCATGTAGGTCGTCAAGTACGTCTGTCTGTACCAATAATCTTTGTGAAATTTGGTTTTTCATAGATGTGAAGTGCTGTGGTTTTCCTACACTTTTTTTTTTGTAACTACATCCTCAAACTCTCTCAGGATTTTCTCTGCGGTTTGGTAGATTTTTTGAATGCTTTTTGATGGCTCAGTCAGCCCTCCTCTGTCTTTTACACTCATTAGAGGCATGCTGTTAGCAGGTCCTTCCAGGGCTTCGAGAATTTTTTTTCAATGCAAGATTTTTTTCAATTTACGTACTACAAAGCCAGCTTTTGATGGTTCCATTGCAGTCCTCAAATCCTAGAATTAATCATAACACTTATTGGTCATTTTTAAACAGATAGTAGTAAAATAAGCATTAAAATTTGTGCAACAAGAGAGCAAAGTTTATTTTTGTTGCGAGTGCCGAGTTTGAATCTCGAGCAAGACTCGTTATTCTAAATTAGGATTTTGAGCGTAGTGAAGGATTCAACTAAAACAACTTCTGTTTTACTAGGTAAATTCAAGGTGGGCACCGCATCGTCTTTTAAGCGTGGTCGCAATAGTTCTTTTCAGAAAGCACTCTGGATTTAAGTGCTTTGAGCACTTTCCAATTAGTTTTGTGCTGTTTCCAACTCCAGCTAATAGCAACAAACCATCGTTTACGAATGTCTTAATTTTTGGGGAACCTTAAGTAAAATAAGCTGAATCAATACTTCATACTAGCACAAAATCAGTAAAATTACCGACAACTGTTTTGACTTCACTAATAACCTCAAAACGGATTTAATTATTTTAATGATTTTAGGATTTACTTTTATTCTAAAAGCTACATTTACGTTACTATATGAAAACGACACGTCGTAAAATGCGGTCTTTCTTGGTGGAATTCCATTTTATGGTTCATTTACTCGGAAAACATCACTTTTTACTCACTTGTGAAAACTGATATTGCTGTTCGAGTTTTCTTTATTCCCCGAATGGGAACTGCAACCACGCACGTAGCAGGACATTGTCCTTGTATCTTCAACCCTTTTCCATACGATAATTCGCAGCAAAACACAACTTAAATAAAATTTTGTTTAAAAATCGGCCGACTTACTTCCTAACATAAACACAAGCTATAACGCGACCAAATTACAAAGGATTGCCAATGTTGTCACTTAAGAAAAGTAACAGTACATTATAATTTGGTGACTTGGACAGGAGTCATTAGGAGTCGAAATGAAGTTTTGGGTAGTACGTTTTGACGGCACCAAGACTTTGTCTATTGGTTTATTGGTCTGAGACATGGATGGTGATATGGACACCGCCATCTAGAGTAATGGTAAGAAATGAAAATAAAACCGGTCAAGTGTGAGTCAGAATCGCCCACCTATAGGGTTCCGTATTTCGTCGGCTTTGAGGAAAGTCAGGAAATGGGTATTTATAATCTTGCCCGTAATTGTTTTTTAAAACAAAAAAATAATTTATTGCAACAAATAATTAAAAGGGCCGATTTATATCGTGGTTACATTGAGCAAGGTATTTTTAATATATTTTATTTTGTCTGTTTTTGTAAATTTCTTAAGCGCAATATTTTTCCTGTAATCTTAACGTAATCACCTATTACCAGGTTTTTTTTCATTCGTTCTTCTAGTATATGAGATAAGTTAGATAAATATAGATCAACTGTACATGTGTAGATCTTTACTACCTACAATTTGATACCCAATTTATTAATTGCTTTTATTTTTTATTTTTTTATATTTCTCATTAGTTTTCAACCTACAATAACGCTTTAGTTTTTCTGAAATTATCCAGTTATAAATGATGTCTTTTGTTTTTATATATTTTTTGTCTATCAATTTTGGAGATAATGGGAAGCTACCTATGCATTTTTTTAAGGTCTAGCACAGATTAGTCTGTACAAGTAAGTAGTGCACTTTTATAATCTGCGTTTTAGTATCTACAGTCCAATACCAGCAATTGTATTTTTTGGAAAAAATACATTTTTGTCTCACTTTTTTAGATAGTGGCAATATTTTAAACAATATTTTTTTTATTATGTGTTATCATCTGGGCGAATTAATGCCATTTTGGTGTTAAATCGCAAGTCTTTATGTTTAAGACTTGAAAAAAAAACATTTCATACATACCTACTAGATTAATTATTGAAAATCTGCCCGAAAAATAATAATTTATCGAAATAGCAATGAACTATTTTTACACAGCATAGTTTTCAGAAACAACGTCTTTTTATAGCTAGAATTTTAACTCAAGCCAAAAGTGGCCGTTATTAGCAAAAATTACAATTTTAGCTAATCGAAGACGTTGTATATGAAAACTGTGATATTTAAAAACAGTAGTGGCGGCACTTTCGCAGCGCCTGCAAAAGTCATAAGGCTGTGACATACGGACGGACAACGGAGTCTCACCATAACGTTTCTTTTTGTACTCTTTAGGTACTACGGAACTCTAAAAAAGCAACGAGAAAAATGCTCAATCGTCGGTAGCTCTGTTGGTACGTTAAAAATAAAAAGTCTGCCTGGTGTGCAAGAAGTGTGAACCACGCTAAAGTAAACGCATTTTTTTTTGTTTTCTAGGTTTCCCGAAGTTTAATACGGTTTCCCTTTTTTTTGTTTTGTCTATATTTGTCCCCAAATCAACCTGCTGCCGTCATCAGTCCCCTCCCTCCCGTCTTCCCTATCTCGAGAGCAATTTATTACTTTGAATTAATTACTTTCAATGAATTATACAAATTTGCATAATTTATGCGTGCGGTGGACATATTGGTACCTATTCTCGTGCAGCAAAGCTTAAATTGAAAAATTTTCAAACCTAAAATAACATTGCGCACTAAACATGCGATTTTTTGCAACGTGTACCATGGAGCGTTTAATCTGCCATTATTGGTGAAAGTAGATTCAAAGATTTTATTTGTATGATTTTTGGTAACAAAATTAAGGGGACATGTTTAAATAACCAAAGTACCACAAAAATCTGCTCATATGAGCGTACAAACTTTAAAATTATATGCAGTTTTAATTCTATCACGTATTATTATTTAAAATATTTTACACACAATAATTATTTAATTAAAATCTTTAGATTTGCCTTATATTGAAAAAAATAATCAATCGAGTAGAAACATAGTAGGTATTTAAAAAAAATTGTGTCTGCGTGACAAAAGCGTCGCCACCGCATCTCGTCGCGTGCGCACACTTGCCTTGATTTCCAGATTGTAGTTAAACGATTTACGACCCTATTACAAAGTAACAAGCCCTATTTGCGCACCTTGATCTCTTTCTGTCATGTACAGTAATAAGCGCGAGGCTACAGTTTTTAGTCTGGCTAATCGATATAAAGTAGGTACTTAGTTGTTTTATTAATTAAGTAAGTACTTGATGTATATTTTAATAATAAGTTGCACAACACTTGGTTAAGCATCAAGGTTGAATTTACTTTGTTAACAATAATTCATTTTTATAGGTATAATCATGCAAAATTATTTTTGACTTGGTGCGTATTTTAAATTAAGCAGTTAAAATTAAGCATTTTGGCAATTTTTTTTCCTTTTTTTTTATCGTCGTCTAGATCTCACCGAGCATTTTTCTTAAAGTACTATGAACATGGGTCTAGCAGCAGCCGTTTGGGAGATACGGGCCTGTAAAGTTTTGACACGTTTGGCAGGTAGGTCTCATCGAGACCTTTTCCTAGACACCCATCAACATGGGTCTAACACCAGCCGTTTGGGAGAGACAGGCCGTCAAACTTTTGACATTAAAAAAAAAACTTTTTTTGGCACCCCGTGGTCCAATCCCTAGGGATGTACCACCTTCCGTTCTAAAGATATTTTGCTGGGATATAGATAGATAGACAGATAGATAGACAGATAGATAGATAGATAGATTGTGGGTATATAGATAGATAGATACCTCAAAAGGAAAAAATGTAACCCTATAGGATCACTTGTGTGGCTGTCTATCTGTTCGTCTATTACAGCCGATTTGCTCTGGCACACATACTTTCAAGAATTTTCATGTCCACTATTATTAAATTTCAAAATCGATGCCATTTTCGTAATCATAAAAACGACACCCATATTGATATTTACACATTTCAACATTTCAACACCAACGCACCCCAACAGGGGATGATGGTATTTCTCGTCCACTACGTTGGATTTAGAAATCGTTGTTGTTTTCGTAACCAGCGACCCGATAAACCATACAAACGATACCCATGTTGATTTTCAAACTCTGTCACCCCATTTCTCCCTTATAGGGGTTGAATTCTGGAAAAGCCTTTTTCACTTCCACCACGTTGGATTTTAAAATCGTTGTTATTTTCGTAATCAGTGACCCAATAAACGATACAAACGATACCCATGTTGATTTTCAGATTTTGTCACCTCATTTCCCCCTTTTAGGGGTTGAATTCTGAAAAAACCTGAAACATATGTGTACTCATTTATAGATAGGAGTACTCCTGTGAAGTTTCGAATAAAATAGTCTAACTAATCTTGTTTATCCATACAAATTTTGGACTCCCGTTTCACCCCCTTTCTTATTCCTTGTCTACATTACAAAGGAAACCTCTGTGCAAAATTTCAGCTTTCTAGGTCCTAGGGTTTGGGCTGTGCGTTGATGAGTCAGTGAATGACTTCTCAGGACTTCTCTTTTTATATATAAAGGTATTTCAATTTAAATGGAAAGTAATTTAGAAGGTGATTCAGTATCGTTAATACATCACATTCCACTGCAAAGCACTTTTTTGCGCGAACTTTTTTTTCACTTCTCAGTACAAAGTGGTCCGATCAGCAGACTCATAGTTTGTATGGACATGGACAAGTGAAGAAAAAGTTCGCCCAAAAAAAAGTACTTTGCAGTGGAATGTGATGTATTAACGATACTGAATCACCTCCTAAATTACTTTCCATTTAAATTGAAAGACCTTATATATGATGATGATGAATATGTTTCCTTCCAAAATACTAACCTGAAACGAAATGTCAGCGAGTTGCAATTCGCACATTTTTACACCGTAAATTACCTGTTTTCTTCTTATTTGTTTTATATTAAAAACCACAAAACGTATGATATTGTTCGAGCGGAAATATAGACTATGTTATCAAGTTACAGATTATTAAAACAACATATTGTTTATATTGCGTCGGTTATGAATTTAATGGGGAACTACGTTCTTCTAAAGAATCTCAGGATCAGACATCGAAGAGCACTGGACCGTGTTACCGCCCTTCTTTCATTCCAAGAGGAACCTTGATTTAAAATTACAAAGCAAGGCCACGACACAAGCATCCTGGCCTCTTTAACATTTAATTGTACAGAAGCATTATTTATAATACATATTATCTAATTTCCTTTCAGTGACTGTCGTAATATAATTAAATAAATGAACTAGTAATTTCAGTAAATTACCCTACTAGTCGAGACATAAACATAAAAAATTATGTCAAACATAACAATAAGATGGCTAGTGTGTAATGCTCATTCATATTAGTTACAGAAATAGATTTAATTAAACAAGTCTTATTCTAAGACCTCGTTCAAATATACAGTCTGATGGATCTGATGGTGCGTGGACGACAGTGACAGGGGGCACAGCTGTGAAACAAGGAGTATGGTAGCGGCGTTAGTTCCGATTTCGGACACAAGTAATCCACGCGCCATAAGATCCTTATAGCCATAGAACAATAAAATGAATTAAATTGTTGAATTAAATGTTTTTGTTATCTAATATGAATTGAATTAAATGAAACCATGACATAATGACATATAATGCATTGTAAATTTTCTTTTTTTTTATTGATACATGGTGCATGCATGAAATATTTTAAAATTAGAAACGTATTTTAATGTAACTTTTTTTGGGAATTAAAGGCAATTTTAATTTTTTATTTTATTTTTTATTTATTTTATTTAAATGTTGCAGTACTGTACGTCGGTTTTAACCTGTTTCCTTTCAGGACAGACCGATATTTCATTCTAGTCGAGAGCAGAGTAAAAAAAAAACTCAGTGACCATTTCAGTTGTAATATTTACAATGGTCCACACAGATGTCGATGCTCAAAGTTTTGGTGAATCTGTCATGATGAGTACTGTAACATATAGCTAGACAATATGTTAGGTTTAGGTAAGGCTAGGTTTTATTGGTAAGTTAAAGGACTATTTGTTCGTGTTTAGTTGGCAATCGATAACCTTTATGGATCGACATACGTCGCATTGACTGAATTATTACGTGTTTTCCAAAAATAAATACAGATTCAGTATTAAAGATCTTTCAGACAAAACACGAGCAAGATTCCTTAGAGAGTCCCATCGGTGTGAAGGTGGCTCCCATAAAGAAGATTCCTTACAGAGTTCTATCGGTGTGAAGGTGGCTCTCCATAAGAGTCCATGTTATTAAAGTACGACAAGGCTCTTTTGGCGCGTGGGTTGGTCGTGATCAAAATCGGAATTAACACTGCTGTCCTATCCCTTGTTTATCAGTTGCACCCCCTGTCACTGTGACCCACGCCAAAGAACCTTGAGCACTATACTTCTGGTTTAAAAATTTCAATATGTGCAAGTAAGAAAATTTAACTGATATTCGGAAAAACTCGTTACTCTACCTGAGATATGGTCTCATCGGTCCTATGACATTTAAATCATTACACAAGCCGTGCAAGATTATCGGCTTCGCCAAAAAAATAATTGTGATCAAATTGCCGAGGTTTGTGGAGGTTTCTGAGTCATAACTGCAATAATGCATCACATTCTTCACTTGTATTAAAATAAAGTTTGCTAGGGTCCTTGCTACTGCTTACTCACAACGTTCTTCACTTGTTTTAAAATAAAGTTTGCTAGGGTCCTTGCTACTGCTTACTCACAACGTTCTTCACTTGTATTAAAATAAAGTTTGCTAGGGTCCTTGCTACTGCTTACTCACAACGTTCTTCACTTGTTTTAAAATAAAGTTTGCTAGGGTCCTTGCTACTGTTTAGTATTTACATGTCACCACGTCCAACAATGAATTTCAGATTTTATCCGCATTCTCCTCTTTTTGCCAAAATTTATATAGTATCTACATATCTGCTCAATGATAATTATGAAACAAACAAAGAATCGATATCAATAAAATATGTACATTATCATGTCCTATGACTATGACTTAGAATCAACAACGCGTCATGTTGGTTTAACCAATCAGAGCGCGTTATGTCAAGACGAAAATTGGCGAAATTTTGTTTTTTCCGAACAGACCAAGCGTCGTTGCTCCTCTAATGGTAGCATTTTTCCCTAAAAAATGGGTAAAAATAAGTGTACCAACGCTGGGCTGATTTGTGTGGAGCTGAAAATTTAAAAAGCTTGTGATTGGTAATCTAAATTGGTAAATTTATAAAGAAAAAATACTGTTTCAAAGCAAAAAAAAGGATTGAGTAAAGTATTTAAGCATAAAAATAAATATACGGTAATAATAAATAATACGCCTATTTTTAAAATTGCCCCAATTTGTTTAGCATTTATCTTTATTATCGACAAAAAATAAATTTGGTTTTTGCCATTATATTTCGAGTTGTTATTTAACAATATAAGCATAGAATTCGTTCGTACAATATTGGGTATTTTTTTATTTTCAACCTTACCGAGGTCTAGTGTACGGACATTTTTCTTTTTAAAGAAATTTCTGCGCGCCTGGTCAGCGTCACGGGTGATCCACGGGCTGGCACATTCCTCGCTTAGCAATCCAGCGTGGGAATGTCGCCAGCATACTGGGCACCTTGCCGCAGAGCAGCGATTTGGACAACGTTTTTTATTTATAATATAGTTTATCTTTTAAGGTGTTTTATATTTTTAGTTTAGTTTAGATGTTTTTATTTTAGTCCTTTTTATTGCAATTTTAATGTCATTTAAGTTAAACGCAATTTAACAAAACCAAATGATTATGTCCCAATGAAATATTAGATCCTTACATATGAAATTGGCGTTTTGTATGGATAATTTGAAGGGAACTCAATTTTCAGAAGTAACATTTTTTCATTTTTTTTTAGGAATGACAAATCTAAATTTTATTATTTCTTTTGTGTATGAACATTAAGCTGACAGCAACATTAATTTAATTTATAGCACACCGTGCGTAAAATGACCACTTTACGCACGCTGCGCGTGCCTAAAGTCGGCATTTTTCGCACTTGTACTATAAAAAATTATACGAAACTCGTGCGAGAAACTTTTTCTCGACTCGTGTGATTGCAGCACTCGCCTTCGGCTCGTGCCGCAAACTCACACTCGTCAGAAAACGTTTCATCGCTCTCGTATCGTGATGTACTATTATTATCACGGATTGATATAATTTTACTTGGGTTCTACATGTAAATGAGAGTAGCAGGAGAGTAGATGGTGCATTTCCTTCCTACTACAGAATTTTTTGCCCTTTAAAACTAAAATCCTGCTTGCCCAGGCGCTTCTTCTTCATATCATTTTGGTGATGTTCTTATCGATGCCGTCGGGGTGTTAAGAGGCTATGCGAATTTTATTTTTGTCACTGTCACTCCAAGCGAAAAATCGCGCAGTGCGAGAGGGGCGGATTCAGGGCAAAAGGGAAAAAAGTTAGTTTTATATTTTTATTAAAAAAACTAAAATAGCTACCAAATTTTCAAATATCAAATCTCTAGATATTGTTGAAACACACCTAATAAAATATGTTAGAGTTCTGTATATGGTTCCTATTCGTCAAACGAGGAGAAAAAGTGTGTTTGAAGACCTCATTTCAACAATTATTTCTATCGAGTAAAATTTATCCAAACATGTTTTCCAATTTCAAAACCCTAGATTATATAGTCAAAATGCATATACCAGAAATTTATTAAAATATTCCGTGTATTTCATGAAATACACAGAAAAGAAACACCCGTATTTTTTCGCATATCGCCTTAAACTCGAACGTCTATAGAATTTAGCTATCGGATTTATTTATGGTATTCGCAAGTTTGATCATCGTTTATCATTTGTTAAGTGGTTACCTAATCGTCACCGCCGTAATGTGCATATTTTGTTCTATTTATTAATAAAGTTAGGAATCCACTTTCCTCTTCTTATCTTCGGGAATGTTTTGAGTTCTTGATCTCTAGGGATAGATCCTTGCGTTCTGTGACTTCCTCCCTCCTTAAAACCCCTGCCCATAACAGTTGTGTTTGTGGCAACTTGTTCAATGTCGAATCAATCAGATTATGGAATGCTCTACCGCACAGCATTCGCGTCTAACATACTACCACTTCCTTAAAAAAGGCTAAAAGATCATAACCTGTCAATGTCTGAGTAGGAAAATATAAGTATAATATTATACTCGTTTACATTCAAATATATGTATTTTTTGTATATCTTTAAAATTTTTATAATGTGTATTTTTAGTATGTTTCCAAATCTATACAAGGTGACTTTTTGACCATCGTCCAAATTCATACTGCTGGCTTGGTAAGTGATCAGTATCATGGATCAATAAAAATTTTTGTAAAATACGTAAAATGAAATTTCGACTCCCCATAGTGATTCACTCGGAACTGGAAGTGAATTTCTATGGGAAGCCGAAATTTCATTTTACCAATTTCACAAAGATTGTTATTGATCCAAGATACTGATCATTTATCAAGTCTCCAGTATGAATTTGGACGATGATCAAAAAGTCACCTTGTATAAGTACTTACTTAAAAAAAAGATTTTTTTTGCACGTGTATGATTACTTACTCTGGCTTAAACGTTTCTTTTTTGTTGTTGTTTCCTCCTGGTTTTGCTGTAAGAAATCTCTTTTTAGAGATAAGCGCGCCTATGTACATTGTATCTGTTTCCTTAATGGTTTGCTGTAAGAAATCTCTTTTTAGAGATAAGCGCGCCTATGTACATTGTATTTGTTTCCTTAATGGTTTGCTGTAAGAAATCTCTTATTAGAAATAAGCTAAACCATATGCACATACTTTTTACTTACTAAATTACACTCTCCTTAATTTCTTGGAATTTTCCTACGATTTGTTAATGAAAATTTCGTTTTTTTTTCGCTCAAGCGATGTATAATGTATCGCTTTTTGAACCGCAAAAAATCTGCAGAAATAATTTATCTACGACATATATATTAAATATTATTAGAGTGCATTACAAGCTAGACAAGATCAAATCAAACAAACCAAACCAAATCAAAAAAGACAAGAATTTGAAAAAATTCCCCGGGCCATGATTTGAACCTGCGACCTCTTGTTATCAAGACAAGTGCGCTTCCAAATGCGTCACCGAGGTTCCTACCCAGACCGGTGAATTCTTCCATCATACTTGTCCACTGTTATTTTTGCTTCTGCCTGATATTAAACTATAAAATTGTGATATTTAAAAAATATATTTGTCGATTATGTTTATTTTGCGAAATCCATCGCTATGAATACTCTAAATATTATTAGAGTGCATTACAAACTAGGAATCAACCAGAAACAAAATTTAAAAGCACAAATATTGTTGAAAAATTTCCTTGGTCCAGGATTTGAACCTAAGACCTCCTGCTTACATGACAGGCGCGCTACCGACTGCGCTACCGAGATTAATATTTATGCAACAGGTATTGCAGAGACGACAGCGCCTTCTGTTCAGAATGAGCAAGGCGTGAAATCACATAACGCCCTCGTGAGCGTTCAGTATATGCATAGGCGCAGTAGTGCAGTATGTGCAGCAGTGCTAGGCGTGATTACATAAGCAACCAAATATCAAAATATAATTCAATTAATATGTATCGTAGCATATGGCGGGTAATAGCGTTGGAGACCGGACGTGCTGACTGCAAGGGTGGCAGCGCTCTGGACGTGCTCGTCAGCAAATCAGCTGGACACAGTGACAGCGAGCGGGCGCGCTCAGCAGCCGCTGCTCTTAACCGCTTCTACGTAGAAGCTAATTGTTCAGCCTAATCAAGCGCCTAAATTCTGCGTTATCAAGGCCCGTCAACTGACACAACTTTCGTTCTTGAAAGAATATCTTTAACCGAACTAATCAGAACTATAAAAACCATAACCACGGACTGATGCTTCTACTGAGCGACATATCGAGAACAAGTCTGGCGACTCAGATGAAACACACAATGAACTGGAAAATGTTATAACCTATGATAAATTTGCGTCCCTGATTAACGTGAAATTCGAGGCGTTACTGGGAAAAATCGTTCAACTGCAGGACGATCTCAAGCAGGAAATCAGTAATGTATGTGTCAGACTGTCAACTCTTGAACAAGAAAATAAAACACTTCGTGAGGAATTGAATGCGGTCAAGGAACAACAATCGGCTCCCCCTGAAGTGTCAGGCCTTCGTAACACAATCGAAGAGTTGCGTAATGAGCTAAACGAAAGGGAGCAGACATCACTGTACAATGAGCTCGAGATAAACGGCATACCGGAGTGCGAGAATGAGTCACCCGTCCACATCGTGCTAACCGTCTCGGCCAAGCTGGGCGTACCGCTGGAGGAGCGAGACCTGATGCGCGTGGCGCGCGCGGGCCCTCGCCGCCTGGTCGCCGCGTCCGCCTCGGGCTCCACCGTCCGTCCGCGCCCGCTGGTCGTGTGTTTCGCACGTCGCCAGCTGCGCGACCAGCTGTGGCAGGAGGCGCGCATCCGCCGTGGGACCAACACGGCAGGCCTGGGACTCCCCAACCACAAACCCACGCCGATCTATGTCAACGAGCGCCTCACCAAAATGAATCGAGCTCTGTATGGAAAAGCCCGCGATCTCCGTCGTGAGTACAATTGGAAGTTCGTCTGGACAAAGGAGGGCCGTATCCTCGCACGACAATCGGAAACAGCTCGAATTGTGCACATACGAAGGGAAGAAGACCTTCAAATTTTTCGTACTCAATGCTAATGTACTTATTGCCTATACTAAACTTCTTATGTGTACCAACCATGCAAATTCGACTTATTATATTTATTATAATAATATATTTAGTACTAATTGCTTTTATAAACTTTTTAATCATTTATTATTAACAAGTTTATTATATTTTTCATCCTTTCATATTATACCCACCAATACTATATCTATGTGTATTTGTACTGTGTGTATGTTTGTGTATATTTATCATAATGCATGTCGGTATGGGCATGTACTAAGATTATTACGTACCTTCGTGTATCCTTCTATGTTACTATGTTGTATTTTACTTATATGCCTCCCCATCCATACACTTCGTGACTTCACCAGTTCAAACTTATACATGCCTAGTTATTCGCGCACTGACATACCTTACGCGTTTCAGTATCGCGTATCTATTTTACTTGTTTTTATTTACGGAGCTCAGTAAGAAGATAAAATTTTTAAAAGTCGGTTTAATTAATGTGGGTTCATTGAATGACACTAATGACGAGTTCGTAAGCGCGGTTGAGAGATTTCAGCCAGACCTGTTAGCCCTCAATGAGACATGGCTGCGCGCGGGCGAGCGAGGCGCAGGCGCTTCGTTGCCGGGATACTCGCTGCAGCATGTGCCGCGGGGGGCGGACACAGGTGGCGGGCGGAAGCGCGGTGGGGGGGTCGGTTTTCTCATCAAGGAATGGATGAACGTGCGAATTATTAAATGTCTACCAAC
Source organism: Ypsolopha sequella (assembly GCA_934047225.1). Lineage (NCBI taxonomy): Eukaryota > Metazoa > Arthropoda > Insecta > Lepidoptera > Ypsolophidae > Ypsolopha > Ypsolopha sequella. Next base: position 6,547,189 of record OW203983.1, on the reverse strand, counting down.
TTTAACTCACCCAATAGAACAAATATGGTTGCGAACTGTACTTAATGGACGTAAGCTCGCTATTGGAACCGCGTACAAGCCCCCTTGGATGGATGTCGATAATTTCTTAGATAGTCTTATGGAAACTGTAATGACATTTGTGGACTATGACAACGTCATACTTTTGGGCGATTTTAACATAAATTTATTAAACACAAATAGCAGTAACACTAAAAAATTTTGTAGTTTTACGTCAACAGTTAACCTACAACAATACGTTACCGAGCCTACGCACGTGTTGGAGAACAGTGAAACCCTCATTGATGTTTTTTGTTCAAATGCGCGGGTACGTAATATTGAGATAAAATTTATCGAAGAAGTTAGTAAACATGCTTTCGTAATGGCCGAGGTAGATGTAAAAAAAGAAAAAATACCTCCAAAAACGTACACTTTTAGAGCTCTTGGAAATATCGATATCAATCAGTTCAACTATGATCTGTCATTGTTTGACTGGAACGACCTTTCAATGCGCGAAACTGTGAATGAAATGGTGAATTTCTTTAATTACTTTTTGATCACTTTGTTTGATGTCCATGCACCAGTCAAAACTGTTCTTTCAAAATCAAAATATACGCCATGGATTACAGACAATATTAAATTCATGATGCAATTGAGAGACAAAGCGCTGGCTCGTTACAGATCTAACAAAACCGATGCACACAGAAAATATTATAGGGATATGAAGGTACTTGTTGAAAAATCACTAATACAGGAGAAAAAAGCTTACTTCAATCACTACATTAATAAAAACATAAGGAACTCTAAATTGCTGTGGACTCATTTAAAAAAATCTGTTCTTATGGAAAACAAAACGGACATTCCTACAGACATAGCAGACCCAGATTCTATTAATGAACACTTTCTTAGCGTACCGGGGTCGGGTGAGATTCCGCAAGCCAACATAGACTACTACGAATCAAATAGGTTCAACGGTATGTCTTTCTCTTTAAAACCTGTCGATGAGGCAACTGTTGCAAAAATCATTCTGGATATTAAAACTAATGCCAAGGGCCTGGATCAGTTAAACATCGATATGTTGATGCTAACCTTACCACAGACTTTGTCGGCTATTACGGCTATCATAAACAAATCCATTAGTACTTCAACCTTTCCAGATTCCTGGAAAACCCAGCTTATCAGACCAATACCTAAAAACTCCGCCCCTACTAGTACAAGTGACCTGCGCCCTATTAGTTTACTCTCGGTTGTCTCGAAAATATTGGAAAAGGTTGTATACAAACAACTCGTGGAATTCTTAGAAATTAATAGTATCCTACCGGTTTTCCAGTCAGGCTTTCGTAAACATCGTGGTACAGCGACTGCTTTGGCTGATGTGGTCGATAATGTTCTCACTGACCAAGACTCTGGATTGGCTACCATTCTTGTTCTACTGGACTTCTCCCGCGCTTTCGACTCTTTGAACATTGCGCTCATGTTGTCTAAGTTGAGATATTATGGTTTCAACCATCAAACAACTAAATGGTTTCACAGTTACTTAACCAACCGATACCAATTAGTACAATTACACCAACAAAGTGGCTCTACTCTACGATCTGAGGAAAAACCAGTTATCCGTGGCGTTCCACAGGGGTCTATATTGGGACCCCTTCTTTACATACTTTACAGTGCCGATTTAACCACCCGTATACATAACTGTCGCTACCAGGCGTACGCTGACGACTTACAAATATACATAGCCTTTAAATCAGAAGAAACGCAGCTTGCCGTACAAAAATTGAATGAAGACTTAAACAGAATTGCGACATGGTCTCATGATAATGCCCTGGTCTTAAATCCAACTAAGTCACAGTACATAATTTTGGGGACAAAGAAAAAAGTAGCTGAGGTAGGTCTGTCTATCTCCAATGTATGTATAGAATCTACACCTATCGCAAGAGTCAGCGAGGCACGCAACCTGGGTGTTATTATGGACGAGCAACTTAGGTTTGAAAACCATGTACTGGGGTTGGTTCGTAGCTGTTACTATAAACTCAAAGTCTTGTATAAAATTCGCAAGTTCTTAAGTACTACTCTCCGCATAATGTTAGTCGAGTCTCTGGTCCTTTCCAAATTAAATTATTGTGACACAGTATACGGTCCTTGTCTTCTAGCCAGAACGCAACGTCTAATTCAGCGTGTTCAAAACTCATGCGCTCGCTTTTGTTTCAGTATACCGCCGCGTAATCATGTTACTCCTTATATTAACAAAGCAAACATGCTGAAAATGGAAGCTCGTAGACGATTTCATATGGCCTGTCTCCTCTTTGATGTGGTGAACAAACGGAAACCTGACTATCTTTACGATAAAATAAAACGGTTAAAGGGACAGAACAGATATATCACCAAATCATCTGCTGCTTTAATTAAAATGCCTATACACAACACATCTGCGTTCACAGGTAGCTTCAGGTATAGTGCGAGCAAGATCTGGAATAACATACCTCCACCCATTCGTAATTCAAGCACCAGAGTAACATTTAAAGTTAGACTGCGTAGTTTCTTATTGGAATCGCAAAAATCACTGCTGCTATGACTATCCTGAAGTTAATTAATATCATCATATCGTATTTTACCACTAATTTCTTATTATTGTCTTATTAATACTATTTTTGTTAATATATAATTTAAATTAAATTATTAGTTATCTTACTGTGATTGTCTATATTTATTATTGTATATATTTGTATTATTGTATATGTATATTTATATATTGTACCTATGTATACATTTTTCTATTATATTCTTTTGTTACTGTGGAAAATCAATTTTGTTTTTTACGTCTCAAAATAAAATCTTTATATTAATTTATTAAGCCACTTCGGTGTATCACGACGAAATGTAGTTCGGCGCACTATTCATACGTATTAACACGTCTTTGTAAAAAGGCCCAAACTGAAAATCAGCTGCAGTTGTCTAACTGACAACTCGTAGTTGAGTTTGGACCTTTTCAGTTACCCTAATGTTTTTTTTTTTTTATATCAAGTTGTTAAGCATAGATATAAGGTTTAGTTTACTAAAAAGAAATATTGATGGTAATTGAATAAAACAATTTTTATTTATTTATTTATTTATTTATAAAAAGAAAGCAAGATAAAGACATCAATGACATGACCACAAATGTCTATGATTATCTACCCTCAGTTGTTATATCCCTCTTGTGTATGATCTTCAATAAATGCCTCGTTGAAGGTATTTATCCTACCGCCCTCAAAAATGTCAAGATACAACCTATATACAAAGGAAAAGGTAGGATGCACATACTCAAATTCTTTAGACCGATCTCTTAAAAACCTATTGCATCCAAAGTGTTTGAACGGCTGATTAGTGATAGACTGATGAAACACTTTCATAATAACAATCTCCTCAATCAACAGCAATCTTCCTTTTGTATTTTTTAGGTACCAACTACGGAACCCTAAAAACATGTAATTAATAAAAACATATAAAATGTATAATTAGTTTAATTTAAAATGTAATTTAGTTCCATTTTATAGGTAACGTAATGAGTTTTTTATGACTATACTAATTGTAGTAAAGCAAGTATTTTCTTTTCATTGATTACTTACATATATACATATATAAAATTAATATAGGTATATAAAATTATTTCAAAAATGACATGATCTTGCTTAGTTTTTTGCTCTTCTTCTTAGCAAGACTAATCGAATGAGCGGAGTGAGGCATACATTAATTATATGTATTGCAGTCATATTTCGATGATTGCAGTCATCGAAATAATTTATTGCAGTATATTATCCTATATTTGTTATATTAATTATTCCTATTTCTTTATTCAAGTGTGTTATTTTATAAAATTTTAGTAAGCCTTACTTTGATTTTTTTTTATGTATTTCCTCGTAATATTATTTATTATATAAAACTATTAGATAAAGATTATTTTGTAATATTGTATTTTTTTTACATTATACTTAACATGTATGCTACATATCTTTATTACAAAATTAAATGATTTTATTTGATTTGATACGAAGGTTTACGTAAATATGTTTTTACTCTTAAGAGGTCAGCGGAGCAACCCTAGTTCATACAAACGAAATACCAAAACCTTTTATAAATCTCAGATATTCTTAGGATAGTGTGTGTTTATTCCGATTGGATTATAGAATATCTAGGTTCCCAGATATATGTATATTTTGAAAGGACACATTTAAAGACGACATATAAGCAATTTAAAATGTCCATAGAAAGTTTATTTTTCTCAAATTTCATGTTTAAATCAGTGTCCTTATTTAATATACAACGTGTAACAGAAAGGTGTAACCATATTTGAGGAGCTTATTCAGTCAATTGTATAGAACAATTTTTACTATGTAGCCAACACTGAAATCTCGAAAAAAAATCTGCGCTTCCATACATTTCGGCCGAGCGGCATTGCATTTTTCTATGAGACAGTAATTTTTTTTTTTCGATATACAGGTTTTGTTCCATAGTAAAAGTTGTTCTATACCATTGACTGAATAAGCTCTTAAAATATGGTTACACTTTTCTATTACACGTTGTATATTTGGGAACCTACATATTTTGTTTTGCGATTGGAATAAACATACACTACCTTAAGAATATCTATGATTTACAACTGGTTTTGGTATTTCGTTTGTATTAACTAGGGTTGCTCCGCCGACCTCTTAATACAACAAGTTAAGCTCACGCCTTTGTCCAGCATTATAAATTATAATTTGAATCATAATTTATAATTGAGTAATTATATTAGCCATCGAAGTGCGCAGAGTCAGGGCCGAATCTGGTTCCACTTCATGGCCGATTTAGTTTCTGCGGAAAATTCGTGACGGATATGAACCTTTTCTGGGAAGTTTTTAATTAACTTAGACTAATTTTAAATGAAAGTCATTGTTGTCGTTTCGGCGCAACATAAATTATCTTATTTGACAGAACTTACATTATTTTGAGCGTCCTGTCTTGTCTTTTCTATACAGAAAGAAAAAGACAGAACGCTTTAATTAAGTTAAGTCCTGTCAATTAAGTTAAATCGTGTTACACCGAATTGACACCATTATATTATTTAGTATGAGTTGAATACTAAGCGCCACCGAAACAGTTTGGAAATAGACCATTATTTCGTTTTAAGTGTTTGGAGATTAGGCAACCTAACATTATATTAGATACCATAGAAGGGGGACAAAACATGAAATGTCACAGAAAATCCAAAATTAAGTGAACTAGTAGTTCGCCCAAAATTCAAAATTCAAAAAGTTTATTTTGCAAAGTAGGTATATATAATACACGTTTCACAAGTCAAATTTTAATCTTATAAAAATATATGTAATAAAATAATAAATGTACATGAACTACTTAGATTAAATGTTTATTTAATTTATGTATCAATATATATACGATTAAAATTATAGGTAAAATATTATTATACAAGGTGAAATCCAATCAACCGCCCGAACCCATACCGGAGACCCGGCCAGGGACCAGGAACAAGGTTCAATGATCACCAACCGAGCCCCCAGCACGAATCCAGGCGGCCGACCAAATCCCATCCTATATACTACATAGTAATAGGTTACATATATAAATACATGCCTACCTCCGCCCATTCGATTAGTCTTGCTAAGAAGAACGGGCAAGAAACTTGGCAAGATCATGTCTTTTTTTTTAACATAAACAAAATGAACTGTGAACCCGCGATCCCCTTTTACAACCCCATATCCTTGTCGAATATGTACGCTTATGTACGAATTTAAGAATTCTTTTTTGTCTCATTTACTTGCCTACCAAATTTCATGGCGTTTCGATCAACTATACTCGAGTTATCGTCGGATAAACATTCATATATACGAGTACATACCTATACAATATATACATACATACATACATATATACATACAAACGCCGGATTGTTCAAGTAGACTGCGAGAACTTCACTCGTTCGTTCAAATATGGCAAAACTTAGATGTTCCTGCACATTTTTATCTTCAATTTACAAAGCGTGCAAAAGCTGTGGTAGTCCTCCAAAAATGAAGATTTTCTAATACCCCGTACAAGGAATGTCTGATCAAATAAATGAAAATGTTAATTCTGAAAAGGTTTGTTTCTGTGACATTTCATGTTTTGCCCCTATACCCTATAATCCAATCCAATCCATCAGCCTAATTGAATGGTCTGCCCTAGGTCTGTCGAGGACATAATCCTGGATAACTGTCGCCTCACCGATAATAACAGGCTCCGGCACGATTCTGGACAATTGTCGCCTCACTGACCTCTGCCGCGCTAACGAAGACTGCAGTAACTAACATGAACATCATTTCGAGATTTTGGTCGTTAAAGTTTTTTTCGTTTTTACTTTCTGTGGTTTGTGTATCAACTAAATCAGACATTTTTTTATTGTTATTTTAAGCTTGTCATTTGTAGTTTTTTGCACTGCTTTTTTTTTTATCTGGGGGCACGGCAGTGCCCCCGCAAAGTCTCGCAGAAAAAACGCGGAACGGCCGTACCATCCTTTTCTCGAAGCAACTCACGGCACTTTCAACCCCCCTGTATCTTCGTTGTGGGTGAAGCTAGAAGTCTGAAATTTCAGGAACCAAGAGTACTTACTGATCCTACTTCTGACCCCAAATTACAACTTTGTACCTATATTTGATTACGAAATATCTCAAGTCAAAGTTCCCTTATTTTGTCACTGACTGACTGACACATCATCAAAAGTCTAAAGGTGTTCTAGCAGGCCTACAAACTTGAAATTTTTTATGCGGCAAGTGTTAAGTGTACATTGCAACAAAAAAATATAAAAATGTTATTTGCGGTTGGTAATTTAATATTTCCATACAAAGTCTATACAAAATGTATGTTTCCAGCTGCATCTATAAATTTGTATGACACTAGATGACGTTGGTGGTATGCTGCTTTGCATTAAAGACGCCTAAAACGAAAAATTCTACGTTAAAGTTAAAGTGTGAAAACTAAAAAATAAAACCGGTAAAGTGCGAATCTGACTCGTCCATAAAGAGTTCCGTACCCCTACAAAATACGGGTACGGAACCCTAAAAGTAAATAACAACAATATAGATGCCATAGCAACATTAAGGCGACAAAAAACAAAGCGATAAAACGGTAGCGCCTGACAAACAATTCGGTACCTTTTTAGTACGGAACCCAAATTTTCATTATTTTACTTTAAAGTATTTACTGCAGACTGCCCAAAGTTTAAACTTTTACTTGTATGTTGTATTACCGTTCTAAAGATAGAGCCTTTGTTATAATAATCAGTTCCTTGGGTAAGGCACCCTAAAAAGGGTGGTTTATAATGTTCCACATATTCACAATATTTAAGAAGAAAATATCAACATTTCGTAATTAAGTCACTAAAAAAACGGTAGTGTGCGAATCCGACTCGCGCATAAAGGGTTCCGTACCCCTACACAATACGGGTATGGAACCCTAAAAGTAAATTGCAACAACATAGATGCCATAGCACCATCAAGGCGACAAAAAACAAAGCGATAAAACGGTAGCGCCTGACAAACAATTCGGTACCTTTTTAGGAAGGAACCCTAATTTTTATTATTTCTTATTTTACTTTAAAGTAGTCTGCCTAAATTTTCAACTTGTAGGTACTTGTATGTATAACCGTTCTAACGATAGAGCCTTTGTTTTAATAATTTGTGCTTTGGGTAAGGAACCCTAAAACACATTTAGTCTATTTAAGAAGATAAATATCAACATTTCGTAATTAAGTCGCTATTAAACCGGCTAAGTGCAAGTCAGACTTGCTCACGAAGGGTTCCGTACTACCATCACACAATATGGGTACGAAACCCCAAATCATTATGGTAAATACCAACAATAAAGATGACATAGCAACATCAAGGCGACAAAAACCAAGGCGCTAAAATGGTAGCGCCTGACAAACAAATCAGCACCTTTTGAATACGGAACTCTAATATTTATACGCCCAAAATTGTTGTTTTATAAAGATAGAGCTGAAACAAATAACATCGAATAATTGGACCCCCCTTGGATTTCCATTTATTGAACTTTTTATGCTGTGATAGGGGCCATATTATTATTTGCCGTGATAGAGGACAATGTAACATATATTATGTGAAAATATTTACGCGCTACCTATAACGGCTGAAGCTGTAGACCCATGTGATAGATGAATAGACAGCGGAGGATTAGTAATAGGGTCACGGAACCTAATGATACGGAACCCTAAAAATCAAGGTAAAAGGTTATTTATCAAGTAAAGCTTTAAATATATTAAAGGAAAAATAAAGCGGCTAATGTTGTTTATTTGTATATGCATCCTCTATGATGTAGGTATATTGAAATGTCTATGTACTCGTGTGTCATTCAAAAAAGACGAGGTTTAGCTCATTATTCTGAGAGGTTTAGACATAATAATGTACTCTGTGGTTTAGACTGACAAGCTTGCCTTTCACTTCATGGTCAAAAGAAATTTTAACCTGCCTGTTGCATCTAATTGTGGATAATAGTAATAATAACTTACCGTAAAAATTAATATTGCAATGGAACCTGAAATATTGTACATAAATGAAAATCCTTGTCCACACCTAGTTGTCCCTATACCTGGAGATGGTTCATGTTTGTTCCATTCTTTGTCATTCTCTATGTATGGGAACATTGAGTCGTCATATGACATTAGGTGTGCGGTAGACGAGTATGTGGTAGCGCATTGGGATCAAATGCAACTTTATACGTGTGACGAGCGTGGAGACACATGTACTCGACAGCAATGATGAAAACTACCACCTACGGTTCCGTATCCGAACTTATGGCAGCCACCGCTTTGTATCAATTTACGTTCGAGGTTTACGAAAATGGCCGTTTGAGAGGATCATTCGGTGGCGATCCTGGGATGCCAGTGAAACGTTTACGATTCTCTGGTAGTTTCTTAGGTGGTCATTATGAAATGGTCCTTCCCGGTACTAGTTTCTCAGGAGTATGTCCTAATGATCAGTTAAAGGGAGTGGGTTTTAAGAAAATCCGCAGCTGACGTACAAGAAATATTACCCGAGAAGAAAAAAAGGACGACTACCTACAAAAAGAAATGAGATCCCATCAAAAACATAAAATGTACAAAAATGGCAAGTCTCGCAACGCAATCCTTCCACCGTAAAAAGTTGTGAGATCTTATGTAAAGCCACGTCTGCTATTTTAGTTTTTATGGAAGCACCTTTTCATTTAAGTTAGTATGGGAGCACCTATTTAACAAATTTATCATTAACTGTTTCCTATTTAGTTACCTACCAACATTAAGTGACTCTATTAATATTAGTCATCTTTATTTCCTAATAAAATATGGTGACTTTGCAATCGCAGAGCACAAATAAAGCACTGATGCGTAGAAATATCTTCTCAAATCGCTAATAAATTGGTATTAGGTAGCTGATATGTTGTATATGTTGCTGTGCGATTGCGAAGTCACTATATTTTATTAGAGAAATAAAGATGACTAATATTAATACAGTCACTTAATGTTGGTAGGTAACTAAATAGGAAACAATTAATGATAAATTTGTTAAATAGGTGCTCCCATACTAACTTAAATGAAAAGGTGCTTCCATAAAAACTAAAATAGCAGACGTGGCTTTACATAAGATCTCACAACTTTTTACGGTGGAAGGATTGCGTTGCGAGACTTGCCATTTTTGTACATTTTATGTTTTTGATGGGATTGTAGACTTTATAGGACGTTTTTTATACAAGAAAATGCTGTCATGAGTAGCAGGGTATAATATACAAATAGGAGTAATACTAAACATTAGTGCAGTATGTAACATAGACACTGCACTTATACTAAGCAAAGCTATAATATCCATAGGCATCCGTAAATTTTTCTTGTAAGGTGGCATTAGGTAAATATAAATTATTTATGAATAAAATAAATAAATAAATAAAACAAGATTCACAAATTGAACTTTTGATTTATATTTATGTTTTAAAAGTATTTTGATAATACTGGGTTATCAGTGTGTATTAAAATCAAAACTTAATTATTTTTAAACTAATTGAGCTTGCCATTCTAAATTTATACATTTTCATAAGATATGCTTCATAAACAATTCTTACTATTCGAGGTCGTATTATGTATATCACAAATAAGTAATATAGTCATGAATAATTATGCTTTATAAAAGCTGTTTCATTGTTTTTTTAATATATATCTACACTTTTTTGAGTTAAATATAGGAAAAAAGAAGGAATTATATTTTCGAAATATATTTCGACCCCGCGTCATTCAAATGTGGAACAATCAATTTAGTTGATTTCAACTGATTCAATTGTTCCATATTCGACTGACGACGACCCCGAGTGGGTCGAAATATATTTTGAAAATATAAGAATATGAATAAGAATATTTTCCTATATTTAACTCATAAAAGAGAAAATATTTAACTCATAAAAGTGTATATACTAATAACTAATAAAATTCTAATCATCACGTAGTAATATTTTATATTCTCTGTCATCACAGTCAGTTTTATCGTACGAACTAATTATTGAGGACAAATATATTTATCTATTGTGAGCAGATAAATCAACAAAATTTTAGGATTTCTTTAAGAAGTCCTAAGAAAATTATGTCTATGACAAAGGTTACAATTATTTCTTAAAGATAAGTTAATTATTATTTTTATATCTAGTTACTTTTATATGTATTTTTGTCATTAATTATATGGAAATAATGAGATCTACTGACGTAGAAATTACAACATGGCTTTTTTATTTTTTAAAAACAGTATGTGTTCAGTATGACAATCATAACATATTTTTTAAACTATTGCTTTCTAAATTTTGAAACAAACGAGTTCACAGTCTGAACTTTCAAATTTTCATGAGATATACTTCATAAACAATTCTTACTATTTGAGGTAGTATCATATATAAACCGAATAATTAATGAAATTCTTTTCAGTCAGTTTTATCGTACTAACTACTTGAGAACAAATATTTATCCATTGTAAGTAAATAATCAACAAAATTTGAGGTTTTCTTTTAAAAAGTCCTACGACAATATAATATAATATATAAATATAATGAATATAATATATATTAATTTATGTATATATAATATATATAAATATAGGTATTACGAAGAAAAATCTTTAGAAATAAATCATCATCGTAATTAGTACACTACGCTGGTATAAACAAAAAATCTAAAAAGTAAAGTTGGTTTTCATTCATCACTAATTCCACGAAAATTCGATTTCAGCCCACTGTGCGTCGTAATGCAGTGTACGCTGATATACCTAAACGTTATTTCAATATAGTTTCTGTCGATATTTCAATAATTTTCAAATTCGTTGCCCCTTAATTGCTCAGTATCAAGTTCTCTGAACTATGATCCTTTTTGACTTCGGCTAAAAAATGACTTGCCGACGATTCGGACACAATTTATTCGGACACTTTGTCCGAATCGGCACCTTCTAATTTTAATACATTTTTCACTGACGATTCGGACAGCATCAAAATAATATAGCCATTATGTACAGTCAGGGAAAAAAACGATAAGGGATATGGTCAGTTTTGGTAAGCATTCGAAGAGAGACATCTCCGACTCTGAAAAAAGTAGGTCTGCCTGCTCTCAGCGGTTGCATCTTCGAGAAACAGCGCTTGAAAAAGTGGCTTCGTTATTGAGAAAAAAAAAACGATAAGGGAAATGGTCAATTTTGGTATGTATTTATAGTATGACATCTTAGGCGCTGTAACAAGTCGGTCTGCCGGCTCTCAGTGGTTGTATTTCATGGCTATAGTGCGCGCAAGTGGTATTGTTGTTGAGAAAATTCAACGACAAAAAAATAACCAATGATTTGAGTCGTATTTATACGACGTTTCTGGCACTGATACGATGTAAGATCATGTCTCAGCTTCCAATGCCAAAATAATAAAGTTAAATGTAAATTTTGGAATATATTAAAAATTTGCGAACAAGTAGAAATCAAACTCACGGATACGCCTGTTTCCCGGCTAATATGGGAGACTCGAAGACCACTATTGTTCATTGCGATAAGTCGCAGTCGCATTTCGTGGCTCAGCGGCGGCGGAGCCATGTCTCCAGGGTTTGATTCAGACCCTCGGAAAATTATTGTCTATGGGAATTAAAAATATACTAGGTACTTGGCTTAAATTATACTACGTTTCGTTTTTCGTCGATTTTTGTTTTGAATTGAAATAAAATAGCGTATTTGTAAGTGAAATTTTTAAAAAATGTACTATTTATATTATGTATGTCTGTGATGGTATATATATATATATATATACATCCGTCCAGGCTTAAACAAGCAACATTAAAAATTCTTTTAATATCTTGTAAATAGGTTAGATGTAAATAGTTTTTATTTTTTTATTTTTTTACCAATGCATTATATTTTTCTCTTACTTCATTGTGACTGATGCCGGGCCCGAATGGCCCGAAATATATCCCACTAAAATTTTATTCTAAGTTGTTTTATGTTATTCTTATCATTTATAAAGACAAAAAACTAATTATATTCATAATTTATTAAAATAGCCTATTTTATTCTGAAATTTTTAAAAAGCAAAACGTCTCAACCAATAAAACAAGTCGGTCAGGCTGAAAATAAATTTATGGTATTTTTACGTAGTATAGTTCCATTACGATACTACATACTACATGTCATGAAAATATGGTACAAATAGTATAATTATACTACAAAATCCAACCCTGCATGTCTCGTCGTCGATCGATATTTCACAGGAGAGATGCGCATGCTACGACACTGTGCAGGCGCCGTGCGATATTGTGATTATTGTAGGTTATTTGTTTGTACAAGATTTTTATTGCTTTTATTTAGGTTGTACTTGATTACTACCTGTGATTTTTTTTTAAGGTATGGTAAGGACAGGACTTTAAGGTAAGGTAAGGTAAGGTACTTTTATTCTACCAATGTGATTATTTTAATATAAACCATATTTTAAGATGTTGATTTTTATACTTACTAAATATACGTTTTGAATGATGGATTTTGTTTGTTTTTTTTTTCAAAGTAAGTACCTATTTGGTGACCAACATAATATGCCGCTTTAAGCTATCAAAATAATATTGGTAACACTCTTTTTCTAGAAATTATAGTTTAATACTCATCTCCCAGACTGTACCTAATACCTATATTTTGATAGTGTCCGAATCGTCAGTGAAAAAAGTATTAAAATTAAAAGGTGTCGATTCGGACAAAGTGTCCAAATAAATTTTGTCCGAGTCGTCGGCAAGTCGTAAAAATTAATGCCACCTTTTATGTGTATCTTAAACATCTTAAATGTTCATCAACATGGTAGAGGTACCTATCCTAAAAAATTGGTACATTTTACTTTATTTATTTTTTCATTTGCATTTAAAAACCAAACAATTGAATACACGTAGTCGTTTATGTGTTGAATATATTTTAGATGTTTATTTTCATTTATTTAATGTACTTACTCTTTTACCAAAATATATAATTCTAGTGAGTAGCTACCAATCTTAAATGAATACTCTATAATAAATTTAGTAAATTCAATTATGTTATTTATTCGTAATTTAGCTATTTTATAAGAAAAATCCACATATACTGAATTAAAAAAAAATGGTATGCCCACACTTTTTATTGTTTACAGCGCCATCTATAAGTTTAACTCGAAACTTCCATTCGCTTTACTCCACTAACTTACGAAGTGAGCCGTAGTTAGCACGTCTACTACGTCAGTTCTGGTAGGTACCGCAGTGTAAAAGTAAACGGTGTCTTTACTGTGGTATTATATTGTAACTAAAACGCCAGTAATCATTAACACACTTTTCGAAGATAAAAACATCCTAAACAAGATATTTAACCTTTATCCTAGTAAATTTTGCTGACTGAGTAATGTCAGCTACAAGGTGTTTCCAGAACACCAGACAAAAAGACATTGGCTGGATGAAAATACGATTGCGGTTGTAGAATTCTAGATGTAAATATTATATCGTTATACGACGTAGTCTTTGAGTTCGTTCATAGGTGGCGCGCTTGTAGAATTCATTGCTTGTAAGAGCCCTTTTTGAATATTAGTCATGATGTTATGCAGGTAGGTATACTTGTGCATTTTGTTTTGTGGGAGTGGGTGGATAATGTGGATATAAAATAAAATAGGTAGTTCAACATAGCTATCCCGCCAGAGTGCATGGATTTTGTTTTTTGGACGTTACCAAAATGTGACCCGTGCTAAAATAGAGTGTCATTCTAACTACTTAAACTGACTTTGAGACGATGAAGAGGATTGCAGTTTTGTTTGTTTTTGTTTTAGTGATGAATTGAGTTGTGTTTACATCCGGTTCAATGGTGGGTAAAATAATTACAACATTTCTCTAAGCACTAAAGTATTAAAACTACTTATATAAAAGCAGAGTTATATTTATGTAAATTGCTGACAGTAATGCAGGAAACCTGGTGAAGATAGAGGCGTATGCAATTACGCTGTTAAGATTGTTTGATCAGGAGTGTTAGAGGTGAATGAACCCTGCATTAGAGCGAGTTGATATTGGGGAGCGGCGTGCACGGAACGCAACCCGCGTGGCGCACACACAACGCGTTGTTATGGTTACCAAGCGCTCTCTTTTTTTGAGTACCGAATAGGTGTCTATTATTGTTTACGAAGTTAGAAGGGTAGGTAAAACCTGGGTCAAAAGACCTTGGTAGGTATTCAAAATGTCTGCCCACTTTGGCTGTATTATGTAGACGAAACATACACCTGAAATATTTACGTCACAGTAAGTAAGTACTATTTGGGTCCGTGGGTAAAGTCCATGCACATCGACAGTAGGTAAGGTATACACTAGGGTGATGTAGGGTGTAAGTGTAAGTATCGATTTCAACTTTATTCAAAATTCACAACGTAGTAGTGAAATTAGGTACTTAATACCTACACTTTGAATAGATGCTTAAAAAGCTGAAATAAAAATATATATATTGGACTACTTACTTACATCTTATGCTTCCCTACTTAATTCAAAGTTTTACAAAAATTAACAAAATGTAAGGAAGAAAAAAATATTTGAAATTTTTAAAAAATTTACTAAGAATTTTCATAACGCACAGGAATTCCCTATATTGTAGGGTAAATGTTAAAAAGCAAAACGTCTCAACCAATAAAACAAGTCGGTCGGCCTGAAGATAAAATTATGGTATTTTTACGTAGTATAGTTCCATTACGATACTACATACTACATGTCATGAAAATATGGTACAAATAGTATAATTATACTACGAAATCCAACCCTGCCTTCCGGTCGTTATTTCTAGAGATGAAACGGATATCCGGTTACTATCCGGTATCCGGCCTATCCGGCCATATTTTTGGTATCCGGTATCCGGCCGGATAGTAGTCAGTATCCGGCCGGATACCGGATACTTAACTCAACATACAAAAAGTCGTTTAAATCACAAAATAGTTGCATCAATGATTAATAATCTAAATTCTAATACATAAAGTGAATAAGAATTGAGCTATGGTAGATAAAGACAAGCTTTACATCAATTGTTGGGAATAAACGTTTATGCTTTTCTTCATACATTACACCAGCTTCTTTTGCACTCACAAAGTCACAATATACCGAATGTAACTCAACATTGTATCTTTTAATAAAAACACATGGTCATACTGAAATCATACTAAACAACTTTTCCAAAGAAACATACTTGTGGAAATGAAAAAATATTTTCATGTTTCCATACTCATTTTGAAAACCTACTTTAAATTTTGAAAGGGCACTGGACGGGCAGGTTCAATTTTGTTTTTTCAATATGTTACTTTGGAAAATTTGTTCCGTGTGAACAGTATATTACGCGGTTTCATTTAAAGATACCTGTCCATTTATATACAGTATACACCACTCCAAGGAGACAAAAGATACATATTTACAAATTTCGTTAGGATTGGAAATTGTTTCGCGTTTGCAAACCAGCATTTGTATGATTGTGATACGATCATTTAGAAATGATCTTCATTTAAAAAATGCACGAATAATCTCGCCCACTTGCACCCGCACGCACCTTAGTGCGTAATATTTAGACTTGCTCAATTAGTGGGAAACGCATATCTTGAGCCGGATATCCGGCTATCCGGCCTAGTGCCTCGCCGGATATCCGGTATCCGGTATCCGGCCAAATCACTATCCGTTTCATCTCTAGTTATTTCTATTCCCAAGGTTTTTTGATTCGGATTATACCCACCTATGTTTTGTTTTAACGTTGTTGAATGATGAGAGCTTAGAATAATTACGCCTAGAAGTAGTGTCTACTTGTCTAGTACCAACAGCTGTTCGACAAATAAAACCATTTCTTCTGTTTAGTGTGCGTTGGTGGTGTATTTATTGATTGTCGTACGCACACAAGCGCGTGAATAATGTTGCCCACTTAAAATGCATTTAGTTAAGTAGTGAAATTTTTTACATTTTTTAAACTTAGTTAGTAAGAAAAAACTAGATTTTTTTCACGTCTCCAAATACAACCGTTTCGCTGGCAGGGGAGGGACACTTGACTCTAACAAAAATTACAACTTTTAAAAGTTCGCAAACGGAACCCTGGATCGAAAAATGGTTTTCTCCCACCCCCACTATTTTTACAATACCTATCCCACACTAGGGGATAGAAAAGAAAAAAAAATATCCCCACTTTACGTGTAGGGGAGAAACCCTAAACAAAATATTTTTCAAAATTTTACTGTACTACTTTATCAGTGTGATAAATATGTATACCCATGCCAAATTACAGCTTTCTAGTACTAATAGTCTCTAAGCTAAGCCGCGGACAGACAGACAGACAGACAGACATACAGACACGGCGAAACTATAAGGGTTCCTTGTTGTTGACTACGGAACCCTAAAAACGGATGGTTCACATTTTCACTGAAACGTATTTCCTGATTTGTTTAATTTTCATTTATTACTTATCAACTTAAACAGCTTTACAATATAAAAACCAAATAACCCGGTTATGTTTTACTTGGAGGTCAAACTGTATATTTCCTGGCCTAATATGGGTATTATTGGCTACCCTATGTACCCTAAAATGGGTAATATGGCCTAATATTGTATGTAGTTGATTGAGTTGATTGTAAAAGTATATACCTGGGTAATATTTACTTGCATCTATTTTAAGAAATCCTCAAAAAACCAAAAAAGGATGTATGTCCCCCCTTATCTCCAAAACTGGTGGACTGAAAAATCATGGTAATATGTGCTCACGTAAAGATTACAGGAAAAATGTAGCGGTTGAGAAATTCACGAAAACAAAATGACTAAATTAAATTGGTAGGTAAATTGGTAGGTAAGTTACTTGGCAGGCGAGCCTGACTCGGACTTGACCGATTTTTATTGGTCAAATAAGCAAGAAACTAAAAATAAAATCTGTTTAGTTTTTGAGATAGGCCCCGTAACAAGAATGAGGCCTCAACCTGGCAAATTTTCCATACAAAAGGTAAAAACTGATTGTAAACTCAACAGATAGCTTTCTTCATATTTTTTTCTCAAGTATTATCTAGCGAGATCTACTCGTACCCAATTAACAAGTTAGTGGAAATTGCAGCTAATTTTATACCTTGAAGGTCTATATAGGTATTACATGGGTGGAAAATGTAGTATTACGTTGCTTAGCTTGGGAAATAGCACTCCGATCTTTAAAATAAACTATAGGTTGCATAGTCTTTAATGCCTCCAAATCACTCCAACGGAATTGTCGCTTAAAGCACGCAAAATCCGTGAAAATTATTATTCTTTTGACACCAAAAATTGCAAAAGAGGTATTTTTAGAAACGTAATACCACTAAAATCATTATATTATTTGATTTACAATACTGTTTGTTTTTGTTCGTTTCTTTACATAATAATCCATTTATTATTAAAAGCCATTTAAGGATACAAATTCAAATATTTATTTTTCATTAAAGATATCAACTTTATTAAAATTAAGTTATTACATCTTTCTTTATGAATATATACTACATATAATAAAGCTGATTTTGAAGGTTTTAGTTTTAGTTTGACGTATCTAAATTTTCACTAAGTTGTGATTAAAACGAAGAGCCATTTGCAAGTCAGGAATTTATAAACGTCAAACTTAAAATCTACTAAATTTATGTTTGACAGCACTAATTTACTCAACTTACGTATTTTGGTATTTTCAAGGCACAGTTTAGAGCTGTCACTTGAGAAAATTTTGTATTTCTGCAGTTCTTCCATGGAATTAATGTCATCCCATCGGCCCTCTTGCCATCGTCACGTGTTATGTCCTTTGGCTCTAAAATAGCTGGCACGTTGACGGTGGCAAGAGCCCACCGGATGAAATCATTTATACTGGCGTGGCGCAGCAAGCGGCCAG
Source organism: Ypsolopha sequella (assembly GCA_934047225.1). Lineage (NCBI taxonomy): Eukaryota > Metazoa > Arthropoda > Insecta > Lepidoptera > Ypsolophidae > Ypsolopha > Ypsolopha sequella. Next base: position 6,528,791 of record OW203983.1, on the reverse strand, counting down.
CACTATGCTGGCATGAAAGGCCGTGGTGTCCGAGCTGGTCGACGCTTGTGCCACACCGGCAACGATGTGGCTCATTCGTCTTCGCGCCGAGTCTGAGATTGACAGCTAGGGAGAAAGATACCCTGTCCAGTTGCGTGCCGATGTTAATAGACGGTACAGCGTGCAGCCAGAACCCGGACTCTCTCTCGCCAGATGCCAGGAGACGGGCTCGATCTGCAGAATCTGTCGCAGTGTCTAGTAAAGAACTCTGAACTTGGCTGCAGATCGGCTCGTCCCATTGATTTTGTTGTGTCAAATCAGTGGGCAAATCGTCATCAGGACAGGCTTGCACCCGTGCATCCCTGGCATCCATCAAGCACGACGCCTCAACGTCACCAAGTGACGGGAAAATGATGGTACCATAGAGGACATACGTGCTATGGATGGAAGACAGGAAGGCTGGGAGTGCCACACTGGAAATTTAGCGGATTCCCAGGCCACCAAACCGGACTGGGAGGGTGGCTTGTGTCCAGCAGCGGTCAGTGAGTGAACAGTTCAGGATTGTTTGCTGAAGAGTATTGTCAATAATATCTAGAAGTTAAGTACATTTCCAAAGTGGGCAGCATCGCAGAACAAACGTTAATTTGGGTACAAAAAGCCAGAAACGGATAATAAAAAGTGCAATGTGAGGGTTAATTTTTGCCAAAAGGTCTGAAGTGAGGAGAAATTTTGAGATCTGGTCGTTCACGTACCTGGGAACTGATTCACTTAGGACAGTGGCACCAAGGAGGTGCAATGACTCATTACCTAAAATGTTGATATTAGGAGCCACGATATTAAACTTCTCGATTATATTATTTCTTTCATAACTTGAAATCGATTTGGATAGAAACAATTCACATTTCGAATAATTCAGTTCAGTTTGGCCAAATTTCTGAATAATGTTTTCTAAATCGTTTAAAGACGTTGAATCGCCTCCAATGGTGCCATCGTCCAAGTACCAAATATTAAATTTCTAATTTAGATCTTGGATGATCGGATTGATGGCCAAACTAAATATTGCTGGTCCTAAGGGGTCACCCTGCTGACAGCCGACTGCAGATTCCAGTAAGTGGTTTTTATATATTCATTTTGTTGGTCCGCTATAACATTGAGACACGTAATTATATATTGGCGAACAGTTAGTTTTGACTTCGGTCAGCAGAGTGCCTCTGTCCACCGAGTTGAAAGCGTTTTTCACGTCCACCTTCAACAGCACCTCACCAGCATCGTGTTCAAGGAAGGTGCGGGCTGCATGTACTGCAGCCTCACACCTCCTTTTACTCCCGAAACCTAGTTGAGTGGGTTGAATTTTTTTTGAAAGATCATCTAGAATATTTTTACAACAAATTTTGTATACCATCCGGCGGAATGTGTTTCCCACCGCGATGGGTCGTATACCCCCATCCTTTTTTTTGTGGGCACACAGATTCGCTCCGTAGAGCAGATCCGTAATACCCTCGTAGACCGCACCCGACAGCATAAGGTTGGCCAGACGTGTAATGTCTTCAATGAGGGCGCGGCTGGCGACACCAGTGGTTACACAAGTAAGATCCTTTAAATGTTGGGGGCTTATACCATCAAGTCCGCCAGCCGAACCATTCCTGAAAGACAGCACGGCAGCCAGGGTCTCATTAACTGTCGCCGTGGGAGTGGGATCAGAAGAACAGGGTGTATCCGAGAGAAGCGAGGTACCGGCTGAAGGTGGATGCTTTGATGCTAGAGCTGACAGTGTTTCGGGCGTGTCTAAGGCCAGGGTGTCGGTTGAGAAGAGAAGGTGTGTGGCTCCTCTTATATCTCCATCGTTGAATTTATTTTCTACTCTTTTGTTTAAATTATGTGTAAAATGAGTAGTGCTGTTGTCACATACCGGTGAAAGATTTGTATATGATAAACAGTTCTTTTTAATTTTTTTAATGGGGGGGAAGCCGCTCTCCTCCCTTCCCTTTTTTACGTGTAGGATCCGGAATGCAAACGTTAGAAGCTGTTTTCAACTATTATAATCGTTATTATTTATTATCTCTTTGATTTTTTTAGACAGAGAATTTGCTACTATACAGACGTTCTGACCCCTCGGGGAATTCTTTTTAGAACTGGAGTAGTAGATTTCAAGGTCCCTAATTCTTTCCAGAGAGGGGGGCCATTAGATATAGGTGGTGGAGCTGGGTCTCATGTCTGCTTGTTTTTATTATCTTGTTTACCAGTGTGGATCTTAAGACCTCTCTGTCCTTTGAAAAGTTTATTTATTAAAGAGTAGATTTGTCCGCTTACATACAGCTTGCGACCCTTGTATGATGGTAAGGTATGATGAGGGACAACATTGTAGTTGCTCTCGACACGTACACACTTCAATGAAGTAGGTACATTTTTAAATTGCAGTTTTTCCAAAAGTTGTCCACTTCTGCTGTATGTAAAAACATACAACTTGCGAGCCTTGTATGATGGTAAGGTATGATGAGGGATAACTCTCTCGTATACAAAAACTATAAGAAACACATACTAAGGTTTATGAGAGCACTAGCGTCTGTGGTGTCGTTCAATCCTTCAGAGTTATGAGGTTCTACCCGAATAATAGATTCCATTGCTTGTTAAGACAAATAGGCTCCGCAAAACCATGAAAGTTGCCCAATTTATTCTTCGTGGTTTGAAGAATGTAGCTATAACACATGTTTAAAAAAAAAAGTTCTCCTGCCAAGAACGTTATGCATATTCATATGGAAACAGATCCATTTCAGGTCATTCCAGAATTGAGAAAAAATAAACCAAAGATGGCTCTTAAAAAAAGTTTTCATGTTAAGGTTTTAGATTATTTAAGCACAAATCCATACATATTATTTTTGGATTAAAACCTGCATCAACTTTATTAAAGTTATAGCGAACAGATTTTTTTCTAATATCTTAACTATCTTTTTAAATAATATAATTAGTGAAGAAAATTCCTTCTTGCGCAAGCTCATCTTAGCGTGGTTAGTTAGTGTTATGCTGAACTGTTCTGTATCTGCTCGAGTGACGGCTGAGTCTCGGATCGGATCTCAACGCTTCAATCAATCCGCTTCACAGTTATATATTCTTCTTGTTTAGCATTTCTTTTTCGCTTTTAGCATATGGTATATTTGCTTAGCATATTTTTATAAAACATGAAAAGAATAGAAATCACAATATTTCTTCTAATAAAAAATAATATTGATAACACCATCAATTTCCCCACCTCACTAGCATGTTCTAGAATGGAGTCATGCAATATAGTAAAGATGCAGCTCATAATAACCCCTTCGCAGGTTTATGTTTTTTTTGCAATATCTCTTTTAAGATTGCCGCATTCAAACGTGGATACTGAACGTGTAATTAGGCAAATGAGTCTCGTCAAACAAAACTTCGAATTCGTTTGGTGGTGAGAACCCTGAATGCCATTTTATACGTCAGATTTAGCCTGAAGAGAGCAGGAAAGTGCTGTTATTCTTACACTGTAGCAGACAATGTTGTAATTTAATGACTTCACATTGACTAGCACGCGCCAGAGATATAAGCGTCTATCTGTGCTAATTGTGCGTTATACCACGTTTATCAATGTGCGAGGCAGCAATTACGATGGAAACACACTGTATCGACTACGCGTGCTAGACTTCAAGCCCTCGTACTTTTGACATCCTTAGTCAATAATTGCATTACATTTTATTGCTTTTAGTTATAATACGGTTACAATTTTTTTGATTTCTAAAAGTATGACGATCGGTTTTGCATACACACTAACAGGCTTTTATAAAATCAGAATACGGTCGCGTGACAGAATAAGCCTGCGCAATATAATAAAAATACTAAAAAATAATAAAATACTAAAGCGGCCGCGCGCTGTGTGGAACCTATTGTCTTAAAGCACCAAACTCTCACCTAAAGATAGCAGCGACAATTATTTTGGCCTACTGTGTCCTGCACAACATGATCATTGATCACTAAGCAGATGAATTAAGTTTAACGAGAAACAACCATCAAGCCGAGGTAGAACAGCTTAATGTCGAACAGATCCACTTTTCATCTGAAGGGCAAGCAACATGTTGCCGAGTCATGGAAACTCTTTCATTTTACTAATAGGATTTGACAAATTAAAAAAAACCGGCCAAGTGCAAGTCAGACTCGCGTACCTAGGGTTTCGTATTGTGGATGATAAATTTAATTTTGCAATTTTTTTTTCGTGAATTTCTCAACCGTTTTATTTTTCCTGTAATCTTTACGTAAACACATATTACCATTATTTTTTTATCTACTAGTTTTGGAGATAAGGGTGGCACATACATATTTTTGGGTTTTTTTAAAGATTTTTTGAAACCAGTGCCAGTATATATAGTAAAAGTATATATTTTTACAATCAGCTCTTTAATACCTACAATTTAATACTCATATTGTATTTTATAAAATATTTTTTATTCATTTTTAACTTCTTTTTTATATTTCTCATTTGTACTCAATTTTTTTTTTGGATTGGTCAGCTATGGTCTATAATTGTAATGTTTTTCATATTTTTTGGTCTACCGGTTTTGGAGATAAGGCCTTAGGCATGCTGGGCGTATCTGGCTTCAAAGTATCTCTGTTTTAGGCTTTGAAAGGAAAAAAAAAACAAGATACATACTTGCTTGCTCCGTTATATCTCTGGCACGTCCCAAGCCCAACGTATTTTGAAGGGCGAGGTCTCTCCATATCTGCACCACTTGAGGATAAACCCCATTTCCTAGAAAAGCAGATAAACGTTAGCACCCATTCCATTGAAGGTTTTTTAAAAGGTATTTTTGATTTTATCTAGATCAAAACTGATCACGCACTAAAATCATATGAGTATGTATGTAGTCTCAAACATGAACTTCGTCTGTCTTTCTCTTGTTCGACCTTCTCCTGCTGTTTACTCATGGTCATTTCGAAAACAAGACCATATAACAAGAATAAAATTCTCGTCTCGTCTGTCAAAGTTGCTAAGTTTTGCCAGAACAATAATCTTAAAAATAACTACATAACTAAAATAACTATGAATGTGACAGATGAAATTATTTAATTTTGATAATGATCAATTCTGGTAATCTTTCTTGAAGAATTTTATCAGTAGGTTTTCCAAAAACAATGCTCCAGATAGTAATACCCTGGGGAAAAAAATAAAATATTAAAATAAAATAATTTACAACACAGTCGTAATTCTACCAAGAAGTAGAAATACTGATTGCTTGCCATACTGACCGAATGGAATCACACGTAATGTTGTTTATTGTCAATGTCAATATTATTGTTGATTAATGGTGTATTCTTATCTGTGGTCTGTTATCTGTGAATTAAACTTAGGAGCGTCCTAAAAGCTTGATAATTTTACTTAGTGTGCCCTTCAAAATAGCAACAAATAGTGCTGTCATTTAAAATTAAGATTTCTTAGTAGGTTTCTTAGACTAATTTTTAAACCGTCAACATCGGCTTTATTAATAGCTTTATTTATAAGTGAATGACTATGACGAACTATGACGCTCAGGCTCTGAAGATGGGTGTTATAAGATTTTTCATCAACTCTGCTATGAAGTTATAATGGAGCGTTTAGTGCTCAAAAGTACCCTTTCATCTCATAGTCATAGCTCTTGAATATACGAAATTAAATTGCTCAAAAGCCTTGATACAGCGTGCCGACGTTATTTTGCTCTTTATATCTAGAACAGAGAAAATAGCAACTCGAGTTTATTAATTTCACTCATATGGCCCCTGTTTAAAAAGTATTATAGTAAAATTGTGATTTTGAAAATTGTGACTGTGGCCTGCAAAAAGGAAGCAAACGGGGGAAAATTGGAACCAATGAGCACATCTCGCCGTCGCCATGTTTGTAATATGTTACCTGGTAAAATTGAATGTTTATTCACATATTTATACATTATTTGAAGAATTACGCAACAAATTTTTCAACTTTGGTGAGCCCTGTCGGTTTACTTCTGGCACAAATATGGACCCACCTGAAGCACGCAGACCCAACAAATGTGCCCACGGGATTTGAACCCGCGATCTCTGGATTTGTAGTCGAGACATTCGATCTTTGCAGATGTTGCAGGCAGTGACCTTGTAGATCGCTGGTTGCAGGCAATAGTAAAATTCCCTCGTTTACAAACGGTTAATAATTAAATTTATTTCAGATTGGGGAAACCCGGGCATTAATAAATATTTGCTCGGGATTGGTTTAGTTTTATATCTGTACGATAATGTTTATTCTCTAAATAAAAAATGGGCGTGAGATTTTCATCGACCCCCCCCCCTCCCTTCAAGTGAGATTTGGTGAGATCATAGTCTGTTTTTACTATGGAAAGATTTTGCTGGACCCCTCTCCTCATTTTGAGCTCATGGACTCCCTCTAAACAAATTTGCATTTTTCATGCGCATAACAAACTAAAACTCAAATTTACTCTGGTAAAACAAACTAAGACTTACATTTATTCTGGTAAAACAAACTAAGCCGCACATTTACTATGGTAAAACATTAATATGTTCTGTCGGTAAAACAAACTAAGACGCACATATACTCTGGTGAAATAAACTAACACGCACATTTACTATGGTAAAACATTAATATGTTCTGTCGGTAAAACAAACTAAGACGCACATTTACTCTGGTGAAATAAACTAACACGCACATTTACTATGGTAAAACATTAATATGTTCTGTCGGTAAAACAAACTAAGACGCACATTTACTCTGGTGAAATAAACTAACACGCACATTTACTATGGTAAAACATTAATATGTTCTGTCGGTAAAACAAACTAAGACGCACATTTACTCTGGTGAAATAAACTAACACGCACATTTACTATGGTAAAACATTAATATGTTCTGTCGGTAAAACAAACTAAGACGCACATTTACTCTGGTGAAATAAACTAACACGCACATTTACTATGGTAAAACATTAATATGTTCTGTCGGTAAAACAAACTAAGACGCACATTTACTATGGTAAAACATTAATATGTTCTGTCGGTAAAACAAACTAAGACGCACATTTACTATGGTAAAACATTAATATGTTCTGTCGGTAAAACAAACTAAGACGCACATTTACTCTGGTGAAATAAACTAACACGCACATTTACTATGGTAAAACATTAATATGTTCTGTCGGTAAAACAAACTAAGACGCACATTTACTCTGGTGAAATAAACTAACACGCACATTTACTATGGTAAAACATTAATATGTTCTGTCGGTAAAACAAACTAAGACGCACATTTACTCTGGTGAAATAAACTAACACGCACATTTACTATGGTAAAACATTAATATGTTCTGTCGGTAAAACAAACTAAGACGCACATTTACTCTGGTGAAATAAACTAACACGCACATTTACTATGGTAAAACATTAATATGTTCTGTCGGTAAAATAAACTAAGATGCACATTTACTCTTCCAAAACAAAAACCCACATTTACTCTTCAAAATGTGTTCAGAATATGGCAAAAAGAGCACAGATATAAATATTAATTGAAGATGGTGACTGAAATTACGTCTCCTTTATCTTCAGTCGAGGCCAAATTTCTGTACAGATGTGTTCAGTAGAGATCACATCGAGCTATACACTTGCAGTAAGTACAACATACATATAGGTACTATAGTGAAGGATATAAGATAGGTACAAAGTCAAAGTTGATGTGATCTTCACTGTACAGTTTTAATGATGAGAAAAAAACATTACAATTTCAAGTTACTTCGTTGTACAGAACTGTCGGACTAAAGTAGATTACATCTACAAAAATTACAAGTTATAGGTAAAAATAAAAAACCGGCCAAGTGCGAGTCAGTTTCGCGTACCTAGGGTTCCTGTTGTGGATGATAAATTTAATTTTGACATTTGTTTTCGTGAATTAATTAATTAATTAATAAAATATAACTTGAAATATATACAATAAATAAAAGAAAATTATAACTTGAAATATATTTCGGCCCTTAGTGGGCCGTCATCAGTCAAGTATAAAAAAAATACGAATATACCATAGTAATAAAAAATGAAAAAGACAATAGTTTTCTTAATCAGCCTATACTTATTATGATTTAAAAGGTACTTGTACTTGTCCACAAATTCTTATATCAAATAATAAAAGTTTGTGGACAAGTACTTACAAGCACCTTTCAAGTGCCAATAATCACCGCCATCAACAAGGTTTGTTTAGGCACCACATATGCCAGAATTGGGATGGCATGAGAAGAGTTGATGGTGGTGATTGTTGGCACTTGAAGGGTGCTTGTACTTGTCCACAAACTTTTATTATTTGATATAAGAATTTGTGGACAAGTACAAGTATCTTTTAAATCATAATAAGTATAGGTTGATTAAGAAAAATATTGTCTTTTTTATTTTTTATTACTATGGTATATTCGAATTTTTTTAATACTTGACTGATGACGGCCCACTAAGGGCCGAAATATATTTCAAGTTATAATTTTCTTTTATTTATTGTATATATTTCAAGTTATATTGTGTAATTATAAATAAAAAGCTAATTAAGGCATACTATATATATTTATTTAATATAGATATAGATGAGATTAGGAATACTTCTTCAATACATACAAACAGACACATATATATATTTATATATTATATATATTATATATTTATTCTTGTTGCACACAGAAAACTTAATTCTAAATTATATAATAAAAGTTATGTACAATGGCGTGCTTATCTCAATAATGAGATTTCTTCCAGCAAACCAAGGGTGATAAGGATATTTGAAATAAATAAGATATTCATATTGTGCACGATAATATTTATACAGAAACAAGATTAAATTAATAGTAGATACCTAATTAGTTAAAAATAATAACAAACTACATGAAATTTACATGCCTACATAGTATAAATAAATATAACAATACATATTCAGTAAATAAATACACAATAAATGATATATATATACATAATACACCTACACGATAAGTTGTCGAAGATAGTGCTCTTTTATTTTCCTTTTGAATACACCAATGGAGGGGCTATCCCTGATAGTGTGAGGAAGGGAGTTCCACAGTTTGATGGACTTAACAGTGAAAGAGTTTCCATACGCCCCGGTGTTATGAGAAGGTGTTTTTAAAAGTGAGACTGTATGAGACCTGACTTGCTTGTCTCTAAGGAAAATATACTCATAACGATCGCGGAGGTATGGAGGAGAAGTGGGACTCTTTAAAATGTTGAAAAGGCAACAGAGGATATGAACATACTGAAGCTGTTTAATGGGAAGCCATTTTAATTGTTCACGGTACTGAGATACATGATCATATTAGAGATACACATGCACTATTGATAATATTATATTCATCATCACATCAGTCACTCGTCAATGGCACAGATTATATGGTAGTTACTTCTTCTTAGGATCAAAGTAGCTGGGCCTGCCCCCCTATTCTGTATATCTTTAGTTGCCAACTGTACTAGGTGCCTATCATCAAAAACATAGATAAAAACTGAAATTTCACAATTGCCTTTAGTGGGTATTGAACTATTAACGAACTGTGTCGTCACTTCAAGTGCGAACATATCCTTGGGAAATCGGAATTCGATGGTATATCTATGTTTTTGATGATAGGCACCCCGTACAGAAGGCAACTAGAGATACATAATAGGCCCGCTGGTTACTTATCCCTTTTGTTGACCGTACATTGTAGAGCTAAAAAATAGAGAGAGTTGCTCAAAAAAGTAAATTTTGGAAAATTTTTACTAAATGCCCTCGATATAGATACGCTTTTTAACAAAGATTTTTCTTCTCCCACGTAGAGAGTAGCAATACCACGGTAAAATATGGCTGACCCGCCGAGCCACACGCCCGGCGTTATCCGGAATACGCGGGACTACCTCCAGATCAGTTCATCATCTCCTGAACCGAGCCATGGATCCCCTACGTCAGAAGATGAAGATGCGGCGAACGCAACAAGGTAGGTTTACTTTTGTTTTGTCTCGCACACTGAACAAAATAGAATAGAATCACTTGCAAATAGTTACAACTAAAAAAAAAAATAGGTTAATGCCGACCACAGAACATATTGTCAGGCCGACGCTAATGTTTCTGTTTAGACTCTTATAAAATACTTTGTCAACAATAATAATGAGTGTACCACCTGTACAATTTATAAGTTTGTGTCGTTTGTCCACCAATAGATGGCAGCAGTTGCATTGTACATCGCGATATCGAGATTTCTTCTTGTTAACCACATTTTAGGGGGGCTAATCCCAATTCACAAAATTAACATTGTTATGTTGGCACTAATCAATTCTTTGTAAAAATAGACTATGTCGTAATGGCATAGAGTTGATTTTAAACTAGCGACATAAACCGGTTTGTCACACCATACAATGATTACCCTACTAAATAAAATATCATCTGTCTGTAGGATTCATGGAAATAGCGATACAAATGTCTTTTTTAACTTATCCTTATTACTTCAAACTAGATCAAACGTGTTCTAAGAAAAAATCTAACTAAAATAGAGTTTTGTTTGTTATTACCCACAGAAGTAATTTCGGGAGTGCTACACACTAAAAATCTATTAAAAAATGCAAATTGCTTTGACTTCGACGTAGCCCTGAAATGTTAAGCAGACATAATAATAAAATGTACCAATAAAACATTATTATAATGACAGAATTTGTTTTATTATAAAAAAATGAGTCTACTGATTTTTTTTTATTTCCATATACATCTATCATATACATCATCTAAATTATCTAAATATACATCATCATCTGATTTTTCTAGTCGCGCACCGATTTTCTTAAAATTGACCTGGCAACACTGATTCTGTGTGTATTCAAGCTCATTTTATAGCATCAAATAGTTATTTTTAAAATCTGAAAAATATATATTTTTCAGATACATGAATCTTTTCTGCAGTTTTTTTTGTGGTTCGATTTGCGAGACGTTACACTTTGCTCGATCGAAAAAAAATCCGAAACTTTGTCAATTTTCAAGATTTTTTTCGTTTTATGTAACGTGTACTTAACCAAATTGCATGAAAATTGCGGATAATTAAAGGAAAACTTTTGTACTAATAACTTTTGTGGTTACTTTTTTTTATGAAAATCGTTTTTTTTTCCTTAATTTAAAAAGAAAAATTGATTCGCGACTACTCGGCGAGCGGCCGCCAGTTGCCCGCCAGCGACTGTCGAGGCAAGACCTATGTCAGTTTTCTGAGCCCTGGTTCCCCTCACTCGCCTGGAAGCTCTGATAGAGTGTACTATTATTATTTAAATAATCGTGTAAACAGACATCAAACTATCAGTTGTGTGTACATGTAAATAAAAATCATTTAGTTGTATCTTGCTTGGATGTTTAAAAATAAAAATGGAAACTAGAAATAAGAAGAAAAAAACCGGCCAAGTGCGAGTCAGGCTTGCGTACCTAGGGTTCCGTATTGTGGATGATAAATTTAATTTACTATTTTTTTTCGTGAATTTCTCAACTGCTTTATTTTTTCTGTAATCTTTACGTAAACACTATTACCATGATTTTTTTCATAATGTTCGGTCTACCAGTTTTGGAGATAAAGACATACATTTTTTTTATATCAATGTATTTTTACAATCAGCTTTTTAATATCTATAATTTGATACCCATATTGTATTTTTAGAATAACATTTTTTAGTTTTGTTTTGGAAATATTTTGAATAATTTCAATCTTTTTTTAACATCGTGATATGTGGGCAAATAAAAGCTATTTTTGTGCCAAATTGTATGTCTTTATCTTTAAAGGTGCTAAAGTTATGAGGCTGTGTCATACGGATGGACGGACAACGGAGTCTCACCATAAACTATAAAGGTTCCTTTTGTACCTTTTAGGTACTACGGAACCATACAAATCATCAAATTTGAGAGTGCTGAAGATAAGAAAACAATTCTTTGAAACTGTAACGAGATGTTTTCTTGATCGCACAGAACAACCAACTTTTCAAATTACGCAAAAAATGTAAACAACTCATGAGTCCGAGTATAACTGTACAACAGTAAAATGTAACAGTACTTACTCTTGCAGTCAGACAGAATGTATAGACATATAATGTACATATTATATATATATATATAATATTTACATAATATGTATATTATATGTCTACTGCAGTGGCGTGCACAGAACTTTTTTCCGGAAAAGCAATCAGAAGGTCCAGTACGACAATAAAAAAAATATGAAAAAATTTAAATAACACTCTGAAAAAAAAAAGTTTGTATGAAAATATTCACTCTAGGAAAGGAAGTGCCTACCCTGGCGTCATACAAACACAAATGGTATAGTAAACCCACGGTATACACGCGGGATGACTATAAGAACTTTGTAATTTCAAGTCGCCGTTTACAACATTTTTATTCGCTCACAATCTTTCGCCCACTTAGTATTTTAGTACGCTCATATTCAGTATTTTTGACACCTTATATTTGAATTTATATTCGCTCATTTAAATACTACGCCTATAATTTTAGTTTTAGTGCCGTCGAAACCTACATTATTCCAAAGTAATTTAGCTTCTATTTTTAATACTTATGAACTATTTTGTAATAAACAAAATTTAGTTTTGACAGCTCCTAGATTACAATGAAAGCCTTCAGAGTCAGCTTTGTTAGCTCAAATGTTTACCAAGTGTATTAAATATTTTTAGTTGTACTTCCAAATGTTTTACAAGAGCGTGCTTAGATATTGCTCATATGATCCAATGTAATAAACTCCCCTATTTGTACTAACTCGGTTTTTTAGTAGGAATAGTTTAAATTGGTTAATTTATCGGAATCAATTCTTATTAGTACGAAGTACAGTTACTGGCCCCGAACCTATTTTAATGTACGGCGGTCGGTGGCGAGTCACGTGAGGTCACGATTCTAGCCGCTCAGTTGCATCGTAAATAAATACGTCGCGGTGAATTGGCGGGGGCTGAGGTAGCGATAAATACCTACAGGTCCCGGATAACCTGCCCTTAAGTAAAATGAATAAATCCTCGGAGAGTACAATCAGTATAGAGGTCTAGTGTTTCATTTGTATAGGGACGTGAACACCACCCATTGGTTTAATAGTAATTTAATGCAGTGTAAATTGTATAAAAAATTCAAGTTTCCTTTAAGCAAAATCTGATATTGTCATCTCATGATTCCCGTGCATGGCTTTCCCTCGTCCTTCGCTTTTATTTTCCACGGGGCAAAAGATATATTTTTTTACTCCGCTGATTTTTTCGAATATTATTAAGTAAGTAAGTTTTTCACATGATCGGTGTGAAAACATTTGCAAACCTTTTTTTGGCAATCTTTAAACGTACGGACAATGAAATACAAAAATTAACCGGCCAAGTGTGAATCGGACTCACGCACAAAGGTTTTCGTACCACAACAAAATATGGGTAAACAATTTGGAACCCTAATTCTAATTATTTTTTCTTTCTACAGCAATTTGACCACATTTAATACTTGTATATGTATTACCGTCTTTAAGATAGGGCTGAAACAAATAACGATAAAACCCTTGGGCATAATTTTTTTTCATTTATTTATTTTGCGTAATCACGTAATCTGTGAAAATTTCAACTGGCTACCTATTACGGTTGAAGCTGTAGACCCTGTGACATACGGATGGACGAATGGACAGTGAAGGAGGCTTAGAATAGGGTCCTATTTGGCACCCTTCGGGTATGCATCCCTAAAAACAATATCCGAATTCACCAAATAAATTTTGCTTTTATTGTTTTGTTAGCTGCTGCTACCATGAAATTATTCAGATGTATAAATAATTTCGAAAGGAGAGAGATTTTTTTTTTAAACTATAAATATACCTATTAGTGTTCATTACGGTTACGCGATTATGTGATTGACTGGCTCTAAAAATCAAATTGCATGGCGAGGCTAATCCGCTGTCAGAGGTAGGCCCCCCGATCAGTAGAAGCGTTGACCAGGTGCGAGGATATTTTTTGGAACAGTCGTTGCGCTTCTGGTCCAAATGGCTCAAGCGTTTTTGCCCCAAAAGGCACAAATATGTAGCCATCTCCTAAGGCTGCATACGTGCGGCTCTTGGAGGCCTCTGCTGCAGCTGCCGCCGCGCCAGCCCTAGTGGCGGTCGCATCGTCGCGGGACGGGGCCAGTGAATCCACACAGGTCGCGTCCCACACTAATGGCCGCCCGTTCTTCCAAGCAAAAGAGTCATGCCATCGGGTCTCTTACCGTCGTCGCTCACCAGACCTGGAGGTTCTAGGGTAGCTGGCACGTTAAGGCGATTACCGTCGCCAAATTAGCAGCTCGATGTTTGTCTGTATGAATATCGACGGAAACGACATTGAAATAACGTTCAAATCAGTGCACAATGCGTGGTGGCTGTTACGACGCTCGCTGCGTCCTTGAAAGGGCAAAATAGGAGAAAATAATGCTTTTCACATGGGCGTCATTGTTCGATTGAATAATTCTATGTTATATTTATAGCTATCAAGTTTATCTATTTATCAAAGCATAAATGAATTAAATCACCTAAGTCGCTTAGGAGCAGTAGGAAATTCAAGCCAAAAAACACCATTCAGTTGAAACAATTTTTCATATAGAAGTTTTGGTGGTACGAAAAAGAAAAATGTTGCATATGTTGTCCTAGAGTTGATAATCCATAATACATATTTTCAATATTTTTGGTTTGGCCATAAAAGAGCAGTAGGCTTTAGAAAGTACCCATTGGGCCTTAACGCTGGCAAGAGCCCGGTGGATGACGTCATTAAGGCTGGCGTGACGTGGCAGACGCCCAGCACTGCGCGGGAATGAAAGGTCATGATGACTAAGCTGGTCGACACTAACTCCACAACGGCAGCGATGTGTTTGGTTTATTTTGGCACCAAGACGCAAACTTACAGGCAGAGTAAAGGTCGTCCTAACCAGTAAGGTGCCAATATTGGTTGAGGGGATCGCGTTCAACCAATAGCCTGATTCACGTTCATCAGAGGCCAAGAGACGAGCCCGGTCCGTAAGGTCTTAGTGCAGTTACAACTTATTTTTTTTTGTACTTATGTACAGAGAGGCTCGTCCCACAGCCTCTGCGATGACGTATTAAATGGTAAATTTTGGTCCGATACGAGTACATAGTATTTTAATGTTAAAATAGCGGGGAGAGGTGATTGTCGTTTTTTACGTATTAATATTATTAATACAATTATGTTATATTAATATTATTTCGTAAGTGAGGTCGTATAACAACCGTCATTTGTTATGTGGTCGAGGTAGATTAACGAGGCATGGCAATTAGTTTATTGCAGTCCAAATTAATCAGATAAATTGTATCACGCAGTGATTGACAAATGGGAATTCGAGCTTAAAGCAAAGCTTCTCTTAGTGGGTTGGGTGGCACACTGGCAATATATTTAGACCTGTCATTTTTAAAGTTCCGCACACCTGAATGATGCCAAACGGGGCCTCCGCTGTTTGTCTGTCCGTCTGTAACACGGCCAATAACACAATTTCAAAAATGGGAATCCACACTGCCAAACTATTCCTGTAGATGAAGCATTGTCGTACCGGCCATGAAAATCTGTCATTTCAGTATATTTTTGTGCTTTTTGCGTACTTTTTTGTGATTTCTTGAAATAATGCCTTTGTGTGCCGTACCAGCTGTTTTAATAATGGTGTTAACGTATTCCCGAAAAACCCCGTATTAAAAATGAAAAACATAAAAACAATAAAAAATATATAACATACTGGAATAAAGGTGATGGAAGAAAGTAAAACGCGAGATATTGGAGAAAAACACTAGGAAAACCGGAGCACACACAACGAAGTTTGACATTTTTTTGCCGGACCAAAAGCCATCTGCAATTAGCTTTGCAATTTTTAACGTATATATTGACCATGTATATTCCGGTCCTCTTGGTTCGGATATTAGGGGGGGAATGATATCAACGCTATTAACTTAATTATTTTCACCAAATTCTGTGTATCCTTATTAGCCAAAAATAGTTTGTATTATAATTCATAAGCTGTTGCTAGTTTGCACCCGCCGCCTGCCGTGCGTGCGTGATACGACATGGCTGCTTACTTTCCGTGGAAACGGGACAATAGCGTCCCACACGCACCTGTATGCGGGACGCGACCGGCCTCCATGGCCCTAGAAACGGGACGTCGTCGGTCGGTCGCGTCCTGCGGGTCTACCGCGTAATTCTGATTTTCACCAACATCAACTTGATATTGAAATTTGACGTGCGTGCAAAAGAGATGGCATGTTAGGCGGGCGTCGTCGCACGCACGTCAAATTTCAATCTCAAGTTGATGTTGATGAAAATCAGAATTACGTGGTAGACCCGCTGGCTAGGGTTTCTGATTTCCCGACATAATTTTTTCTCGGGACTCGAGATTTCTCGACCAGGAGTTCCCGGGAATTCCCGGGTTATCGAGAAATTGCTAAAACTATTAAAAATCCATAAAAATGTATTATAACTTCCTTTTTTCATTAGATAAACTGAAAACTCTTTCTTCCTTTAACATTGTTTTTAATCTAAATAAAAATCTCAAATGTTATTTCAAAATTTTGACTCAAAACTCACAAACAATAACTCTTTTCTAAAATCTTAGTCAGGTAATAATTACCACGATAGCTATCAACAATTATTTCTTATAACGCACATTATTAAATCAGTTACATGTATTATTTATTCAGTCTTTCTTTTTTAATTTGATAAACTCTTTCTTCTCGGAACTCTTTCATAAAATATCAAAACTTATTTTTTTAACTAAAACAAGATAGTCAGAACTCACAAATCAACAACTTTTTCCTAAAAATCCTAATTGAGTAGCACGATAGCTATCAACAATTATTTCTTATACTTATAACGCGCATTATTAATCAGTCACACATATATTATTTATTACATCTTAAACTAGATAAACTAAAATCTCCTCCTTTTGGAAACTTTTTCTAGATTCTAAATAAAAATGTCATAACTTTTATTCTTAATTAAAAAACTCACGAATCCACAACTCCTTCCTAAATCCTAATCAGGTAATAATTAGCACGATAACCATAGACATATTACCTATCAAAAATTATTTCATATTGATGAAATATGCTTTCAAAAATACGAGAGCATTAATAGCGTCGTCCAACGACATTCTATACCATGGACTTATCATCGGCGCGCTGTTGGCGGAACGGCAAAATTGTGCTTAAACGCGGCCTAAGCACACTTCTTTCTTAGTCGTGTTTCGGTCGCAAAGCCGTAAAGAGGTCGAAGTGTGTCATAGAAAAGTGCCAAAATAATACCCTAACATCGCAAAAAAAAGATGGTATGACTTACCACCGATAAGTTAATTTTATCTAAGAAAGATAACATGCAAGATATGAAGTAAATCAATTAAATTTTCAATAAAAATCATAAACAGTGCACAAATATTCCTATTCCTTTCCCACACACGAGCCAGAAAGAGACAGGCAAAACGACACAACAAGAACATAGTCAGAAAAGAAAACTATAGAGTCGCTCATTTGCTTAGTTTAAAGTCTTGAGGCCTCTGACTTTTTTGTTTTTTTTTCATTTGTTTAGCAAGTAAACAGGGCGAATACAATCAAAATTTGTAAAAAGATAGCTGTTTCATACTAAGTGTTTATACCTACTCGGTCAAAATGTTTAAATGTCAGTATATTTACCCAAATTGACGCACACACGAAAGATCAATTTTGACCAAAGCAGTCATACAGATATATGTTAACATCCGTCTACACTATACAGGGTGATTGGTAATCCGATCTATTATTTTAAAGGGGTTATACTAGGGATCATTTCCTATAGGGATCATGGTATAGAATGCCGTTGGTGTAGAATTACTTTGAAGCGATTTATAAAAAGCTCAAATAAAAAGAAAATAGGTATATTGGGCCCCATCTAAAGGCTCCGAGTTAGACTCAAACTTTTATAAATTGTACCCAAGAAAAAAATAATTTTTTCGTTATTTTTTTATTTTTTTACTTGTACATTAATGTAAGTACACCATAAAAAATAGAATAAAAATGAAAATGTACACAGTACCGCTAGCGGCATTTTAGTTATCAACGAGTTAAAATGCCTCAGTGGTTGTGGCATTTTAGCGCATCCTCTTAGACTGCCGCTAAGTAGGTACGTCACGTTTCACGTGACTTCTTTGTATACTTTCGCTTGATTCGTCATTTCAGATATCGAATTATTGGTGCAGTGTGTAACGACACGACATTTAAGAAAAAAGGGGTGTAATTGTATATTAAATTCTGGTATTAAAAAATGTATACGTACATATCTGTTCTCTTATATTTTTGTTTACCTTTGAATGTGTTTTGGCAATAAAATTTCCATTTTCTTTCTTTTAATTCTGTAAGAAAATCGTATTCATTAAATGTACGGTTTCAATTGTCAAACTGCTATTCGCCTAAGCAAATTAAGCAGTTGACATTTAAAATCGTACGTTTCTTACACAATTGCACAACAGGTTTTAGGGTTCGAACCTTTGTTTGACAAAATGTCAAAAATAGGTGCGACTACAAGCGAAGCGAAGCGGAGCGAGGAGGAGCGTGTTAGGTTTACGTGTAAATACGTTTGGGAAGCCGAGCGAAGCGGAGCGGAGCGAGGCGAGTCCCGTAGTTTTAACAGAATTCATGATATACACAAAAATAATCTTTTTGCGAGCACGTTGCAAGGGTCGTTATACTGTCGTTTACGATACTATAGACAATCGCACTATTTTGCCGCAAACCAAACATATTTGTATACACTTAGCGTCAAATTCAAATACAAAATTCAAATAGTTTATTTTGAAATGTTACTATATATATAATACACGTTTCACAAGTCAAAATTTAATCTTATAAAAATATATGTAATCAAATAATAAATGTACATGAACTAAATTAAATGTTTTAAATAATTTATGTACAATATATATGCGATTAAAATGATAGGTAAAATATATATTATACAAGGTGAAATCCAATGGAGACCCGGCCAGGGACCAGGAACAAGGTTCAATGATCACCAACCGAGCCCCCAGCACGAATCCAGGCTGCCGAATAAATCCCATCCTATATACTACATACTAATAGGTAACATATATAAATACATGCCTACCTCCGCCCATTCGATTAGTCTTGCTAAAAAGAAGGGCAAGAAACTTAGCAAGATCATGTCTTTTTTTAACATAAAACTTATACTATAAACTTATACTTTAACTAAGGGATAAGAAAATACAAGACAGCAGGAATTCAGGTTAATGAAAAATAGAAAAACATATATATTTTTGTCTACCTGTCTCATGTAGTCTATTTCCTTTTACAGTCTGTAATTAATTAATGTTAACTCCTGAGAGGAATCATAAATTAGGAAATTATACTAGGTACTTTATTAAATTATAAACTACTATCATGACAAATATCATTATCACTGTAACACCATGCTTCACCGTCATAAAAATATTCATTTGTTTTATAATACCTTTTTCAGTAGGCCCTAAGATTATTCGCTGACAAAGTAAGGACCTCCTTTGGAAGTTTATTATGAAATCTTATACCATGTCCTACGAAAGAGGTACTCACATTGGCAAGTCTGATTTTTGGAAAAGCCAGTTTATGTTTATTTCTGGTTTCTTTTGCAGTGTTGCTCGCCAATCCTTGGGAAAGACTCAATATTTTTCTGACATATCTAAGAACAATATCTAAGACATATCTAAGGCAGTCTAAGAGAATGCGCTAAAATACCACAGTCTAAAAATATTGGTTACAATAATAAAATATTGGTACACTTTACATGTCTAAAATTTAATCAAAACACTGAATAGAATTTATCACTGAAGGCATTATTATCAGATTTCTTTTTGTAGGACGTTGATAAACTACAAAGTTTTCTTAACGATTTTTTTGTGAATTAGTTACTTAGACCTTAAGTTAAATAATTAATTATACCTTAAGGCGCTCTTATCCCAAAATCAGTAATTTCAAAGTCAAATAGAACTTTCAAATATCGTCTAAAACTTCCAAAAAAAAAACACTATATAGTTCGAACCTTTATCTAGGTCTTCCACGCATGTGTTACACGATCAGATAAACTTTGCTCGATAGAAATAATTCACGAACACAGCATGTAATAAGACCTTTCAAATCATGCCATTTCCATAATTCCACTCTTTTATTAACGAAACATATCTGGTAATATTGCTCTTTAAATTTTCTAGGTCGACCACGTAAGTGGGTTTTAATAAACATGTCCCTTATTTTTAAACAATTTAAAAACCGATAAAAACAACGAAAAAGTACAAAAGTGTGGTTATTTTCTTTACTCCTTACACGTAAAGAAAAAGACAGAGAGTCACTCTTCTGGGATAAGAGCGCCTTAAATTAAATAAATATAAAGAAGAAAAACGGCAATATTTTTTTTTGAGTCTAATCCTGTAGTACCTGTAGTTGGAGGTCCAATATATATATTTTTTATTTGAGCTTCTTATAAATCTCACTAGCCACATATGAAATTCCAAAAAAGTGGATTTATCAACTGTACATTCCATAGGAATTCGGGTGGTTGATAAAATTTCACCTTATACACACGTTTTTTAAGTCTATCTATGTAACAAATCTGTGTTATTTGGGATCTGTCATTATCGGTCAATTATGTCATAGTAATAAATTTGTGGTCGACGCGGTTCAATGCTTTCGACATTTCCAATGTCCATATGCAACGTGTTTGAAGAGCTTATTCGCAAGAATAACTTTTACTACGAAACCAACACTGAAATATTGAAAAATAAAAAATCTGCCCTTCTATACATTTCGGCGGAGCGGCTTTGCATTTTTCTATGAAACAGTTTTTTTTTGTGTTTTCAGTGTTGGCTCCATACTAAAAGTTATTTACTGCCATTAAAGATCTTCAAATATGACCACACCTTTCTGTTACACGTTGTATAAGAGGCTTTTTTTCATTCATACCCAAAGATATTCCAATATCGTTGTTCATACCTGTTACTTATTACCTATATACGAAATAGACTTATACACACAAGAGAAATAACAATCGACTGATGCCTGTACCAAAGTGGGCCGAAATTTATCACGAAAATAATTAAATTGTTATTTCTCTTGTGTATATAAGTATTTCGTATAAGTTGACTGATGCCGGTCCCTAAGTGTACCGAAACATGTCTCGAAAATAATTAAATTTTTATTTCCCTTGTGTGTATAAGTATTAAATTAAATAAAAAGCTTATTAAAGCAAAATATAAATATCTATTTAAACTATATGCGAAATTGAATATTGCCTGTTTTAAATTTGCTTGCTTCCTAAACCCTGTTTGTTCAGAAGCTAGGATCTGATTTTTGATAAATGAATAAATACCGTTATACATAACTTTTTTTTAATATTTTCGATAATATAACATTAGTGCTACGGGTCAGTAAAACTCCATATTTTCTATATTTTTAAACATTGCATTAATATCATAATGTTTTAGTTTTTCGGGAAATGTGCCCTGTTCTATAAACATAAAAAGATGGAATAATATGAAAAGTGAGTAAATTTCAAAAATAAAATTATTTCGATGTTTAAATCATAAAAGGAACCTAAAACTGTCCAAATTCTACGGTCCCAGGTCCAGTAGTTTTGTTTGTGACTTAAAAGATCAGTGTGTCAGGGATTATTTTATATATTATTCTATAATTGAATGTGTGCCCGGAATAAGGGTCTATATGAAAAAAAAAAACTCTTTTTTTCATCATCTTCTGGTCATATTGCGATATAGACCCTTTTTCCGTTAAAAACAGCGTTTTGATTTTTTTGTATTGAATATACCCTTATTCCGGGCACACATTCAATTATAGTATATAAAACGTATTAATGTATTTTTAAATAAAAACATATATTTAAACTAGAATTTGTCTGACTTTTAATAAGTGTGTAGAAAAATGTATTAAAATGAAATTTTATAAGATTCTGTATGTAGCTTTTTTTAAATGTATGATTGTGAGTAGGTTATGAAAAGAAAGTTATCAATTGTGGCCCCTTCCAACTCAGCTGCCATATAAATGCTTTAGGTGTTTGTGACGTCATGATGGCTGTGATCTCAATGATCTTAAGGCTTCGCACACATCTTTAGATATAATATTTTTAAAACTTGCGTGAGCTGACATTAGTAGTTTATGCTACAAGGGCGAAAACTCGCTACGCTCGTGTTTTAAACGTAACCGAGTAATTTATTGCTCTTACGCCTGTGTATCATACTACGTTTTTCAATGCACAGTGTGAGGAAATAAAACAAATATAATCTTGTGAACTATAAATTATGATTGGCTCAAAAGGACTGTATCCAAAGCCGTTAAACAGTGGAAAAAAAAGTATTACATTTATGGTACTCAGGAAAGGTTGCATGTTGCCAACCTTTGTAAATAAATTAAAAAAAAATAAATTATAAAGCCCTAGGGCAAAATAATCGACTTTGTGTTCGGTTTTGATGCATAAAAAGTGGGCCTTTCCGAGCACTTTCATTGAAAACTAAATTATTATTACATACGGCTTGAACACTCACGTGTGATTGTAGTTGACTATATGCCAACCGTTTCACCGATACAATTTCGGCATCATCAAGGCGAGTGTCGTTCTTAGGACGACGACGCGGAGACTTTTACTTACAAGAAGACGGAGTGGCTATGGGTTCACCTATTGCACCTGTAGTAGCGAACATCTTTTTGGAGTGGTTTGAGGAGAAAGCGCTGCAGAGTGCGCGTGATAAACCGAGATACTGGTGGCGGTACGTAGATGATGTTTTCGCGATAGTCAATATAAACACGTTAACTGGATTGACAGAACATTTGAATAACATCCATCCAAAAATATCAGTTACGGTTGAGTGTTTGAAGGATGGTAGATTAGCATTTCTGGACGTGTTAATCATTCGTGGACCTGACGGTCGTTTGGCGCATACCGTTTACAGGAAGCCCACACCCACGGATCATTACCTGAAAGCAGATACTCATCACCACCCTTCTCATCTAGCGTCAGTGCCTCGCACTTCAATAAATCGATTGTTGAGGTTATGTGACACACAATATGTGGATGCTGAATTGACCCACGTAAGACATGTACTGGAGGCCACAATGGGTGTAATTGGAGACAGAGTAACCGGCTTGCGACTCCATCAACCCACCATCGCCCATCCGTTGTTGAGAGGGCTCCGATCTACTTACCATTTGTGAGAGGCGTAAATGATAGGATTGGACACCTGCTTCGCCGAAAGTACAGTGTGAAGACTATCTTCCGAGCCCCCACCAAACTACGGAACTGGCTGAGATCTCCAAAGGACCGAGATCCTCTCAACACCTGGACTTTATAATGTCCCTTGCGATTGTGGCAAAAGCTACATAGGAGAAACCAAGCACACCGTGTCCACAAGACTGTCTGAAAATATTCGATCCATGAAGAAACTGGACATTAACGGGTTTGCAGTAGCAGAACATGCACTCCAAAATTCATGACAAAAATCATGGTAATATGTAAAGATTACAGGAAAAATAAAGCGGTTGAGAAATTCACAAAAAAAAAAACCAAAATTAAATTTATCATCCACAATACGGATTCCTAGGTACGCGAGTCTGACTCGCACTTGGCTGATTTTTTCATGTATGGTGACTACCCTTGGGTAAAATTTTTAAAAGATGCCATAATAACCGTAACATGTTTTAAAATTTCAACTGCTGGCTGCCTGTAACGACTGAAGCTGTAGACCCCTGTGACAGATGATTTGACGTCCAGACAGCGGAGGCTTAGTAACAGGGTCCCGTTTGGCACCTTTAGGGTACGGAACCCTAAATAACCAAAATCAGAAAAAAATACCTGAGATAAATAAAAAGTATACTCTTGATCAGGGGCAGGGCTGCCACCTCCAATCGAGTGTTGCGCGCTAACTCCGATGTAAAAAAGCGCTAGATTCCGCTAAACATAATTTTTTATAAAAAGCGCCAGAAGAAGCGCTATTTATATGTTGTATATTGGTGGCCTTATTGATTAGCTGATTGCATTTGATTGGCTTTCCAGTAAAATACGTCATTTGTAGAAACGTAAAGAATTATAAAACGAAGATAATGACATTTTGTACCAAATTAAATGAATTATCATCACTGAAACAAAATACATTCCAAAATAGCACTAGATTTCCCAAAATTATTCCGAAAAAGCGCCAAAAATAATGAAACAAAATAGCGCTAGATTTTCCGCTAGGCGCTAAAAAACGAATTTTGAGCGCTAAGTGGTCAAAAAAAGCGCTAGATCTGGCGCGAAATGCGCTGATCTGGCAGCACTGATCAGGGGTATCCAACATAATTCTATGATGGCCCAGATTAGATATTTTTAACATTGCGGCGGCGGCGCGGCCGGCGGTCCAAAATATATATTTTGTCTTTAGGAAATCCAAGAGAGCAGATGTAAATAAAACACAAATTTAGTTAGGCGGTACCACGAAATATATTAAAATTATAGTTTGCTTTTGTATACATATAAGCATGGCTAGTACTTTTATTTCTTTTCTGTGTCAACAGATGGCACTATGTGTAACAGTTAATAAATTATAAATGTTAAAATTGACAAATTGTACATTTCAAAATTGTATTATCACAAAATTGATTATTTAAATGTTGAAAATTATATGATAACATTTTTGTACCATTATATAATAATATAACTACTTCACTGCTTTTTCAATTAAGAACTACCAATACCTTCTGGCAAGTACAATATTCTGTTAACTCTGGCTTATTTTTATAAAGATGGTTAGTAGAACGGTAGCAGACACCTACCCACGCAATAATATTCAACTCTACATGTCCTTGACTTGACGAAATGGTATGAAAGTATGAAATGCTTTAAATAAGTAGTACCTACAGTTGCCACAAAATAAGAGGCCCGTTTTGACAGATAAGAACGACCATAGAATATAACTTTACATGTAATAAATGAAACGGTTAACAAATAATTATTAACTTATTGGGTTTAAAGAAAATAAATAAACGTTTTTTAATTATCACGGAACATATTTCAAGTACTATTTTCACGCATATTCCAAAATAAAATGCAATTTCGAATTACTACACAATGTCTCAAAAACAGTTACATTCTCAGTCAATTTTTTCTTAATAATAGTGTTGTAACCAGATAATCGCCTAATTTCACGGACTCAATTCGATTCCACGTGAAAATAATTAACTTGTTTTAATATTGATAAAATAATTGTAATGATCTGTAATTAGCTTTTGTGAGACCAGTACACAAAAAGCAAAGTTTAAATTTCCTTTTTTTTTTGCAAATATATACTTTTTAGATTTGAACATTTGCATGTATTTGTAACGGTGTCGCGTATACCGAAAAATATAATATAATAATTGTGCTAAATAATGTTACATACCACTTAGCTTTTAAACTTATAGTTTACAAAAACAAAAAATATATAATATAAAAAACATGCATTTATTGCTTAAAGTCCCATTTTTTTTTATTAATGAATTGGTTTACAGGCAGTTTTCCATAAATCATCCTATCAATAGACAGATTGGCTGGTAAGAAATATGGCAGTATTTTTTTTTATAAGGCATGGAGCAATTTTTTCATCTTGAAGCCTACATATTTTTCTTACTGCCCAGTATTTTATATCTATCAACACTCAGACCTCTATCTAATTTGAGGTCAGTGAAGTACAACATTACAAAATATTACTGGCACGTAAGAATTTCCATTTCAGATTCTTTTCGTAGAGAAAAAAAATTAAAAGCTGGTTTTAGCACCCGAAGTATCTTTCTATCACCATATTGGAAGTCGTTGTGCTCCCGTTTGTTTTCAGTGTTTTTTTCATGTGACTTTAGGCTTTACTTTTGAACTGTTTATATTTTCTTTCACGTTGACTTTGGCAATTATGTTTATTCTGGAAATTATAACCAATACATTTGAAAATATTTCAAACGATAACAAACTCATAATTTTTTGAATCGATTTCTCGTGAGAATCGGTTGACATAGTTACCGATTTGCATGGTTCACATCCATGGATACGTTGCGATGACATACGTCAAACGGACCTATTACATTGTGACTACTTTAGGTAGGTATCAATCAAAATGAAAATCCACATAATATAAGATAACATTAATTTACGTCTTAGAGCATTAATACTCAAAGATTTATGCAGCCAAATTCATACTAGACGCTTGGTAAGTGATCAGTATAACGGATCGGTAACACTTTTTGCTAATTTTGCAGAAAATAAAGTTGTCCTGTGACCTACCATAGTCAGAGCCGAGATTGCGTTTGCTAAGAACACAAAAATTTTACGAATTTCATAGAGTCGTTGAACCTTGATTCTGGGCACTTACCGAGCCATCAGTATGAATTTGGCGACATTAATTAAAGTCACTTTGTAGTAATAGATCTATCTAGTCGACCGAGCGGGCATTGTCAGTAGCCCTACCGCATCGGGGATATCATCCATCCATCCATCAGCCTAGTTCGTCCACTGCTGGACATAAGCCTTTTCAGGACTTTGCCACTCCCGGCGGTCATCCTGGAAGAATTGCCCATACTCACACACGCTGGGCAGGCGGGTTGGTTAGCGCGGTGCCGGAACCCTCGCACCAGTGACGCCGCTGCCCGTCACCAGTCTGTTCCATATAAGGCCCGGCTGTTAGGGATGGATAAACCGCCATCCATCGGTCCCAGGCATGGTGGGCCTCCTGGGTTTTTGCCTCTAAGCTGTCCTCTTACTCTCCCCCGAATTACTTCGAGGGGGTCTCCAAGTAAGATGGTGGTACCTCCACAGTCGAGCCCGGCATCAGCTCTACCACCTGTGAAAATACGAGTACATACCAGCATCAAATTATACATGTTAAAATAGTTTGGAATAAATTTAGTATTCCTATCGATAAAGGATGGTAAAAAAACATGTAATTATGAAAAAAAAGAAATTAAAAAAGATATTTTGATATCAAAATTATATTATATTGATATCAAAATCAGTCATGGGGGATCAGCATTGAAATTTGTATATGTATATATATATCATCACCGTCAACATCATCATTACCATCACCATCATCATCATCATCATCATCATCATCATCACCATCATCATCATCATTACCAGCATCATCATCATCATAATCATAATAATCATCATCATCATCATCATCATCATCATCATCATCATCGTCATGATTATTATGAATGTAATGACAATAATGAAATAGATTGTAAATAGGTAGTCTAGATTTTATATGTTTTTATGTCATGACCTGTCATGCATGTCATCTACTTTTATATTATATATGTCAATGTCTATTTATTTTAATTAAGATACTCAACTGATGCCGGGTCCAGGTCGGACCCGAAATATATCCTGAGATTTAATTTATTTATTTATTTTATTTTATTTACACACATCCAGTTGCACAAACATATTTCAAATATACACCACTTAAACCCTTAGGGGTTTGTTTGCGGTGCTATTACAATCTACCACTCTAATAATATTTCTAATTATCTAATCTAATTATATTTGTATATCCTATTTATCAGTATATTTATATCTTTAAAAAAAAAAAAAAAACTTTAAAAGCTGTTATAGCGTATATAATTTTAAAAAATATATGTATATACGATAAGTAAGTCTATCCGACTGATTTTAGGGTCACTTTCGGGTATTTTTGCTACGTCATTGAGTATCATTATGCATGCAACCTACGTATTATTGTGACCTTGACCAACCTATTTATGAAATTTCGTTAAGTTTAACGTTTCGTTAATTAAGTTTTTTCTTTCCGATCAATTTTAGTTGGTATTCATGGATGATACTTGATGACGTTTTATTTCAGTTGCCTTTTTGTGTAACCAACATTATTATTATTGTAGCCTTGATCAATATATTATGAAATCAATCTGTCTGTTTCGCTCATAAATAATGTTGTTTTTATATTATGTAATCCTTATTACATATAATATATAATTCAATCCTCATACAACAATTCTTGATATAATCAAATGTTATTTTAATGAAATTATTGATAATTCTGGCCAGGGCTGAAAATCAGCTCCTGCTTGTCACGACCCTGCTAAATGAGCCCTGACCATTTTTCTTCCACCTGAAATATTTACAAATCCACTTTGTACAAAAATGTTGAAGGTTTCAGTCAAATAAATTATTCTTATTCTATTTTTATACAGTAGGTAATGAAACGCAGTTTTAAGTGTGGCCAAACTATTAACATATACAAGGTGACTTTTTGATCATCGTCCAAATTCATACTGGAGGCTTGATAAGTGATCAGTATTTTGGATCAGTAAAAATTTTTGTGAAATTCGTAAAATGAAATTTCTGCTTCCCATATAAATTCAGTTCCAGTCCCGAGTGAATCACTATGGGGAGTCGAAATTTCATTTTACGAATTTCACCAAAATTGTTATTAATCCATGATACTAATCACTTACCAAGCCACCAGTATGAATTTGGACGATGATCAAAAAGTCACCTTGTATAAGTAAAATTATTACTTAGATATAAATATCTCAATAATTTATATTTACGCGATATGCGTGCGACAAAAACGATTTAACTTCAAAATTGAGATTGAAGCTGATACCTCCTACAAATGTCTATGGCCCAAAACTGCTGTTCTATCCGACGATAATCATGCTTCTAGCTAGATCAATGCAAACAAGCATTTTTATATAATCCCCTTAGGTAATCAGTTTTATACAAATTGGCTCACCACGAAAACCTAAAGAGCATTTCCAGTTGACTTAGAAACTTGTAAACCAGTCCGCGACCACACTGTGGCCCGGGGCCCGTATGTTGGACGGGCCTGCCCTAGATCTCCAGCAGGCTAGTGGTGTCACCCCGTTAGATTGCTCAACCCGCCGATCACCAGAAGGGTCAGACAGACGCGAGGATATAAAACAAAAGAATATATTCATCGTCATCAAAGAAAGTTATTTAATTCTTCCAATGTAAATGCACCCAGCATTATTGACTAACATTGCACTTAGGGCGATATGTAAAAGTTATCTAATAAAATATAATTGCAGTCCATGTGTAATTCTAAATTGTCAAACCAGGAGAATTGGTGTCGAAAAAGACCTCATTTCAAAAAATATTTCTATCGAGCCGAATTTCTCCAATCGCGTTTCTGCTTTAACAGATCCCTAGAAAAAGATTCCAAAAATAATATACAATTTTATCAAAATAATATATTATTTACTGAAGTAGATATGCAAGTACTTAAAGAGTCGATTTTTTTTCCGTAGCGCCTTCAATTTCACGTGGAAAATCACAACATAGGATTCATCCCGTTTTTACTTTTACGGATCAATAATAATAATAATAAAACACTTAAATAATCTTTATCACAATTCAAAGCTTACACTACCTTTGTAGAACCTCAAAGCAAGGGCGCGGGCGGGTAAAACAGCGCTGTTTGGGCGGGCGTATAGGACAAAAAGTTCCTTCTGCAATTGTAACTTCTCCATACAGTCAAATATACGTTTTCTTTTGAAAAGTAATTGAGTTTTAGCTTCGTATAACTTATTTTGTGTTTGTATGAACATATTTTGAAATATTTTCTCAAAAAATAATATTATCCCGCTTGAATTTAATAAGACTAATTAATAAGTATAGGAGGTAGGTTAGTAAATCACCGCTCTTCGGGAAATAATTACCTACTTGTTTTTAAAAGCATGCAGTTTTACTAAGAGCTTTCCTTCAGTACAAATACTAATATTATTTAATTAGTTAATATTTTTTTATCTAACGCTTTACAGAATAGTACCTATCTAACATCAACTAAAACCATAAAACCCGCTGACAGCTTGAAAGCTATAAGAATACACTTTATAAAGTGCTAACAAGTACATACTTTGCAAACATTCCAGTAGGTACTACGTTACGCTTACGTTAGAGACTACTACGCTAGTACGGGTCGACCCAACATATTTAACAACTTGTTATAACGATACT
Organism: Ypsolopha sequella; assembly: GCA_934047225.1. Classification (NCBI taxonomy): domain Eukaryota; kingdom Metazoa; phylum Arthropoda; class Insecta; order Lepidoptera; family Ypsolophidae; genus Ypsolopha; species Ypsolopha sequella. Next base: position 6,498,779 of record OW203983.1, on the reverse strand, counting down.
TTACACACTCAAGTGCTTTTAATTACCCAAGTGGGGGAATGTTCGATTTGTTTTTCGTCTGGAGATTGTCTCTATCAGCGGTCGGATAACGAGGCAGAGCAGAACCGATAGGAAGTGCACGGCGAAGCGGACAGATAAAGGATTTGCAGTTTGTTTATAATGCGTCGCAAGTGCGGGCATGGGGCACGGGCGGGGTGGCCGCCAGTGCGCTCGCGATGCGTCGACCGGTGCACGCGTGCAAGTAACCCGCTGCGCAATAACTATTCGCCTTCCATCGAGGCATAGACGTGCTAGGTATGTCCCGCGATTGGTCCTTGCTGGACCGCGAGTGGCAGTGCAGCATGTCAGGACTCTCCTACCAACCGCCGCGTGCCTATCCGCCAGGCGACGGGAGATGCACGCCATGTGACCCTTATCAGCACTTTCAGCAAGACGCTATGCAGTGTCAGCAAGAGTCCATGCAGTACCAAACAGATTCGTACACGCCGCCGCCACCGCCTCTGCAGCCGTTCGAATTCTTGCATCCCTGCATGCTGGCATCACAGAAGCTGTCCTCGCCACCCTACCACACCGCGGCTCAAATTCAGTCGCTGCCGACGCCACTTCAGTACCAACAGATACCGCAGCTGCAATCGCCGCCGCACCTACTATCACCTCCCCAACTCCAATCGCCTCCTCAGCTCCAATCGCCTCCTCAGCACCAATCGCCTCCGCAGTTTCAATCGCCACAGATGCCGGTCTTCGAGCCGGTTGCCGGGCCATCAGGCATCCAGCGAGACCTCAAACATGTTGCTCCTACGATGGCTTCAATCTCCAGCGTCACTCGAGGGTAAGTTAATAAACTATAAGTGCTCCTGACTTTATTATCAGGCTTTGCTTCGCTACTTACTAATCAAATGCATAACTTACTTATCAATCTACATACCTACTTACCTACCGGCGTTTCAAGGACCATTTAGTTTATCATGTTGTACGGTAAAATGCAATGATTGCATAAGTAATAAAACAAGTGTCGTATTTCTTTTCGTAAGCATGCTTACTGTCAGCTATTATTGTTGTTATATAGTTATGAAATAGGTCCGAGTACTTGGTTTCAAAAAATTGGGAGTAACGAGCTTTTCTAAAAGTTTTAGGAGGCAAAATCTTCGAACGTAGCACCGCACAGTCTTGTTGTCTTACTTGCCCTCGCACGTTGACCAACGCGGTCATCGTGACAGTGCAATTAGGGTAGATGGTCTGCTCTCTGCAGACGTTTTTAGGGCACGAAGGGCGCCAAACGAGCGCTACGGAAAAAAACTTTACACTTTTAAAACTTCTATATCTACTTCGGTATATAATGTATAATTTTGATAAAATAGTATATTATTTTTGAAATCTTTCTCTAGGGATCTGATTAAACAGAAACGCGATTGGAGAATTTCGGCTCGATAGAAGTATTTATTGAAATGAGGTCTTTATCGACACCAATTCTCCTGGTTTGACAATTAAGAATGACATATGGACTGCAATTATATTTTATTAGATGGGTTTTAACAGTATCTAGGACCTGGTTAAACTAAATTTTGATAGCATTTTAGTACATTTTATATTAATAAAAAACCGGCTTTTTGCTACTTTTCCACGAATCCGCCCCTCTTACACTGAGGGTTTTTTTATATGGAGTAACAGGGACGCTAAAACTTTAACATATCGCCTTAAACTGTGCTATTATTAAGGCGATTACCATCGCCAAATTAGCAGCTTGATATTTGTCAGTACGAATATCAACGGAAGCGACATTAAAATAACGTTCATATCAGCGCGCAATGCATGGTGGCTGTTACGACGCTCGCTGCGTCCTTGATAGGGCGAAATAGGAGAAAATTATACTTTTCACGTGGACGTGATTGTTCGATTGAATAATCCTATGTTATGTTTGTAGCTATCAAATTTATCTATTTATCAAAGCATAAATGAATTCAATCGCCCAAGCCACGTAGGAGCACTAGGAAATTCATGCCAAAAAACACCATTTAGTTAATACATTTTTTCATGTAGAAGTTTTGGTGGTATGAAAAAGAAAAATGTTGCATATAATGTCTAAAAGCTGATTATTCATAATACATTTTTTCATTATTTTTGGTTTAGCCGTAAACGAGGAGTAGGCTTTAGAAAGTACCCATTTAGTAAGGCCCTTAAGCCTACGCTGTCTCCGTTTGTCCGTCCGTCTCTCACAGGGGTCTATAGCTTCAACCGTAATAGATAGGTATATAGCCGGTTGACGTTTTTACAGAACACGTGTTATTGTGGTCTTTATCACGGCAAATAATAATAATTTACACTCGGCGGAGGGGGAGGGCTCCTCCTTATAAAAAAATTTGAAAAGCAATATTTCCTTCAACGTTATGTTTCAGCTCTATCCTAAAAACAATAATACTTGATACATACAAGTTTCATATTTGGTATGATCGTAGTAAATACTCTAAAGTAAAATAAAAATAGGGTTCTGTAATCAGAGGGTGTCAAATTGTTTGTTAGGTGCTGCCATTTTAGCGCCTTGTTTTTTGTCGCCTTGGTGTTGCAATGGCATCTATTATTGTTATTTACGATCATGTTTTCAGGGTTTACTGAACTGACTTTTTAAAAAACGTCTATCACATTTCTAAGCGTTCCGTTGTTCTTGATATACAATAACATAATACTAAGTAGTTTATGAAACTGGCACATAAAGAGGTTATTAAAACGCGAGTGTAAGTTACAAAAACAAGCCGCAGGCGAGAATTTTAATAGTATACACGAGTGTTTTAAGAGGAGTGAAGTGGCTTGGTAAGTGATCAGTATCATGGATCAATAACAATTTTAGTGAAATTCGTAAAATGAAATTTCGACTCCTCATAGTGATTCACTCGGGACTAAAAGTGAATTTCTATGGGAAGCCGAAATTTCATTTTACGACTTTCACAAAAATTGTTACTGATCGCTTATCAAGCCTCCAGTATGAATTTGGACGATGATCAAAAAGTCACCTTGTATACATATATGTTTTTTCAAACCTTTATCTTTACGTTGTAAGTAGCGTTACCTAATTGGAAAACTTTCGCTCGATAGATTTTATTTTTGAAAATAGTCTCTTTTTGAGTGTTTTTTTGGTTTTGCGTTTAATCCATTTGATTTTTATGTGTCATATTTTACTATCAATACGAAAATCTTGTTTATTAACCAATGTAAGTTCAAAAATGACTTAAATGCAATATTGTAATTTTAGTCGATTTTAATCTTAAAATTAGACTCGTTCAGAATCGAAACTATGACAGAAATAAATTTCTATGCTTGAACACTTGGCGATTGATCCATCGCAAGGAGATATAAATTAACATTATATCATTGCAGTATAGAAACGCAGAAATAAAAGTAAATCTGGATGTGAGGAGCTCTGAACCGGGAATCGAAGCGAGAGGTCCCGGGTTCGATTCCCGGTTCAGAGCTCCTCACATCCAGATTTACTTTTATTTCTGCGTTTCTATACTGCAATGATATAATGTTAATTTCGTTCTGAATCGTTTCGCGCGCATTATGGCGCAAGAGATTTTCAACTTTATGAAAGTTAGTATACGGGTTATAATTGCAAAGCCGCTGTGCTTCTAACGAAGGCCTCGTCTTAAGACTTAAAAGGTATGTGTAGTTTCATACACCACTTTATCTACACTCATGCAATAGGTTACCTACCTATTTTTCAATCCATAAGATCTTGGGAACAATTGTCGCAAGCTTTTCTTGATTTTGCTGGTTCTTTTGGATTGTTCGTCATTTTTATTGCTCAGTATATATGCTGTCAGATATTTTTGCCCAGAATAAAACTTAAAACAAACAAAAAAGCAGTTAATATTAAATAATTAAATACTGCATAAAATCCATCTAGCAGTCTACAGCGCATGTGAGACAAGGGTCCGGTCACAAGGTCTGCCATTATAAAAATCAAACGCAGTTCACAGCGCATGGGTTTGGTCATAAGTATGACCATAATTCAAAGCATTCCCTATTAAAACTCAGACATGGCTGTATGGGTTAAGTTCCCTTTTGCCTTCCTGCTTTGTTTAAGTATATTTTTATAGCAAAAAAAGTTTTTGCTATAAAAATATATTAAAGCATTATTTCGTTAAAAAAACTGTAATTTTATTTAATTTTTTCCTGTATTAGAGACGTCTATAAAAAGAAGTTGTCATTATAGTTGCCTTTGTAGACGACAAAAAACCGCAATATACGGCGTTTGATGATTAAAAGGTTTCCTTTTGCAGAGTGAATACCTAGAACCCTTAGATCATTTTACGAAGGGTAGCCATAAAAAAAATTGATGTAGGAAAGAGAGGGAGTAGTCTTTCGTTATTAAAATATGACAATTCAATACATATTTTTTTCTAGTTACAACGTTAACTTTAGTATAATTTTCAACTAAACTTGAGACGTACAGACCATATACGAAATAATATTTTTAGTATTTCATATAAAAATCTCGAAATTAAAATAAAATTATAAAAAAATCTTACTTTTTTGACGATAATTTAATTAAAGTTAAATTTGTCGGGTCCGATGATCCAAACGACTCACTAATCTGTTCAACTTATGTTGAAGAGGCACATAGCCGTATTTTTTTACATGCATAAGATATGGCCCTCAATGGCGTGTCAAAAATTACGATACACACGGTTGATTCAGATGTTGTGGTTATAGCGATATCCTTTTATTTTTCACTTCAGTAACATGGTCTCAAGGAGCTGTGGATATCTTTCGGCACTGGCAAACACCATAGCTACATACCGGTGCATGAAGTAGCAAACCATTTAATCGCAGATAAAACAGAAGCTTTAAGAGGCTACCATGCATTCACAGAGTGTGACACCGTTTCAGCGTTTCATTCTATGCACTTAATCAGCATTTTTCTAAACCGCCTGTCTCCTTAGAAGACAAATTAAAAAACAAAACTCTCCTAAACCTTCGTAATAAGCCCAAACCCGGCTGCGATCATTTTACCTTCAAGACTGTTTCTGAGTGTGACGTTAAGAGAGCAATTTTTTCTATTACTTCAGGTGATGACAAAATTTGCTCTCAAATGCTGCATCTTATACTAGATGAACTTTTACCTGTCCTAGCTGACGTTATCAACTGCTCCCTTGTCACCAGCTCATTCCCCACAGCCTGGAAAAATGCACATGTCATCCCTCTTCCAAAGACTACAAACCCTTCATCGTTTTCTGAGTATCGTCCAATTTCCATTCTTCCTATCCTTTCTAAAGTTCTTGAGTCTTTAGTCCACAACCAAATTTCGTATTTCCTATCTAAAAATAGTTTACTCAATCACTTTCAATCTGGATTTCGCCCAGGGCATAGCACCGTCACGGCACTTCTGAAAGTCTCCGATGATATACGATTAGCTATTGACAATAAGAAACTGACTATACTCACACTATTGGATTTCAGTAGTGCATTTAACTGTGTAGACTTCGATGTACTCCTTAGCATTCTTAGCTCTCTTAACGTATCTCCTCTTGTCATAGAATGGTTTGATACTTATTTAAGGGGTCGCCTGCAGTGCATACGCTCGGACGAGGTGTCCTCGGAGTGGTGCCAACTAACTGCTGGCGTACCTCAAGGTGGTGTCCTCTTTCCTCTCCTTTTTTCAATTTTTATAAATTCTGTTTCCAATGTTCTTTCTTCGAACTACCATCTTTACGCAGACGATTTACAACTCTACCGCCACTTTGACGTAACTGAGGCAGATATTGCTGTCTCAGAAATGAACAGTGATCTTTCAAACATTCACAGGTGGACGGAGGCTTTCGGACTTTTGGTTAATCCCAAAAAATCTCAAGCCATTATTTTCGGTAGCAGATATATGACTAACCTTCTCAATCAAACGGTAATTCCACAAGTAGTTTATAACGATATCCCTATTGCCTACACTAAATCTGCAAAAAATTTGGGTGTCATATTTGATTGTAATCTGACGTGGGATGCGCATATTAATGAGGTCAGCAGGGAAGTCTTTGCCACATTTCATTCCCTTAAGCGTCTCCAGAAATTTCTCCCCTTTGAAACTAAAGTTTTAGTTTATTTATCACTACCTGGGTCCTGAATACCAGTAACAGGCATTATTTAGACATGCGTACTCTAACTTAAACTGCACCATATTTTTCTGTCATAAGAGTTTGTGGTCAAAATCGGGTCTTTGTAATTTATAGTGTTCTCGATATTGTGGAGTTTTTTTTTTCATCTACTTTACTCAGACTAATACATCATGTGGGTACTTTTTAAAAGGGATATTAAATAGGCTTTCAAAATTAATCATTTTTATTTATCATCTGTTAAATTAAAAATGATATGGACGTCTTTGTACAAAACAAAGGAAAATGACGATTACATATTATTTTTTTTAAGCCTTTCTGTGGAGAATATTGCAAACTGAATAGCAGAAATGAATTCACCCACATAAAAAACTTACATTAATAAAATTAATGGCTACCCTTCTTAAATCATTCTTTCAGTCCTAAAAAGCAATGCGCCAAAAGGAAATATCTTAATCATTAATCGCCGTATATTTTAGTGTACACAGGCAACTATTATGCACTCTTTTTGAGTTCAAAATCAGGATTTTACGTCATGAGTGTAAATAAAGTTATTTATTCGTTGTATTTCGTTAAGTAAGAACATCAATTAATCTAAATTATGAAATACTTTGTACCGGTATTTTTATGGCGAAGGGTTATTTACGAACCCAATCATATCTGTTTAAGGTGGTTTTTGTTTTTATATCGAGATCAAAAAGTCTTTGTCTTGACTGTTCTAGAACTACCCTCTGTAAGAAGAAATGGCAATTTGACGTCACATACATTAACTTCATTCAACCGTTATTATGGCCGAACCATAAAGAACATATTTAATAACTACGATAGAAATAAATTTCAATATAGTTAAACACTTGGCGATTTATCCATACAAATTAAGGCGATAACTACCTACCTTGGGTGCATGCGTCTCACTCTCTCACAAGGCTGAACGCGCTCAAATAAATTACATTTATTATAACAAAAATTATTATTATTAAAATAATCACGGGATCTCCTTAGTTGTTACAATATCTTCAATTCGACAAAGTTTCAATTTGTTTCTTTGTATACTTAATTAATTAAGGCGGATCTTAGTCTTATTTCAGACCTTGATTTGGTATTAATTTAGTTTTAATTCTTGATAAAAATTAAAAATACTGATTAAGTCTTCTCATTCCAGAAAAATTATCTAAATAAAACCGGACCTTATCGTGGTTTTTCAAGTTCACTAGCAATTGTCATCCCCTTAACATTTGCTCAGTAAGTGAGCGGTCCCGGGTTATAATCCTGGTCCACATCCAGATCTACTTTTCTTCTGCGTTACCATACCGCAAATGATATATGAAAAATGTATTTTTTTTTTCAAAAGCTAATAATAATAAATGGACAAATTAAGTAGCAGTGGTAGCTCAGGAGTAATAGCTCAATGAAATGCAAGTCACAGTTCACACTCGGAACACCTCTGACACCCCTCTGTAAATCATGTCGTGACGATATAAAAAAATATATTTACGTTTATTTGCCAAATAAAATTTTATAATCTTACAACAATAATTTTGGTCCGCGCCCAGAACAGCCTTTAATTATTTAACTAAAATTAACAATTAAGACACCAGAGGTCACAGTAACAACATAGAAGTACCCAAACTAAAGCTAGATGCTTTCAGAGGCAGCTTCCTATCAGAAATTGAAATATGTTTATTTATCTAATGTAGGTATACCAGATATACTTATTACAGGTCAGTTTTAATGTAATATAAAATTCAATTCAAATTCAAATTCAAATAGTTTATTTTGCAAAGCAGGTATAGATATATACACTTTTTACACGTCAAATTTAATCTAATAAAGAAAATATATGTAATAAAATAATAAATGTACATGAACTAAATTAAAGGTTTATTTAATTTATGTAGCAATATATTTACGATTAAAATGATAGGTAAAATATATATTATACAAGGTAAAATCCAATCAGCCGCCCGAACCCATACCGGAGACCCGGCTAGGGACCAGGAACAAGGTTCAATGATCACCAATAAGTAATTAAATAATCTATGTGTATAGGTAATAGTTTATGTAATAAATAATAATATGGGCAAATACACAGGGAAATACTGGAATTTAATAAAAAAAATACACTTGAATAAAATTAAAGAATATAATAAGGAATAAAATATTTTTTTTTTAAAAGATATAAATATACTGATAAATAGGATATACAAATATAATTAAATCTCAAGATATATTTCGGGTCCGACCTGGACCCGGCATCAGTTGAGTATCTTTGGTCCAGGTCGGACCCGAAATATATCTTGAGATTTAATTATATTTGTATATCCTATTTATCAGTATATTTATATCTTTTAAAAAAAGAATAAAAATAAAGGAATAAGAAAATAAAATATAAGAATATGGATCTCAGGTCTCAGTTATCACTTCCCAGTTTCAAAAAGTATTCCAGGGATTGGCTGCTGCCATCACAAGTAAAAGACAGCAATGTATTCGTCATCACGAAAAGAAGACCTACAAAAATACACTAAGCCCCACTTGCAGCATGATAGAGAAAAAATCCTTAACCCTTGGGTTAACTAACCCAAGGGAAGAGTTAACTAACCCGACATTTCATTAGTCCTATTGCACCATGATAATATCGAAGTGGGTTAGTAAACCCGAGCTAAGCGATTGTTTGACGTTTGATTTTACCATAAAGTAATTAGTTGCAACCAATGAGGTATAGTATCTATATAATGTCATTGGAAACAACACAATTTAAATCAAACTGGTAACATTACTTCGCTAACCCGAGTTTAACTCGAGGTGAGAGTCGGGTTAAATTCTGATGACTTTCTCTTAGTCTAACCCTGGTTTAACCCGACATTTTGATTGGTGCAAGAGAGCTTTTTCTTAACCCTCTATTTTTTGACTTAACCCGAGTTAAAGTCGAGTTAAGAACATGCTGCAAGTGGGCCTAAGTCTACATAAACGTAAACATAAGAATAATCCCACTAAAAACATAAATTTAAAAAACTGGTCAAGTGCGAGAAGGATGCGCGTCCTGAGGGTTCCGTGCCGTTTAAATAGGTTAATATTCTTAAATAATTTGAACAGAAATTAAAAACTTATCACTACTTATTACTACAAATTGTTAGAAACAAAACTGCAAAATTAAGTTGGTTGAATATTCGAGGACGTAACCCTAATACTACATCATAAATCGTCGTTTTCAGTATTTATTGTTCAAATACAACATATGGTAACTAATATACAGAAATTTCAAATTCCTAACTACTTTGGTCTTTGACATAGACCCAGTAATAAATGGTCTAAAAGTGACAACTTTCGTAGCCTCCAATTTCTTTATTTTCGAAGACAAAAAGAAATAAAAAACACATTTACACTATACTTAAGGGTCGGTATAATGTCATATGCACAATTTCAAATGAGCATAAAACATTGTGTAACTTGGTCAATCGGTTTAATAAAAATAATATAGATAATAGACTATAGGGCTGATATTCGTGCAGAAGCAAAAACGCAAAAGCTTTAAGTTCGCTCGATAGAAAAAAATTACGAAGTTACCTCTATATTTCATGTTTTTCGAGTGTTAAAGGACCTTTCTTAAAACAGTTTGCCTTGAAATTTGTATTAAAAATAAGAAAACAAATGACCCCGTATAATTGCACGGGGATTTTGAATAATTCTGTTTCGTTTTCATTTAATTTAACATCTAAGAATTGGCGCTTACGTCGATTTATTCTGAGACAAGGCGGCGACAAGATATCTCGGTCGCACGCGCTTTTTGTTCCATGCTTTGTTTCGTCGCTCACCCGTCGGTCAGTTGTGATCGCTCCGTTGAGACGGGAGGGCTACGTTTTTGCGCTCTCGACGTCCCGGTTTCGTAATTTAAATAAATCTCGTAATTTGAAACATGGGAAATAAATGCAACCAATGTAAAAAATGTTTTACGAGTGAAAATAAAGCAGTGGATGAAAGTAATGCAAAGGTACGCCATTACTTAAAAAAATAAGTAGATAGGTCATGTTTTAATAACGATGTTGAACTAAAGGTTGTCTTAATGGACTAATGAATATCGCTATGTTTTTTGTCTGAGGTATTTTTTTTAGCTTACAATTTAATATCACAATAAATATGGTTGATGGATGTGGAAGAGGCGAAAGAGTTGTCTGGATCGTAGCAGATGGAAATCTGTAGTCTCTGCCTACCCCTCTGGGAGACTAACAAAACTTTATCTCACCATCACCATCGCCATCGCCATCGCGATCACAATCGCGATCGTGATCGTGGTCGTGATCGTGATCGTGATCGTGGTCGTATCGTCGTATCGACGTATCGTCGTATCGACTTATCGTCGTATCGACGTATCGACGTATCGTCGTATCGACGTATTGCCGTATGGTCGTATCGACTTATTGTCGTATCGACGTATCTTCGTATCGTCGTATCGACGTATCGTCGTATCCTCGTATCGATGTATCGTCGTATCGACGTATTGCCGTATCTTCGTATCGACGTATCTTCGTATCGACATATCGTCGTATCCTCGTATCGACGTATCGTTGTATCGTCGTATGGTCGTTTCCTCGTATCGACGTATCAACGGATCGACGTATCGACGTATCGTCGTATCAACGTATCGACGTATCGTCGTATCCTCGTATCGATGTATCGTCGTATCGACGTATTGCCGTATCGTCGTATCGACGTATCTTCGTATCGTCGTATCGACGTATCGTCGTATCGACGTATCGTCGTATCCTCGTATCGACGTATCGTTGTATCGTCGTATGGTCGTTTCCTCGTATCGACGTATCGTCGTATCGACGTATCGGCGTATCGACGTATCGTATCGACATATTGACGTATCCTCGTATCGACGTATCGACGTATCGTCGTATCAACGTATCGACGTATCGTCGTATCCTCGTATCGATGTATCGTCGTATCGACGTATTGCCGTATCGTCGTATCGACGTATCTTCGTATCGTCGTATCGACGTATCGTCGTATCGACGTATTGCCGTACCGTATCGTCGTATCGACGTATCGTCGTATCTTCGTATCGACGTATCGTCGTATCGATGTATCGTCGTATCCTCGTATCGACGTATCGTCGTATCCTCATATCGTCGTATCCTCGTATCGTCGTATCCTCGTATCGACGTATCGTGGTATCGACGTATCATCGTTTCCTCGTATCGACGTATCGTCGTATCGATGTATCGGCGTATCGACGTATCCTCGTATCGACGTATCGACATATCGTCGTATCGACGTATCGTCGTATCCTCGTATCGTCGTATCGTCGTATGGTCGTTTCCTCGTATCGACGTATCAACGGATCGACGTATCGACGTATCGTCGTATCAACGTATCGACGTATCGTCGTATCCTCGTATCGATGTATCGTCGTATCGACGTATTGCCGTATCGTCGTATCGACGTATCTTCGTATCGTCGTATCGACGTATCGTCGTATCGACGTATCGTCGTATCCTCGTATCGACGTATCATTGTATCGTCGTATGGTCGTTTCCTCGTATCGTCGTATCGATGTATCGTCGTATCCTCGTATCGAAGTATCGTCGTATGGTCGTTTCCTGGTATCGACGTTTCATCGTATCGACGTATTGCCGTATCGTCGTATCCTCGTATCAACGTATCGTCGTATCGGCGTATCGACGTATCGTCGTATCGACATATCGACGTACCAACGTATCGAGGTATCGAGGTATCGACGTATCGTCGTATCGACATATCGACGTACCAACGTATCGACGTATCGGCGTATCGACGTATCGTCGCATTGACATATCGACGTATCAACGTATCGACGTATTGTCGTATTGTCGTTTCCTTGTATCGACGTATCATCGTATTGACGTTTCGGCGTATTGAGGTATCCTCGTATCAACGTATCGTCGTATCGACGTGTTGCCGTATCCTCGTATCGTCATATCCTCGTATCGACGTATCATCGTTTCCTCGTATCGACGTATCGTCGTATCGACGTAACGGCGTATCAACGTACCCTCGTATCGACGTATCGTCGTATCGACGTATTGCCGTACCGTATCGTCGTATCGACGTATCTTCTTATCGTCGTATCGACGTATCATCGTATCGATGTATCGTAGTATCGACGTATCGTCGTATCCTCGTATTGACGTATCGTCGTATCCTCGTATCGTCGTATCCTCGTATCGACGTATCGTCGTATCGACGTATCATCGTTTCCTCGTATCGACGTATCGTCGTATCGACGTATCGGCGTATCGACGTATCCTCGTATCGACGTATCGTCGTATCGACGTATTGCCGTATCGTCGTATCGTCGTATCCCCGTATCGACGTATCGTCGTTTCGACGTATCGGCGTATCGACGTATCGGCGTATCGACGTATCGGCGTATCGACGTATCGTTGTATCGACGTATCGTCGTATCGACGTACCGTTGTATCATCATCGTCATCATTATCTTTGCAAGTATGACTTTCGAAAAATAAAATTTTGAAATATAGAAATTAGATGCAAACACAATTACGCAAAAAAATGCGAACAAACCGTTTTGTCAACTGGGTTGAATTTTATACATCGTAGATGCATTATACTTATTATTGAAAACTAGCACGTGCACGGGTTAATGACCGCGGATCCACACCGCTCGTGGGAGCTAAGAAATAGCGCTCGCGGCCGGTGACGGCCGGTCGCGCAAACAGTTGAGGTGCGGGGATGCGGGGGCAAAATCACTAATTTGTCCAGGTTTATACGCAGCCTTAATGAGTTCTAGAAAATGACACCCGACATTTTGGGGCAAATTTTTTTTTTCGGCTCCTTTTTCGTGTATGAGGCCCCCTGAAAAATCATTTTATTTTATTTTTAATTTTGTATTCCGTTTTGGGTTAAAAAAATTATACATCATATCAAAATTTTAGCTCCCTATCTCATTCCGTCTAAGAGCCAGACACCCGTGACATACGGACAGATAGACGGACAGTGGATTAATATAGGGCTCCGTTTTGCCCATTGGGTACGGAACCCTACAAAGGGGCCGAGTAAAGAACAGAACCGGTGTAGGATTATCGGCTTCGCAAAAAAAATAATTGAAATCAAATTGGGTGCCAAGGTTTATGGAGGTTCCTCCAGTCATAACTGCTCATGGGTAGAAAGCTGGCCTCTCAATCTTGAGATCCAGGTTCGATCGCCTGTCTATTCAAACTATGTCTTTGACTCGTAAAATTGGTGTCATTTGCTTTCCCTTTCTTTTACAATGTACCATTCAGTATAGCATAACTAATTTCATAATGTGCATAAAACGATAAACCTATTAACGTTACTCATGCATGATACAATATAACTAGGTATATAGGTATATTAGTATTCACAAGGATCTTAGTAATCTTAATCTTTAGTAGTTAGGTTGAACAACTGTTTCAGCTAGTTATTATTAGTTGGCCATCGAAAGTCTTTATGGATCTTTAATGTCGAATTGATTGATGGTTTGCGTTCTTCCAAAAATGAAAGACCAAATTAAACAAAACACGAGCAGATTCTTATTCTGGAACTAGAGCTGAACGCATTCTCTTATCGGAGTTCTTCATAGTCCAGGGTTCATCAGGTCCCTTACTTATTTACGTCCCCTGCGGCTCCCACAAAAAGCTAAGGCTTGTTTTGACGTTACTTTTTTTTGTTTATTATGTGAGGTTATGTTTTATTTTAGCAATGTAGTATTTGCAATTAAGGGGCTGCACAGTGCTAAAATTCTGTCCTGCTCTAACGCTTTTGTTTTTTAACTGTCTATCCTGCTCTAATCAGATACCTCGAACGCAAAACTTCAGTTATTTTGAAATCGTGGCTACATTAGGACATTAACTATATTTTTTTTATGTAATAAATATGTTTTTTCTAGTATGTATCTGCGTGTGTTGGTTTCATTTCAATCGGTTTTGAAATATGGAAACTGAAGTACTTTTTTCTTGAAATTCATGCTTTTTTTAAAAGTGTTATAATTAAAAGAAGATCAAAAGTATTTTTATTTATAAAGAGTAATTAATAATTGTCTTGAGTCAAAAAACACGCCATATTTTTCTCAAATTTTTGCTATCTACATTGACGGAACTGAATCCAATGCAAAACCGAGGTTTAGCATTGTGGAACCCCTTAATGACAAAAAGCTAGCTATAGCTAGTGTACATAGCTAGATGCCAGTAGGTAGAGCAATACAGGGTGTTAAAAGGCTATGCGAATTTTATTTTTGGCTCTATCACTCCAAGCGAAAAATCGCGCAGTGCGAGAGGGGCGGATTCAGGGCAAAAGGGAAAAAAGTTGGTTTTATATTTTTATTAAAAAAATTAAAATAGCTAGCAAAATATCAAATCTCTAGATATTGTTGAAACACACCTAATAAAATATGTTTGTGTTCTGTACATGGTTCCTAATCGTCAAACGAGGAGAAAAAGTGTGTTTGAAGACCTCATTTCAACAATTATTTCTGTCGAGGAAAATTTATCCAAACATGTTTTCCAATTTCAAAACCCTAGATTATATAGTCAAAATGCATATACCAGAAATTTATTAAAATTTTCCATGTTTTTCATGAAATACACAGAAAAGAAACAGCCGTATTTTTTTCGCATATCGCCTTAAGAACCCGCTCCGAATCGTACTTCATACATATCTAAAAACCATAATAACTCGCGAAAGTGGAACAATTCAATCAAATAAATTTTAGGCTTTCATTTAGACGGTCAATATGAAGTGGTGTATGTCCCTGATTTTTTCACAAACATCGCGTTAAAGACCAGAAAAATATTTAAAATAATGGGTTATCGCCCTGAAATCGAGTACTTTTACACGGCTTCGTTAAGTGACTTATGAACATTTAACAAGCAAAGTAAGCACATACACCACTTAAAAGTATCATCAGTATTCTAATTAATTAAAACAGAATAAAAAATAACAAGTAATCGAGGCACAATTAAGGTATTCGGAAATAATAATTATTTCCAACGCAAAGAGCGAGACAGTTCTCGGCGTGGGACAAAGCGTGAGGCGCTTGTTTAGATCAGCCAGCCAAATATGCGCTTTATTGTCGCGGTACGTCTCGCTACGCATCGGAATTGTCGTCGTCCTGCACCAGGTTCTTAAGATGAAGTTTTGGAAGCCGGAAACTGGCGATAAAACTCGTCCATACGAACTACTCTTCATAAAAATAAAAAAAAAATCGAGAAAACAACGTTGTAACGAATTTGTACTTTTTCTATGGAGGAGCTTATGTTTTCTCGCGATTCGAGGTTTGGCTCCATAGTAAAAGTTGTTCGTATGGACGAGTAGTATCACCAGTTTCCGGCTTCCGCAACCCATCAGCCTGTCTTTGACCACTGCTGGACAAAGGCCTTTCCAAGATTTCGCCATTGTTGTCGGTCCTCTTGGAAGAAATGCCCATACTCACACACGCTGGGCAGGCGGGCTGGTGAGCGTGGTGCCAAAACCTTCGCACCAGTGACGACGCTGCCTGTCACCAGTCTGTTTTGTAAAAGGCTGGCATTTGGGGATATACTGCTATCAATCGGTCTCAGACGTGGTAGACCACCTGGTTGTGCCTGGGAGCTGTTTTTTTGCTCTCCCCCGAATAACTTTGGAGGGGTTTGTGACTAAGATGGTGGTACCTCCACAGTCGAGCTCGGCATCAGCTCTACCACCTTACCATAACACCCAGTATATAAAAAAACTGCTTTTTCCGTACATTATTGCGTAGGATTGTGTACTAGTTCATAGTTTAAAATGCCACCGACGAAGCATATCGCAAAAATTTTTATTGAAATGTGTCTATGAATTAATTTTACGTTAATAGTATACAAGACTTGATTTATCTTATATCTCAGTAATAATGTCGATTCAGTGTAACACGACTTAGCATTTTGTCAGGGCTTACTTTATCTTAAGGCGATTACCATCGCCAAATTAGCAGCTCGATATTTGTCACTACAAATATCAACGGAAACGACATTGAAATAACGTTCATATCAGCGCGCAATGCATAGTGGCTGTTACGACGCTCGCTGCGTCCTTGATAGGGCAAAATAGGAGAAAATTATACTTTTCACTTGGACGTGATTACTCGATTGAATAATCTTATGTTATGTTTATAGCTATAAAGTTTATCTATTTATCAAAGCATAGATGAATTCAATCGGCCAAGCCACTCAGGAGCAGTAGGGAATTTGAGGTCAAAAAACACGATTCAGTAAAAAAATTAATTCATGTAGAAGTTTTGGTGGTATGAAAAAGAAAACTGTTGCATATGTTGTCTAAGAGTTGATTATTCATAATACATTTTTTCATTATTTTTGGTTTGGCCATAAACGAGGAGTAGGCTTTAGAAAGTACCCATTTGGCAATAGTAAGGGCCTTAAGCGTCCGTCCTGTCTTTGTCTTTTCGATGAAGAAAGGAAAAGACAGAACTCTTGAATTAAGTTAAGTCCTATCAAGTCGAATCGACACAATTATCCACACTTCTAATGAGATTTTGGACGATCACCTCTGTATTAAAATACTTGTTCGATGCTGGGAGCCTTGTTCACTCAGATTGCTTAGAATTAGTTTTTATGTTTTGAGACGTGGTGATTTTTCCATCGTAAAGAATTAACATACAAGGGCAAGTTGAAAAGTTCGCGGCCTCGCGCAAAATAGCTTTGCTATCAACCTGATTTTTGTTATTTTGTTCCTACACTCGTTATATTAGATGAGAAACTTTAAATTGTTTTGTTCAATAGTTTCCATAGGTATCTTTGAAATGCTGCACAATATGTCATTGGATAATCAGCGATTAAAAGTAACGGTGATAAAAAAACGGCCAAGTGCGAGTCAGACTCGCATACCTAGGGTTCCATATTGTAGATGATACATTTAATTTTGTTATTTTTTTTCGTGAATTTCTCAACCGCTTTATTTTCCTGTAATCTCTACGTAAACACATATTACCATGATTTTTTTTCATATTTTTTGGTCCACCAGTTTTGGAGATAAGGGGGGACATACATATTTTTGTGATTTTTTAAAGATTTCTCGAAACCAGTGCCAGTAAGTATAGTAAAAGTATATATTTTTACAGTATAACGATTTGATACGCGTATTGTGTTTTAAGAATAATATTTTTTATTTTTCTCACTTTTGTTTTGGAAGTATTTTAAGCAATTTGAAATTTCTTATATGTTTTTTTACACCGTAATATGTGGGCAAATTAATGCTATTTTTGTGCCAAATTTCAGGTCTTTATCTTTAACGGTGCTAAAGTTATGAGGCTGTGACATACGGACGGACGGACAACAGTCTCACCATAAAGGTGTAAAATTTTGTACCTTTTAGGTACGGAACCCTAAAAACCGGCTAAGTGCAAGTAGCACTCGCGCACAGAGGATTTTGTACCACCCCACAGTACGGGTATAGAACCCTAAAAACTCTAACCCTCAAACCTAAAATCTATTCAACACTATTTTACACTATACATCGAAAGGGTTTTATTAATTTGGTTCTGTATATATTTCTAAATTATTTATGTATCTTTGACCAAAATTTCAAGTTCCTAAGTCTGGGAGTAATTACCCTTTTGGTATTCATGGTGCGCAAATTTGTATAAAATTTGTAAAGGGCAATAACTTTTTTTTTAATATTATTAGAGTGCATTACAAACTAGAAAATATCAATTATTTTTCAAAATTATCATTCTTACTCAGATAACATCCTTATCAATCACTGTTGTCAGCCATTTTAGACAAAAATTAAACTTTTGACCCACAAAAACCTCACCTGAGACAAAAACCAAAGTAAAACTTCTCCGTAAACCATGCTCTCTGGCACTAACCAACCAAAATGCAATAGTCCACCCGCCTCACCTCCTTACAACCTAACCTCGTCCTAACTTCTAACCTCCTTAGTCGGGTGGGTATGATTTTGTACGTGTAGGCAATTTCATATAAACCTCATACAAACCATACCATTCCCTTTGCCTTCCTACATACTGTAACTGTACTTTTATAGCAGAAAAGCATTCTTTTTTTAAGAAAACCGTACTTTAATTTTTTTTTTAATCTGTGTAAAAGACGTTTGTTAGAAAAAAAATTCATTATACACTATGTTTGAGTTCATAATCAGGATTTTACGATATGAGTAAAGATAAAACAACTTATTTATTTTATTGCGAAAACAAACAGTCACACAGAAACATAATACAGTAATCGCAATAGAGTAGAGTAGAATACAGTAGAGCAATCGCCCGGCAAGCGAGAGGTCCCGGGTTCGATTCCCGGTTCAGAGCTCCTCACATCCAGATTTACTTTTATTTCTGCGTTTCTATACTGCAATGATATAATGTTAATTTATATCTACTTGCGATGGATAAATCGCCAAGTGTTCAAACATAGAAATTTATTTATGTCATAGTTTCGATAATACAGTAAATTATCTTAACAATTAAATCGACCTAAAGTTTTCCGAATTTACATAAGTGTGATATAAATTTTAAAATTAAAATAATCTAAATTAAGTAAAAGAAAATAATAATAACAAAGTAACTTATATTAAAGCCTGAAACATTTTCTTTTTGAATATATTCAATGTGATACAGAAAATATCAACATCAACTAGCCTGTTATTATAAAGTTTACATGTACGTCTGAAAGAACGATTCTGACCATAAGATTTGCGGTTAGTGGATAAAGAAAATAGCTCTTTTTTGCGTGATGCCCTACGAGGAATATTAAAGTTAATTTTACCCAACAATGATGAGGAATCAACGTGATTATTGAGAATTTTATAAAGAAAATGACGTCAATAAAATCTCGGCGATGCTCGAGAGATGTAATTTTGTGTCTTTCAACTGCAATAGCGTAATCAGAAAAATAGATAATTGTACGGTAGTCAAGGCTTTTTATAAATTTATTCTGAATTGATTCGATTCTATCTAATCAGCTGCGGACATAACTATTAAATAATATCTTATAAGTAGAAGCAAGTTTGAAGGGCTTTCCTAGTCGCAAAATAATACCGAGTTATTTGTAGGACTTATTAATTATACTATCTATATGGGAAGTAAAGCTGAGTTTAGAGTCAAGTAACACACCTAAATCACGAATTTGATGAACTCTTAGAAGAGTTTTATTACATAAATTATATTCATGATGTATACGGTTCAGTAGACGAGTGAAAGTAACGGTGTAACATTCTCGGTTAGTCTCTTTGCACGGTGTGCAAAACTCAATTTTGCTCACTCAGTGAAGAAAGGTGTTTTGAATTAAGAACCTGTGAATTGACATTTCGTATTTCATTGGCTCACGAAAAGTTTTGCAACTCCATAATTAACTGCTCAAGGGAAAAAGTAATAGCAAACATCAGCATGGTGGCTATCTCTTTCACTCTATAAAGATTCCATACACGTTGGGAGGCTATACACAGCCCTGCAGCATGTTGGATACCACAGACATGGTAAATTTCTCGTAATACTTACAACCAGTTGCAGAAAGGGTTTTTAAGTTTAATGAACCTTTAAAATTGATGCCATCCTTTACATTGTTCTTGACAAAGAAAGTGACAGCATTCATTTTAAAGTTTCATTAAACTTAAAAATCCTTTCTGCAACTGGCCGTGTGTCTTGTGTGTCTCCACATTGGGGGGCTAGACACAGCCCTGCAACTTGTCAGACACTATAGACAAGGTAAACTTCTCGTTATTCTGTGTATAGCCTCCCAGCGTGTATGGAATCTGTACCATAGACTATTGGACTCCGTATAAAGCAATGAACTTCTATTGGAATCGGAAACGGATAGAGTAAAACGCCCGCGTGATGTGTTGGTTTGTGTTTTCGATCGATTTGTCAGAGATTTTCCGATTTTTGACGGTTTTTGGGATTCTTTTAACATTCCATACATTTTTTAATGTTTTTATAATATAGTGTATTATTAAAAAAAAAACATTGAATTCATAAACGTTTTTTTCTCGCCGCCGCGCCGTTGAATTTATCTGTCATACACCAATCCACGCGACGCTCTTTCTGCTCATTGGTGAGTTTGTGAGGCACCTATCTCGAACAACGCTTACGGAGAGAAAGGTGGTCGTGTATGATGGTCTGCATTGCTGCTAATCCAATGCCCACTTCTCGCTCAAGCTCTACATAATGTAATTCGCCGATTTTCACTAACAAGTTTTTCGATTGCTCGAACATTTTCTTGAGTGACCGCTGTTGGCGGCCGACCAGTCTTCGCGTCCTCTTCTAAATTCAGCAAACCAAT
The DNA here is from genome assembly GCA_934047225.1 of Ypsolopha sequella. Classification (NCBI taxonomy): domain Eukaryota; kingdom Metazoa; phylum Arthropoda; class Insecta; order Lepidoptera; family Ypsolophidae; genus Ypsolopha; species Ypsolopha sequella. The sequence goes on along the minus strand of OW203983.1, from coordinate 6,478,393 downwards.
TAAAAACTGTTGCGCGTGAACAAGCAGATTAACCAAAAGTAATAACCAAAAGTTCAAAACATTCTTGAGGCTTTAAACCTTTTCTATATCATTGTCCGAAAATCTTCGAGTGAGCTCCATTGCCACGAACGAATTCCCACCAGATTCTGTTGGAAAAACAAAATTTAAAAAAAAAAAAAATTGAATTAACGAATTTTCTATATTCAAAATTATTAGCTGATAACCGGCCTATACGTAAAGTTTTAACGTGCCAGTGACACACCAATGAGTAAAGAGTATCTAACTTCCTTTGGCATGCCCCTCGTATAAATATACTAATTTGAACACCCTCCTTTCTTAACAGAGGTTCGTTCTCGGAATTGAAACAACAATTATGACCTCAAGGTTTACTTAACTGTATTTAAGTGTACAATTATCTGTTACAATTACAGATTAGTTGAATAAACACACAAAACCTTTCCTTCATAGGAATGAAAGAAATCTATATTTACCGAACAATAAGTTAGGTTATAACTAGACTTTTATCTCGTTTTAGAAAAGAATCTTATATTTGCCCAAAGTCTGACCTTACACTCTCTACAATAGGAGGAAATATTAACAGGTTTAAACTACAACTTAGCTGTGCGAAGTCTTCGCGATATTTTTCTCTTCTCCGGTCGAAGAAGCGAAGGACGTCAACACCAAGCCTCGCTGATATCTCGACGTTTTCTCGAAGTTCTTGGAACACTGGATACAGCCAGCCAAAGATTTTGTAGATATACGTTTGTAGATGACAACAATCACACAAAAACACACACACTGAAAACGCGAGAGATAAAAAACTATTAATCATAAATCATCCAATCAAAAACATTTTTACAAAACTGTCAACAAGAAAACACTGGCAGTGTGACCGTTCGGAAAAAATATTATGAGCGCGTGATAAAACACCGACACTTCACTTCACTGAATTGTGCGTCGTTACAATACTCCTTTCCTCGAAACAGTTTTTAACTACGGCTTAAAACTGCGCTGCGCTGAAATATATAAACGAAAGCACAAGTCTCTACAAAACAACTCTACATTCTATAGGTAGACCGCGTTAGCAAGGCGATACGGGTCATTGACCCGACAGCTACTGTAAACTCTTATTTCTAAACGATACTATCGCTCCCCATACTGACTGGCGATAAACGTCACAATTCTGGCGTATCATAATAGCGGTCGAGTTTGACTTCGCGGTTGTTGCAGGGGTGTCAAACCTAAATACTTTTTGCAATCAACCCTGTAAAATATTAATGTGTATATTGTGTATATTAACACCGATTATTTTTATTATATTATTTTTTTATAATTATTTTTCTTTTTCACCTTTTCCATCAAGTGTTTGATGGAAATCCATTGAATTTGAATTGAATTTCATGACATTGATGGATTTTTGTCTACACGTCTAAAATAAAGTTATGATTAATTAATAAAATTCCACAAAATGGATTATGGCGTCACAACCGGCGAATGTAATAAAAACATAGAAAACTCATTTCAAACAGAGTCATTCGAAAATGGCACCAAAGACTGAAAAGGACAAAACGCTCTTGATTGGATCGTACTATTGTTATGCGACACTGGGCCAGCCGTAATTGGCCGACTCAAAGACACAGTGAATGCTATTGGCGCCGATGCCGTAAAGAAGTGTGTTCAACACACATTACCGTGGGCATTCGTGGGGTCATTTTAAGGGTTCCGTACCCGTAAGGAAAAATGGAGCCCTATTCATGACACTCTGCTGTCCGTCTGTCCATCCATCCGTATGTCACGGGTCTCTAGCTCTTAGACGGAATGAGTTACAGTTTGTATGACTAGATTGATGGATGTGGAAGAGGCGAAAGAAGTGTGTCAGGATCGCAGCAAATGGAAATCTGTGGTCTCTGCCTACCCCTCTGAGAGACAGGCGTGAGTATATGTATGTATGTACTGTAATTTTGATCAACCAAATCACTGGTCATAACCCTACATTGTTAATTTACACCCTTATTTTTATACACAATTTATAAGTAAATCTTTACCTAGAATAATAACTTGCATTATCTAAGACGATCACGTCATTTGGCTGAAGCTTGTCCACCACTTTAGCAAACCACTCTTCAAAGTCGCCTGTCTTTTTAACTTCAAAGACCCAGTCGCATTCATCTAGGAATCCTTCTTCATTGCCAACATGTATCACAATCAGTCGTTTGCCTTTTAAAGTGGGGTATTTTGCACCAGTAGTCAATCCTTCTTTAAAAGCAGTCCTTGCACTTTTTAGATCGGTGAAGGAAAATCTAAGGCCTCTTAAAGAGCTGATTGTAAAAATGTATACTTTCACTATATTTACTGGCACTGATTCCGCGAAATCTTTGAAAAACCACAATAAATTTATGGTCCCCCTTATCCCCAAAACTGGTGGAACGAAAAATATAAAAAAAAAATAGTAATATGTTCTTAAGTAAAGTTAACAGGAAAAATATAGAACAAAATGACAAAAAATTTTTTTTCGTCCATAACATTGTTCTTAAAACTGTCGAATTACGGAACCCTAGGTACGTGAGTCTGACTTGCACTTGACCGGTTTTTTAATACATGTCAGTAATTATTATATCACATAAATTTCATTCCGCTATTTTACGAATTCTTAAATTTTGGAGATATATGTTTTTTTGTACTACAATGAAGCATTATGATACGCTAGAATTGTGACAGTCATGTATGGGGAGCGATGAGGGACCGATATTATCGTTTAGAATTAGACTTCGCAGTATCTGTCGGGGTCAATGCACTGTATCATCTTGCTAACGCGGCCTAACTATACTACAAGACTACATTTAACTCTATGTTGTTCCAAAACACTCTCTACTTACTATATATTATTGTTCAAAACTCTACATTATGACTCAATAAAATTATTAAAAACTCTACATGACTCTATAAAATTGTTGAAATTCTACATTTTATGACTCTAAGTTAACTAACACGTAAAAAAAAACTTCACAGAAAACCGTAACTGTGACAATGACTATAATGAAGAAATGAAAAAAAAAAACAATTATATCATTAAAAAAATCTCACCCTGAAACATCCCTTTTTTTCCAAAACTAAAAAATATTAAAAATAAAAAAATATATATATAAGGTAAGTAAAAACTTGTCAATTTTTATTTTAAAAATAAACTCAAATATTTCAGAGTTAGTAAAAAAAATCCTAAACTAACTTCTGCTAAAACAAATAAATGCTCCCGATCCATGCACAACCCTTCCTGAAATTAAATAACGAAAAAAAAAAACTTTGCCCTTCCACAGGATTAAGTTGACCCAGTTCAAATTACATCCAGCCTCCAACCATATGCCAACAATCCTTCTATAGCCATAATACCAGAACAGTTCTTATCTAACTTTTATCAATCCTGCGAGTCCAGCGGGTCTACCGCGTAATTCTGATTTTCATCAACATCAACTTGAGATTGAAATTTGTCGTGCGTGCGACGACGCCCGCCTAACATGCCATCTCTTTTGCAGGCGTTGAATTTCGCATGCATTTGCTTGAAGTTGATACAAATCAGAATTACACGGTAGACCCGGGTATTTTTCGTATTACATAAATATTTATATCAGCAACGTTAAATAAATCTTTCAAACCACACATACTTCCCTACAGTGCATTACAACCTACTTGCGTTTTCCATCTTTCATTTTATGCTATCACAAAAATTATCTCAACTTCCTATTGTTGAGGACACCACCTTGCACACTGTATATACAAGGTGAATTTGTGAACATCGTCCAAATTCATACTTGAGCCTTAGTAAATGATCAGCATCATGAATCAATAATGATTTTTGTAAAATTCATAAAATGAAATTTCGACTCCCCATAGTGATTCACTCAGGACTGGGAGTGAATTACTATGGGAAGTCGAAATTTCATTATATGAATTTCACAAAAATTGTTAATGATTCATGATGCTGATCACTTACCAAGCCTCCAGTATGAATTTGGACGATTATGAAAAAGTCACCTTGTATATATACTATGTACATAGACTAAAAAAATCTTTGATTCAATACTATTTAAATAAATAAATATATTATTCTATAAGTTATGTGAAAGTTCCTTTCAACTCCACTCTCCTTTTACATATACATATATACAAGAGCAACGAGCAACCGTTGTGATGTGCTTTTACACAAAAACCACACTTCAGCCCCATTCCTGATGTTTATTTATGTAAAATACATAAACTATACCTAATTGTTTTATAAGAGAAACCTTTGAAATCATCCTGACCAAAAGGTTGTTTCAGGATCCTTTGGCCAGTTATTGCGAGTCCATCTTTCAAATGGATCGACGTGAAAATACTATTTTCAAGCTGAAATGTACACGAAATGGCCACTCCCTCCCGGGTTCTTATAGAACTACAACCATTTACCTATAATGTCCTCCCCCGAACTTTAAAAACCGTTCACAGTCCAACAGGCTGAAACTGTAGTCCTGCGAGAAATTTTAAAATTTTGCAACGCACAAATTATAATGTGGAGACTTAAAGAATGTTACAAAATCAACTTCCCGCCGAGCACATGGCACCACCTTCTTAGCAAGCTGTGCTTGCAACATCAACAAGAAGAAAAAAAAACGTCTTTATAGTTGAAATCCTAAAACTTAGTATATAAAGAGAAAACATCATTATTGGTTATCTATGTGCAACTACAACTGCAACTAAAATTTTCAAGTACCCAAATAACTAAGACTTTCTTTATGACGTTGTTGGAGTTCAGTTATATGAAAAAAAAAACAGGTTCTTACAGACCACCATTCATTCCTTAAACACTATCCCGAGTATCAGGGTGCTACACTAGTGTTGTCATAGAAAGATAATTTTTTTTTTTGATAAAACCATCTGTTCTTGAAAGCCTCTTCTTTGATGATAAAATCCCCAAACATAGACACTACAATGTTTCTCTTACCTAATGTTGCTTCAAATAAAATAATGAAAAAAAAAATACAAAAAGTTTCCCTAGAGAAAATCGCAGTAAAAGCTGCACAACAAACGCTGCTGCCTGTTTATTGGAATTCGAGATATCTAGTTCATTAGTCGCCTTTTACGACACCCAAATGAATATTGGGTTGGGGCTATTCTTCTCTGCCGGTCACCACACGGCTATACGATTTACATTTCCTTGAGGTCCTTAACATGCCAAATATCCCGGTTTTTCCCATCTAAATCTGACAGTTTATAAACTAACGGCGACACGACTCTGATAACTTAGCATTTCTCGTATTTGGGATCCAACTTCGAAATTTTATACTTTGAAGCACCACTCAAAGTGAAAGACCGTTTCCATACTAGATCCCCTACGATATATTCGACAGTTCGCCTTCTTAAATTATAGTACTTTGCATTTGTCACATGAGCTTTAATCTTTCAGATGCTTTCGAACCTCCTCAAATATTTCTTTCACACAACCGAATTCCCCCGCATATTCTCCGCGTAGAACAAAGATATCTTAACCCCCTTCTTTTTCTTTGTAAAGCTCCCCATTTATAATCGGTTATCTGGCATGAACCAAAAAAAACGGTGAAAATTCTGTGGACTCATTTACTGCGCTATTAATTGCAAATTGATTTTTAAATAAACAGTCGATATATAGGTCCTTTATATAGGACGATACGATACGTTGGTAACAGACTTGACATTTGCAATACAGTTTCAAAGTTGGTGCAGTTTATGACATGCCATGCACATGTAATACATTTGATTTCAGCCAAAAGAGTTCTTCGATATTTAAAGAAAACTATCGACTACCTTCTTACTTTTTGAAAGACAGGGCAAACGTTAATATTTTGTGCTTACCTATGAAATTGCTGAAATTTTCTTACAGATTCATGAGTTTTTAATTCCTGTTATTCAATAGCTATTTCTATCATTTGTTTTTTGTTTAAAAGTTGATTTCAAAGTTTTACATAAAATTTTATTTTATTGTCAGTTTGATAACTAAAATTAAATCTTCAAAAACAGTTCGTCCTAAATGCTATCCATTTCCATGGATTCGTACTAATTTTTTAGAGCTGACACTTCTCAAAAAATAAATCAAAGTTGCTGTTAGCTTAATAGTGTCTCATTCATAAATAAAAAAGAAGTAAAACTTGGATTTGTCATTACTAAAAAAATGCAAAAACTTTAGTTCTGAAAATTAAGTTCTTCAAATTCTCCATACAAAACAGACATTTCATAAGTAAGCACCTAAAATGATATCCACAATCCAGATGCAGGTTGGGGGAATTGCTTAGAAGATAGGTTCGTATTCCGGCTATGCTTTTATTTTGGAAACAGCAGTCATTGCATGGCGATCTCAAAGGCAGGTAGCCACATCATCTACTGAAGTTGAATTAGTACAAGTGAGGCAAAGAAGGAGATAGGAAATAGGTCTACAGACCTAGACGAGCTACCAAAAAAGGACTGTTTATCTATCAATCAATCAAATCAATCAAAATTCTTTATTTGTCGATACGTAGGTAAGAATGATATTACAATTTTTGTCATGTCCCATATGATCTGCCTGATGGCGTACAAAATTAAATCTTAAAACTAAATATATCATTATTACATTGATTACATATTTACAGCCCTACAACATTTTGTATATCTATAGTCACAATCCTAATATGAGTCAAAATAAGTAAAAAATTAAATTAAAAAAAATCGAATTAAATATCATCTAAATATTCGTTAGTACCATAATAAGATTTACAAATCAAAAACTCCTTTAATTTCGTTTTAAATGAATACAAATTTACAATGTTTCTGATATGGTTGGGAAGTTTATTATAAATGCTCGTTGCCATCCCGAGAATGCTTTTCTTGTAGAGTTCCGTGTTACGCTGACAATTGTGGGGCGATTTACCTTGCTAAAATCCCGTCTTTCATGCTCATAGTAAGCATATAGACATAAAGCACCACTTTATAGGGACGTGCCCAGTGATAAATTTTTAGAATTGAAACACGTGTCGACAAATTTTATGCTGGCTGACGTTTTAAGGAAAGCGTTGCCTGTGTACATAGATGGCCTAGGGCTACAGTAGTGAATGAACGCACGGGCGTGTTGAAGATTTTATATTGGCAATCACACAACTGGCAGTCTACGGCACCATTTGTAAAAAGAATAACACGACTTGAAAAAATACATCTTGTTCATTGTTTACGTAATTTTATAAAATATGCTTGATTGTACCCAAAAGCTACTTATTATTGATTCTAAGTGCGCACTCCACATTTCATTTAATCACATTTATTTAATTAATTCACAATAAAAACTGCATTAGAAATGATTCTCATGTACCAGTTATGAACTTATAGTGTAACACAGAATACATACAATTCTAATAGGTCAACCGGGGTTAAGGCGCCTACGGGGCTACGGCATCTTTTAAAGAATACAAGAAAATTCATCATAATAGAAAAACTATTGCCCTCTAGTCTGAAGTGTAATTACTAAAACCTACAACTCTACTTTGACAGATATTATACATATAAAGGTACTTAAGGCAGCTGTCATTTTGAAAAAATTAAATTTTTCCGTTTTTGGTACCGGAGGCTCACCTTGTGAAAATCTTGTTTTGTTTCGGAAACCACTCGGTATTTTTAGCGATCCTTTTGGTTGAGTACGAATTATATTGGTATCATCACAGAACATTTAAATTCTGAGGGTATCATTATGTAAACCTAGATATTTTTATTTCCTAAAGAAACAAATTTGATTCCGGAGAAAAGTCATTCCAAAAATGAGGTAAAATTGTTGTGTCTATGGGCTATTGCGCCTGCTTTCTTGGGGCAATTGCACTCGTGTAACGCGTTTGCCGCACATTCAGTGAAGTAGAAAATGAGGGATTTAAAGGATTAAAATGTTGATGCTGTGACAGTTCATCGTATATTTTTCATGTATTGTCAGTTACTGTTGCAATCTATACTTCGGTGCGGTCGAAACTAACACAGGTAACTCAGCCATCTACATAAATCTAAATTGACTATTGGTAGTTCTTATTGCAGCATCATATCCGTTATTTACAAATTAAGAGCTTGATCTGCAGGCGTCTGTACGTTTTTTTTTGTGTTTATATAAATAGGTAAATATTGATTTATTTTTGACTAACACATAATTTCTTTAATAAATGAGCATTCTATAATTGCAATTAAAATGTTAACTAAAATACACAGCAGTGTTATTCATATAAAATACTGTTTTTTGAAAGTGTTTTTGGCTAAAGTTGTTGCTATAAATTATAAAATATACAAAAAATTGGTATTTCCAAATGAATTTTGAAAACCCCTGGAACTAGCCTTGGGAAAATGCGTCTGTAAAAAATGGAACGCTTTTGCCTCATCTATTTCATTATCGCTAGAAATGAGCTTTTATTCAACTGTTGCAAAACTTCTCTGGACAAATTAATGTAAATTTTAATTTTCTTTGATAAAATCTGGTAAGTCTCGAAATAAAAAAAGATATATTTTTTTCTTTTTTCTATTTTTGGCACCTTTGCCCCAAGCTGGGGAAAAATCATCTAAAACGGACAGTTGAACTAAAACATAAGTAACGTGTACAACTCTTATGAAAAAGTTAATAAGGGTTAAAAATAATAAAACCAAGGACTATTTAATAACTTTAATTCAAATTTAATTACAACGAGGTAATGCTGCCAGTGTCTTGGACACCCTGCCCAGTGATAGCGATGACTTTAACAAAGTCTTATATTTAGTGTTAATTTATTTTTATTTAGTTTAGTTTGTAATATATCTATTTTTAGCAGTTTAGTTTGTTTATCGTATTTTATAGGATTATTTAGTTTTAAACTTAAATTGTTTTTTATCTTTAACTTATATTTAAATATGTTTCTTCATTAAATTATAATATAAAGTTTAATAACTTAGACATATTTTTAACTCAAAATATCAGATAGCTACGCCGTAACTTGTCACTAAAAATGAGCTTTCCAAAAATGTAACACCATTACCCCGGTTGACATAAATGTCAAATGTCAAAATGTTACAATAAAAAATAATTTTAAATTAAAAATAAAATTACAATAACACCGATTCGGCGCAACACAACTTAACTTAATTGACAGGACTAAACTTAATTTAAGTGTTCTGTCCTTTTCTTTCTGTATCGAAAAGACAGAGACGGGACGCTCAAAATAAGGTAAGTCTTGTCAGTTTTGTTGCGCCGAATCGACACCATTATAAATTAAATAAACAAAAATCTTGAAAAGTTTTACAAGTCATTAACAGAGTTCAAACACTTATCCAACAAGAACTGCTTTCATTTGTTTAAGTTCCGTTGGCAATTTGTTGAACAATTGATTGCTTGGAATCTTGTAGAATGAAGGCGCTACGGAAAAAAAATCGACACTTTAAGGATTTGCATATCTACTTCAGCAAATAATGTATTATTTTGATAAAATAGTATATTATTTTTGGATTCTTTTTCTAGGGATCTGTTAAAACAGAAACGCGATTGGAGAAATTCGGCTCGATAGAAATATTTATTGAAATGAGGTCCTTTTCGACACCAATTCTCCTGGTTTGACAATTTAGAATGACATATAGACTGCAACTATATTTTATTAGATGGGTTCTAGGACCTGGTTAAACGAAATTTTTAAAGCAACTTTAGTACATTTTATAATAATAAAAAACCGACTTTTTGCCTCTTTTCCACGAATCCGTCCCTCTCGCACTGAGGATATTTTCGCATATGGAGTAACAGGGACGCTAAAACTTTTACATATCGCCTGAATAGCAATTTCTAACCTAGATGAAAAATCTACTTTTAAATCCTTGCGTCGAAAGTATAGACGTTGTATATGTTCTCCCGCAGTCTCAAACTTAAAAAGATTCTTTACAAGATTTGGTAGTAGAACCAATACTAGGAGCTGTAAATTAAAAAGATTCTTTACAAGATTTGGTAGTAGAACCAATACTAGGAGCTGTAAATTAAAAAGATTCTTTACAAGATTTGGTAGTAGAACCAATACTAGGAGCTGTAAATTAAAAAGATTCTTTACAAGATTTGGTAGTAGAACCAATACTAGGAGCTGTAAATTAAAAAGATTCTTTACAAGATTTGGTAGTAGAACCAATACTAGGAGCTGTAAATTCAGACTCTAGACTTTGTTCAGAAGTAATATAAGTAACAGCACTTACATTATGAGTGAAATTCTAAAATTGAATTTTTTGCCCCCCCATTTAAAAAAACAAAATTTAATTACTCAAGTGGCCCCTTCCCGCTCAAATGCCATATAAATGCTTTAGTTGTTTGTGACATCCTGATGGCTTTGATCTCAATGAAACTTTGCACACATCTTAAGATATGTTTCCCTCCCCCCCTCACCGAATTCCGACCCGTCTCTCATCAAGATGTGCGAAATGGCGAGATATTCAAACTGTTTATTTATAGAAAATATGTGAATTAATGTGAATTTAACCAAAGAGATTGAACGCATAATGTATAGAGAAGTTACTGGCCGGTTAGGCTTAGGCGGCAATGCGCGCTGGAAAAAAAACGGTCATGTGCATTCTTTTTTATTTTCATTTCTTTTTTTATCAGAAATTCCCAAGCTAGTCTTCGCTAAGTTATTGCAAATATAATTAAAATGAGTTCGAGTAATGATAGAGATATATAAAGTCCTGAAAACATATTATATGACGCAGGTAATGTCTATACATACGAGTTTCAAGTAGAGAGGTACTCGTACCTTTTTCTTTTTCTCTTAGGTAGTGATAAAAATAATGGATATTATTCTGGGCTAAAATATTTTGTTCCCGGACGGCATATATTGAACCTCGCTACGCTCGGGATTCTACTTTAGAATTAGCTTCGCTTCACTCTGAATACTAAGTAACGCTCTCGAGGCCTCGACGAACAAAATATAACTTTGTCCACTTGTAACACAAAATAACTGGTGTTACAATGTGTTACAATAATAACTATTGTGTTCAAAATTCATATAGAATTCAAATTATAAGGGAGTAGAGGAGCTTTTTTATTTGCACTTATGTGTTTTTTTTTTGTTTGTAAATGTTGCTCAGCATCACCAAGTGTGGACCAGGACATAACAGACAGCACTGACAGACGGACATGACATGACTGATGAGACGATTAAATTACAAAACATTCACTCTAACACCTCAATATTTTTATCATCGTCATCATCATCGTCATAATCATCTTCATATGCAACATCAGCATATTTGTTTTTGTTGTTTATATAAACGATATAGTTTGTATGTTTCATCCCTCATCGAACTTAGATGTTTTCCATCAATTCCCGGTATAATTTCTGCTCCTAGGACACTTAAATGTAACAAAAGATGGAAATGAATGCACAATTTTAAAATATTATTACGCAGTCGTCCGGAGTGAGTGTAACAAACAAAGTTTGATTAGCTGATGTACCCTTTCAGTAAACAAGCACGTTCCTCAAAGGGACCGTTGCAATTGCATATTGGAAATAAAATTCATTCACAATCTAACTTAGTCGATGAGGTTTGTTTTCCTTGTAAATGAAGATAATGAATATTGGGATTTTAGAAAAGGTATTTCACATTCGTACGGCAGCACGCCCGTGAAGCTTTGTGTGGCAATAAAGCCGATTCTGAAGGCTTTCTGTGTTACCACAAAACGGTGTTTAACTTTAGACAGTGTTTAAATCTGTTGTTGTCACCTTTTCTTTCATATCGTAAAAAGTGACAGCAACAGATTTAAACACTGTCTAAAGTTAAATACCGTTTTGTAGTAATTTTAGTTTTAGTGCTTTTAAAACTTAAATTTGTTCAAAGTAATTTAGCTTCTGTACTAATGTTATTATGAGCTATTTCGCAATAAAGAAAATTTTATTTTTGACAGCACTCAAAAGTAAAATGAAAGCCTTCAGAAACGGCTTTATTGTTCAGGAACAATAAGCCGCATTAAGATAAAAATAGGCATGCTACAGTAACCGTGTCCCAAGTGATATAGCTGTATTATCGCGGATGACACGTGGTATAATCGGACTAACTTGTTTTCATTACACGTGATTTTCCTAAGACTAAAAGAGATCAGTTTTGTGATAGAAAAAGTAATTTAGCGATTTAGAATTGGGGTAGGGTATCCACATTCCACCCTTAGAATTTGCGAATAGAATAAAAAGTATCTAAAGTAGGTAAAAAAGGCCAAGTGCGTGTCGGGCCACGCGCATTGTAGGGTTCCGTAGTTGCCCGTCACAATATGTGAACTGAAGGTTCATAAACTTCATCTAAGTAATTTTCAATGAAATTTGTACGAAACCTTCATTCCTGTAGAATTATTAAAGATTTTTTTCCCGCCAATATTTCCCGCTAATTTTGTTTTTGGCTTTATTTCCTAAAGTAGTTGTCAGAATCTAATGCGGTTTTCTTTTTCTAAAACTAGATTATTTTTTAAGTTAAAAAAAAGGAGAAAGTATTTAGAAAGAAAGTTTTGGTTATATACAAGGTGACTTTTTGATCATCGTCCAAATTCATACTGGTGGCTTGGTAAGTGATCAGTATTATGGATCAATAACAATTTTGGTGAAATTCGTAAAATGAAATTTTGACTCCCCATAGTGATTCACTCGGAACTGGAAGTGAATTTCTATGGGAAGCCGAAATTTCATTTTACAAATTTCATGAATTTTTTTATTGATACAAGATACTGATCACTTATCAAGCCTCCAGTATGAATTTGGACGATGATCAAAAAGTCACCTGGTATATAAATATGTATCTATATGGTATATATACATTTTTTTAATAATATTATAATATTTGAATAGATTATATATATACAAGGTGACTTTTTGATCATCGTCCAAATTCATACTGGAGGCTTGATAAGTGATCAGTATCTTGGATCAATAACAATTTTTGTGAAATTTGAAAAATGAAATTTCAGCTTCCCATAGAAATTCACTTCCAGTTCCGAGTGAATCACTATGGGGAGTCAAAATTTAATTTTACGTATTTTACAAAAATTGTTATTGATCCATGATACTGATCACTTACCAAGCCACCAGTATGAATTTGGACGATGATCAAAAAGTCACCTTGTATATAAAATATATAAGGTCTTTCAATTTAAATGGAAAGTAATTTAGGAGGTGATTCAGTATCGTTAATACATCAACTTTTTCTTCACTTGTCCATACGAACTGAGTCAGCTGATCGGACCACTTTGTACTGAGAAGTGAAAAAAAAGTTCGCGCAAAAAAAAGTGCTTTGTTGTGGAATGTGATGTATTAACGATACTGAATCACCTCCTAAATTACTTTCCATTTAAATTGAAAGACCTTTTATATACAAGGTGACTTTTTGATCATCGTCCAAATTCATACTAGAGGTTTGGTAAGTGATCGTTATCATGAATCGATAACAATTATGACTCTTATTCGTAATGTTTATAGACCTAAATCGCTATAACGATAGATTGCTTCGGTAAGTGCTAGAAAGGGTTTCCTCTTGAGAAAAGGTAACCCGCTTTATAAGGGTTTTGTTATTGGGTAATTAACAATTGAGTTATTGATTGAGAAACCCTCTAAAAGGGCTATCCGATTAAAAGGGTAAGCCAAACGAATTGCTAACCCAATTATTGGGATATTCAAAATTCATCCATTCAAAAAACCCACTGAAATCCCCACAAAAGGTTCCGGTCTCTGCCGTTAAGTCTACCCCCGCTAAATTAAGAGTTTGGCCTTGAGATTTATGTACGATCATGGCAAAACAGACTTTGAGGGGAAACTGCACTCTTTTGAACTCGAAGGGGTAGTTTGATGGTGTTAGGGGAATCCTCGGAATAAACACAGACTCCCCTCGGGAACAACTAGTCAGTATAGTTGCCTCGATAACATTTCGTTGCAATGTTTTTACTCGCAACCATGACTGGTGCCATTACATAATTTTGGCGGGTTTAAATTACGCAGCAACATAACTGGGGCGCCAACTCTTAATTTTAATATGTGAGTTGGGAGACCGGGATGCTTCAAGGTGTTAATAAATTCAACCGGGTAATGTATGGCGTCATCGTTGTTTATCACTAAGTCCATTGATTTATAATGATTTTTAACGCCTTCGAACGATCTCAAAAGAATGATTGTGGTTTTGTGATTGTGGCTTGATGATTGTGGCTTGGTCGTTTTTAGGGTTCCGTAGCCAAAGGGTAACCAACGGGACCCTATTACTAAGACTCCGCTGTCCATCTGTTTGTCCGTCTGTCACCAGGCTGTATCTCATGAACAGTGATAGCGAGACAGTTGAAATTTTCACATGATGTATTTCTGTTGCCGCTATAACATCAAATACTAAAAAACAGAATAAATTAAATATTTGAGGGGGCTCCCATACAACAGACATGTTTTTTTTGCGGTTTTTATAGATAATGGTACGGAACACTTCGTGCGCGAGTCCGACTCGCACTTGACCGGTTTTAACTTAATACTACTGTTTATTATTTGGTGTTAGGTACGCTTCCACAACTATTCTGCAGGTTTATCGTGGATATTAGTAATATCTGGGTAGGTTTTAGCTATTAGCCCTTAGCTCTACTACAGTGGTCACAATTGTGCCTAACTCTGTAGGGAGAATTATTTTATTATCCACTTCTGCGTAATCACCATTTCCTTTTTTGAGTAAAAGATCTGAAAACTGTCCAGCAGAAACATATCCCCTCAGGTGGACTCTCACGTTTTTGTAAGACTAAGATTAGTCACTGATGACCACAAATGAGACCGCTTCACACACGCTTTGACTTCATGGCCACAAATGAGACCGCTTCACACACGCTTTGACTTCATGGCCACAAATGAGACCGCTTCAAACACGCTTTGACTTCATCCGCTTGCATTCCCCTAGGCACTACTGGCAATGTCTGCCAGAAATCACCTGCTAACGATACAGTTACTCTCTCCATTTTACTATTATTATTCCTTATGTCTTGTAGAGATCTATTTAAGGCTTCGAAACCCCCCTTATGAGCCATAGTACTCTCATCCCAAACAATTAATTTAGTTTTACGAAGTACTTCGGCCATATTGCTTTGTTTGGGAATATTAAACGTAGAGGGTGCAGTTTTGCCTCCTTCCAGCAGCGTGGCAACAATTCCAGAAGATGCGACTGCTAAGGTGATACCACGATAGCTTCTTACTTTGGCCAGTAGTAAGTTAATAAGAAAAGTCTTACCTGTTCCACCAGGAGCATCCAAGAAAAAGATCTCACCTACCCCTTTCATTGAACCTGTCAGGACCTCATCATCTGACCTCAGACATTTGTCTTAAATTACGCCATGAGACCTATCCAGAAGTTCCTCAACCATTTCCAGACAGCAGAGTTTTGCTCGTGGTAGACAGACAGACAGACAGACAGATAAATGGTGGCAGTAGTGTCTTAGTGATAACACGATACATTTGTACATTATTTGAACTTGACTACAAAATTTAGTGAATGTACAACTTAAACACAAAATTTCATCCCCCTTTTCAGCCCCTTATGGATTAAAATTCCAACAACACCGATATATATAACGTTAGTTTCCAACCATATTAATAAATAAATAATTAATTTTGTAATTTTGACTTTGAAAATGAAGGACTTTCCATACACAAATTTATCTCTCTTTTCACCCCTTCAGGGGTAGAATTATCAAAAACTCTGAAACACGTGTAAATTAATTTTTAATTATCACAAAATTTGATTATCTTAACTTCAAAACTGACGGACTTTCATACAAATTTTTCATCCCCTATTTTACCCCTTTAGGGTGATAATTTTGAAAAACCCTTTCTTAGTGGATACTTACACTTTACAAAGAACACACTCTGCAAATTTCAAGTCTCTAGGACCAGCGGTTTACGTTGATATATCAGTCAGTCAGTCAGTCAGTCAGTCAGTCAGGACTTTGAATTTTATATATACAGAAGATTTGTTATGTTATTTTAGAATTTAGAGTATGTACAACAATCTGACCTTTGAAACTTGTATACTCATGTATTAGCTGAAAAAAATAACGTCCAAAAATGCAACGCTTTCGAGGTATTTTGTATGGGGACCTCCCCAGAGCTTTTTGTTTTTTTATTTATTGTCGTGTCAGGAGTAACACGTATTTTGTGAAAATTTCAACTGGCTATCTATAACGGCTGAAGCTGTGATAGACGGACAGACAGACAAGCGGACAGACAGTCTAGGCTTAGTTATAGGGTCTTCGGGAACGGAACCCTGAAAAAGTACTTAACTTGAAGGTTTTATAAGAAAGGTTGGCGGTAGCCATTCATAAAATAATTCATTGAACCTATACAAAGCGCAGACGAGCTCACGGATAAAAGGCGAGTGTTACGAGCATAATTAGGGATGCAATGATTACGAAGCGGTACATATATCGTTGTGCATCGTAGTAAGAATCGTGATGATTATTAAATTGAAAGTTCTTTAGACATGGCTGTATGGGCTTAGTTCCCTTTGACTTCCCACATAGTGAGAGAATAAAAAGAAAAGTTGAAAAAAAGGTACGAAGAGATAATGGTGTTGTTTTTTGCTTTATTGATAAAATATTACCGTTTGGGTGTTTTGATCAACAATAGTGATAGAATACTGTGAATTAAAATCACCGTAACCAATGTTGTATGTTTTTTAATGGAATAAAAGTGCAGGCTGTGCATTTTCGTGTGTTTTTTCTAACCCAAACACTGTGTTTGTGTTATGGGTCTATCACTTTAGCACGAACTGACAAGACAGCGTCTACGACAGGACAGACCCACTAGATGATCCTCAAGAGAGGATATAATATACAATGACTATAAAAAGATGATAAAACCGCAGAAATGGCCTAATGGCCTTTTCTCAAGACAGATATAACAACAGACAAGGCAGTATGGCTTAGTTCCTTAGCCTTTCTCGGACGGGATAATTTAAAACAAAAAATAAATAAAAAATAAAGTCAATTGAGGTTAAGGCGAGGTAAGAAGCCGATATTCACGTTTTAAAGGAGGTGAAGAAGGGGAGAGATGCGCGGAGCTCCGCCCACAGCGCGACGCCCTAGTTTGCCTTCGGCCAGCGCGCGGTTTTATTCTGAAGCCATCCATATTCTGGTCAACACTGTCAACATGTGATTTAAATTTAATATAAAACTAAAAAGTTAAATTAAAAATTAAAACTATCTGTGAGATTTTGTAAATTTTTTTTTTCAATTGACTCTTTTTTTGTAATTAGCATCTACTATAAAACACATATTTTTTAAAACAATCGTAATACATCTGCTATCGTAATGAATAACGATTATTACCGTAATCGTAATGGCCGAATTGTTGCATTCCTAGTTATAATGTATCTCATAGTCATAGCCTGATCGTAGAACTGGCCATGAAATTGATTTGTCGTATAAAAATGATAAAGAAATGTATGTAAGTCTTCTAGTTAAAACTAGGTGCGACGACGAGCGAAGCGAGGAAGAGCGTGTTAGATTGCTTGGAATGATGAATCCGGGAGCCGAGCGAAGCGGAGCAGATTGAGGCGACCCCTGTAGTTTTTAACAGAATTCATGACGCAGCCAACCAAATCTTGATACGACAAATTCTACAATTAGGCTATGACGACATATACAATTAGCCTATGACGACATACACAATTAGCCTATGACGACATATACAATCCGCTAAACAACAACTTATCGCTTAGTGTCAGTTAAGTAGTTCAAGTAGCACTTACAATGTCTTGACTCAACTTGTTTGTTCATCTCACACCGATAATTATATTTATTTAATTTACTGATAAGATAGGGAACATCGAAAATAAATGATTTATACTTGTAGGTAGTGGAAGATTTTCTTAGTCTATTGGAGACATTGATTGTCTATCATTTTTCTGTCGTAGCTAAAGGTTTAACAAATTGATTCGTACTAGCTTTTGCCGGTACTTTGTCTGCGCAGACCTAACACGCCCAAGAAATATTCTTAATTACTGCCAGGGCAACAGTGGAATCTCTTTCCGAAACCGTTCATTTATTACAATTTAGCATAGCGTGAGAAAGTTTGTTCTGGGTAGCCAGTACACTTTATTTTCCTTATACGGATACAGCCATACCTAGACTTTATTGTATGTGTGGATATAAAGAAAGCGTATAAAACAAACGAGTCAATGCTTGCTACTTTAGGGCTATTTGATGGAAAAATACTCGACTGGTTCTACCAAAAGGAGTTAATTTTAAGTTGTGTGTGATAGACGTCAAAAGTGACAGTTTTTAAAGTTTCCAGATATCTCTGGAATTATGCATTTTCCTGTATAGCACTCCACTTTTTACCTTATCATATATACCTATACTCAAATAATAATATACCTATATATACCTTGCGTTATACATGAATCTCATCACCCATCCGTTATTTATAAACCATTTTAATAGTGTATCTTTAATTCGGCCTTAAATCTTTCATTCACTGGACTAATACCAAATTCTTAGCTTCAAATATTATCTAAATCATCGACTCTGTAGAAAATAAGTTTCTTTAATTCTACAGTATAGATTCCGGTAATACAAATATAAATCTCGATATTCGTCGTCTACCAAAAGATCGACATACTCGACATCTCCCAGATGGGAAGGATCGACATATACGTCTATCTCCCAGATGGGTAAGCAGAGACTACTGATTTCCATCTGCTACGATCCTGACAACACGTCTTTCGCTTCTTCCACATCCATCTGGTCATACAAGCTCGTCTATACCGATATCGATAAGTAAATTAATTATAAAGGAAGACGATTCAATTCTTCCTGTTACATCTACGCATTATGCACGTTTCCTAAGAATGTCTCTTGGGTAACTAGAAGTGCTGTTTGAAAGTCAAGCAATAGTCAAGAAACGTTTCATGACGAATCAACGAATCGGTTCTTGTTTAAAATTTTTGACATGCTCTTGTTTACGACTCAAATAGCATGTACAGAGTACTTCGTGGTTATTACATTGCTTTGTGTATTGGCGTAGCCAGGTAGGGGCAGAGGTGGACACCCCCCCCCTCCCTAGAAAATCCAGAAAAAACTGTCAAATATGATTAAGTTTCAACCAAGCAAGCCTAAGCAGGTGCCGACGTAACATGAACGTGTGATTAAAGAAACTTTCATTATGATTTTCGATTCCTATGGAAATTCCATCGTAGGTAATGAAACATAATTTTAAACAAAACAAAATTTGTGTCAGACTGGCCCCTACTGGGCCCCTCCAAGGCCCCCCATAACAAAACCTGGCTACACGCCGCCGCCAAAGCGTATGTGTTTTGGCGCTTTCACAGATTTAATTTTGTTTATGGGTTCCAAATATTTCGGCGGCATAAAATGATATTTATACTTGTATGAATAAGTTGACTCCACAAAAACTGTCATTGTTAGTATTTGTGTAAATCAAGTGTTTTTAAAACATATTTATATAGTACACTGTGACTACTCACAGGTGTATTATTTATGTAATATTATGTAAATAAATATTGAAAATTGACCCTTAGTCTTTTAAATTATTATAATTACATAGGAAAACAGTTAAATTAAATTTTAGTGAGATATATTTCGGGCCATTCGGGCCCGGCATCAGTCACAATGAAGTAATGAAAGTATAACAGATATGTAAAAAAAATAAAATTAAAATATAAAGACTATTTACATTTAACCTATTTACAAGATATTAAAAAGATAAATTAAAAAATAAAGACTATTTACATTTAAGCTATTTACAAGATATTAAAAAGATATTAAAAGAGTCACATAGCGCCATCCCACCGCATCAATGCAGACCTTTCTGTTCTTAGTTATGTAGCGATGAGATGGGATGGCATCACGCGGTGAATGCCGTTCATGCCAATCTATTTCGTGGAGGGATGTGAGTGGGGAATTAAAACGGAATGATGACTGTTTAATGTTGCTTGTTTAAGCCTGGACCATATTGTGCACCAAGCGACCATATGAACGAACTCTCCCACGTTCTCACATAAAATACACACCGGCCTACTACACAGAAACTACCCTAACAACTTCTTAATAAAACACATACATGACCGACCCAGACAACACATTCATAACAACAGACCTAACAGAAACAACACACAAAACCAACTGCGTCTAATCACAACATATTTCCACGGTAGCTACAAGCTAAAAAAACTAATAAAAGACTTTCTACCTATACTCACACAAAACGATGACACTAAAAACCTGTTACCCAGAAACATGCAGATATGCTATAAACAAAACCCAAACCTAAAGTCAATACTTACCAAAACAAATGCACCACACAACAACAATACCACTACAACCCCCGGAACCTCACCATGCCGACGGCCTCGATGCAAGACATGTGCTATCATTAACACCGCCACTGCCATCAACACACACCATACAGTAAACACATATAAAGCCCAACCTAATAGCACATGCACAACAAGTAACTGCATATACATCCTAGAATGCAGGCACTGCCCTGCATTCTATGTGGGTGAGACGAAAAACCCATTAAGTATTAGAATGAACCATCACAGACATACATCTGACTCCATAACTAACAACAGACTACCCATCCCCACACACACTCGTCTCCACAAATCAAAATTTAATCAGTGTTTTACAGTCCGCATTCTAAAATCATTCATACCAGCCCTAACAGACATTCAACTGAGAACGTGGGAGAGTTTGTTCATATGGTCGCTTGGTGCACAATATGGTCCAGGCTTAAACAAGCAACATTAAACAGTCATCATTCCGTTTTAATTCCCCACTCATATCCCTCCAACTGCTTGGTCCTCCACGAAATAGATTGGCATGAACGGCATTCACCGCGTGGCGCCATACCATCTCATCGCTACATAACTAAGAACAGAAAGGTCTGCATCGATGCGGTGGGATGGCGCTATGTGACTCTTTTAATATCTTTTTAATATCTTGTAAATAGGTTAAATGTAAATAGTCTTTATTTTTTAATTTATCTTTTTAATATCTTGTAAATAGGTTAAATGTAAATAGTCTTTATTTTTTAATTTTATTTTTTTTACCTATCTGTTATACTTTCAGTACTTCATTGTGACTGATGCCGGGCCCGAATGGCCCGAAATATATCTCACTAAAATTTAATTTAACTGTTTTCCTATGTAATTATGTAATATTAAAAATATTGATTACTTCATTTGTTTTTTTACAAATTTTTTGACTTACTTGATATTCAAAGTAATGAGCCGAATAAGATGGGTTTTATTTTATAACATTTGAGAATCTAACCGCAACGATAGGTGCTAAACTTACAGAAAAGTGCAAGTTTCTGAATGCACTCTTCTTTAAGTACAAGTCCTACAAGGATCTGATGGCGCGTGGACGACAGTGACAGGGGGGCGCACACAGAACATTTAAGGCGTACGACCACGCCAAATAAGCAACTCGATGTGTGTCGGTGTTGAAATAATGTTCATTTCAGCGTGCCTTGAAAGGTGGCTGTTACGACAACCACTGCGTCTCCGGCTAGCGCAAAATAGGAGAAAATAATACTTTTAACATAGACGCCATGAATAAAAAAAAAGTGTCGAACTTAAATTTTTTGGATCTATAAATTTCCTATAATTTGGTGAAATAATGATTAAAATCGCGTTAGGCGTTTGGAAGGAGTAAGAGAATTCTTGTGTTAATTATGTGAAACTTTCGATGACTTCGATTTTTTTTGTCAAAACTTACAATAGAAAAATAGTTTATGAAACTTAACATTTTGACTCTATAATGCCTATCATATATTTTTATGAAAGTTTTTGGACCACCCGTGTGGAAGGAGTTGGCCTTCAAAGACAGGTCCAAATTGCAGTTGGCGTATCCATTCATCAAAATGTTCTGAGGGGGCGCAGCTGTGAAACAAGGAGTATGATAGTGGCGTTAGTTCCGATTTTGGACACAACCAATTCACGAGCCATAAGATCCTTGTAGCACTTTGACATGTATAGTACACCCGTCGGAAATATCTAGGTATGCGAAACCCCGCCCCCGCAATGTCTCTACCTACCTTTGCCTGTGATCTGAGGTACTGATATATTTCCGCCGGGTTATATAGGTTTGTCTTTTTGAGTGTTGTGGTTTCTCTCTATTTATAGTTACTTACATATAATCATACCTAAATAATATTATTTATTTTTTTACTACTCTTATTGCTATAAATCTCATACAATTTTCACGATAAATAAAAGTAAAAAGTATGACAAGAAAACTCTTTTTCCATGTGACTTGGCGTTTAATTGTGATAAAGTGCAAATTCGAGTGGCGAGCTAAATATAATCTTGGCACTAGCTCGAGTCGTAGAGTGCATCGTTCTAACACGAAAACTGATGTCTTCCACAGGTTATATTGTTAATTTGTGTCATTCGTAGAGATTTTACTTTAAAAAATAATCCCACCAGGAAGCCGGTTGTAATTTTCGAAGTAAAACGTATCATTTATGAGATTTTAGAAATTATTTGTATTATAGCGAAATCAAGGGCTTTGGTAAATCTAAAAATGAGAGACATTGGGACAAGAGTGCTTGTTTACGTAACGGACGAAGTGAGTTTCGCAATAGATTTCACGAGTGTCCCAATGTCTAATTATGTCGAGCTGGACACAATACTTTATCTACGGCCTTTATCAAAAATATCATTTTTATTATACAACGTGTAACAGAAAGGTGTAACCATATTTGAAGAGCTTATTCAGTCAATGGTATAGAACAACTTTTACTATGGAGCCAACCCTGAAATTGCTGCTAAAATAAGAAAATACTGCTAAAATACTAAAATACTTATAAAATAATCTGCCCTTCCATACATTTCGGCCGAGCGGCATCGCATTTTTCTATGAAATAGTAAATTTTTTTTTCGAGAGACAGGTTTTGTTCCATAGTAAAAGTTGTTCTATACCATTGACTGAATAAGCTCTTCAAATATGGTTACACCTTTTTGTTACACGTTGTATATAATATTTTTAACTAACAATTTTACGAAAAATTAGATTAAGAAACAGCAAGATTTATCTTATGCAGTGTCTCTTATTCTAACTTATATATATTTATTTCACTCTAATCAGTGTCTCTTATTATTACTCATTTCTATCTCTTTCACCCGTTCAGTATCGTGATGATATTAATTTTTTTAATACTTAATCATTTTCCTAGGTTCAACATGGCGTTTTATTTATAATAAATTCTTAAATACCAGGCAAAAAACCACAAAAATACAAAGGTATTACCGCTTGACCTTGATCTCGTTGGTTTACCGCTTGACCTACCCGAATTTCTCGTAGTTCCCGTGCTGATCGCTGATTGTAAGTGGTGCTATAATAAATTGGGCAAATCACAGCACAGAATAACGGTGTTATAATGTACTATTATAACTTCGGTCAAACAATGTAGGTGCTTATAAAACCGCTTTTGATGTTGTCATCCATTAACTTATGAATGACAATGGGAGTATTACTAGATGGCATTAAATTAATTAGTAAATTTAAATATACTAATAATAATTAGAGTATTCAAAGCGACGGATTTCGCAATAAAAACATATAATCTTAGTTAATGAGAACTGTGAATTTCTTAACTGTCTGATGCAACAGGTATTGTAGCGACGACAGCACCTTCTGTTCAGAATGAGCAAGGCGTGAAATCACATAACGCCCTCGTGAGCGTTCAGTATGTGCATTACAAGCTGGTATATTAAGTATGTAGTTACAAAAATTCGGTGTACAGATATGATGAAAAAATTCGTCGTTCCAGATACGAACCTCGGTAGCGCAGTCGGTAGCGCGCCTGTCATGTAAGCAGGAGGTTGCAGGTTCAAATCCTGGCCCGAGGAATTGTTTCAAAAATATTTGTGCTTTTAAATTTGTTTTCAATGCAAGTGCTCGTAAAGGCCCACTTTTTATGCATCAAAACCGAAGAGAAAGTCGATTATTTTGCCCTAGGGCTTTATTATTATTATAATTTTTAATTTATTTACAATGGTTGGCTAACCCGCAGCCTTTCCTGTGTACCATAAATGTTATACTTTTTTTTTTCACTGTTTAACGGCTCTGGATACAGTCCTTTTGAGCCAATTATAATATAAAATTCACAAGATTATATTTGTTTTATTTCCTCACACTATGCATTGAAAGACGTAGTATGATACACGGGCGTAAGATCAATAAATTACTTGGTCCTCGTCATTTATTCCATTGCGCCCTTGTAGCATAAACTACTATTCTGATTGATTTCTAGCCGGTAATGGACTCTAATAATAATTTTAGTAACAGCTTACAAACTACGTTATGATAACTATACAACTGTATAGTGGTTATTTACTTAAGGTTAAGTAATTTTTTCTTCTATTCATATCTTTTTGTAGACTATTTTTCTCTGTAAAACTAGTCATCCTGCGTGGTGACGTAAATTTACGGTTTTGAATCAGCGTGATCAGTATTTTATTGTTTAAATACAGTACCTATATGGGACATATAACACAGAAATTCCAAATTATTTTTGAGATAGGCCCTTTATCAAAAATAGTCCAAAAATGGCAACTTTAACGGCCTCCTATTTCTTTATTTTTGAAGATATAAAAATTAATAAAAATATATTTGTATACTCTACTGAATGAGTTCTAGATATCCATTTTGCCCTTTGGGTAAGGAACCCTAAAAACTTGGATATCATTATTATTGTAACTAAAAAACTAATTAGTAATGGCCTTCTTTAAAATACCAAAATAATTTGTTTGGAAGGATATTTGTTACAGTTACAAAAATGGAATAAAATAACCACGGAAAGAAAAAAAAAGATTAATCAAAAAACATCAAAAATTATCAGTCAATCAATCAATACTCAAGTGACGCTTTTAGGACAATTTTGTCCCAAAAAACGAAGCTTCCTGATAAATTCGATAAGCTTGACTCTAACATACTAGGAATAAACGCAGTAGGGACGAATAAAACTTTCTTTCTTTCTTTGAACAACTAGGGAATGTTTTTTTAATTCGATGTTAATTCCTTAGACGAGCATCTATGGAACGTTGATTTTGATATAAACAAGTGGGTAGCTATCAGAATGAAAATGAGAGTAAAACTACGAAGCGAAATGCAATTTTGAATACTAATTTTGAGCTAAATTGAGGCAGCTGCAATATTTTACCACGTTTTCGAGTTCATAACGTTTTATTGCTATCCTGTATACAATATATAGACCAAACTACTGCATTTTTTAAATATTTACAAACCACTTACCACGGGGTTTACCTCTATATCAGCGTTTCTTAACCTGTGGTCCGCGGACTCCTGGGGGTCCGCGAGCATATGTATGGGGGTCCGCAGCCTAATCTAGTAATAGATTAGGCGATTACTAGATTATAATCTCAGTAGTAATTATAATCCCAAATATCACTAATTTAGTTGCAGAAAAGCAGCACTAAACTTCTCATTAACGTATTTTATATGAAAAAGTATATTTTTTTGTAAATTGTAGAACTAAAACAAATGGTCCGAAATTTAATGCTGCTTTTTATTAAGGGGGTCCTTGAAATTGTGCTTGATTTCCTAAGGGGTCCGTGGACAAAAAAGGTTAAGAAACGCTGCTCTATATATTAAGGTTTAAAATTTAAAACAAAAATGTATCTATTTAACAAAAAATATGTGAAAATGGGACGTTTTGGAACTTGTTGGAATTTGTAACATTTTGACTACGAGTAGTTTTAAGACGGGCTAAGTATAGGTTCGGCGAAAGAAAAAGTAATTTTTATTTTTTTTCGATTTTATCCATAGCGTATCTACAAAGAGATGACAAATCTTTTTCTATGACATCAAAATCACCATCAAAAATATTCCACCATTTCGACTACCAATCTAACAAATTATGCATAATATAAAAATTTGTGATCAATAACTACATAAAAAATATATATATCGTCACGACATGAATCCCCGAAGTGATTCCGAGTGTAAACTGTAAAATGCAAGTCACAGTTCACACTCGGTTTCACCGACGCGATGGGGGTGAGCTCTTTCATGTGATCACAAATCTAAAGATTTTTAAACTTCATTAGTTTTAAAGCTTTTACAGCCAGTTGCAGAAAGGGTTTTTAAGTTTAATGAACCTTTAAAGTTGATGCCATCTCTTACATTGTTCTTGACAAAGAAAGTGACAGCATTCATTTTAAGGGGGTATATCGTGAAAATTTACACTTTTTGAAGTTATTTATCTGCTCTTTTAAAGAAGTTCCAAGTAAAATAAATTAGTATAACAATTTTGGGACCTTTTCCTAGATTTTGGGCTATCAGAAACGCGATTGGAGGAATTTCACTCGATAGAAATAATTGTTGAAATGAGGTCTAAATTTACACTTTTTTTGATATTCTGACAAATTGGGATACCACACAGACTCAAAAAATATTTATTTAGATGGGTTTTAACAATACCTAAATTACTGGTTATGGAAATTTTCGTAGCTATTTCAGATAATTTTGTATTAATTTAAAACCGACTTTTTGATAATTTTCCCCGATTCCGTCTCTCTCGCACTGCGGGTTTTTCCGCCTGGTGTAACGGGAATCTTTGCACGGACGACATATCACCTTAAAGGTTATGACATAGGCTAGAAAAAAATGTGTTTTGGGCGTGGCTAACGCATCGCGGGGGGAATCTCAGTACTCCCGCCCCGCACCCCGCACGTCTGCATCTAACTAAACTTACCATATATTGTGGATACAATAGACATGCAGCAAATAAAAAGCCGTGATGCAAAAGCATATTTCTATGTGTAGTGTCAATGTTTACGTCATTCAGATTTATAAGTATCTACTTGATATCTACGATTATTTATAGGTTACTATAATTTTTTAAAGAAACCCTTAAGTGATATGCTACCGGTTGCTTCAGTGTAAAATTAATATTGATACCGATTCGGTCAAGCACATTGTTGCCGACGGCAGTAAAAGGCAGGTTTTTAAGTTTAAAACAGATAAAATGTATTAAATTCCGAAAAATATTGTGTTTGAAAATAATGCCAAACGATGAGTGAAGTAATTTTGAATTTGCTTATGTCTAGAATACAACCATAAACATGTATTTACAAAACATAATGGCCAGCATCGCCGACATGGCCCCCTCCGTAAGGGCTCTGGCCTTACAGTCTTGATGGCGAGCTGGCTGGAGGATCCACGGGCAAGTGCACCAGTTTTCGAGCTGGACGTTTGAGCACTCCGGCTGGTGTTTGGACTTCGGCAACTCGCACCACGCCGTCTTTCCCTGGGTATACTTTATTTATACGTCCACGAGGCCAGGTTCCACGTGGGAGATTTCCGTCAACTACCAAAACAAGATCTCCAACTTCTAAATTTTTGTCGTATGCATTTGAGCAGCGTCTTGGAGCTAGTGTGGGCAGATATTCTTTAAGCCATCTCTCCCAGAATATATCAGCCAGTCTTGAGGTCTTTCGCCAATCTGGTCTGCGGAAAAGATCGGTGTCGTCGACAGAAGCAATAATGGGAAGCCCAGAAGAAGTGCCAATCAGGAAACTGTTAGGTGTTACAGCTTCTTTATCTTCAGGAGAGACTGAAACATGTGTGAGAGGTCTTGAATTTACAACACTTTCGGCTTCAAATAACAGTGTAGATAAAATCTCTTCACGTAGGTTCCTATTTTTCAAAGTTGCGGACAAGGCTTGTTTGACTGTTTTAACTAAACGCTCCCAAGCTCCACCCATAAACGGAGAGGAAGGGGGAATGAAAATCCAATCAATGGCCTTGGTTGCCATGTAATCTTTCACTGCTTCATTTATGTCTAGCCATGCTTTCTTAAGTTCGCGGTCAGCTCCAACAAAGGCGGTCCCATTGTCAGAATAAATTTTCTCTGGATTTCCTCGTCTGGCCATAAATCGTCGAAGGGCCATGATTGCGCTATCTGCTGTTAATGATGGTACTAACTCTAAATGTACGGCTCGTACTACTAAGCAGGTAAATAACGCCACATATCTCTTCTCTTGGTGTCTGCCCACGGTTACATTAATTGGGCCAAAATAATCAATTCCGGTGAAAGTAAAAGGTCGCTTGTGGTGGTAGAGTCTTTCTTTGGGGAGGTCTCCGATTGGTGGATGTGAAGTTGTCGCTTTTTGAATTCGGCAAATTTGACATTGTTTTGCGACAATTCGTACAGTTGGTCGTAAGCGAAGAACCCAGTATCTTTGGCGTATCTCGTTAACTACCGCTTCGTTTAGTCCATGATGTGCCCATACGTGGAAAGCGGCGACAAGGAGTCTAACGACGTGATGCTGGCCGTCAAGAACAACTGGTTTTCTTACATCCAAAGAAACATCTGGTGCTGCTCCAATACGTGAATCAAGTCGAAGAAGCCCATCTTCACTCAGAGATACCGGTAAGCCCTTTAGCTTGCTGTCCCGCGGAGGGGGCCATGTCGGCGATGCTGGCCATTATGTTTTGTAAATACATGTTTATGGTTGTATTCTAGACATAAGCAAATTCAAAATTACTTCACTCATCGTTTGGCATTATTTTTAAACACAATATTTTTCGGAATTTAATACATTTTTATCTGTTTTAAACTTAAAAACCTGCCTTTTACTGCCGTCGGCAACATAGTGGGAAGAGGTTCGGTAATATTTATTTTGAAAGACAAGGTGTCGTTTTTTGGGTTCCACCATAAACCTAATACACGGTGGCCTTGGTTATCTAATCCTAAATCAACACCTTGGGGGTCCATTTTAACTATTTGAGGTGGGAGTAGTTTTAACGCCTCTAATTTGTTCGAGACCCAATCTCTCATTTCAAAACCTGCCTTTGCGTGAATGCCAACAATTTCGGAGGCAAGACGAGAAGCTTGGTCTATGTCTCTAACGCTACCTAAATAGTCGTCCATGTAATGGTCTTCTAAAATTGCTTTTACGGCATCTGGGAACTCTGACTGAAACTCTTTAGCGTTTTTATCTTTGACGTAAATAGCTGAACATGGAGAACACGCTGCGCCAAACATGAGCGATGACATACGAAATTCTTTTACTTCTTTATTTTCCCGCCACAAATATCTTTGGTAATCACGATCTTCAGAACGTATTTTAACCTGGGAAAACATTTCTCGTATGTCAGCCGTCATTGCAACGGGTCCTTCACGGAACCTAAACAGTATTCCTAACAGAGACTGTAGAAAGTCTGGACCGGGTAAAAGCATAGAATTTAAGCTGATGCCTAATGTTTTAGCAGCCGCATCGTGAACAATGCGTATCTTCCCTGGTTTGTTTGGGTTTGTCACCCCGAAGTGAGGTAAATACCAACACGAATGCTTTTTATGTGCATCATACCTATTTTGACACGGTTCAGCATAGTCTTTTTCTACATAAGCCTCTATGTTAGTTTTGTATAAATTTTCGTAGTCTTTGTCTTTTGAAAACTTTTTTGAGAGACTATTTAACCTAGACAATGCATGGTTATAGCTATCTGGTGAGTTTCGAATGTCGTTACGCCATAGAAGGCCCGTTTCAAACCTACCGTTGGATAAACGTCTAGTTGTTGTTTCTAGTATTTCGATAGCACGTTTTTCATGAGCATTGTATGGTTCTCTTGGTTTAATTCCGATTGACTCGAGACGATAGTTCTCTTTAATAAGTTCATTTAATGCGTCATCGGGGTCTGTTACAGTGCAATGGTTGACTATCTTAACCGGTTTAGTAATTTTACTAGTCGAACCAAACAAAACCCATCCAAGTGCAGTCCTGGAGGCTGCTGGTTGGCTTTGTGTTCCTATACGGTTTTCCTTGCAAATCAATAATGGCCAATCAACGGAACCAATTAGGACCCGTGGTTTTGCTTCGCTACATGTTAATTGATCGATGATATCTGTCAAATATGGGAGTTTTGACAAATCATCACTTGAGATTGTTTGAGTTTTCAAACGTAAGGGAAACGTGTGTGCGTTATTAATTTCATAGTAATCTGAACAATATTTGCCTCTAATCTTAAAGTTAACTCTTTTAACTTCGATATTTCTCTGGCTACCTGTAACTCCGTTGACAGAAACGTTTTCTACAGGTCCAGTAGCACCTATTTCATCTGCTAGTTTAGGGTCAATCAAAGTGGCCGTTGACCCATCATCAAGGAGACCGAAAGTATGAACCTCACCTTTAGGGCCCGACAACACAACTGGCAAAATTTTCAAAAGCACTCGACCGCTTTTGGCTCCCGAATAAGAATACGAAAAGGAGGTCGGAAGAGAAGTAGGATCACTTTCGCAACATTCGGCCTCTCTGGAACTCAAGTTTGTATTTTGAGGTTCCAAACTCTTTTCTAATTGTGAACTCTTTTTGGTTTCATAATTATTTTCTTCGGTGTCAGTTGAGTTGTCAGACATCTCATCGTTGACATTTGCTGTGTTTACATGTGGAGGTTGTGATGGTTTTAATGATGATGACAAGTTTTCAGATGGATGAAGAAGTTTATGATGATTCCTACTACAGTTTTCTACACTACAGGGTTTCGCGGGACAGTGACGCCAATCGTGACTACTTTTCTTCAAGCACCTTGGACACGCACGAACTTTTTTAATCCAAACAAGGCGCTCACTCGCAGGCATTGCTAAAAATTTCTCACAATTTTTTATGGGGTGAACTTCAGCACATAAAATACATGATGATGAATGAACTGAAATGTTGTTTGATTTTAAGTATGGAGTGTTACGACCATATTGAGGAGCAGGTGAAGCTGCAGGTAAAGATCTTGGTCTTTCTGCGTTGACAACTGGACGCCAGACTTTTGCTACCCCGTATTGAGCTTGTTTCTTCGCTTCGCCATCTAAAAAGTCTGCTAGCGTTTCAAGAATCGTTTTGTCTTGAACATGGTGAATTGCTGCAAAATCTTGCCATTTGTTCTGTAAAAGAGGGGTTAAATTAGTGAGTATGGCCTGTAATATTTCTGGAGAGTGAATGTAGGGTGTCTTGTTTAGCAATTTCGTCACCGCTACACAATTTCTCACTTTACAAGCAAATACTTGAACATCTGAAGGTTCTTTCATCTTAGGAAGTGCTCTCAAGTTATTAATTTCGTTACTAACAATCATATCGGGTCTAGCAAATCTAATTTCTAGAGCATTAATCACATCATCAGGATTTTCCGATAACAACATGAGACTACAAACAGTCTCTCTAGCCTCTCCCTTTAACGCATTGAGTAGTCTATTCATATTTTCAACAGGCGTGTAGAAACTTTTTGAACGTTCATAGTTTCTCTTGAACAATAACCATTCCGAGACGCTTCCACTAAAGGGTGTTAATTTGGTAGGCTTACCTCCACTAGGTTTGTTAGCGAGGTCAATCACGCCTTGTACAAGGCGAGAAAAATCATAAGCACTCACCGTTGGACTTCCATTACCGTTACCAGGTGACAGTTCTTGGGTCGCTCTCTCCACATCCAAATAGTCGCGCTTTTTTGCGCTCCGTTTACCAGAAGCTCCGCAGCAGGGCTCCGCGGTGATTTGCGTTGATCTCTGGATGACGGTATCTGCTGGTGTGGTATTTTGCAAATCCTTAGGTTTGTTAATTTGGAAAGCAGTAGGGTTCCTAGCTGCTTCCTCTGTCAAAACCTGTGAATTCGATAACGAAGTTTCTTTTACCCACGAAACCACTCGTTCATCAACGGCCTGACTTGGAGTCCGCTCTCCCGTACAGTCGACTGTAATGAACTCTTCATCTTCCGCTTCCATCAAGGCTATCTCTGCATCTAAAGCAGCTTGCGCTGCGATACGTTCTGCCTCGATGGCTCGATGTTCAAGGTCTGCCAAATGTCGAGCATATCTAGCTTTGACAGCCTTAATGCGAGCGGCCGCTGTCGACGAAATAGATCTCGTGGATGATCTAGAAGATATTACACTCCTGGTTTTCCCAGGTCCTGCCCCCTCCTTGCCACTCTTGGCAAGGTTGTCTCCCGACTGCAACACGGGGTCCTCCGACATTTAGGCGAAAGTAGGTGGACTGTAAATAGAATTGTCGCTAGTAAAAACACGGATCGATAGGACCACTATGTTGCCGACGGCAGTAAAAGGCAGGTTTTTAAGTTTAAAACAGATAAAATGTATTAAATTCCGAAAAATATTGTGTTTGAAAATAATGCCAAACGATGAGTGAAGTAATTTTGAATTTGCTTATGTCTAGAATACAACCATAAACATGTATTTACAAAACATAATGGCCAGCATCGCCGACACACATCTTAACTTATTTGACAGGACTAAACTTAATTTAAGCGTTCTGTCCTTGTCTTTTCGATAAAGAAAGAAAAAGGCAGGACGCTTAAAATAAAGGTTAGTTCTGTGAAATAATTTAAGACGTGTTATGTTATGTCGAATCGATACCATTACCGCCCAAGTGCTAGCCAAAATCACGCACCGAGGGTTTCGTACCATCACACAATAAACAAGGTGACTTTTTGATATAGCCCAGTTCATACTGGAGGCTTTATAAGTAACCAATCAGTACCACTTTTTTGTAATATCGCAAACTAAAATGTTAACTTCCCATAGTAAATAATTGACTCGGGCTGGGCTTACGTTTGTAGGGAAAAAAAAAAATTATAATTTACGAATGCCACGAAAATGGTCATCGAACCTTGTTACTGAATTTGGCTCTATGAACAAAAGTCACTTTATATTTTTGTTATTAAAACAATGTGTTTTCTTTATTTTTACTATCCATTATTGTTGCCAAAACCTTTAAAAAATTAGATTATACAGGGCAAGATTTAGACCTGGATGATATGAGTGAAAAGGGGCCCACCAATGCAGGGCCCCTTATCTCATTGCCCGATTTATAATTTTTATCAACAAAAAAACACTTATTGTACGTCTCACGTATAATATAGCTTAGGAGGGGGAGGGGGAGTTTAACCAAGATAATTTTAATTTCAACAATAGTTTGGCAGCAAAGGGACTTAGATTTAGAGGGGTTTTATTTAACATTTATGGAGATTGAACAATAATTTTATAATATAATATTTTCGCTATTCTATTTAAAATTAAATCCTCATTTATACATATATGGTGAATTTAATTTATATAGCCAAATTCATACTGTAGACTCGGTAAGGTCAGGACCAAGGTTCAATGACCCTTTATGTGAAATACGTAATAATTGAGATACACGTATTGTAAGTCTATGAACGAGAAGTGGTTCTTAAATAACGTTTTTTTTATTACATTTTATATATGACTTCAAATTAAAACATTCACTTAATTAAAATATATAATATAATATAGTAGTATTTTTTATATCACGATATATATATTTTTTTACAATATAGAACATTTCTTCCGTATCAAAATTCAGAAAAATCAATAAATCTTTCAAACATATTCTTTTTGATTTGTAATGATTCATTGTTACTAGTAGATCCCCGTTATGTTTTAATTTGTACTGTTTTTTCGACGTTTATATTAGTTATGCTCTCATAATCATCGCTTCCATAAATTTGTCTTATTATATTTATGGGTAATGGATATATGTTTTTTAAAATTTTCCTCCAAATGAATGATCTCCAGCTTTTCTTCTCTTTTGCAATATTTTACTAACGGAAACTTCAATATTTGGTCGTTTTATTTTTTTTAGTTGTGGTTCCTTTAGCTTTTCTTTGTTCTTTTTCTCGATTGCTTCTTTGATGAAATCTGTTTCAATAGAATCCTCGGCAGATTTTTGCCACTGTTCAGCTAATTCACCATGTATTTTCTGGTAATAGCGTTCGAACATAGCTGGGACATCAACAGAGGAGATAAACTGTTCCAGGGCTAAAAAACCTCCACCTATGGCCATAATACCAGTGACTGTTGACTTGTTTGTGTCAAAAACACAACTTTGTTTCGAATTGGTTTGGATAACTTCGCGATATTTGCAAAAGCTACATCTGAATGTAAGTTTTGATATAAGTTTTGATGTTCCATACAAAATCTCATTTCCAAGGATACTTTTTTTGTGATTCACCGACCGAGTTAACAATTATTGCAAGATTGAATCAGCCTTAGTATTACAGGAACCTGGGGGCCCCAGTACGCATCGGTCTCCTTATTCCGCCACTGCCCCATTTTATTAGTATCATATCTTTTTGTAATTTGCAACAATCTGTATCTACGCAACCGAAACCCAGCGTTCATTTGAGGAATGTTATTTTGGACAAACATCGTCACGACATGAATCCCTGAGGGGATCTAAAAGGTATTCCCAAGTGTGAACTGTGAAATGCAAGTCGCAGTTCACTCTTGGTACACCCGCTTTTCAGTGTCGATTATTAATTATGTCCCAATCGTTATGGGTGGTGAGCCCTATCGCCGTACTTTGGGCACAAATGGACTAACAGCTGCAACAAATGAATGTTGCACCGCGGAAATTGAACCCACGACCTTTAGGATAGAAGGCGAGCGCTCTACCACTTGGCCAGCGAGGCGATCAAGTTAGTCAAAGAAAACATTCGAGTTCTGCTTTAAAAATTAATTTGAACGAAATTGTTTAGCATATAAAAGGCAGCTAATGGACCCCCACAGTAACTCCTCAGTCCAATTTAGGAGGATAGGAGGTCAACATTTTATTGTGCGATATTACCAAAAAGTGTAATCTATCCGTGATACTACAGTAGAGCCACTGAGTGATGGCGCCTATGACGTTTAAATGCCTACAAAGTATCGTAATTATTTATAAGCAAGTGTGAATTACAAAATGTAATATTTCATTGTTGATAGTGATGTACTACTTGTTTCGGTTATTATTTTTCGATTTGAATGTTGCTTTATTGTGCAATAGAATTCGTATAGAAACTAAGATTTTTTTTAAAAAAAGTTTCTCATTTTTTATAGGTCGTGTTTGAGGTCGTCAAGTTACGCAATAATATTTAAAAAAAAAAACAAAACAATAACGAAGTTAAACTAAACGAAAATAAATGATAGTAATATAATTTTTTCGATTTAGGTATTTAAACATCTCTTGGAGGCCCCGGGGCACTACACCGCATAGCCCTCCGATAGCTACGCCACTGGTTTTGGCACATTTTCTTTTTGTATCATTATGTTGAATGTTGAATGACGTGTCTAATGTTGAGTAAACTCACACTTGATTTTTATTTTTAACCGAAATTTGAAATGTACCTCATCACTAAATGCAGCTGTCATAAGTGCCATCACTCAGTGACCCTACTTTAATCACTTACCAAGCCTCCCGTACGAAATTGGCTGTACAAATAAAAGTCACCTTATTTAACAAGAGTTATTAAATTGGACAATACAATAAATACCTAACTTCGTCATGTTTTTTATATATTTATTACAGTACCCTCTCGCTAATCCGCCACCAAAAAATCCGGACTACCGGCGGATTACCGAAAACGGCGGATTATAATGTACAGGAACATCAAATTGAGGAAAACAATAAAAAAACATAGTAATTTTGTATTAGTACTTATGAAGGTAAATACATATGTACATTTGTATTAACATTTAAAAATGAACTGACACATTAACTGATTACTCAGGTTTTGAAAAATACTGCTCTAATTTGGCTTGTTTTTTACCAGAATAAATCTTCGTAATAACATGATTACAGAGAGACATCGACTTGCAAAAAATGGGCGGATTATAGTAGTTGTCGGATTGTCAAGCGGCGGACTAGCGAGAGAGTACTGTATTTATAAGTGTAAATGTAACATATTAAAAAAAGAAATCTGACTGAGGAGTTACTACAACAAGCCGTCTATTCTATTTTGTTTACGTTTAAGTTTCTGTTCCGTTTAAAGATTTGGGATCTTATCGGTAAAGTTTTTCAAGATACTTGCTTGTTCTAGATGTTGTAATGTCAAAATAGACAATTGCTGCAAAACAAAATTGAAAATTCGCGATGCAGCTCAGCGTCGTGGTCCCACGTCCGAAAAAGCGCCCTGGCTCGACGCAGACTGATTCACGCAGCGAAACATTTGATTGGAAAGTTTTTAGCTAATACTGAAATATTTTGTAAGGAAAAAAAATATTAAATTTAGATGACATACCTTCTAATTTCTATTACCTATTTTATGAAAAAAAAAATCAAGTTGATCTCTTAACCGCGTTCTTGAAGCGAACATTTGAAAAACAAAAAAAAAGAGGGTGCAAAACATTTTTTTTTGACAATAGTATAAATCTTGATACATTGTTTATACGTAAGATCCCAAGAGAAAAGATCAATAAACCGAATATATTTTTTTCAATGCAATGAGAGTCCGAATTTCTTCAAACGAATCCTAGATAGCCCGGAGTTGGTCATGTTCTAGACTCAGGTACAGTCAACCCTTTCTGCAACTGGCCGTTAGCCAGGTGTGCGCTCTCGCGACTTTAAATTGCTAAGTGTTTCAGCAATCGTAGCACAGTGTTTAAGGCGATTACCATCGCCAAATTAGCAGCTCGATATTTGTCACTACAAATATCAACGGAAACGACATTGAAATAACGTTCATATCAGCGCGCAATGCATAGTGGCTGTTACGACGCTCGCTGCGTCCTTGAGAGGGCGAAATAGGGGAAAATTATACTTTTCACTTGGACGTGATTACTCGATTGAATAATTTTATGTTATGTTTATAGCTATAAAGTTTAACTATTTATCAACGCATAGATGAATTCAATCGGCCAAGCAACTCAGGAGCAGTAGGGAATTTGAGGTCAAAAAACACCATTCAGTAAAAAAAAAAAATCATGTAGAAGTTTTGGTGGTATGAAAAAGAAAACTGTTGCATATGTTGTCGAAGAGTTGATTATTTATAATACATTTTTTCATTATTTTTGGTTTGGCCATAAACGAGGAGTAGGCTTTAGAATGTACCCATTTGGCAATAGTAAGGGCCTTAATCGCGCGCGACACCACTTGAATCACAAGTGTGAGGAGAGTGACACGATGTTTTTTGCGATTAAACAGTATGTCACGCTCCTCGCACCTGTGATTCAACTAACTGGCATCGCGCGCGATTAAACACTGCGCTAAGAGGCCCTGGTTACCATAAACCATTCATTGTAACTCCTAGAATTAATGAGCTAAGGTCCATACTGAATCAACGCATCACCATCACAATGTGTTGTTTATTGCTTGTGGAATGAGACAATTGACATTAATTCTTGTGTGTTAGGTCGTAAGATCGAAATTTTATTGTAGGTGTCATGGCTATTACTGGCATGCAACACTGTAGTCAAAGCCGGCCTTAGTAACTGGCACTTCCAATAAATTTTAGTGTTACTAAAACCCATTTATTTTAAACCGAGATCAGTTGTAGTATAACCAGTCAATTTTGTAGATGTTACGAGTTGGTGTTTAGATAAAGCTGTGATTTGATATTAAGAGGCCCCATCACTGCTGAAGCTTATGTTCTTCATATTTCTTATTCATAAGTTTTATGTAGCGACGTCTAACTACGTCTCTATACAGCCCAAAAAGCAAAATTTGATGAAACACCGTCATATTTATATCTACCGTCATATTAGCTGTCAGCGATTTTTCGCGAATTTAGCAATTTGCATAATTTTCGTCTATACTGAAAATAAAAAAGACACAGATTCAGACCTCGTTCATGTAAATAAGACTAAGTTTATACACTTTTCTATAAATAATCAGTTACTGTTTCATGGAAAACAGTTTTTAACTGGAACCATTTCACAAATTCGGCATTTCAAAAATAATATCTCACCATCTCAAGTTTGATGAGTTGAGATGGACCGGAGTGCGGTGTGGGAGGGAAGGGAAACATATCTTAAGATGTGTGCAAAGTTTCATTGAAATCAAAGCCATCAGGACGTCACAAACAACTAAAGCATTATATGGCAGCTAAGTAGGAAGGGGCCACTCTTAGAGTATACATGAATGTGTACTCTAAGGGGCCACTTAAGTCAATATTTACAAAGTTGGTACGGAGCCAAGACAAATCGGCAATTAGTGGATAATTTGGATAAGACATAAAGTTCGCATAAGCGATTTACACAGCAGATACCTACGAGAAATAGTAATACATATACCGGACGTAAATAGACCCATATGTTTCTCCGATTTTCAGACTAAGCCAAACATCGGTATATAATAAGTTGAAACACAGTTAAAAAAGAATTACATTTAATCACAAAAACGTTCAGACGTAGGTTTTTTTTTTAATTAAGTTTCATCGTCAATGTTAGACACTTATACAAACAACACTACAGGAAAAACTAAAAAATAAAAAGAATAAAAAAACATAAAATGCAGAATTAGGAACGGATCCCAATAACCAAGGATATTTACCCACGAAGATACGTATATCGGCTTCACTGGCGATATTTAAAAAGAATTTTCAATGCAAGTGCTCGTAAAGGCCCACTTTTTATGCATCAAAACCGAACAGAAAGTCGATTATTATTGCCCTAGCGCTTTATTATTATTATTTTTTTTAATTTATTTACAATGGTTGGCTAACCTGCAGCCTTTCCTGTGTACCAGAGACGTTATACTTTTTTTCCCACTGTTTAACGGCTCTGGATACAGTCCTTTTGAGCCAATTATAAATTAAAGTTCACAAGATTATATTTGTTTTCATTTCCTCACACTATGCATTGAAAAACGTAGTATGATACACGGGCGTAAAAGCAATAAATTACTCGGTTACGTTTAAGACACTCGCTACGCTCGTGTTTTAAATCGTCCTCGTAATTTATTCCTTTCCGCCCTTGTAACATAAACTACTATTAAAATCACATCATGAAGTTTCTTTAGGTTGGCAGTCTCACTTCATCACTCAGTCTATTGATATTTTTATATATAGTAAGTATATTAAGTAGTTATTTTTTATTTATTTGTATGTATACGATATGTATGTATCAAACATAAAATATATTGTGAAAGTTTTGTTGGATAGGAGTATATTATATATTAGGCATTATGTATATTCACTTTATTGGTTTTGATTCTTCTTTTATTTATGTATTTTGTAAATTGGTATCCCTCTCCACATTACGTAAAATAATACTTTCTTCACCACCCAAAGGTTGGCTGGAAGAAATCCCTTTAAGTGATAAGTCCGCCCATGTACAATATTCCCTGCGTTCCGAAATAGAATCATATCGCTAAAATCGATTACGAAAGTATGAAGTGAATGGCTTATGATCCATTGTAATTCTATTACGGACCGCAGGGATCGTGTGTTCAAAACTCTGTACTCAATTTTTTATTTGACCGTGTACAATAAAGTGTGTATTCATTCATTCATACAAGGATTGATTTGAGAGCAGCCATCTTTTACATTTCATTCGGAAGGTAACGAGGGACTAGATTCAAGTACTGAGGGTGGTAAGACATTCCAGCACTTAGATGCTGCTATCTTAAGGCGCTCTTATCCCAAAATCAGTAATTTCAAAGTCAAATAGAACTTTCAAATATAGTCTAAAACTTCCAATTTTCAATGCATGTGCTCGTAAAGGCCCTCTTTTTATGCATCAAAACCGAACAGAAAGTCGATTATTTTGCCCTAGGGCTTTATTATTATTTTTTAATTTATTTACAATGGTTGGCTAACCTGCAGGCTTTCCTGTGTACCATAAATGTTATACTTTTTTTTCCACTGTTTAACGGCTCTGGATACCTAGTCGTTTTGAGCCAATTACAATTTAAAGTTCACAAAATTACATTTGTTTTATTTCCTCACACTATCCATTGAAAAACGTAGTATGATACACGGGCGTAAGAGCAATAAATTACTCGGTTACGTTTAAAACACTCGCTACGCTCGTGTTTTAAAACTTCCTCGTAATTTATTCCTTTGCGCCCTTGTAGCATAAACTACTATTTAATAAACATATCCCTTATTTTTAAACAATTTAAAAACCGATAAAAACAACGAAAAAGTACAAAAGTGTGGTTATTTTCTTTACTCCTTACACGTAAAGAAAAAGACAGAGAGTAAAGCAACCCTTGGTACATTTAAGTGAATGCTTTGGGATAAAAAGCGTAGATCTACGTGCGCTAGTCAAATGTTTTAATTTATTTCGTAAATACGGAGGACTTTGTTTCTTTAACATGCAAAACATGCAAGCTTTAGTGTTCTCGTATTTGCCATGTTGAAAATTTTGTGATAAACTAAATAAGGTGATATTTTATTCCATCTGGGTACATCATGACAAAAACGCATGCACGCATTCTGGACACGTTGGATCGCCGTGGCAGTTTTTTTATACAGGCACGGACCAAACACTAAGTCGCAATAACTTAGTTTAGACAAGACCAAACTATCGCAAAGCTGTGTGTGACCTGACCTGAACGCTGAGAAATGGTCTAATTTTATAAAGAGATCTAATAGCTCCGAAACACTTGCCAATTTTAGATTGACCATGTGCCTCGAAACCCAAATTTTCGTCTATTATCAGTCCCAAGTTCCTAACACAGGGTTTAATTGGGATTTTAGTATCCTGCAGCTTAACTATTGGATTTAGAGTCCTCAATGAATCCACCTGATTTTTTGTACCGCAAATCATAGCTATGCTTTTTTTAGGGTTGAGTACCAGTCTATGAATTCGGGACCAATATAGCTTCCAGATCAGTATTTAATCTCGACACGATAAGTTTTCCATTGTCTTGGGTTGCATTAGCATGCACATACAATTGAGTATCGTCCGCGTATAAGTGGTAACTCGAATTTTATATATATTGTATTATACTGGACGTATAAATAGAAAAAAGTGTAGGTCCCAAAATAGAACCTTGTACCACACCCCTAACGACGGAGAGTGGTTCAGATGTCATTATTTTACCTTTATTATTTGACGCATTGAACAATTTGTGTTCGGTTAGTAAAATACGATGTAAGCCACTTGCATGTTGCATGTCTTGCATGTAGGTTCAGAAAAACCGATACATCTTAATTTTGAAAGAAGAGTAGTAATGCAGACGCAGTCAAATGCTCGACTAAAATCTAGCAAGACTAAAATAGAACCCTGGCCTTCATCCGCAGAAGCCAAAATGTCGTCGACTATATTCAGAAGAGCAGAGGTCGTACTATATCTTTTTCGAAAACCAGACTGAAGTTGAGGAATAACATTGTTGTGCTCAAGAAATGGTGTAATCTGCATATGAACAACATTCTCAATAATCTTAGAGATGGCGGATAAGACACAAACAGGTCTGAGGTCATCACATTCTTCAATCTGAGGTTTTTTAGCAATAGGTTTAACAATAGCGCATTTCCGTGAATCAGAGAAATCGCTTTGCAACAACAATTTGTTAACAATTGCTGTTACTGCGGACAACGAATGAGGCAGGGTCATATTAATCATTTGCATGGATCTCTTATCGCAACCAATAGAACTAGATATTGAACCACGAATGATTTTCAAGACTTTTGTTTCAGAAACGCTCTTGAAACTGAACAGATTATGGACTGTGCGGAATCTGTTGTGGGATAATCCGCATCATCCGCAGGATCCGTTGCTAGTGAACCCGAAGATTCTGGCAAACTGTGGATGAAGTGGTCGTTCCAATTTATTTGGATCAGCAAGGTGGTCGGGAATTGATTGCTCAATTTTAGGTTTTATTATGCGGTTGATGTTCCGGATGTGTTTTTTATATTTTTGTTGACAAATTGAGTAAAATATGCCTGCTTTTCCAATTTCAAGGCTAAGTTGACAACATTGCACATTTCTCTATAATACTGATATGCTGAAGCAGAGCCGGACTTCCTGGATTTACTACATGCTTCGTTACGTATTTTACGCATGGATTTTAACGTATCAGTCATCCATGGCGCTGGGGTTTGTTTAAATGTACGGTTGCGAAGTTTTGCAAATGTATCGAACAAGTCCAAAATAAAAGAGTTAAATAGATTGACCATTTTCTCCAAATCGTAACAGGGCATCTAAAAAGGCCGACTTGGGTGAATCATTAAATGATTTGAAAGTAGGATAGAATCAGAGTATTTTCACGCGTGCAAAAAAGACGGCATTAGAACATGAATCATAATGTGATTCATACAAAATGGCCTTTTTAGAGGGCCAGTTCTTGATCAACTCCCATGGAGTAAACTGTGCGGCAACCCCGATCGTATCGACATTATCATGCAAAGGTCGATAACTTACAGTACGAAGAGGTGATTTCTCATAGTTAACCGGGCACTTTTAAACGACAAGCCCATGATCACTCAGATCATCGTTGAGTATAACATAAATTGAGGAAAGAGTACAAGAAGACCTTGCAAAAACCAAGTCGATAAGTGTTCTACTTGTTGAAGTAATTCTAGTTGGTTGGTCGACAATCTGATGAAGATTAAACGATTCGACCAATGAGCGAAGGCAAACAGGTAAAATAAAATGTTTACTCATGTCTAAACAGTTAATATTCAAGTCACACATAAGAAATAAATCATCATATTGCGGTGCCAATAGAGAAATGACTCATTCAGACATTCGATAGCCACAGTAACACTGAGCGGAGCGGCGCGGTAGGCGGTACCCATCAGGAACTTACGTTTGTTAATTTTCACCTCGATCCAAAGTTGCTCAAGTTTGCCTATGAAAACGTAAACCACTTCTCACGTAAGCGCAGACGCCCCCTCCTCTGCTACCACGAGGAATCTGCACAAGTACATAGCCAGGTATAGAAAAGTCGCTCAAATTACTATTATTTGTAATCCAGAGGGCCTATTATGTATCTTTAGTTGCGATTTGAACTGGGTGCCTATCATCAAAAACATAGATATACTATCGAATTCCGATTATCTAAGGATATGTTCGTACTTGAAGTGACGACACAGTTCGTAAATAGTTCAATACCCACTAATAGCAATTTTGAAAGTTCCGTTTTTAGCTATGTTTTTTATGATAGCCACCTAGTCCAGTTGTCAACTAAAGATACAGAATAGAGGGGCAGGTTTCATTCAGACAGAGGATATCAAACTGAAAAGATCTAAATGTCTCAATTAGTTTGTCTCGGCCAGTACCCAAAGAGTTCAAAAATCCCAGCGTCAACTTTTTTATTTTACGAATACGTTCGCTCTTCTCTGTAAAGCCATACAAGTATAAAAAAAACAAAAAATGAAAATTTTACAATAATTTCTTAAAACGCATTATAGTTCTGTAAGTAAAATCAATGACCAAATAACCGTACAAATACAACATAAACAAATGGTGAGTTAGGCTGCGGGGAGATAAGCGCCATTCAATTACTACATACCTGCTATTGTATAGATAATTCATTGTAGCGGTTGAGATTGATGCTCTTAAAGCAGGTATAAACTTATAGTATCTTTTTTTTTCTTGTAAGAAATTAAATAACCAAAACATGAAAATGCGGCAGTGCGTTTCTGCATAATCTAACGAATATGACAAATATAACTACTAGTTAAATAAAACGAATAATAAAGACAATTTGTGTTCCGAATAAATAGTTCACAGTTCAGAGGGCATACTCTAACACCTACAAGAAAATACACAATAATAATATATAATCTAAGCACTAAATGGATGTTAAATGGTTTTTTGATTTAACAAGGACTGCTTTTGAGTTTTTGTTTTTCCTTATATGTATACGGCAATTACTGGTCCATTTAAACTCATAGTTTTTCCGGTTTCTAGTTTCGCGGAAAATATCCCTGTAATAAGGCACGAGGTTTTCGCTTACAAACATAGTATGCTTCTCGCCTGTGAATCCTATCCCAGCGGGTCTGATACCGCGCCATTTTCTGACAGCACGGAGGACGGAGTTTTTGAGATCCAGTTGGTGGAACTTGACCAGAACTGTTCTGGGTTTTGAATTAGTTCCTTTATTCGTGCTGGTCCCGACGCGGCCCACCCACCGCAAGTCGGTTTCTGCACCTCAACGCCAATCAACTGACCAATCTCCTCGACTACTTAGCCCATCTGCTCGTTGGGATGTTCTGGTAAACCATGGATTTCCAAGTTGCATATACGTTCTGACTGCTCCAGATAAACGTTCCGCTCTTCCAGAGCTGTGACTCTTGATTGAAGTTCGTTTATTATATCTTCAAGCTTTTCGAGTTCTATCAACTCGGATTCAGCTTTGAATATCCTCTCCTCTAAGTCGTTACGCGAATGCTGTCTATCAGTCTTCATATCATTTTTAATAGAGTCCAAATCGTTGCGAAGACCTTTTATGGAGCAAATAACTTCCTCCACATCGATGGAAGCCGGTGACTGGATGGTGGCTGTCGGACTGCTATCTGCAATCTTCTTCGGCTTAGGCCTCGCAGTAATAACGGTGGCGGGCTTACATGCTTTACACTGCCATCTAGAAGAGTCCCTAGGTATTGTGCGCATCCCCGCAACGCATGAAACATGGAAGTGTAAATTACACGTCTTGCATTTGACAGAATTCGACTCATCAGCCTTATTAATGTTGTCATTACAAATTAGTGTATGGAAGCACCACTAGCTTTCTACCGCCGAACAGAAGCAAATAATAACGATCCGGGACGTTCTTATCTTTTGATTGCTAATTAGGTTAGAGACGTAATGATGCGTAGACTACACAACAGATGGCGCTATCGTCTAAGGATGATGCAGCAATTTTGATGCAATATTATTATTTTATTTTGCACCAATATACAATCACTGAGTGATAACACAAATAAAGCACTTTGTAAGGGAATAATCTTCCAAAATCACTCCTTCAAACACTGGTAAAGCAC
Organism: Ypsolopha sequella; assembly: GCA_934047225.1. Taxonomy (NCBI): domain Eukaryota; kingdom Metazoa; phylum Arthropoda; class Insecta; order Lepidoptera; family Ypsolophidae; genus Ypsolopha; species Ypsolopha sequella. Next base: position 6,433,680 of record OW203983.1, on the reverse strand, counting down.
TTTACAGGTATCACTTATTGTGCCCAGTAAATAAACTTGGTCACTTTATCGTTATCCTTGATTAAATCACATTTATATTCGATCGCACAGATTACTGGCACTAAATATACGTTTTAGTTATTATTACAATTCAAAACTGACTTTAACTATTTTAAAAACAAAAATTATATGGAGCTAGTTGTTAGTCTTGCTACGTACGCCCTCTGGCGAAAAAAATGTAGGTCCATTTGTGCCCGAAGTTAGACGATAGCTACTACCCTACCCACTACTTTTTGCAACTCCAAGTCAATATTATAGGAAGTCTAAATGTTATTTTGTGTTTTTCACAGAATTAGTCATTGAAAATTAGTCCTGACCCCTTACTGGGCCTCCAGTATAAATTTGGCTAGTTCAACAAAATATACCCAACCAACAGAGAGATCGTATGAGCAACCACTCTTACAAATTTAGTCGAAAAAATATCGAAAGAAAGATCCGAAGATGCAAAATCGTCGTATAAATGAATTTTGCTCGATTTTTTAGCATTCATCACTTTTTGGTCATGAAAGACTATCGAATGCTTAATTTACTCCACAAATTTATAGCGCATTCACACGATAAGTTCTATGAAAGTAACTGGAAGTTCTATCAAAGTAACATTTTTTCCATTTTAATTCGACATTTTATTACTACAGCGTTAATTTGGCATGAAAGCTGCTCACAAAAGCGCTATTAGAGCACTCAATGTTGTACGAAAGCTTCATGCCTTTCATACAACTTTTCTATTAAAGTTGGGTAAATGCTCTAAAATTATCTCTGGCAGCACCGAAATTATTCCAAATAGTATAGTTTTACACCATCATACAACAAAATAATGGTATGGAAGGTCTATGAAATCTTTTACAGCACTTTAACATAAAAAGAATGTCAAGAATATTCCAATCATTATAGTGCTGGTTACGCAAATATATACCATATTTTTTCTGAGTCATGTCAAATGTCTACAAGTAAATTACGTTCCGGTTCTAAAAATGTCTCCTCTGACCAAAAAAGTGGTGATTCAATTCTGATAGTAATTTTTGTTGACGAGAGTGGTAATACTAATGAACGATGAAGACAGTCCAGACAGTACAGAGATTAAAGAAAATTAAAATTTGTAATAACCATGAAACCGACACCAATGAAGAATTTATTTTTATTTCATTAATGTTATTTACGGCAAGTGAAACATTATTGCAAACTTACTCACATAGATACCCACATGTTTTGCATTGATAACGACAATTTATCATTTGCGCTACCGAAATCTAAACATACTTCAATGTCGCCCGTAGTCGGATTTCTATATCTCGATTATAAGTATGCTGTATGATGGTAACAGAGCTGAGTTTAATTTCATTCATTTTAATTTTTATATTAATTTTACTTATAATGTCTTAACGCTTAAGATATCTTGGAGCCCATGAAAATATCAACTAATAATCAATAGAACATCACCGAAAAATAAAATTCTTCAAGGATTAAAGAACAACGAGTAAACTGTGAAAGCTCATGATTTATTTTCATTAGGCAATAAAATGGCAGTGAATTGTAAGGATACTTACTTTTGTTTTATTTTAGTTGACTCACTGTAACCTGACAACATCACACGCGGGTCTACCGCGTAATTCTCATTTTCATCAACATCAACTTGACATTTAAATTTGACGTGCGTGCGACGACGCCCGCCTAACATGCCATCTCTTTTGCACGCGTTGAATTTCGCATGCATTTGCTTGAAGTTGATACAAATGAGAATTAAGCGGTAGAGCCCACGATCAAAAAGCAGAGTCATTGCAACTGAATAGCTGTTATACCGTTAATAAGTCGAGTAAATTGCAAAGAGATTACTATCATGGCACCAAACGGCGAAGAAATTACCTTTACTTCACATTTTTTCGACTAATTGACTTTGCGTACCATGATCTTATGATATTGATAGCATCTAAAAGCAGAGAAAGTTGCGCCGAAATCGCGTCGAGAGAACGATCTTAGATCATTCACTCGACTAAATTATTATTACATACGGCTTGAACACTCACGTGTGATTGTTGTTGACTATATGCCAACCGTTTCACCGATACAATTTCGGCATGTCTTTGGAGACAGAGTAACCGGCTTGGGACTCCATCAACCCACCATCGCCCATCCTTTGTTGAGAGGGCTCCGATCTACTTGCCCTTTGTGAGAGGCGTAACTGATAGGATTGGACACCTGTGAAGTACAGTACAGTGTGAAGTGTGAAGACTATCTTCCGAGCCCCCACCAAACTACGGAACTGGCTGAGATCTCCAAAGGACCGAGACCCTCTCAACACACCTGGAGTTTATAAAGTCCCGTGCGATTGTGGCAAAAGCTACATAGGAGAAACCAAGCGCAACGTGTCCACAAAACTGTCTGAACATATTCGATCCATGAAGAAACTGGACATTAACGGGTCAGCAGTAGCAGAACATGAACTGAGTTCGGATACGACCCACTTCATCCGTTTCGACAAGGCTACAGTATTAGTGAAGGAGAAATATACCATTCCTCGCAAAATACATGAAGCCATCGAGATAAGTCGTAATCACAACTTCAACAGGGATCATGGTTGGCAGCTGGCTCCATCTTGGAAACCGGATTTCGATGGATCGAGCAACTTTAGGACAGTGCCCAGTGACAGTGACGATGTTGTGAGTTAGTTTTGTTTAATAACCGCCACTAATAATAAACAATTGGAACTGTTAAAAGAATCAAGTGCGTCCACCATCCCACCTCCCCCGACGACGCAGCCAACGCTCAGCGCACGAGCAATGCGTGCAGCTCACCGATCGGCGGCTGCCAGTGCCCGTTTGACAACGACGGTGAACGCCGCGTCGTCGTCCTAAGAACGACACTCGCCTTGATAATGCCGAAATTGTATCGGTGAAACGGTTGGCATATAATCAACAACAATCACACGTGAGTGTTCAAGCCGCATGCAATAATAATTTAGTATATCAGCTCACGCGAGTTTTTAATAATATTACATTCACTCGACTCTTTAGAGAACCTTTTATGAGAACTAAATAGCTGAAGCAGGAACATGCTCGTTACTTTCATACGACTTTGTATGCTAGTTGGGTAGGTACGTAATTTTACTGTCGTATGCGGGCGGATTGATAGCGTACTGTTTCTTTAATTTAATAATGTTCAGAAAACGCAAGTGGCCAGTATATTTCGCAAACTCGGACCTAAACACTATCAAAATAGTAGTTTATGCTACTAGGGCGAAAAGGAATAAATTACGAGGACGATTTAAAACACGAGCGTAGCGAGTGTTTTAAACGTAACCGAGTAATTTATTGCTTTTACGCCCGTGTATCATACTACGTTTTTCAATGCATAGTGTGAGGAAATGAAAACAAATATAATCTTGTGAACTTTCAATTATGATTGGCTCAAAAGGATTGTATCCAGAGCCGTTAAACAGTGGAAAAAAAAGTATAACATCTATGGTACACAAGAAAGGCTGGCAGGTTAGCCAACCATTGCAAACATATAAAAAAACAAAAAAGCCCTAGGGCAAAATAATCGACTTTCTGTTCGGTTTTGATGCATAAAAAGTGGGCCTTTACGAGCACATGCATTGAAAAGTTATTTGTTATACAAAGCTGCAAAGTTGTTATTTGGCGCGAGTATTTGTATTGAAACCTGAGCAAGCGAAGGATTCGCTTCGCTCGTGTTTCAAAAACAGAATCCTGAGCAAAGCGAAGGTTTCAAATAGAGATGGGTCGATACGTGTTTTTGTAATCCCGATACTAGATATTGGTATTGTGTTCAATAAATGGTTTTGAAACTGGTTATTTAAATAACTATCTATATGTATTGACGAGTACCTAGGTTTCGAACTTTGGTTTTGACCTAATAACGTTTTTTTTTTTTCAATTATCATCTATTAGAATAGAGATTAGTGTCAATACAATCACAGGCTAAAGTGAAGGGCGGGAGCACCTCCCTGTCGTCCGCATACCTCCCTCTCACGCCTGCTGCAGGTAGCCGCCTCACTGTGTGTATTTTGTTCATACATTGTATCTCGCTCTTACACGCAACGCAACGTAAGCGTGCTGTCCATGTCGTATCAAGCTTCGCTATGGGTATCGTTCGATCGCGGTCAAGTCCCAATAATAACCGTCAAGCGTGCGGCGTGACCAAGAAGCGACTGCCGTCGACTTTTCGTCATCTACCCCCAGGTGATGTATAATTTCGCACGCACACAAAATATCGCTGTTCAATATATTATTTGAGCTATTTCAAACAAACCGTTTACGGTTTTTAACACCTACTACTAGTTTCAAAGGTACGAGACGCAAAATAACTTTGCTGTCGAACGAAACACACAATTTTCCAGACTACAGCGAGAAAAATGAAAAAAATATATAATTAAACAAACCTTTTTCTTTTTTCGCGAAACCGTCGCGTCGAGTTGGCAGGCAGTGCGATTGTTCTAAAAAGGAGGCTGGTGAGGTGTGTAAATAAGTATTAATGCATTTGAATGGGTGGGTGGTATATGAACGAATCAAATTTTAGAAACCTTTTCCACGCTATAGCGGAAAAAAATCACTTTTGCACGCAGATTTCTAATGATAAACAAAACCATTCCAAGCTTGTGAGGTGAAAAGAAATCAAAAACTGAAAATCGCAGGCGATTCGCATTCTTTTGTTTTATCTAAATTTCCAATTTGAAAAATTAGTAGCTACTAAATGTCGTTTAAGGCGATTACCGTCGCCAAATTAGCAGCTCAATGTTTGTCTGTATGAATATCGACGGAAACGACATTGAAATAACGTGCAAATCAGTGCACAATGCGTGGTGGCTGTTACGACGCTCGCTGCGTCCTTGAAAGGGCAAAATAGGAGAAAATAATACTTTTCACATGGGCGTCATTGTTCGATTGAATAATTCTATGTTATATTTATAGCTATCAAGTTTATCTATTTATCAAAGCATAAATGAATTAAATCACCTAAGCCGCTTAGGAGCAGTAGGAAATTCAAGCAAAAAAACACCATTCAGTTGAAACAATTTTTCATATAGAAGTTTTGCTGGTACGAAAAAGAAAACTGTTGCATATGTTGTCCTAGAGTTGATAATCCATAATACATTTTTTCAATATTTTTGGTTTGGCCATAAAAGAGGAGTAGGCTTTAGAAAGTACCCATTTGGCGATATTAAGGGCCTTAATAGTCAAGATTTCATTCAATTCGTTTTACGCGTCCAAGAAAAAGAGGCCAATGAGCCAATGTAATCGCTTCTATCAAAAGCAAATGAAGTCTTTGCCACTGATCTTGTTGTACTAGACGGGTAATAAAAAAAGTTGTTAGTGAAGGCCATACTCTCATAGAATTAGTCCCGTTGGTAAGTAACCCGCTTTCTTCCCTCGGTGAACAATGTACTATTTGTACATAGAGCTACCTATATGTATTAGACAATTAAATTTTGCGCTTTAAGTTATATTTTTTTTTGTACGACTATGTGCCCACAACTCATCTAGTCTAGTCGCTTGCAAGCGAGCGAGAGAAGTGGTCGCTAGTTACAAAAAACCGACCAAGTGTGTGTCGGGCCACGCGCAGTGTAGGGTTCCGTAGTTGCCCTGCACAATATGCGGACTTTTTCTTCAAGTACATTTTATAAGTTTGTCAACTAATACAGATCGCGCCAAACCTCTAGTACGCTCGGAAGTTGCTCTTCCTAAGAACGGCCATTTTGTTCCTGCTGATGTGAATCGCCCCGTGTTTAGAGTGGACTAAAAGTTTAGCGCGAACTGTACTCGTTAACTTGTAAAGCCTACTTAGTTAGCTAAACACTTGACTCTAACAAAAATTAACACGTTTAAGCTTAATATTTCACAAACGGAACCCTGGATCAAAAAATGATCTTCTCAAACCCCCAATATTTTTAAAATACCTATCCAACGACATCTTACACTAGGGGATAGACGAGAAAAAAAATCATGCCCTCTTTACGAGTAGTGGAGGTAACCCAAAATAGTATATTTCGTGACGAATGGCGGATTTTCTTACCCGAGGAATGAAGCTAGTTTCGACGTGAGCTGAAGGCGAACGTCGAAAGCTTACATTCCGAGGGTAAGAAAACCCATTTTTACTCGTTGCGAACTATACTTTTTCTACTATTTGATTTATTTATTTAAATATTTAATTTATCCTTTCAAATTTAATGTATTTTATGACTGCAAAGCGCGGCGCAGTTTTTACCTTTTTTTTTCCAGGGTTCGGCCGGCGGCTTTTATTTGTGGCCAGTATCATTTTGCGAAAAAAGAGTATCAGACGCGATATAATCGATTATGTCGTGAATCGGTACGCAAGGAATTTCGATTTTAAAGACAAACTGAGGACCTCAAAAAGAACCTAATTTAGCATGAAGTGAAGACCAACGTCAAAAAAAACCTAATTTTGCAATAAATTAAATTTTCATCCCATCTATTCGAAAAACGATGATTGGTTCTTCAATAAGTGCGAACAAAGTAGGTCTTTTCTGCAAAAGACTTTCATAGGGCAATAATGAGTTTTGAATTTGGAACATGAATGTTGTTCCTTATAGTGTTTAGTGACCAAAGAGTTCGAATGAAAATATTGTATAAAAAAGTTACTGGCCGGTTATCTGGCCAGCGCGGCCGGCTGTATTAAAAAAATACTACGGAACCCTAAAAATGAAATGATAAACGCGCAAACTATTTGAAAGCGTATGACAATTTCCTCATATGGAAAAATGCAGACTTTTTCGGAATCCGTTTTCTTTGTCTATTTCAAAAAATTTGCCTATTTCAAAGAAATTATTATTTTCCGAATATCATTGTGTTAATAAATAAGTTCTCGATTTGTACCTAATAGCGCCTTTTATTTCTTTTCCTCATAGATGGGATGAAAAGTAGAGTGTCTCACACGGCCGCAAAATTATTTTTCCTCGGGCGACGTATTTTGAATCCCTCGCTGCGCTCAGGATTCTACTTCTCCTTCGCTCTACTCTGGATTCAAAATAACCCCCTCGACGTAAAAATATCTATTTGCTCCCTTGTGATACAATCTACTATTCAATACGATATTTCAAACTGACCTGACAGTCATTCCGCAACGAGGCCTGGAAAGTTCGATTTTCAAAACTAATTTCTCTAAGTTAAGCCGCAGACAAACAAACAGACAGACATATCGAAACTATAAGGGTTCCTTGTTATGACTACGGAACCCTAAAAACCGCCAACGCTGCTGTCGATAAAATACGACCTGTTTTGTACTCATTAAAAAAAATAACGGTGTAAATCATCGAAATAATAATGTCGATGGTGTACATAAATATAAAAAGTGGACTATAATTTTATATGACTATAATATAGTCATTTCATATTTATATTAAGTTAGTTACTAATTTGTTTTGTATTTATTTTCCAATAAAACGGTATTTTATCGTATAAAAACCGACCAAGTGCGAGTCAGACTCGCGTACCTAGGGTTCCGTATTGTGGATGATAAATTTAATTTTGTCATTTTTTTTCGTGAGTTTCTCAACCGCTTTGTTTTTCCCGTAATTATGTGTTACCACGATTTTTTCATATTTTTCGGTCAATTAGCAATGGCTTAGTAGACTGTTTATGACTACAGCCGTTCAATTGCTACTTTCTGAATCAGTAATAATGTAATTAGTTTTAGTTTTATTTTTAAAATCTTATCTTGTAATTTAAAATATGGACCAATGGTTTGAAATAAAGATTATTATTATTATAATTTTGAGAATTTTTGATCTCGTCTCTCCCTCTTGGTCACCTCAAGGAACCGCCTTCTGCATCCGCGCTGGAAGCGAACTGCCCCGGAATCCCAACCGTCTCAGGTTGCTTTCGAGGCTGGTTGGTATTAACCCGTTCGCGGATAAAACAACTGGGATTATTTCGGTGGATGCCACGCCCCACATGTCCTCCTTCCTCCTCTTCTCGGTTTCGGCTTTCACGAGGTTCTCATCGTGTGGGATTGTGATATCCACCAAAGATACCCGAGACTGCGCCCGGTCCTTCAACACGATGTCAGGTGTATTCGTGAGAATTGTCTTATCCGTGATGACAGACCGATCCCAGTAGAGCTTGGCGCGGTCGTTTTCTAGTACTGGCGTCGTCGGTGAGTACTTGTAATATGGCACCTTCTGATTTACGAGGCCGTACTTGTGGGCGAGTTCCTGATGAAGGATTTTGGCCACTTGGTTGTGTCTGTGCAGATACTCAGTGTTGGCAAGAGCGGAACAACTGGAAATAATGTGTCGAAGAGATTCTCCAGGATGGGCACATGCCCGGCAGATGTCCTGGGTCCCATCCTTGATAATGTATTTCCGGTAATTACGCGTCTTGATCACCTGATCTTGTATTGCACAGACAAAACCCTCGGTTTCTCCGAAGAGGTCATCGAAGCGCAACCAATAAAGGGAGGTTTTTTTGTCAACGTGAGGCTCGTGAAGAGCCTTATGAAACCTCCCGTGCAATTCCTTTCCTCGCCACACTGACTCTCGTTCAGCGGTGCTAAGTACAACCGGGTCGTGCCATTCCTCGCTGGCTAAGGACAAAGGGGTGAGTCCTTTATCACATGCCACGACTTCCCTATGGATTGCATCATCCGTTTTCGACAGGAAATAATCCCTGAGACTGCATATCTCACGGTTGTGCATAGTCTTGGCGTTTAAAAGGCCTCGACCACCACACTTCCGCGGGAGATACAGTCTCATGACCGACGATCTCGGATGATGCATCCTATGAAGGGTCAGGGTTGTGCGGACTTTTCTGTCCAGAGCATCTAGTTCGGTTTGAGTCCATCTGAGCACCCCGAATATGTACATGAGAACAGGCATGACCCAAGCATTATAAGCTCGTATCTTATTTCCGCCCGACAAAAAGCTCTCAAGTACTTTTGTCAGGCGATTATAAAATACCCCACGAACGGCTTGTTTCATGTCTGCTTCATTCACACCGATTGTTTGTGGCATGCCCAGATACCGGTATGTTTCAGTCTCGGAGAGGGATTTCAATCGATTGGAGCCGACATCGACTCCATCGGAGCGAACAACATGTCCCCTTTCCACATGCAAGACCGCACACTTTTCGACCCCTAGCTCCATTCTGATGGAGTTGCTGAAGTCATCAGTGATCTTCAACAACTCCTCCAGTTTCTGAGCTGTGGGGCCAAAAAGCTTCAGGTCATCCATATAGAGAAGGTGCGATATCCGCATTCCTACCCTCCGAAACTGAAAGCTCGCCGCTGATTCCTCCAAAAGTTGACTCAAAGGGTTCAGTGACAAGCAAAACCAAAGCGGGCTCAGACAATCACCCTCAAAAATACCCCTTTTTATCCGTATTTGGTCATCGGCATCCATCATTTTCTCTGTGACATACGGACGGACGGACAACGGAGTCTCACCATAAAGGTTCCTTTTGTACCTTTTTGGTACTACGGAACTCTAAAAAAACTTCTCAAAGTAACTGGCTGAGATAAATTCAATTGATCAATTCCTATAAGTGCCAACAACACGAGCATCGACCCAAACTTCCATACATGACATAAAAACGCCCCCACTTCACAGACAGTGATCACAGATAAAACAATATCTAATTAAAAATACTTCTTCAGAACATAATAAAACAGCTGAAAGGACGAATAGGCTAACAAAGTGCGCCCATTTGCACCCTTAAAAACGTTTGAAAGAGCACTGTAAAGATGCTCTTGGAATATTATTAACACAACAGTAGGCGCGCCCTAATTGACTCCTATAACGGTCGCGCGGGGTACATCTGTAGCCCATTTTGAATGCAAATATTGTGGGTCATATTTAAGAAGAATGAAAAAGATTTTAATTTTATGAATAAACATCTTTATTTTTATCGTTTAATAATAAAAAAATAAAAATCATAAATTTTTTAGGTAGTTTTTAACGAAACAACGGAAATTTTGGAAAAATCAACATGAGACGCAGACGCCGCCATGATTTCCTAAAAAGATATTAATAATAAGTATATTTGTTATAAAACAGTATTTAAAATGCAAAAATTACACTGAAATAAAGTACCCTTAAAATATTAGTACAATCTTTGCATAAATAATAGGGATTTATCACATTCCCTGAAAGGTCGCGTGGGCTACATACGCAGCCCATCCACTTTATTAGTCGTTCTGTTCTGAAGTCCGTGTGCTGAGGTTAGCGACACGCTGCTGAGCGACGCGGGGGTCCATAGTCGAGGAATACACGGAAAAACAGCGCAGTAGTGTGACGCGTTTGAGAAAGAGGTACGAATAATATACCCTGGTCTACACCTGTAGCCCACGCGCCCACTCTAGTGTTAAGGCGCTACGGAAAAAAAAACGTCACTTTTAGAACTTCTATATCTACTTCGGTAAACAATGTATAATTTTAATAAAATAGTATATTATTTTTTGAACCTTTCTCTAGGGATCTGTTAAAACAGAAACGCGATTGGAGAATTTCGGCTCGATAGAAATATTTATTGAAATGGGGTCTTTATCGACACCAATTCTCCTGGTTTGACAATTTAGAATGACATATGGACTGTAATTATATTTTATTAGATGGGTTTTAACAGTATCTAGGACCTGGTTAAACGAAATTTTGATAGCATTTTTAGTACATTTTATATTAATAAAAAACCGACTTTTTGCTACTTTTTCACGAATCCGTCCCTCTCACACTGAGGGTTTTTTCGCATATGGAGTAACAGGGACGTTAAAACTTTTACATGTCGCCTTAAGTCAAATATAAGTCACACCACAAAACATTTTCATCAGCTCAGTCAAAATCATCGTGCATACCAAAAAATGCTTTTACCTACTAGAATTTCGAATCTATTTGGCATTTTATTTATGTAGGTGAAACATGAATTCCAATTTACATCCGCATCAGTCAACACAATTTCGCAACGAAAATACACAAAACATACAATTCCCATTCCAATTCATGTCCAACTACCTAAACAATGAAACATTCGACGTTTGCTTGACCGTCCGCATTATATATACATTTTCATCCCCTATTATCTAACATTCAGCTTAGTACCTGGGAGTCGTCTCAAGGCGTATGACCACGCTAAATAAGCAACTCGATGTGTGTCGGTACAAATACTAACGGAAACGACATTGAAATAATGTTCATTTCAGCGTGCCTTGAAAAGTGGCTGTTACGACAACCACTGCGTCTCCGGCTAGCGCAAAATAGGAGAAAATAATACTTTTCACATGGACGCCATGAACGGAAAAAAAATTTGAATATAAATTGTTTAGATTTAAAAATTTCCTATAATTTGGTGAGATAATAATTAAAATCGCTTTAAGCGTTTGGAAGGAGTAAGAGAATTCTTGTGTTAATCATGTGAAACTTTCGATGACTGTCGATTATTTTTGTCAAAACTAACAATAGAAAAACAGTTTATGAAACATAAAATTTATTTTTGACTCTATAATGCCTATCATATATTTTTATGAAAGTTTTTGCACCACCCGTCTGGGAGGAGTAGGCCTTCAAAGACAGGTCCAAATTGCAGTTGGCGTATCCATTCGCCTTAAGGTGATAATCTATTGTTCGTGCAAAGGTCCCCGTTACTCGAGGCGGAAAGACCCGCAGTGCGAGAGAGACGGTATCGCGGCAAATTGACAAAATGTCGGTTTCAAACTAATACAAAATTAACTTAAATAGCTAAAGTAAATTCAGTCAAAAATGTTTAAAATCACTTCCTTTATCATCCCTGAAAAAATTTACATCGATGCCCCAAACACCCTGTATACTGTGACTAGTGTGAGACGAGAAGGGCAGGGTTTCTGAAGCCCTTTCCTTAGCGTCTCTTTACAGTCTTCTATTTTAATTATTTGTTTTGTTTTAAATTACCTGTTACTATGTTATGTTAGTAAATAAGTATCTAATCTGTTACTAACACAATATGGAGCTTGTCGCTGAAATAAACATTTGTGTTTTATTTATTTATTATTTAAATACTTTTTCAATGCAAGTGCTCGTAAAGGCCCACTTTTTTATGTATCAAAACCGAACAGAAAGTCGATTATTTTGCCCTAGGGCTTTTTTTTTTTAATTTATTTACAATAGTTGGCTAACCTGCAGCTTTTCTTGTGGAAGTACCATAAATGTTATACTTTTTTCCACTGTTTAACGGCTCCAGATACAGTCCTTTTGAGCCAATCATAATTTAAAGTTCACAAGATTATATTTGTTTTATTTCCTCACACTATGCATTGAAAAACGTAGTATGATACACGGGCGTAAGAGCAATAAATTACTCGGTTACGTTTAAAACACTCGCTACGCTCGTGTTTTAAATCGTCCTCGTGATTTATTCCTTTTCGCCCTTGTAGCATAAACTACTATTTTATTCATCAGTATGATTATCGTGAACATAACCTACACTGTGACGAAAGTTGCTGACCACATCACCACCCTGTATAGATAATTATATACTTTTTTACTATCCTATGTTTCTAAGACTAGTTCATGTTACGTAATAATGACCTTCTTAATAGAATAGTAGGAATTTTATTCAAATATTTCATAAATTACTGTTATGATAATATTCGCACGGCACAATGGCATTGATGAAGTTACTTGCACTAATACCTTCTAAAAACAATAATAATTCGCACTTGTCGTCACTGATTAATACTTTACATAATTATCATTAAAGCAAGGCAAAGCTTTATAAAAATATTTTTTTTAAACAATTCTATATTAAGTTAATTTTAAAAATTTTAACTCTCTTTAGGGTTTTATACCGAAAGGGTAAAAATGGAGCCATTATGGTGAGACTTCGTGGTCTGTCCGTCCGTTCGTCCGTATACAGGATGTAAATGGACTGCCATCTTTAATTTTCTTATAATACATCATTATTGTGCGGCATTAAACTTAAAACAGTTCATTTAAAGATTTTTTTCTTATAATTTTAAACTTTAGTAACTTTGGTTTTAAAACTGCATTATCGAATACATAATACAATCTCATGAGGTGGTCTTATCATAGTCTAAAACAGTATAGGGTTAAAAACTGCTCTAGAAATTGTCTTGTAGTTTTCTTAAAACTTGTAGTTTTTGTCTTGTAGTGTAGTTTTCTTAAGAGGGTGATAAAGTTTACTCCTAATACTGCTTATAGAAGTTTTCTAAAGACTTGTGATTTACTGTTAAAGTTGTTCCAATCTGTGTGCTAAAGTGTATCTACAAACATTCTTAGAGATATCCGGAGGTAGTTCAGACTCTTATTATCTTATCTATTAGATGTTGTATAGGCATTTTTTTATTACGTATAAAGATGTGCTGGTTGAGCGGGTCAACATACCTATTAGTAGATTGGCAAAGGTTGGTAGGTTTTTTTTTGGAACTAATAAGGTCTCTCCTTATATTTTAAGTCAACGTACTTACAGATACTTTTGTCTAAAAAAAAATATTTCCAACCCATATTTGGTTTTAAAACGTTCCGCAGAAGAACGCGGTTAAGGGATTGACTTTTTTTTTCATAAAATAGTTAATAGAAATATGAAGCCAATCTACTTAAATTCGATATTTTTTTGCCTTCAAAATATTTCAGTATTAGCTAAAAACGCTCCAATTTGTTGTTTCGCTGCGTAATTATTAATGTTACGTGTCAAAGAAAAAGAGGCCAATGAGTCAACATATAATCGCGTCTATCAAAAGCAAATACAGTCTTTGCCATTGGACTTATTGTATTGGGACTGGTAATAAAAACAGTTTCTAGACTAGAGCATACTCTTAAGGGCCTTACTATTGCCAAATGGGTACTTTCTAAAGCCTACTCCTCGTTTATGGCCGAACCAAAAATAATGAAAAAATGTATTATGAATAATCAACTCTTAGACAACATATGCAACATTTTTCTTTTTCATACCACCAAAACAACTACATGAATTTTTTTTTTTACTGAATGGTGGTTTTTGACCTCAAATTTCCTACTGCTCCTGAGTGGCTTGGCCGATTGAATTCATTTATGCTTTTATAAATAGATAAATTTTATAGCTATAAACATAACATAAGATTATTCAATCGAGTAATCACGTCCAAGTGAAAAGTATAATTTTCTCCTATTTCGCCCTCTCAAGGACGCAGCGAGCGTCGTAACAGCCACTATGCATTGCGCGCTGATATGATGAACGTTATTTCAATATCGTTTCCGTTGATATTTGTAGTGACATATATCGAGCTGCTAATATGGCGATGGTAATCGCCTTAAGGATGATCGTCATGACGCGGACGCAACAAACTCCGTTGTTTCGCTATAATAATAGGACAAGGAATTTTCGACGATCATTTAGGCGAAGTTCGGCGTAAATCATAACCGGATTAACCCTTAACCACTGACGTACGTATGTGGTACGTCATCGTAATAGTTTTTCGTTCAATACTTAATTTTACGTAGGAATTTCGGCGCATCCTTTTTGGTAGCTTCCTAGTTGCCAGCAACGTGTGTGCGGCGGGGGAGAGTGTACGCGTAGCATGCTCCTAAGCAGGTAAATTTAACCCCGCGACGTATGAGGTACGTACGTCAGTGTTAATGTGACTTTTTTGAAAATACTTATTTATGTTTGTCAGCAGACGAAATGCATCGTAAGTGGTCAAGTTTTTCTTCTGGGCCATCTACATCAAAAAATTACGAGTTCAAGTGAATAATGCCAATAACGAAGAAGTTATCGAACCTTATCTTCGTGAGCCTGACGAATCATCGGCAGATGAAAATGATTCATTCAGTCGGATCGCGATGTGTCTTCCGAGGACGAAAATTTTAAGGATGAAGTGGCTCCTGCTCGTGATTCAGAATATTTTGAAAGTGAACAGGCTCTTGCTTGTATGTATATATATATATAGTGAATAAATACCCGATAAAGCTGTAAAGCTTGCCGTAAACCGGTCAGTTTGCAGTGCTCTAAGGCAACCTGTAACAACTGCTGTTAAAAAGTGCCTTTTAGTAAGATTTATGGCGATTGTGATTATTTTCTAATTAAAGCCATCCTTAATAATTAATACAACTCAAAAAAGAAGTTCCTATTGTGACAAAATATTTTTGTTTTGATTTTGAAAAAATGTCTATGTTACTTTTATTGCCTCTAAGGTTGTTAATTAATCTATATTTTCCTATGAATATTATAACTGTGATTTTATCATCCTTATATCAATTAAATATGTGTTTATAAACTCACTGCAATAATCACCATAGGTACCCTCCATTCTTGCATCAGGAGGGTTTCAAAATTAAATACGTATCCCGTACGTACGTCAGTGATAGTGTAACAAAATGACACGTCAGTGGTTAAGGGTTAATACATGATAAAGCGTCAAAATTTGATAGATAGACAATTTTTGATAAAAAAGGGGTTAACAAAAAACTACGCAGATTTTAACTTCTTGAAAAAAACACATTTTATTAGTTATTTCAATTCTATATTTTTCACTATAAATCATAACCACTAGCTAATTAGGTAGACTTTTATTTTAGCTTGATATGTTACTAGCATGAAGATAATTAACCAAATATTTCAAATGCATTAATGTTTTTTTAAAAAAAAAAGCAAAATTTAATAGGAAGTATTGCAAAAATCAAAACCACGTTTTTCAAAGATTTTAAGCATTTTGTAGGCTAAATTATTATAAATCTCAAGAAATTAAACAAATATTTCACAATTATAATTTTAATGAAATGTGGCGTCGTAGCAGATTTCAGAACCGTAATATTTTTGCTTAATTATAGGTTATTTTAAACTTACATTCGATAATTAATCACAATTTTGAACTGATACCTAAAACTATTTTTAATCGACTTCAAAAAAGGAGGAGGTTCTCAATTCGACTGTATTTTTTTTGGCGTTGTTACTCCATAACTCCGTCATTTTTGAACCGATTGGAATATTATTTTTTTTATTTGGAAGAATGTACTTCCAGGTAGGTCCTATTTTAGGTTTGGTCATGATATGATGAAGGTCTTCAGAGATAGGCAGTGGAACTCCTTAGAAAATGACAGCATACCTCTATTTTTTTTTTGTTTATTTCTCAAATGTTTTATTTTTCCTGTAATCTTTACGTAAACACATATTACCATGATTTTTTTCATATTTTTCAGTTCACCAGTTCTGGAGTGAAAGAGGGGGGACATACATTTTTTATGGTTATTCAAGGATTTCTCGAAATAGAAGCAATTAAATATAGCCAAACTATATATTTTACAATCAAATTTTTAAAAGGTATTTAAGTCCATACAATTTGATACCCATATTGCATTTTCATAAAATATTTTTTTCATTTTTTTCTTCTTTTTTTACATTTCTCATTTGTGCTCAACTTTTTTTAATCGCTATAATTTTCCTGTAATTGGCCAGTTATGATCTATAATCATAATTTTTTTAGTCTTACCTCCAAGATCTGAATTATTATGGTTAGTTCTGGAATTGAAAAGTAAATGGCGCTGCAAGTAAATTATATCGCGCAATTATTTGATTCGAATATAAAATTTGTGTCTATACATAGACCATATTCCAAAAAAAAAAATTGCGATGTAGGATACTGATACAAAAATTTTTTTTGCGGTATTTTTATCGGTATTTCATGCATCATGCAAAAACTAATGATCGAGTTTTGGTATGGTTACCACTATTCGATCCTCAGCAGTAAGGCATTAATTACAATTAAAGAAGGAAGGAAGATCACTGTTCAATAACGTAATAAATCCAATTCTGAAGACTTTAATTTTAGTTTTAGTGCTTTCAAAGCTTAAAATTTTCCAAAGCAATTTAGCTTCTAATCCTAACTCTTAAGGACTATTTTGTAACGAAGAAAATTATTTTCGACAGCACTTTAACTAAAATTAAATCGGCTTTATTAAAGCTGATTTTGAAGGTTTTTTGAAAGTCGTCGGTATTTTATTCAGGACACTTGAAGTCGCTAATTATAATTTTATTGGCCTGATTATTAATTTCCCGGGAAAACTCGTCCCATAACTAAACATAACCGTTAATTACTTGAAAATATTTTTGTTTTTCGATAGTACAGTGAGAGTAAAAAGTGTAAGCAAACAAAAAAAAAGTACATTAAGAATAAGAATAAGAATAGTTTATTTAACCAAAAGATATACAAAACAGATAACAAAAACTTCAAAATAACAATATTCTAATTATCACTTATTTACACAATACCTATTGGTCCCCAAACCACATAGATTAGGTTTGTACCGCGGGAACCTAACATTTGCAATTAGTTCTCTATGATAATGACACTTTGTCTCTTTTAAAAGCCACATGACGAATGGCAGATATTTTTTAAGTTATTTTAATTTTTGAGTGCTTGTATCAACCTGTAATATTATTAGTATTGGGCGATTCCTCGCAGTATTATTTTCTTGTAAAACAAAAGCGGCTTTGTTCTTTTAGGGCCCTGCACTCTCTCTCTTATGGCAACCTCTTTGTTCCCTTTTCATCCCTTTACGTAATACGATAACTACACATTCGTGTCATGTCTTATGAACCTCTATTTTCCTGGCATGCATAGTGCTATCATGACGTAATGGCGTCCTCAAATTCCCTCATCGATTCGTCACAATTAACTTTATCATCACATAGGTTTTGGATCAAGTTGAATTTGAATTTGAATTTAATTTGAAGTCTCGGATAATAATATGTATTCTGTTTTTGCTTGTATGACTACTTAATCATTGTCCTTGAAATACTATTTATTTTTGAACAAAATTATAGTACAATGTCTCAAATCGGACAACGATTGCGTCGGTATGGCGCATCATCGTGTACTGACTACACGTTTTGTAGTCGTAGCATGTGAGTCGTCAGGGCTAAATAAAACGTACAGTGAAGAGCTCTTAGCTCAGTTCTCCCTAAAATATATCACACCTATTACGATGATTCACTCATTACGGGACAACCTGTATATCTATAAATATAATAAAAGTTTAAAGTTTTAAAGCTTTTAAAGTTTTTTAAAAAACATATAAATATACTGATAAATAAGATATACAAATATAAGGAAATCTCAAGATATATTTCGGGTCCGACAGTGGGTCTACCGCGTAATTCTCATTTACATCAACATCAACTTGAGATTAAAATTTGACGTGCGTGCGACGACGCCCGCCTAACATGCCATCTCTTTTGCACGCGTTGAATTTCGCATGCATTTGCTTGAAGTTGATACAAATAAGAATTACGCGGTAGAGCCCCTGGACCCGGCATCAGTTGAGTATCTTTATTAGAATAAATAGACAATGACATATGTATAATAAAAGTACATGACACGACAGGTCATGACATAAATACATATAAAACCTAGACTATCTATTTACAATCTATCTTAATATTAACTTATTATAACTGTCATTAATAATAATGATGATGATGATGATGGTGATGAAGAAGAAGAAGATGTGGTGATGATGATGATGATGATGATGATGATGATGATGATGATGATGATGACGATGACGATGACGATGACGATGACGATGGCGATGACAATGACGATGACGATGACGATGACGATGACGATGACGATGACGATGACGATGACGATGACGATGACGATGACAATGACGATAACGATAACGATGACGATGACGATGACGATGACGATGACGATGACGATGACGATGACGATGACGATGACGATGATGATGATGATGATGATGATGATGATGATGATGATGATGATGATGATGATGATGATGATGATGATGATGATTTTAATGTTGTTTGTTTAGGCCGTCACCATAATGTGCACCAAGTGCCCATATGAAGGAGGATACCCATGTCCTTAGCTGTATGTCCGTGAGTGGGGGATGAAATGATTTAATGATTTTTACGGTGAAACCGTAAAATGTTATTTGTAATTTTGGAGGTGTGTCTGTGCTGGTTAATTCGTTTGTGAAGTATATCTTGAGATTTCCTTATATTTGTATATCTTATTTATCAGTATATATATATTTTTTTTAACTTTAAAAGCTGTTATAGAGTATATATATTTTTTTTTTTTTTATAAATATAATAGTTGTACTCGTGTAAGCATAATATGACTGACAAGGATTACTAATTTTTCAGGAATAATGAATTGTATTAATTAGATTGATGTACAGCTATTTTCTATTACAATTATTATGTTTTTTTCGACGTCATCGAGGCAAGGTTATGTTAAAACAAGTGTGAGAACTTTAATAATATAAAGCGAACGTTTTTCCAAGTAGCTATATACTTCTCTAGACCAAATCGGGCCGTCCGTCCGTCTGTCACCGGGGTCTATCTACAGCTTCAGCCGTTATAGGTAGCCAGTTGAAATTTTCACAGACTACGTGTTACTATGGCCTCTATTACAGTTAATAATAAAACATTAAAAAAAACTGAAACCCCATACAAAAAACCTCGAAAAGAAAGCATTTTTTAACATTATTTGTTTCAGCTCTGTCTAAAAGATGCTTTTATATATGTACATATAATTTGGACAGATTGTTGTACATACCGACCAAGTGCGTGTCGGGCCACGCGCAGTGTAGGGTTCCGTAGTTGCCCGTAATATGCGGACTTCTTCTCCAAGTACATTTTATAAGTTTGTCGACTAATACTAAGATCGCGCCAAACTTTTAGTCCGCTCGGAAGTTGCTCTTCCCAAGAACGGACTATAATTTTTGTTCCTGCTGATGCGAATCGCCCCGGGTTTAGAGAGGACTAAATGTTTGGCGCGATATGTACTCGTTAACTTGTAAATCCTACTTAGCTGTGATAGTTTTCCTTTTAATTTCGTTATGTATTCTACTGCAGTGATTTTTTTCACGTCTCCAAATACAACCGTTTCGCTGGCAGGGGTAGGATACTTGACTCTAACAAAAATTAACACTTTTAAGCTTAATATTTCGCAAACGGAACTCTGGATCGAAAAATGGTCTTCTCACACCCGCAATATTTTTACATTACCTATCCAACGACATCCCACATTAGGTGATAGACGAGAAAAAAAATCATTCCCACTTTACATTACGGTACCTTAAAAAAAAAAACTTTTTAAAAATTTTACTGTACCACTTTATCGGCGTGATAAATATATTACAGCTTTCTAGTATCTACTAATAGTCTCTAAGCTAAGCCGCCGACAGACAGACAGATGGACATGGCGAAGACAGGATGGACAGGTTTCCTTGTTGTTGACTACGGAACCCTAAAAATTATGTTTCCATACCCCAAGGGTACCCAATTGTTTGTCAGGCGTTAGCATTTTAGCGCCTTGTTTTTTGAATCTATATTGTTGCTATTTACCATAATGTTTTTAGGGTTCAGTACTCATATTGTGTGGTGGTACGGAATCATTCGTGCGCGAGTTTGACTCGCAATTGGCCAAATTATTTTCACTTTTATCGAACGTATCGTGTTTATTTAAAGGCGTTAAATAATGAAAATTGCTTAAATGTGACCACTTTTATTAAATATTTATTTTTTGATACATTTTTAGATTTTGATGTAAAAATCATACAAAGTTAAAAAAGGATTATATTAGCTTAAAACATGTTTTTTATTTAAAAAGGTGGTTTTGTTCTTTTAAAAGACTGTACTTTCCAACCCTGCCTATTGTTAATACATAAATGATTATGATAAGATTATATAAACCTATAAAAAATTAATTAAATAAATTTTAATATTTTCGATATTCCTTTGAAAATTTTGTTAATATTAACATTTGTGAAAACAGTAGCTGATGTGTAATGATCTAGTTTATTTTTACAATTAGCTTATGAAACCCTTTCATGACAGCTTTTTCAAAAAATTATTGAAAATATCCGTACAAAAATAATTATGACATCATAAACAAAACAGTGCAATTTGCAGGTAAATAGTCGGGTCTGGGACAACTCGACCCGAGTCAACTCGACAAGAATAATAATACCAGATATTTCACTCCCCATTACGGTGATTTGTACGGTCAGGCAGAAAATCGATAATTTGAAGTAAATAATTGAATTTTTTTTCGAAGATATTATTTTTTTATTTCCATATAAAACAGGAAAACATCGACATCGCTTATTTCAATAATGATACCTCCATAAGTAGCCTAAGTTCAATGATTATTTTATTTTTCCTTTCCTTTCCTTTCTAATCATCCTTCCTAATCATTCTTTTACTAAGAAAATGACACATATCGGTTATCTGACAACAATAGAAAAGTTTGCTATCTCACTCTTGCATATCAAATTTACAATAGTCTAGCGCATAAAAGACAAGCCCGCTTTTTCTGCAAAAAATTGACCGTGCCCTTGTATCAATTCTACCTTCTATCAATAAATTGAAACAAAATTCAATATTTTAAGAGGACGATACTTTTCATACCGACCGACGGTACAAACCACTTTTTTAGACGTAGTGTCTGGTATTATTATTCGTGTCGAGTTGTATCGGGTCGAGCTGTCCCAGAACCCACCAGTCATACACCATTATGCAGCATACAATAAAGTTATTCCACATAGTAGCACCTTCCATTCTCATAAAATCCGACAGGGGTACATTTATGTGCTGTTTGCTTCTCGACTATTAAGTGGTCACCTGACGCTAGAACATCAACAACACCAGATTTTCAAGGGTTCATTGGAAGAAACTACGTCTCTCCTCATATTGAAGAAAATATATTTGATTTATCGATCTTTTATCTAGGAATTCCACCTATAAACAATGTATTATCGATTTATACTTTTGTCAAAAAAAAAATGTTTTCCACCCACTTTTTTTTGGTTTTCAAAAACGCGCTTAAGAGATCAACATGATTTTTTTCCATAAAATAGGCAATAGAAATATGAAGGGATGTTACCTAAATCCAATATTTTTTTCCTTAGAAAATATTTCAGTATTAGCTAAAAACACACCAATTGTGATAGACGGGTAATAAAAAAAGTTGCTAGGGTATGCCATCCTCTATTTTTATAAAAATTGTTCACGTTTAACGCCTTCAGACTTAAATCTAAATAAAACTACCAACAAATCAACAATCGGAAATGAGAAATGAAAGAAAAGAAACATAATTCACAGTTTATTTTATTAAACTTTACCCTACTGTATTCCACCGCGATTCCACGCTGTGATTGGCCCAATTTATTATATCACCGCTAGAGAGCCAATCAACAACAGTGAAAAGAAATAAGTCCCGTCCTTATTTCTTAAGCCATGCCCCCTTTATCTTTTTGGCTTCTGATTTGTCCTAAGGCAGCATTACCAGATGCTGCACCTGAGGTTTATGAACGAGTGTTCTTCTCCTCAGTAATGTCACGCGAAGACGATGTTTTGATGGTTGTAGATAAAGTATTGTGTGCAGAACATAAATAGACATTGAGACACTCGTGCAAAAAAAGCTCTAATGTGTTAAAATCTCTCACATTATATTACAGTTGCACAAAATTCTTTTGTAAGTGTAGGTCCTTGCGTTTCGGTTTCGCATCATGTCAATATTTTATATTTGGATACAAAAAGTCATTATTTTGGTCAAAACAGACCTATGGAACAAAGATTCGGTTCTTTTATTTTTTTTTATAACCGAAAACATACATTTTTATAGCATAAAGGTGTATCAAAAACCTGTCAGGGTTTATAAATACACCGAGATTTCCGTCTTTTCCAAAAACAAACAAACAAATAACAGTGTCGTTTTCACTATTGTACGCGTAGTTGATTAATGAAGCTTTTTAGTTTTAGTTTTAGTTTAGTTCGTAATTTTATTTTAATATTTAATAATCCATAATTTTTCATTTTAATTTTGAATTTTTAATTCTATGGGCCCACACTGCCTGATTATAAACAATTATAAATAAATAAATAAATAAAATAATCTACACATCTAGATTGTTAAAATACAAAGTATAGACTAATTTTAAGATTTGTAATGTTTTATATAAATAAGTCTTACAAATTTACACACACTTACAATTGACTTTTCTTAATTATTAAGATATTTTTCAATGCATGTGCTCGTAAAGGCCCACTTTTTATGCACCAAAACCGAACAAAAAGTCGATTATTTTGCCCTAGGGCTTTATTATTATTATTTTTTTAAATTTATTTACAATGGTTGGCTAACCTGCAGCCTTTCCTGTGTACCATAGATGTTATACTTTTTTTCCACTGTTTAACAGCTCTGGATACAGTCCTTTTGAGCCAATTATAATTTAAAGTTCACAAGATTATATTTGTTTTCATTTCCTCACACTATGCATTGAAAAACGTAGTATGATACACGGGCGTAAAAGCAATAAATTACTCGGTTACGTTTAAAACACTCGCTACGCTCGTCTTTTAAATCGTCCTCGTAATTTATTCCTTTTCGCCCTAGTAGCATAAACTACTATTATATACCTACGTAACGTAACATCTTTATGACAAATTATACGAAAAGGACACAAAGACGTCATGCATGTACTACAAAACTTACCTACTACATTTGATGTCGTCGCATCACGGTCTTCCTACACCTACACGCATTCTTATATGAGTAACTGCTTTTGTTTTGCTTGTTATGTCACTCTTCTGATTTATATTTATTATACTTGTAGATTACAAGGTGACTTTTGTTTATATAGATAAATTCATACTGGAGACTCGGTAAGTGGTCAGGATCAAGGCACCCTTGGTGAAAAAAGAAAAAAAAATGTTTGTGCCTCTATCTATACGAATTTGCGTATAATTTACATATTTTATTTACACAAAAACATTTCATGTAAGTAGGTTGCGAGGATTCATAAGCTTATAAATCTCATGTAGAAACGAGCCCTTAACTCTGCAAGGCCTAAATCTACGAGCCCTTTACCTAAAAGGTTCAAAAGGAACCTTTATGGTGAGACTCCGTTGTTAAGCGTTAAAGATAAAGACTTGAAATTTGGCACAAAAGTATCATCCATTTGCCCAAATAAAATGGCAAAAAAAATATTTGAAAATTTGAAATTGTTCAAAATATTTCCAATATAAAAGAGAGAAAAAGATCTTAACAATACAGTATAGGTATCAAATCATAGGGATTAAAAAGCTGAAAAATTCAATTAGCGGTTGAAAAATTCACGAAAAGAAAATATCTAAATTAAATTACGTACGCGAGTCTGACTCGCACTTGACCGTTTTTTTTGGTAAGGATTTGTTATATACAGACCTGAACTCCTCTTTATGAGGGAAACGTGTGCTATAAGACCTACCTGTGCACGAAATTTCAAGTTTCTAAGTCAACTGGGAGTGCGTTATAGGTTTTCATGGTTAGCAAATTAAGTCAACTGGGAGTGCGTTATAGGTTTTCATGGTTAGCAAATTAAGTCAACTGGGAGTGCGTTATAGGTTTTCATGGTTAGCAAATTAAGTCAACTGGGAGTGCGTTATAGGTTTTCATGGTTAGCAAATTAAGTCAACTGGGAGTGCGTTATAGGTTTTCATGGTTAGCAAATTAAGTCAACTGGGAGTGCGTTATAGGTTTTCATGGTTAGCAAATTAAGTCAACTGGGAGTGCGTTATAGGTTTTCATGGTTAGCAAATTTCACTATGTAAAAGGCAATAAATTTTTTCGCGTTGAGTTTACAGCACCATGGGGCCGTAGATTTCTGTAGGAGATATCAGTTTCAATTTGATATCTCACACGGGGCCCGAGCAAAAGGGTCTTGACCATAGATATCCGTGGTCTTGACGTACGGACAGATAGACGGACAACAATGTGAACCTATAAGGATACCGTTTTTGAAAATGGGACGTTTTAGAACTTAAAATGTACAAGATTTGTGAGTACTTAGTCGTATATTTTAAACATTGGCCGAAAATTCAAGTCTGATAGGAAGCGTTGGTTTGGCGATGGATAAAGTTATTTAAATTGTTATTAAGGCGTATGACCACGCTAAATAAGCAACTCAATGTGTGTCGGTACAATAATCAACGGAAACGACATTGAAATAATGTTCATTTCAGCGTGCCTTGAAAAATGGCTGTTATGACAACCACTGAGGTTCCGGCTAGCGCAAAATAGGAGAAAATAATACTTTTCACATGGACGCCATGAACGGAAAAAAAATGTTGAACTTAAATTTTTTAAATCTAAAAATTTCCTATAATTTGGTGAAATAATAATTAAAATCGCTTTAGGCGTTTGGAAGGAGTAAGAGAATTCTTGTGTTATTCATGTGAAACTTTCGATGACTTTCGTTTTTTTTTTTGTCAAAACTTACAAAAGAAGAACAGTTTATAAAACATGAAATTTACTTTTGACTCTATAATGGCTATCATATATTTTTATGAAAGTTTTTGGACCACCCGTGTGGGAGGAGTAGGCCTTCAATGACAGGTCCAAATTGCAGTTGGCGTATCCATTCGCCTTAAAATGCATTACCGTACAAATTAGACGACAATTTTTTTTGTATGGCATCAGAATCTGACCCTCTTCGCTAGTAGGTACCTACATTAGTAAACGCTATCAATTTACAAATACAGATATTTCCAGTAGGTACTGTTTATTTGATGAGCTCGATTGTCGTTACTTGCACTGCAATTATGGTAGTTCGCCGTTGACGATCGCTGGTAAACAAGTCGAATGTCAAACCGTGCAGCTCTCAAATATCATTTTCCAATAAATCCAGAAATTGGAGGTGCCATCTCTGTAATGTCAACGTATGCTGAACATGACTACCTGCTAGTTAATTGATGGCTGGAAAAATGTGATTTACAATGGCGTTCGCCCGCAGCTTCGCCTGCGTTACATCAGTCCATATGCAGCTATTTATTTATTTATTACTTATTTTGGAAAACTAGCGACTATTTTAATAACTATAGTAATAAACTTAAATTAACTCTAGCTAGTCATTTAAAGTTTCCGCAGATAGTGTTAGACTAAATTAGTATATTACGATACGAGAGCGATGAAACGTTTTCTGACGAGTGTGAGTTCGGCTCGTGCCTAGGGTTTGCACTATTCGTTTAATTTTACTATTCGAATAAAATGAATACTTCTAGAGCCAAATATTCGAATATTCGGATATTCGAATATTTTTAAACATTGATTGAAAACAATACAATATCAATTCAAAACAAACAAAAGCAGCTAGACTGTGGTTTGGTTTGATTGCTGCATAATTTTATTCAAATAAAATCAAGTATTTTAATTATTTTTCTTGTTTGTGTTAACACAAGTTAACACAACACAGATGCGTGCGCGCTGTCGCTGGCCGCGTGACTGACTGAGTGAACGAACGAACGAGGCTGAACGAGTAAATGAACACAAGGTGGGGTGGGACTCAGGGGCAGAGTAAGAATAAGACCAAAAACAAAAACTTTATTATTATTCAACTATTCGAATAATTTAAATGAATTATTCGAATTTGAAATTGGAGCGGATATTCGAATAAAATGAATATTCGAATATTCGAATTGCAAACCCTACTCGTGCCGCAATCACACGAGTCGAGAAAAAGTTTCTCGTACGAGTTTCGTATAATTTTTTATAGCACAAGTGCGGAAAATGCCGACTTTACGCACGCGCAGCGTGCGCAAAGCGGTCATTTTACGCACAGTGTGCTATAATAATACCTAATCAAACCATGACAAGTTATAAACATACTACAAAAATGTGTTAGTGTCATTGATCGCACTTCCTGATGTAAACTATTTATTGTGTAAATAAGATCTTATATTAATTCCTTTGATAATGCCATTAAGGCGAAACCGGTCAGGAAGTATTAAATAAATTTGTGGGATAGTACAAGTGATTTTCTGTTCATTATGTAAAGATTAAAAGAAG
Source organism: Ypsolopha sequella (assembly GCA_934047225.1). Lineage (NCBI taxonomy): Eukaryota > Metazoa > Arthropoda > Insecta > Lepidoptera > Ypsolophidae > Ypsolopha > Ypsolopha sequella. Next base: position 6,406,851 of record OW203983.1, on the reverse strand, counting down.
GTTAATTACACAAGAAATAGCTCTTATTCAAAGAATGGGTTAGTAAGAAGACGTCTCACCGAAGTGATACTGCTATGGAATAAGTCCATAACATTAACATTTTGAGATAAACAACATATGCAGTTATTATTAGAGTTGTGTTCCCGGAGAGTGCCAAACGGGACCCTATTATTACTATTATTACTAAGCTGTATGTCCGACCTTCTGTCACAGGGCCCTACAGGTTCAGCCGTTATAGGTAACCAGTTGAAGTGTTCACAAAATACGTGTTAATTGGGTTACTATCACAGCAAATAAGAAGAAAAAAATTCCATACATACAAAAGGCTATAAAATATAGTATTATTATAAGCTCTACCTTAAAAACTGTAATATAAAAGTTTCAAAATTGGTCAAATAACAAAATAATAAAAGTTAGGGTTGCCAACTTAGAGAGTGCCAGGCGCTACCATTTTAGCGAATTGTTTTGCGAATTTGTCGCTTTGATGTTATGTTGTTGTTATTTACCTTATGGTAGGAAGGGTTCTGTACCCATATTGTGTTGTGGTTTGGAACTCATTGTGCGTGAGTCCGACTCTCAATTCCCATGGATTAATTTTTAAAAGATTTAATTTCTTTATTTTATTCAGAGTATTTACGTCATTTTAGGATATGGTTTTCATTATGTTGGTATATAAATTAGCCATTATATTTTTATGATTTTTTAAATAATTGTGCGATATTACGTCACTTGAGAATTTTAGACATTACACTGATTGTGATGTGTGATTGCTTATAATAAAAGTGGTCTGTCTCTTTTGTGTCTACTCATCTGTCATCCAACTGTCAAATTAGTCGGAACCAAATTATTATAAATTTATCTTGATAGCAAAGGACATATACCTTAATACCTTAACATAATTTAATCTATGCCCATTGCAGAACTGAAACTTGCGGAATGCTGAAAAAATATGTTGTTACAAACAGAACAGCAGGTTCTTTGTTTTTATTATTTCTGGGAAACAAGAGTGTGGTTAAATTATTATTACATACGGCTTGAACACTCACGTGTGATTGTTGTTGACTACATTTCAGCCGTGAGTGTTCAAGCCGTATGTATTAATAATTTAGTATGTCAGCTCACGCGAGTTTTAATAAGAGTGTTGTTGTTGTTTTGTGAACTTATAAGTAGTTTTAGTCCTTTAGATTGAATTTATTTAAATAAGATGAAAATGTCGTCGATTTATAAGAGAAAATATGAAATTGTATGTAAATGGTCAAGCACTAGAATTAGTAGACAACGTAAAACATTTGGACCTTTGGGTGGATCGTTCTCTATTGTGGGCAAGATACATAAATAAAATTTGTCAAAAAATCCTTAATTTTTTCAATACACTCAACGTTCTAGCTGGGTCTTCTTGGGGAGTCCATCCTTCATATTTAAGACGATTATTATATATCCATAATTAGAAATTTTGATTTTGATTTGATTTTGCAAGCTTTTTATATGATAGTAGTGCAAATTGTCATTTATATAAACTCGATAAAGTCCAAAATAAGGCAGTAGTTATTGGTGGGTTTATAAAGAGCACTCCAATTCAGGTAATGGAGAGTGAACTGAGCATTCAAACCCCAAATGAGACGCTTATTGGCAGGAAAATGTTGATTAAAAACAAAATCTTTTTGTTTTAATAATAATATAACGAATATAAACGAATTATATAGACTTAGTGGTGACAGTAATTGGTCTAAAAAGATAAAACCACTGTTATCTCTTATCCATGAAACATTAAAAGATCTTCCCATTTATTCAAACAAAATTTTGGACATATGTAGTTTAGACACATGGGTTGCAAATGTAAATCTATCAACTGTTATTAGTTTAGTAATTGAAGTTTTAGATCAGTCTTAAGGATTCTACGATGCTGCACATACAAAAGATAAATTTAAAACTATGATTCTAGAAAAATATTCAAAATTCTATCAAATATACGCAGATGTTTCGAAAGACAAGGCTGGTGCAAGCGCAGCCGTTTATGATATAAATTCAAATAATAGCACAATATTTCAAATTAGTAACTCATATATTCCCATGATGCATGTAGAACTTATAGCTATTGCAGAATGACTATCTTATGTACAATCCTCTCCAGCGAAAAAGCCGTCATTTTCTTTAATTCAAAAGGTAACAACGCCTTGGCTGCTCCAAATTCAGAGGAAGATAAGATACTGCTGAAATTAGCAAAGATTTGTATTAAAATAAGAAATTAATGTATGTAGTTAGTAGTAAATAACTATCTTTAATTTGTACAACCAGGGTGACATGATCACATCGTGACCAAATCCTCCAATAAAGATTTAAAAAAAAACAAGAATTTTATTTTGTTTCATAGACGTTGAAGTTCCTTGACCTTATATAAAATTAATATTTTGACACTTATACACTATTTCACACTTTATTTACTACTTTACATACAACCGGTTTCGAATATCAATTCATTTACAAATGTTTTGCACACTTCGTGCAGTAAACAAATATCTTCTCACTCACGTGCCATTACTACAAAATGGTCATTTTTACAGCACGTAGTTCGCGTTAAAAATATCTAGAAATCCTTCAAAATTAAATGAATATTATGGTAGAAATTAAATAAAAAAGAAAACTTTCGATATATATTTCGACCCATTTGGGGCCGTCGTCCCATAAATTTTATTTATGATAATATTCCATATACGACTGACGACGGCCCCAAGTGGGTCGAAATATATATCGAAAGTTTCCTTTTTTATTTAATTTCTACCATATTATTCATAAAAATCTGTATATATATATAATAAAACAGTAAAAAAAAAAGCTTTTATTAAGTAAAAATATTTATTTTCAAAATTAAATGATATTCGAAACCCATAGGGTGTACAGTAGTAAATAGTTTTCCTCAAAATATTTTAACTTACATAGAATTACAGATTATATACCGTATCTACATAGACAGATATTTATAAATGAAACCACATAATCTACTGATCATGCTGAGCAACATTCCCAAAGAAACCCCTACCCCTTGTTTTCTTGTCATAAGTATTTCTATTTTATCAAAGTTCCTTGAGACGACGCGACGTAGGTAGTAAAAAAGGCGTTTTTGAAACGGTGTTATTCTCATATTACAATAGATCTTAAAAATCTGAAGAAATACACATTATAAAGAAGGACTTTTCCAAGACAATGAAAGAGCTCAAAACTTAATAGAAAAAAGTTTTTCATGTTCAAAACATTAGTGCGTCTAAAAGAATTCAGTAAAAATACCAATAATAACTGTTTTAAAGACATACATTCTAATAGATAGGGGAGCATTTCTACCCAAGTCGCTTTTGTGTGAATTTATATTGAATTTTATTTATTAAAAACAGAGCAGCTACTCCACTGACGCCACTACTCAGGCACTCATTTTCTCTTTTGTGATGCGAAGGACGTATTGAGTCTTAATATTTACCGACTCTACTCTTTCTTATTTCTCGGAAGTGCTTGTTTACAGCGCAACGGGTGCACAAACAAATGGGGTTTCTAATAGAATTACTTCTTAACAAGTGGATTAAGTGCAAGGAAAAATATGAAGGTCCTTTACAAGAAAATATAGAAAGCAAAAAGTGTGCTCGAGTTTAAAACTAAAAATAATGTTATTTTTTCTGTGACTACGAACTTATTAATTTCTCATTATTTGAAATATATAACTTTAAACTCTCGCGTTTTGTACACATTATAATATATATAATCGGGTCTACCGCGATCAATTTTTACCTTTTTACGAAAAGGGGGACGCCCGACGTTTCGAGACAGTTGCATGCACAGAACATTAAATGTTCTGAGGTTGCATGTCTCGTGGTCTACGGGAAACATAACGTAAAAAGGTCAAAATTGATCGCGGTAGACCCGATTATATATATTATAATTATTTGAAATCTTCTGATGATGGAGCTAGAATGATTACGTTGTATTTTAGGGTTATGAGTGAAATTCGCCTGAACTCACAGAAACATTCGCTTCACACCCAGAATCATTATTCACACAAACTCAGTGTTACGCGGAGAGAAACAAAAAAAACAAAAACAAAAAATTATTTTGCATTTAGATCAGGGGTTTTCAAAGTGGGGGGCGCGCCACTCAGGGGGGTTGCAGAGACCTGCAAAGGGGGCATGGGCCACCTGTGACAAATGACCTTATCAACGTATGTAGGTAGGTATAGCGTATGTACCAAGCGCCTACAATAAAAACCATTTAATATTTAAATAATTAGATTAAACACACAGTAATTATAATAATATATCTGAAGCTGTGGACCACTGTGACAGACAGACAGACATCGGAGGCTTAGTAATAGGGTCCCGTTTGGCACCCTTCGGGTACGGAACTTTAAAAGCAGGGTGGAGAAACAACTTCGAATTTAATTATTTTAAATAAACTCTAGATGTAATTCGGGCCCCACTTGTCTCGGCGTCAGTTGATAAGAATTGAGTTGAATTCTTCTCAACTAATGGCCTGCGGGTCTACCGCGTAATTCTGATTTTCATCAACATCAACTTGAGATTGAAATTTGACGTGCGTGCGAAAGAGATGGCATGTTAGGCGGGTGTCGTCGCACGCACGTAAAATTTCAATCTCAAGTTGAGCTTTTTATTAATACTGTTATTAAAACAATTAAAAAAATTATTATTACTCGATATATTTCGGCCCTCGGTATGGGGCCGTCATCAGTCGAATCTCAAGTTGATGTTGATGAAAATCAGAATTACGTGGTAGACCCGCTGGTGGGGCCCGAAATATATCTTGAGTTCATTTAATTTTTTAGAAAATGTTCATCTAAAAAACAGCAAAAATATTTTATTTACGCCAATGATGAAATTTCTTTATCATGTATCGTGCTCTAGAAGTGTTTAACAAGTTTATTTTAGCATTATATTATTATTAACTTTTTTTGAAAATTATTCTCATTAACTAAACGAAAATATTCTGTATAATTTGTTATTTCCTTAGAGCATGTACCAAAAGTTATTTCAACAAAAGAAACAAAAATAATCGGAAAATTGATTGATATAGATGTAAGTACGTAATAATAGATATACAAGGTGACTTTTTGATCATCGTCCAAATTCATACTGGAGGCTTGATAAGTGATCAGTATCTTGGATTAGTAACAATTTTTGTGAAATTCGTAAAATTAAATTTCGGCTTCCCATAGAAATTCAGTTCCAGTCCCGAGTGAATCACTATGGGGAGTCGAAATTTCATTTTACGAATTTCACCAAAATTGTTATTTATCCAAGATACTGATCACTTACCAAGCCACTAGTATGAATTTGGACGATGATCATAAAGTGACCTTGTATATGTAAGTACCGAAAAATAAAAGTAATTTCCTTGGAAAAATGCTCAGACCGCTGGCAAAGTTACTGCTTTGTACGGCTAAACTCTACACGTGCTACAAGGATCTTATGGCGCGTGAATTGGTTGTGTCCAAAATCGGAACTAACGCCGCTACCATACTCCTTGTTTCACAGCTGCGCCCCCCTGGCACTGTCATGCACGCGCCGTCAATAACGTTGCGTTTTTTCTTTTCTTCTTTGCAATAAAGTTTAATTTTGGAATAGGTATTATTACCTGATTTGCGCTTTTTTATTTTTTTGCTGTACTTTTTTATTAATTATGTTATCATTATCACACTTTACACTTATCTTTAAGACTGTACCTGAGCCTAGAGCATGACCAACTCCAATCTCTCTAGGATTCGTTTGAAGAAATTCGGACTCTCCTTGTATTGACAAAAATATATTTGGTTTATTAATCTTTTCTCTAGGGATCTTACGTATAAACAATGTACTAAGATTTATACTTTTGTCAAAAAAAAATGTTTTGCACCCTCTTTTTTTTTGGTTTTCAAACGTTCGCTTGAAGAACGCGGTTAAGAGATCAACTTGATTTCTTTTTCATAAAATAGGTAATAGAAATATGAAGGTATATCACCTAAATTCAACATTTTTTTCCCTCCAAAATATTTCAGTATTAGCTAAAAACACACCAATTTGTTGTTTCGCTGCGTGATCACTAGTATTACGCGTCTAAGAAAAAGAGGCCAAAGAGCAAACATATAATCGCCTCTATGAAAAGCAAATAAGGTCTTTGCCATTAGACTTATTATGCTGGACGGTTAATAAAAGAAGTTGCTAGAGTATGCCATCTTCTTAACTATGGAATTATCTAAAAATTTTGTTTGTTGTTGCAGCTAGCTACAATGTAAAACATACAGGATGTTTGAGTAACACCCTAGCGTGTTATTTAGTGAATTTCGAAAATAAACTGCAGTGGGTAATTTGCTGAAAATGAATTTGTGTACATACAATTAACTTCATACGAGTACAGGTCCCGGCAGTAAATAATTTACATCGTATCGTAGCGTCATCTTTGTCGCACGAAGCACTAACAGTCCGGTGACAAAGATGGCGCTCTACGACGACGCCGAAGATACCCGATGTGCATTATTTACTGCCGGTTACTGTTCTTATAGGATGGCCATTTAAATGGTCGGATAACTTTCAAAGCCAGGAAAATTTTATCAAAGAAAACTCGATCCGTTTAGAGAAAACAAAATCTAAGTAATTATGTTTTTTTTTATTGTTTTTTTATCCCGCGACCACATCAGATGTAACACTGCCAAAAACTCAGGAAAATATAAAAACTAAACTTAGTGAGTCCCGTACTCCCAAAAATTTTATTTATTACTAGCGACCCGCCCCGGCTTCGCACGGGTCTAATGCTGATACTAAATATACTACAGTATTTAAGGTACTTTATTGGATAAGGATTAGTGCTGTATTGCTTAAAATCGCTTTGTAAATAAGCCATTATTTCTCGTAAAAAGTAAAGGATAAAAAATGGTTATTGTGGGTTAAGGTAAGGTTTTTGTAGACCTTTTTAAGTTGTACAGTAAGTAGTACATTATTTTGATCTATCTCGTGGGGTTCAGTCAGCGCTTGCAATGTAAGCGCAAAAAAATGTGTTTATTTACGACATCACATTAGAAACCTCTAAAATTATCAGTGTTTCTCTACTAGATTATGCATGTATTAAACCTTCCTCTTGAATCATTCTATCTATTAAAAAAAACGCATCAAAATCTGTTGCGTAGTTTTAAAGATCTAAGCATACATACAGGGACAGACAGACAGCGAGAAGCGACTTTGTTTTATACTATGTAGTGATAGTGATTTAGCTGTATACTGACTATCATTTTGCAAAAAAAACACATCTACAGCCTGCACTGTTAATAATCTTGGATTATTTTTACTAGCTTTTGCCCGCGGCTCCGCCCGCGTTGATTAAGTGTTTGTATAGTCTTATCGAATCTGTAAATATTTTTCGCTCATTAATTTTTTAGTACGTAGATGACCTGACACTGTTTGGAGATATGGAGTGTTTTGGATTCTCATCATCTCTAATTTGATCCCTATGTAAATTGTCTTTGGCCGAGCCGCTTTTCTAACCGACACTATTTTTTGTTCTCTGAATTAATCCTCTGCTAATGTTTCTTTGGCGGTCTTTGATAACTGATTTAATCCTCTAGTAGTATGTTTGGCAAGGCTGAAGGCCAAGCCGCGTCTCTGAACGACACGATTTCTTGTTCCCATGGGAACGGATTTATGTGATAAAAAGTAGCCTATGTCCTATTCCAGGTCTCGAACTATATTTGTGCAAAGTTTCAGTCCAATCGATTCAGTAGTTACAGCGTGAAGGAGTTACAAACATCCACCCACACATCCATCTACACTTTCGTATTTATAATATTATTAAAGTGGGATTAGTGGAACAGTGGGATAGTGGGATTAGTGGGATGGGATAAAGCTCCATTTTCTTATTAACTATACAAGTACGTGCCGATTACTTCCAAAGGAGGTCTTTACTTTGTCAGTTTACATAATAAGAATAAAAAAGAAATACATTAAATAAAGCCAATAATAGTTGTCCACCAGTTATACAATTAATATATTCCTAGTACAGAATAGCTAAAGTAAAGTAACAATTAAAATTATTATTAATATTATAAAGTAGATATAAGTCATATATTGTATAGTATAAGTTTTATGTTGAAAAAAAGACATGATCTTGCTAAGTTTCTTGCCCTTCTTCTTAGCAAGACTAATCGAATGGGCGGAGGTAGGCATGTATTTATATATGTAACCTATTAGTATGTAGTATAATGTAGGATGGGATTTGGTCGGCCGCCTAGATTCGTGCTGGGGGCTCGATTGGTGATCATTGAACCTTGTTGCTGGTCCCTGGCCGGGTCTCCGGTATGGGTTCGGGCGGCTGGTTGGATTTTACCTTGTATAATATATATTTTACCTATCATTTTAATCGTAAATATATTGCTACATAAATTAAATAAACCTTTAATTTAGTTCATGTACATTTATTATTTTATTGCATATATTTTCTTTATTAGATTAAATTTGACGTGTAAAAAGTGTATATATCTATACCTGCTTTGCAAAATAAACTATTTGAATTTGAATTTGATTATACGATTGGCCGTTCATTATTTTAAAGTTTCGTCAAAATCTGCGGTCGTTCAGTCCGACATTAGGATCAGAAGCCGCGTAACGTGCTATCCGACACATAGAGGAACCTGAATATCACCAATGGTCTTTGGTTAGCAAATATTATGTGAATGAAGTGAAATAATCTGTCTGTTGATCGATTCTTGGCCTACTAAGTATGCGCCGGGCGTAGGTATAGTAGTTGCAAGATGTGAAATGTTCAGATTTGTACATCAGACTTTTGTTTGTTCTAGAGATACACCTCGTGAGATGCGTAACAAGGCAGAGAAGCAGCGCCGAGACAAACTGAACCATTCCATCGCTGAACTGGCGGCAATGGTGCCTCCGGTCATGGCTGCAAGCCGCAGGATCGACAAAACGGGTGTCCTTCGACTGACGGCCCACTACTTGCGAGCTCACCAGTACGGTGAGTCAAATCGCCGACAAGCGAACCTATATAGTTACCTACAAGTACGTAACCCAATCGTACTTCCGAGGGAAATAAATGCTAGCGACCTTGAAAAGCGAAAAGATTGAAATAACTATACGATAAACATACAATGTGCCGATATTAGAATTACAATTTTTTATACTACACCTGCTCGGAAAATACCTTCTTACTTTTTTGAAAACGATGCAGAAAATACGTCATTACTGTCATACAAATATGCGGGCGGAAAAAGTGTATGAAAATTCATTGTTAACGTGCTTGAGCGGGCAGAAAAAGTATATGCAAATCCATTGTTAACGTGCTGTTTTTTTTTTTTAAATGACATTAAGCATGAGCAAGTGGTCAAGTGGCCAGTATTATTTTGCGAACTCGTACATAAAACTCGAAAAATGATACTGGCCACTTGCTTTTCCTGTACATAATAAAAAATAAGAAGGAAATAAAAAATGACAATCGCACACGAGTCAGTCGGTTTCTTTTATTGTATCTTGATTAAAAGTAAAATTATACTATTTCCTCGCAGGTGTAGTATAAAACACTATGTATCACTTGGGAGAAAGTGCGATTCCCAACCCATTCGCAACTATACCCTCGTTGGTAATCTTCCCCTTTCTTCCCTCGGTGAACAACGTACTATTATCAGAACTTTGACTAAATACAAGGTCCAAATTACCACTATTACCCTAAAGATCAAATTACTTACTTACTGATTTTCTCTCGGGTATCGGATTTAGTTGATATTTTCAGTGCACTTTTGGCCTGTTTGGAGGCAAGTGTTATCGAATCCAGACAACAGGGCAACAACCCAATATCAAGCTTAACTTCCGTCCTGCACCAACGCTTTTGTTTTTGATTTCTCTATCCTGCTCTAATAAACTGCAGCGCACGCAAAACTACAGTTTGGGAAAGCATTTTGGGTCGGTGTAAATTCATCCCAAGAAATTCATTCTATTTTCTATATGTGGGTAAATTTATCCCATTTGACTCAAGCAAGGTAAATAAATTCGTCCCAAAACTCCTAATATACATAATCGTGAGATACTTAAACATATTTTTGCTTCTCGATAGTACAGTTAGAGTGAAAAGTGAAAGCAGAGCAAAATAAAAGTAAATTTGCAATCATTATTAAAAATCAACAAAATATTAAGGCATGCAAAATATAATCCTTAAACTACAGTATAATTTTTTTTAAATGCTCACACATTTAATAACAAACTAAAAAACATCTTCTAATTAAAAAACTGTTATTATAGTATAAATAACAAATATTTAATTAAATGTGTTTGCTATAAGTATATCTATTTAGAAGTATAATAAAAGTCAATAAAGCTAAAATAAAATAATTATTTAAATTAAAAAACTTCAAACTCAAAACGATAAGGTGAAATTTAATCAACCGCATATATTATTCATACTGGAGACTGGGTTAGTGATCAAGAACAATGTTTAATGAATGACCCATCAGCTGAAATTCAAAAGAAACATTTTTTGTTTCCATACTGCCTATACTAGGAATTGTATTTAACTAGTCCAGTTCGTAAGATTCCTTTTTATGATTTCGAAAAAAAAACATCGAACCTTGTTGCTAATCAGTAACCGAGTCTCCAGTATGAATTCGGGCGGTTGGTTAAATTTTACCTCTTTTATATTCCTTATAAGTTTTCATAGATTTTTCGGAGAAGTGGACCGAAATATATATCCGAAAAATCTATTTTATTATTTTTAAGGTGTGTTTGATTTAATAAAAAGCTTGCTATAGCGCAACATAATATATATTTATTTTTTAACCTTATAACTTCTGTGACTTATAGTACACTGATATAAAAAAAATAGAAGCTTAGGTAAAAAACCCATTGTCAAGACGAATGGGATGAATTTACACCCAACAATAAAAGTAATTAACACCTTATGAATATATTTTTTCAAATGGGATTAATTTGTGCAGAAATAAATATTTTTGGGGATGAATTTACACAGGTGAATTTCTATAGGATGAATATACACCGACCATTATTTTTAGTCTCGGATATGCACTTACATGATCTCTGCCAAAATAATCACCACATATTAGTGATCGTTTGTTTAGAGGCATCTTTTAGGTTGCACTGACTGATTAATAATTGGGTTCCATTGCTGGAAACTGAAGTAGTCTAGGAGTACAAGAAAGTTTTCTTAGAGCTAGAGTTTGAGGTTAAAATTCCATTATATAACCATCCATCATAATAACCATGCTTATATATAATATAATATCAATATAATAACCATCTTATAATATTTTAGGTTAGTCCGTCCGAGTTGACTGCCTATGTGGCCGTGTAGTTCACCTATGCTAAGCCAGAGGTTCAAATCCTCGCGGTGCATATTAATTGTGTTCGATATGCTTGCTTCAGAAAGCACGTCGAGCTGTTGGTCGAAGTACGGCAATAGGGCTCCTACCTATCACGTTTGGGACGTAATGGTTATCAGTGAAAAGCTGGTGGGGGTTTACTTAGAATCCAGCCGCAAGGTTTAAGTGCGGTTGCGGTGGAGTGGTAGGCTTATACTTAAAACTTACCGTTTTTGACCAGTAACATTTGCAAAAAAACTTATTTACATTTACGTCCGTTGCACTACATATTATACGACATACTTTATAATTCCGTTATTGTAGGAATCTTGCACGGAGAAAAAATCTTGATATTCAATGTACTATTTCTAGTATTTCGGTTTCAGACGCACTGCATGTTGTGACATTTGATGTCAATGACAGAGAATAGCATACTTCCTGATTCTTGATGGCGGCGCGCGCATTGCGTACCAATTTTGGGGTCATATAAATTTTTTTTTTTTTGGTTATGTAAGAATTAATTTACCATGAATGATTACTTACAACAAATAATAAACGATTAAAACAAGTAATAATATCTAATACAAAATCAAATTATCCGTCCTTAATGCGCATATCAAGTCAATGTAATTGAGTCAAATTGTTTTCATAGAAGAACTTTCCTGTCAAAGCACTTTTATTGTCAAGTATTGAATACGAAATATTTCTCAATCTGCGGAATTCTTTCCTGACGTCGGCCACGCAAGTGACGTAGAAGTTCTGAATTGTGCCCAATGAGTGTGGGCATACGAGGCACCGACAAAGAAAAATCCACTTCAAAACGAAAAATACGACGGATATAGGATTCGAAAATACGACGAAACGCTTCGAGAAAGGATACGTAGTGTCCTGCTTCCTTCGGCTCGTCTTGGCGGGGGCACTACCGTGCCTCCAGATAAGCGCGGTTGATGCTACGGAAGTACCAGGTCCTCTAAAAAGGCCGCTTTGCATGAATCATATTATGATTCCATTCTAATGCCGTCTCTTTTGCACGCGTGAAAAACTCTGACTCCATCCTACTTTTAAATCATTTTATAATTCACCCAAGTTTGCCTGCTTAGATACGAGTATTAATGTTATAGAAATTACATTTTGTTACGGCACGTACCAATGTATTACGTCATGTTGATTTAAACATGATGTTTGCAATTTTAATACATTTAAACGTAGTTTGCATAAAATGTATAGCCAAGGATTATAAACAGTTTGTATAAAATACCATCTACAAATAAAACAGCTGATCTTTTGTTTGCTTACAAATTATTCATTTCTATTTGCTCTCATTTTGATATGCAAACCCTGCTCAAAGTTGATGTTGGTAAAGCCGACACTAGAGTAGCTCTATACTGTTATTTTTGAACGGTCGGTGTTGTAAAGAGAGTTGATTTTTGAATGGGTTAGGGTTACAACCCGGGTAGGTATAAAACATAATTTTAAAAAGCCGGAGATTAGTGCGCTTCGGAATTGAAAATTTTGTAGCGTTCTATCAAGTTAATGAGGGATTTTTAGACAGCTAATAAAAAAAAAGAAATAGTTCTAAATATCTCAATAGATGGCGTTAACGAGACATGGCGAGAGTTGCCAACTGAAAAATATGTTTGATCTGAACGAATCGGAACCATGATGATAACAAAATATGTGCAAAAAAAATCAAATGGTGAGTATTTTATGGAGGTCGTAATAAATTGATTAATTTTTATCTTAAAATTTACATAAACAGATAAAAAGACATGAATCCCTGTTACAACGTGACGGTAAAAAATATGGTGCCGTGCCGTTACCGAGCAAAATTTAAAAAACGCCCATTGACAACATTCAGTCAGCCACGTCTCGTCAACGTCATCTGTCGAGTAATTTGGAACCAAGATTTTTTTAAACGGGCTGTCAGAAAATTCCTCACTATAAATAGTTATAATTATGAGGGCCAACGGTCTAGAGGTACGGAACTCCTGGGACTTTTAATTACGGAACAAGGAGAAGAATTACGGATGATGCAAAAATCATAAATTTCAACTTCCAATTCAGATAAGAAATTGAACCGGAGAACCTATTACGAGTACGTTAAACTATTTCGTTGAAGTTTTGGAAAAATGTAAATTACATGGTGTCGTAGCATCGTCATGTTATATCGGGGAGAATTGCGACAAAAATATATAATTTTATTATATATATTTCAGTTAGATATACTATAACAGCAACAGCAAGGGACGGTAAATTATTAAAAAAAACCGGCCAAGTGCGAGTCAGACTCGCGTACCCAGGGTTCCGTATTGTGGATGATACATTTAATTTTGTCATATTTTTTCGTGAATTTCTCAACCGCTTTATTTTTCCTGTAATCTTTACGTAAACACATATTACCGTGATTTTTTTCATGTTTTTCAGTCAAACAGTTTTGGAGATAAAGGTGGGGGACATACATATTTTTTTGGGTTTTTTAAAGATTTCTCGAAACCAGTGCCAGTATATATAATAAAAGTATATATTTTTACAATCGGCTTTTAATACCTACAATTTGATACCCATATCGTATTTTAGGCTTATTTTTTTATTTTTCTCACTTTTGTTTTGGAAATATTTTGAGCAATTTCAAATTTTTAATTTTTATTTTTACACCGTTATATGTGGGCAAATTAATGCTATTTTTGTGGCAAATTTCTAACTAGTTATGAGGCTGTGTGATACGGACGGACGGACAACGGAGTCTCACCGGTTCCTTTTGTACCTTTTAGGTACTACGGAACCCTAAAAAACAGAAAATAACGAATAGGTATTAAAAATTTCTAAAGTGAATATGTTTTTCGCGTTATTTCAAATAAGTATTTAACTTTGGAAGAGGTTCAATATAGTCAGTAGAGCATGTGATTTAATATTTTGAGCACGTCATACTTACAAGGTGTATATGGTGTCGTCTGCATATCGTAGAGTTGTGCATAATGTTATCAGCTGCCTAGGCATAATATCATATTTTTGTTAAAACCAAGTTAAAACGCTGTGTTAAAACCGCTGCGCTTCACTTGCATACCCAAATTAAGGCGATTACCATCGCCAAATTAGCAGCTCCATGTTTATCTGTTTGAATATCGATGGAAACGACATTGAAATAACGTTCAAATCAGTGCACAATGCGTGGTGGCTGTTACGACGCTCGCTGCGTCCTTGAAAGGGCAAAATAGGAGAAAATAATACTTTTCACATGGGCGTCATTGTTCGATTGAATAATTCTATGTTATATTTATAGCTATCAAGTTTATCTATTTATCAAAGCATAAATGAATTAAATCACCTAAGCCGCTTAGGAGCAGTAGAAAGTTCAAGCCAAAAAACACCATTCAGTTGAAACAATTTTTCATATAGAAGTTTTAGTGGTACAAAAAAGAAAAATGTTGCATATGTTGTCTAAGAGTTGATTATCCATAATACATTTTTTCATTATTTTTGGTTTGGCCATAAAAGAGGAGTAGGCTTTAGAAAGTACCCATTTGGCGATATTAAGGGCCTTAATTTATATGTAACCCGAACACGCTCCTCCACACCCGCTTCGCTCCGCTCGTTGTTGCACCAATTTTTAACTTTTTTTGAAAGATTTTCTTTTTCATACTTTACGTTCTGCCCTTTGCCGAACATATAGACGAGTACCCGACTGACTGATCTATCAACGCCAAACGCCCAACGTCCAAACGGCTGGACCTAGAACATAGAAGCCGGAAACTAATGATATTACTAGCCAAGACAACTTAGTGTGAAAAAAAAAACAGTTTTTTCATAAATTTTAGTCGAGTATGTATCTATGTAACTTTTCTTTTGAACAGCTGATTTTTTCGCAATTTGTGGGTAAAGGTTGTTCGTATGGACGAGCACTACCACCAGTTTCTGGCCACCACAAAACCAGCCAAGTGTAAGTCGGACTCGCGCACAAAGAGCACCACACAATGCGGGTACGGAACCCTAAAAATATGATGATAAATTCTACTTGCAGTTATGGATGTCCAACAGGGTGGATCGAATTTCCACGTTTTTCAAATTTCACTTCGTAATTGTGAAATTACTTTGAATCGATGTTTAAAAAGCTCAAAAAAAAATTCAATATTGGACTTGTTTACACTTGATTAAGATTTACAAAAATTAACAAATTTAAAGGAAGAAAATTTTTTTTTGCTTGTTTTTTTTCGTGTTTTTTTAGTTAAAGCCTTATGACTATACATTCCCATAAGGGACCGTATAAAGTCAGATGCACCACTTCAAATGACCATTTGACATTGTGTAACTAAATCAATCGGTTTAATAAAAATAATATGCATAGTAGACTATAAAGCTGATGTAAAAATATAAGAAAAAATGCAAAAGCTTTAAGCTCGCCCGATAGAAAAAAATTACAAAGTTACCTCCAAATTTCATGTTTTTCGAGTGTTAAGAGGCCGGTGCAAAATGATTTGTCAATACAAACGTAATACCAAAATCATTTGCATTTCGAGCATATTTCAACCATAATTATGCTGTTATTCTGATTAAGACAGTATTTTTATACAAAATCCGCTTAGCGCGAATCTAAATTCAATGAACAAACCGACAGAAGCTAGTTTGTCACAGCGTCTGTCGGTTCGTATACCTTAGTTTTGTGTATGTAACTATTTAGTCAGTCAAAATTGCTTCATTATTTTATAAATCTCTTTGTCATTTGAACCTTCGACCAAGATATCTTGGTCGAAGATTTGAACAACATAACACAACAATATTAGGTGTTGAGAGAAAACAAACACTGTCGACACGACAATGCACAGTAAACATAGGCACAAGGCGAGCAGTCATTTGGCGAGCAGTCGTCCCTACTCCAAGGTATATTGTCATTTCAGCAATGCTCACATTAATAGCCACTGTCCTTTGACTAAAGCAATTAGTCAAAGCCACTGTCCTTTTGGCAATGCTTGCATTGACCCTACATTGAAGTGGTGGTTGAAATTTCGAACAAAACTATATTAAAATAAAGTTCGTATCAGCTCGCACTGCAACATGACCGTTAGGTCAATCGCTGCGGCTGACAAGTGCGAAAATAGTGTGATTTTAATTTATTTTATCTAAAATTATACTTGTATCATGTAGATTACTATGTATTTTTCTTCTATTAAAAAATGCTGTAGTTACCGTATAAAATGGTTATAAAGTTACTCAGTTCAAGGTCGTTGGCGTTGGGAGAAACCTTAATTTGCATTTTCATTTCGCCAATGCTTGCTTTGACTCTACGTTAATTTGCATTTTCATTTCGGCAATTCCTCTTTTACATAGGTAACGTTTATTATGCATGTGGACAATTTGCTTCGACTCTACGTTAATTTGCATTTTCATTTCGGCAATTTCTCTTTTGTACCTACGTTTACTATGCATGTAGACAATGCTTGCTTTGACTCTACGTCTACTTTGTGTTTTAGTTTCGTTAGGGCTTCGATTCCTGAACTTTGTCGTGGTGACAATAAGCGTAGAAAACAACAATTGAATCACAATTTCGACATAACACAATCACTGAGTGAACTTCTACTTAAACAACAGTTTTTATTTCAAGTCAATATGACAAGTATATCCGGAGTTATTACAATATGAAAACTAATGAAAACATCGCGCCGCACTCAAAATTTCAAACCTCGGTTCCGACAAGTCAGTGAACTCGTGTCGTCATTTTCGCCGTAGTGTGTTCTGTTGTACGTAGAGAATCGGCCGTTTGAAGCGTTTTCGAGTGGTATAATTAATAATGGAGCAGGGTTTTGACCGTGGTCAATCTGATAACTTGCCTAGGATAGATTCTATAATGATGGCAGGTTATTTTGCATCAAACAGTAGCTACATCAGTGCTGAAATTCGCGGTGCAAAAGCGGCAAGGTAAGACCAGATTTTTACCTAATTACTTACTTTTAATAAATATATATATATACTGTGTAGAAAGAAGTAATTTATGTTTACATTAGATTATGTTATTTACATAATGTACCTACGCACTTCTTGTAAAAGTAGCATTTTGAGATTTGTTAAGTCCTAACATATATATCTGTCCGTTTGTCTAGGTACCTATTCCATTAAAGGAAAGTTATTACAAATACGGTACAAAATGTTTAATAAACCACTTTATTTTCTTGTTTGATACTTATAGTTAGGTATCTAGTTTAACTATCACAAATGTCTTTGTACTTTTTGTACCAATGTGTGACCCTTTGTTTTGGAAAGTCGCGACAGTCGGTTGGCTGTTCGTCGTAAGCAATATCTTTGTTTTTATTGTTTATATTTTATAATAATAATAAAGTTGTAAAAAAGTCGTGTGTGTAAGTACATTGAATATTTTAACGAAATTTAAAATGACGTGAGTTATTAGTTATGACTGGGCAAATACTGAATAAACCGCGATGAAGTAGCCGCGGGCAGGGCTCGTACCTCCTATCATGGTAAGAGGTAAAAAAAATATGACTAAACCGGTAAGACGGTAAGAATTATGTAAAAAGGTTGGTTTCAACAACTTTACCCAAAAAATATACTTGTCTCTAGATTTGGGTGACGAATATAGCGGACTGAGTATTTACCCGGGTAATTACCCAAAACTTGTACTAAGTTTTTGCAAAAACAGTGCAAAAGTAGGTACCTACCTACGTAGGTAAGTACAATAATATGTTGATTCGTAAAATTTCGTCACAAATGTACTGAAGAAAAGGATGTCCAACATTGGATTGAACATAAAACAGTCTATGCAGTCAGCAACAAACTGTTATTTAATAAATAAATAACAGTTTGTTGCTAACTGCATGAACTTCATCACATTACGTTTATTAAACCGGCGCGGCGGCGGCGCAGCATGGCGGCAAAGGGCAAACAAACAATAACTTTAGCTTGAAGAAGTGTAAATACATTTGTTGAATAGTTTATTTGAAAACTTACGTCGAAATGATCGCTAGTTGTGGAAAATCTTACATTCTTCTTCGGGTCACGTTTCATTGCATTACACCACAATTTACGTACTTTTTCTCCTTGCGGCATGGTAACAAACACTTTATTAGGTGTAGTGATAGTCGTGTTTGTACATTGAGGCACGGTACAGTATTTGTATCTATTTTTTTGTGAAGACATTTCGTCAAAGCTTAAAAATTTAGAGCGCGCAAGATACTTTTACATAGAAGACGAGAGAACGAGAACGAATGAATGAGCGGCAAGGCGAAAATGACGTAGCACGCGTAAAACTGCGACCGGGCGAGACCAGAAGGGGGCGTGGCCTATAGCCAGAACTTCAGAAATTCATTGTAAATTCATTTTAAATGCTAGGGAAATATTTAAAATGCCATTATTTAAGTTCAGATTAGTTCAACCTTTTGAACCTTATTATAACAAACGAAAACTGGCCCCGGCCTGCCTTAAGAAAGCATGGTGCATGCAGAAGGAAAGGTATGCTCCAGCAACAGGACAACATTAATGACAAGAATGTTCTTTGTCGCTGCGTTATGTTATAAAAATGTCCTTTGTGATTTTTTCTTTTTAAATAGTTTACCTTCTAAAATCTTGTGTCGATGTACAAAAGTTACCAGGGTCACTTTCACAAATGGAAACCGATATCCTTTGTTTTTTTTTCAATGGAAAGATAGCTCTTTGCCACTGGGTCAAAGGATAGAAATGTCCTCGTGGCCTTATCTGTTTGAATAGTATTCCACATACCTTACGACATTGTGCGAATGTTTTCTTATGCCATTTTCACAAATGATACCGATGTGATATGCCGTTATCACTAATGAGAAGACAGCTCTTTCTCACTACGTCAAATGATAGAAATGTGCTTTTTGGTATTGTCTATATAAATATATCTTACAACAACGTTTAAGGCGATTACCATCGCCAAATTAGCAGCTCGATATTTGTCACTACAAATATCAACGAAAACGACATTGAAATAACGTTCATATCAGCGCGCAATGCATAGTGGCTGTTACGACGCTCGCTGCGTCCTTGATAGGGCGAAATAGGAGAAAATTATACTTTTCACTTGGACGTGATTACTCGATTGAATAATATTATGTTATGTATATAGCTATAAAGTTTATCTATTTATCAAAGCATAGATGAATTCAATCGGCCAAGCCACTCAGGAGCAGTAGGGAATTTGAGGTCAAAAAACACTATTCAGTAAAAAAAAAATCATGTAGAAGTTTTGGTGGTATGAAAAAGAAAAATGTTGCATATTTTTTCTAAGAGTTGATTATTCATAATAAATTTTTTCATTATTTTTGGTTTGGCCATAAACGAGGAGTAGGCTTTAGAAAGTACCCATTTGGCAATAGTAAGGCCCTTAAGAGTTTAGCTATGCGACTTTCACAGTTGGTTTAAATTCCTTTTTTATATCCTTCAGTGGGAAAAATCCTCCGCTGTCACTTCGACGGTATACCTGCGTCAGCGTCACTTTGATAAAGAGGAACTCGTCACACTAACTTGACTCTGCGTATAAGCAACAGATGTTGCGATGTCATGCCGGGTCTCCGGTATGGGTTCGGGTGATTGATTAGATTTCACCTTGTATGATTAATAATCATTGATTATAGGATTTACCTATCATTTTAATCGTATATACAATGTGTAACAGAAAGGTGTAACCATATTTGAAGAGCTTATTCAGTCAATGGTATAGAACAACTTTTACTATGGAGCCAAAAAAAATCTGCCATTCCATACGTTTCGGTTGAGAGGCATTGCATTTTTCTATGACACAGTCGTTTTTTTTTTCTAAGTACAGGGTTTGTTCCATAGTAAAAGATGTTCTATGCCATTGACTGAATAAGCTCTTCAAATATGGTTACACCTTTCTGTTACACGTTGTATATTGCTAAATAAATTAAATGAATCTTCAATTTAGTTCATGTACATTTATTGTTTTATTGCATTATATTTTTATAAGATTAAGTTTGACTCGTAAAAAGTGTATTATGCATACCTACTTTACAAAATAAACTATATGAATTTGAATTTATCATTGCTACAAAAAAACGTCCGCTAATATTTCTCTAGACATGCATTTAAATTTCTTGCGACGACGCAGAGTTAAAGAAATTTGTCAGTAACACAATCAAAAGTACAACGTGTTTTTGCACCTACGTCACAGTATTGATAAGTATCAGTATTCCATCAGGGACAGTGTCCTTGAAACATAAGGCTCGATATATGCACGCATTAGGGCTGCCCACATATAGCGCGGGAATCGGGTGGGCGTCTCACACTCTCCGCGTCCGTCCGTACTTAAGGCGATATGCGAAGAAAATACGGATGTTTCTTTTCTGTGTGTTTCATGAAATACACGGAAAATTATAATCAGTTTCTAGTATATGCATTTTGACTATATAATCTAGGGTTTTGAAATTGGAAAACATGTTTGGATAAATTTTCCTCGATAGAAATAATTGTTGAAATGAGGTCTTCAAACACACTTTTTCTCCTCGTTTGACGAATAGGAACCATATACAGAACTCAAACATATTTTATTAGGTGTGTTTCAACAATATCTAGAGATTTGATATTTTAAATTTTGCTAGCTATTTTTGTTTTTTTAATAAAAATATAAAACTAACTTTTTACCCTTTTGCCCTGAATCCGCCCCTCTCGCACTGCGCGATTTTTCGCATGGAGTGACAGTGACAAAAATAAAATTTGCATAGCCTCTTAACTGCGGCGCGCACCCCTACTAGGTGTGTACCGAGATTTGGAAGCGTGCGTTTCGGCCGTTTTATATGAAGACATGTTTTACTTATCTATACTGTGCCTGTATCAGCCGTTTTTTCTTTGAGTGTATAATACAATACGCAATATTGCGTTTGTAATCAGCAAACACACCGAAGCTTGTATAAGCTCCCTTGTAGTACAGAAAAGCACGAATTGTGTACATAAAATGCAACATGCGTTCTTTCTTTTCTGTAATTTTTTTCTTCACTGTTGCCTGGCTTACACAAAGGCTTACACCAATTTTAACACATTTACGGTCTAGTGGTTTGAACGTCTTGACACTAATCCGGAAGACGTTATTTCAAATTCCGTAGGAAATGAATTAAATTCTATGGAGAAAATTTCATCCAATCGCGTTTTCCTTCAGTGAGAATCTTAATCAAATACTCAATAAACATTTACCCAAAAATTAAATACGTAGATGACGTTATAGTGGAGCAAATGGATTCGAAAAAGCCCCATTTTGTTTTGGTATCGCCTTAAATGAGACAGATAGCGAGATAGATAGTGACGTGGTGCTTTTCTTCTGAAAGTATCTATCAGTATTCACTTTTTGTAGTAACAACTTTTATATCAATTTTGTGTAAAGAAATTATTGATCCAAGTTATTTTCCCGCAAGTGTAAAACCAGCTCAACGGGAGAAAAATATTCAAATACGGGTAATGGTGACAATTAACCGTCAAGATATTATTATGTATCTCTAAGGGAGTGTCTAAAATGTTCCGAGTGTCAGCAGATAAACAAAACACTCAAAAATCCACTTTTAGCCGACCATATTTACATCCCGACGTGATAGCAAGTAGGAGCAATGCCGTATAACAACGATCGAAAATACAATAATAAATTAGATAAAATAAAATACATATTACTATTGACCCTACCTCGTCCACTCTTTTCATAAATTTGCTATGGTAGACGCGAGCGTAGAGAGCGGGACGAATTTCCCCCCGCGCGCTCACGCAAAATGAGTAAGCCATGCCCGGAACTGTTTTTTTTTGCCATTAAGGGTGCATATAAGGTCAAAATGAACTCAACCCCATGACGTTTCCTTTTAGTTTAAAATAGCGCGCTCTTACCCGTGGCTGTTACGAGTTTACAACCACCACGCGCGACCACACCGAAACACGCGCTCACGAAAAACTGCGTTTTTATTTAATAACTCTGTTATAATTTAAAAAGTATTCTAAAATGGTTAGACGGCGTTATTAGTCACTTAATTTTAATACAAATTCCAGGCTGTATAATTCAAGAAAGGCCATTAAAACTCGAAAAGCATGAAATTTAGAGGTAACTTCGTAATTTTTTTTCTATCGAGCGAACTTAAAGTCCATACTTGACAACACGTCTGACACGAGATTTATTTAGTTTAATTAAGTAAAACGGTACAAACAATCTATAGTACAAAACATACAGGAATAGAACACACTAAGGCCCACTTGCAGCATGATCGATAAAAAATCCTTAACCCTCGGATTAACTAACCCGACATTTCATTAGTCATATTGCACCATGACTTTTATATATTGACTTTTGATTTCGGATTATTTATTTTACAATTTGCTGCGTAGAGTTACTTGCTCTACGATTTTCTGAGAGGCAAATTGCAAAACAGGGAGCGTTTAGAAACTGACGACGCCGACATCATCGTCACGGGAGGAAAGAGGAAATTATCAAAATAGATATGTAAATTCTAATTCTAGAAACGTGCAACTTGGTCAATATTCCTTTTAGTAAATGGACTTCTTGAAACGTAGAACTGGGCCAATATTCCTTTTACTAAATGGACTTCTTAAAACGTAGAACTTGGCTAATATTCCTTATACTAAATGGACTTCTTGAAACGTAGACCTTGGTTAACATCTGGGGGCACGGCAGTGCCCCCGCAAAGTCTCGCAGAAAAAACGCGGAACGGCTGTACCATCCTTTTCTTTCCTTTTACTAATTGGACTTCTTGAAACGTAGACCTTGGTTATTATTACTTTTACTAATTGGACTTCTTGAAACGTAGACCTTGGTTAATATTCCTTTTACTAAATGGACTTCTTGAAACGTAGACCTTGATTAATATTCCTTTTACTAATTGGACTTCTTGAAACATAGAACTTGCTCAATATTTCTTTTATTAAACGGACTTCTAGAAACGCAGAACATGGTAAATTTTTATTTTTACTAAATGGACTTCTTGAAACATAGAACTTGGTCAGTATTCCTTTTACTAAATGGACTTCTTGAAACGTAGAACTTGGTCAGTAATCCTTTTACTAAATGGACTTCTAGAAACGTAGAACTTGGTCAATATTCCCTTAACCAGCATGGATTCATGAAGGTTCGCATCATTGAAACAAATTTATTAACGTTCACTGACTATGTTCTCACTGCCATACAGGATGGTCATCAGGCCTTACGTGTATACCGACTTTTCAAAAGCTTTTGATAAAATTAGCCAGAAGACGCTAATATCAAAACTATTGGGGATCAGTATACATGGCGACTTACTTAGGTGGATTCAATCATACATTATCAGACGTTCACAAGCGGTAGCACTTAAAGGTTTCTTGCCAAATTTTCTTCCTATTGATTCTGGAGAGCCGCAGAGATTCCATTTGGGTCCCCTGCTCTTTGTATTATACATAAACGACATTGGAAATGTTATTACAAATTCTAACCATCTGCTCTATGCAGATGATATGAAAATATATCGGGTGGTTGACTCTGTTGAAAACTGTTTCAAACTTCAACAGGATTTTAATGACCTTTTGCATTACTGTGAGCTAAATTATCTATTTCTTAACGTGAACAAATGTTATACAATAAGTTACACAAGACGACGGCAAAAAATAATAAATAACTATCAGCTCTCTGGCATAAGTATAACACATGTTGATCAAATACGAGACCTTGGCATTATCCTGGATGCTGAAATGGACTTTAACATCCATATTGACTGTATAATACAGAGAGCATTTAAACTGCTGGGTTTATTTCTCCGGATATGTGAACCATTCAGGCTCTTCTTTGCATATGTCAGAAGTATTCTTGAATTCTGTAGTGTGGTCTGGAGTTCTTTCTATGCGGTTCACGCAGACCGCATCGAGAAGGTTCAGAACAAGTTTCTTAAAGCCCTTGATTATAGAACAGGTAATTATTTTACTGACTATACTTCTTCCCCTTCTCGACATAACATATTTACTCTGACCAATCGAAGTAAACTCATTGATGCTACCTTACTATATAAACTCGTAAACAACGAAGTGGATTGTCAACACCTGCTGGAACTTTTATTTTTTCAAACACCGTGCTCCTCCTCGCGTTACAATTCTACTGTAAAAACCGATTTTCTCTCGTTCTCCTGCATTATACAGGGTGGAAAAAATGTAAGGGCCCTGGAGGGGAACTACCTTAAATCCTTTAGTTAGCTCATTTTACTGAAAGGAAACATTCCTTTATTTTTTAAAAGAAACAAAACTGCATTCAAAGATCTTCTAAAATTTGCTTGTCTCACCCGGGAACTGAACCAACTAAAAATAAAAAAATAAACCCTCGCTATTTTATTATACAAATCGGTAGGATTATTGTTTAGAATAAAATTTGTCTAATAAACATTTGGTCTTACACTCATCTGCTGTACGAGATACCCATGAAATTAAATATTTATTACAAGTTCTTTGTTAACAAACTTTCACTGTAACAAGTAAATGACACGTTATAATTTTCTTATCTCTCTTACAACCAAAGACATCGTATGAAGTACAAGCATGCTAATGTTATTTATCTTAAGTACCTTGTTGAAGACTTCAATAAGAAAATCGTTAAATGGTAATAATAAATCTATGCACAGCACAATTCCTTCTTACACTAGGTGTACTGACGAAAAGTTTAAAAAAGGAACGCATTTTTTTGCAATGCGAAGCAACAAATTTGAAGTTCAAAAGAATAACTTTCAACATTTTTAAAATCGATAAAAGTATTCGTTCGAATTTCAAATTTTGTTTTGTTTTGCTTTCATTCCGTGCTGTGCTGTGTGTATATTATGCTGTATTGTTAATAAAGAATTTGTAATAAATATTCAATTTCATGGGTATCTCGCACAACAGATGAGTTTAAGACTAAATGTTTATTAGACAAATTTTATCCTGAACAATAATCCTACCGATTTGTATAATAAAATGGCGAGGGTTTATTTTTTTAATTTTTAGTTGGTTCAGTTCCCGGGTGAGACAAGCAAATTTTAAAAGATCTTTTAATGCAGTTTTGTTTCTTTAAAAAAATAAAGGAATGTTTCCTTTCAGTAAAATGAGCTAACTAAAGGATTTAAGGTAGTTCCCCTCCAGGGCCCTTACATTTTTTCCACCCTGTATAACGAAATGTTGGTTGACAAATCTTCCTAGAAAATAAAATCTGTTATAAAGCCAAAGTAAATAAAATACTCCGTGTAGGTAACCTGTAATTTTCTTGTATTTGTAAGTCTTTTTAAATTTTTCCTTTCGTAATGTATCTGGTTATGTAAATGTGTGTATGTAGTATATTTGTTAACAAACCATTCGAGTGTTTATTCTAAATGTGAGTGTTATTTTATAAGGGTTCTTTATATACCCTAAGTATAGGATAGGATATATCCTAATATCCTAAGTCTATGGCACAAAGTAGTTCTGCATAAATCTGAAATTGCTGCTTTGGACCCTTTTACATCATAATTGATAGTTCGGTTGCCAATAAATACTTACGCCTCGCAAATCTGACTGTGCATTTGAAATTTTATGCGATTTTAATTTTTATCGTAATTAACATTATTCGAAATTCGAAATCCAAAAAAGCAACACATAAGATTTGCGAGGCTTATCAAGCAGCAGTTCGCATTTGTCTGTGTATTCGCTTAGAATTTCTAAACTACATAGTGGATTTCAACGCAGTTTTCACCATCATTTAGATAATTTCATGAGGAAGATATTGTACTACACACAGAAAGATTACAGGAAAAAATAGTGGTTCACGAAAACAAAGGGTCAAAATAAAATTTTCTGTTCCCAAAACTGTCGAATTACGGGATCCTAAGGTACGCGAGTCTGACTCGCACTTGTTTCTAATCGGATTTGTCCTATATTGCTTATTTGCCCACAAGGAGTCTGAATGAGCCTAGCGCATGCCTGAGTGCATGAGTCACTTTTATTCGGGTATAATTCGAAAATCAGTGCCGTAAAGCAAACTGTTATGCTGACAACAATCCCTATTTCAATTTTAGTGGGAAATAGGAATATTTAAGAGGTAATTCTCCGGATTTGTAACAAAATACGGCCAAAATACAACTTTAAGTTAAGAAAGAGCGCTCGATGTGTACCAATAGCTCACTATATGCATATACGTATTTTTACTGATATTATGGTAGCTTCAATATAATTAGATTTTCCATAAGATAAGAGTGAAGTTTGAATTTTACAACTAACTTTGTTGCGATAAGTACCTTGTTCATTTTACAACTAACTTTGTTGCGATAAGTACCTTGTTCAATTTACAACTAACTTTGTTGCGATAAATATCTTGTTAATTTTACAACTAACTTTGTTGCGATAAGTACCTTGTTCATTTTACAACTAACTTTGTTGCGATAAGTACCTTGTTCATTTTACAACTAACTTTGTTGCGATAAATATCTTGTTAATTTTACAACTAACTTTGTTGCGATAAGTACCTTGTTCATTTTACAACTAACTTTGTTGCGATAAGTACCTTGTTCATTTTACAACTAACTTTGTTGCGATAATAACTTGTTCATTTTACAACTAACTTTGTTGCGATAATAACTTGTTCATTTTACAACTAACTTTGTTGCGATAAGTACCTTGTTTATTTTACAACTAACTTTGTTGCGATAAGTACCTTGTTCATTTTACAACTAACTTTGTTGAAATAAGTATCTTGTTCATTTTGAAACGGCTTGAAAGTATATAATAATTTGTCTATCTTTATTTATTTTGCTAGCATTACATGAAATGTTTATGTTGATACTGTTTGTGTGTACGAAGTGATCAAACAAATACTATATTCCTTTGAATATTTCGAAATATTTTAGCTTGAAATGGCAAGTTTTCCTTTATTTTGTCAAAGATAGCTTTATTTATCACTTAAATATGCGTATAATAAGCAGTCATACCCCAGTTTCCGATCTGAGAAAATATTGTTAAGTTTTACTTAAGGGGCACCACAGTGCTAAACTTCAGTTCAGTCGTGCTCTATTTTAGTTGTCTACCCTGTTCTAATCCACTGTCGTGCACGCAAAACTTCAGTTTATTTCAAACTGCGGCTATAGTCCGTGTTTTATACATAACTTAAGTAGTAAACAACGCTCACTCCATCACATATCACGATATTCCGAAATAATCACGCAACGTAGATTACCACAGTAAGTTACAAACACTAGTTTATACACACATGCATTAATTATCACTGAAAAATGCTTTAAATTGTCATTTTAAATAACATTTTTAGGTGAAATCGTACTTTTACGGAATTCCTGTACATAGACAAAATAAATTCACAGAAGAGTTTGACATTTCGTTTTAGGGATGGGATAACGTAACGTGAATGAAAGAACGATATGCAAGATGACGAAATGTTTTTGTCGATTATAGAATAGAATAGAATCATGTTTATTTGGAACATAATATATATTTGGTACATTAAATTATAGTTAAAACTTAAAATTAGCACAGAATGTACCAAAAAGGTCTCCGCTCAGCTTAATGTCATGACAGGGCCATGGCGCTGATTTTAGCGGATGCCTAGTACCAACGACATAGTATAGAATGTCATTGCCTAGTACTTATATTTAAGTAACGTAAGTCGAACTTTCTAATTGTAAAACAGTTAGTTTTACAATTAGAAAGTTCTACTTACATTCGTTTATCGACGGCGAGATATTTAGTCGACCTCGAAAAAATAATCGCGATTAATCGAGACAATCGATAAAAATATCCGTCATCGCACATGGCTATCCATCCCTACGAAATGTCAATTTTATTGGTACGCCATTGTTGTTTATCACTTAAGTCAAGTATAAAAACACGGACTATACATTAGAACATTAAATGTACATTTTGTATGTAATATTTTTTTTGCCACTGGTGCCGTGCCTAAAAGGGCTCGAAATGTATTTTGCTTTAACTAATTTAAGTGTTTGAATATTACAACAAAATTTTATGTTTTTAGGGTTCCGTAGTACGTAAAAGTTACAAAAGTTACAAAAGTAACTTTTACGGTGAGACTCCGTTGTCCGTTCATAAGTCCGTATGTCACAGCCTCATAACTTTAGTACCGTTAAAGATAAACACATGAAATTTGGCACAAAATAGCATTGATATGCCCACATATCACGGTGTAAAAAAATGTTAAATTTGAAATTGTTTAAAATATTTCCAAAACAAAAGTGAGAAAAATAAAAAATATTATTCTAAGAATACAACATGGAAATCAAATTGTAGATATTCAAAAGTTGATTGTAAAAATATTTACTTTTACTATATTTACTGGCACTAGTTTCGAGACATCTTTAAATATGTAAAAATATGTATGAAAAAAATGACGATTATACTTAGATCATAACTTGCCAATTACAGGAAAACTAAAAACGTTGAGCACAAATGAGAAATATAAAAAAAATTAAATAAATAAAAAAATATTTTATAAAAAAACAATTTGTGTATCAAATTGTAGGTATTAAAAAGCTTATTATAAAATTTATAGTTTGGCTATATTTAATTGCATCTATTTCAAAAAATCCTTGAAAAACCATTAAAAATGTATGTTTTGGAGATAAAATCATGGTATTAAAAAAATCATGGTAATATATGTTTACGTAACGACTACAGGAAAAATAAAGCGGTTGAGAAATTCACGAAAAAAAATTGACAAAATTAAATGTATCATCTACAATACGGAACCCTAGGTACGCGAGTCTAATTCACACTTGGCCGGTTTTTAAATAAATTTGGCTTACAGTTTTTAAAATTACGTAGTAAGATGACGCGATTTTTTTTTCATTTTCGCATGTTTATGTTTATTTATGAAAGATGGTCAGTAGAGTTAATTTAAATACGAGTACACCGTTGCAACTGGCATGTATGGTTCCTTGAAATAAATTAGTATAAACTGTATAAACTAGTAATGTCTGAAATCGGAGTCTGCAGTTGGAGCTCCTTCCCAGCGTCATCTGAAAATGACTCTATTGATAAAGTTATTTCTCTAATATGGTATGTTTACAATATAAACATGTGTGTGTGTGCGCCTTAACCACATATGACGTAATGACTGGTGTAAAAATGGCAAACTCCGACGCGAGTGAAATGGAAAAAACTGTGAGACGAGCGACTGACCCCTTGGAGAAGAAAATTGACGCGCTAATTGCGACTGTTAGTGCATTAGAGGAATAAATCATTGTAAAATCCGTTAGAAAATTTGTAGAAACAGTGCACCAAATTCCAAAGCCCCGAGAACCAGTGGTAACACCTGAGTTACCCGAACGACGAGGTGAGCCATCCATTAGGAGCATTCCGCACAACTCTGCAGCACCCGCAGCTACCAATCCGCGAGAGGAGCGGAGACTCAAGCGCGGCCAAACCAATACTGTGAGTAAAAACAACACGTCACGTACACAAGCAGAGAGGAAAACAGTGACACCGATAGCAAGAAAGATGGTGAATAATAACAACACCCACTCGGTTGAGCCAAAGAGTATTGACATCTCACCAACACCTGTTGTGCCAATAATACCAAAGTCAACTCGTAACAGTCAAAGTCAACTCAACCTCAAATGGACACATTTTGAAGTTATTTATCTGCTGTTCAAAAGAAGTCCCAATTTGAATTAATTAGTATAACAATTTTGGGATCTTTTTCTAGATTTTGGGCTATCAAAAACGCGATTGGAGGATTTTCACTCGATAGAAATAATTATAGAAATAAGGTCTAAATTTACACTTTTTTTGATATTCTGACAAATTGGGAGAGCATACAGACGTCAAAAAAATTTTTTTTAATGGGTTTTAACAATAACTAAATTACTGGTTATGGAAATTTTCAAAGCTATTTTAGTTCATTTTGTATTAATTTAAAACGGACTTTTGTCAATTTTCCCGGATTCCGTCCCTCTCGCACGGCGGGTCTTTCCGCCTGGAGTAACGGGGACCTTTGCACGGACGACATATCACCTTAAAAGATGAATATGAGTGGACACTAGTTCAATCAACTAAACACAACCATCGACGACAACCTGTAATCACTGGAACAGGTGAACAGGATGATAACATTCAAACTGTTGGGCGACTGAAGTACATACAAGCCTGGTCATTCAAACCTGACACTACAACCACTACAGTCACAACCTTTTTAAACAAGATTGAGAAGTCTGAATACTACACTGCTGTAAAACGAGACATAAGAACGACTAGACACGCATCCTTCCTTATCGGAATTCCTGAATCATGTTTAATACACTGACTAATCCTGCGAAGTGGCCGCTGGGTGTTAAGTTCGTGGAGTGGTTTCCCATCCGACCCCGTGAGAACCAGATGTAATGTAGGAGCACCATCATTTCTGCATATTCATAACACTATATCTATCTCGGTGGCACGAACGTCGTCGTCGCGTACGGAATTGACGAGCGAATATACATTGTCCACGCACAGTTCAACAATCACCGTCCCCCGAACAACCACCTCCCACCCTGGGAGAGAACGGCGAGTCTACCGCGTAATTCTGATTTTCATCAACATCAACTTGAGATTGAAATTTGTCGTGCGTGCGACGACGCCCGCCTAACATGCCATCCCTTTTGCACGCGTTGAATTTCGCATGCATTTACTTGAAGTTGATACAAATCAGAATTACGCGGTAGACCCGCCGGTCGAGCTCGGCGCTGTGATGACACCAGCCGCGACCATAACGCCGCCGCCGCCACCGCCATCGCCTGCATAGCAACATCAGTCAGTCTACCACGCGCGCTGATCCTAAAATGATATCTCCGTGCTCACGCGAATTACACGTATGTCTACAAAACATTGCTAAACTAGACGATAAGACGCAACAAATAGAAATGTTATTAAAGAGTGATTTAATTAACTGTGACGTTCTATGTATAACTGTTAATATATAAATATTTGAATTATAAATATTTGAATCAAAATCTGTTAGTATTAATAATTTCAGTTTGACATCTTATTTCTGCAGAAAAATTAAAGAGCATGGTGGCTCTTGTATTTATATATATAAAAGATAACATCAAATGCATTGAAAACAAAACATTGACTCAGTTGTCAACCGAAATGTATTGTGGTGTAAAGCCTGACCAGGAAAATAAAAAACCTGCTCATTTGCTTTTATCATTTTTATTTTATGATTGCAACAATCTGACAGCACACACGAAAAAAGAACACCACACTTTGACAGCAATCGACATAATGACGTTTTAAAGTTGAGGTTGCCAGTAGAAAAAATTTGTTAAAAAATTAATTCCGCAATATGGCGAGGTTTTTTATTTTATTGTTCAGGCTTTATCAGCTATCGATTTAATAGACTATAAGCTAACTATTATCTGCTTCTACAGAACAAATGTAAAAGTTACAAGTAAACAATTTCTGAGACATTTAGAACCTGTGCTTGCTTAAAATAAATGAATTAGGTCTAGAATGCATTTTGATCAGGGACGCGAAACTTGATGTTTTGGTAGATTCTTCCGATAGAAAATATTTATGTGATCTCTTGTTCAGCCATGGTATGAGTAACTTTGTGGACTTTCCCACTCGAGTGAAGCCACCGTCCACCACTAGTCTCGATCACGTCTATCCGAATTTGCCAGCTGACTGTGTGAGCGCGTCACCAGTTATAACAAACTTGAGCGATCACTACGGGCGTAGATGGGACAATAGTACGCCATCGTCTCCCCGCAATCGGATGAATCGAGCTAACTTCATCGCTCGATACTCAGTGTTGACTGGAACGACATTTGGCTTAGAAATCAGGGATCCGTTGAGAATTTGGCAACATCCGTAATTAATATAATTGCGAATAAATACACTATTTGCTTTCCATTTAAAAACAAAGACATAAAAAAGGATGATTCGTGGGTTTCAACAGACATACAAAACCTTAAATTTCTTTTACTTGACATGATTAAGCTTGAAAACAAATTTCCTACTGACGAACGTTTGAAAATAATTGTACAGTCTCTAAACGAAAAATAGAAGGCTATCTTTACTCAACAACGAGTTGGCTATTACACAAACATTATATTGAAAAACAATAATACTAATCTAATAAAAATATTGTAATAATATAATAAATTTACATGGACCAAATTAAAGGTTTATTTCATTTATGTAGCAATATATATAAATACATATATATATACGATTAAAATTATAGGTAAAATATATATTATACAAAGTGAAATCCAATCAATCGCCCGAACCCATACCGGAGACCCGGCCAGGGACCAGGAACAAGGTTCAATGATCACCAACCGAGCCCCCAGCACGAATCCAGGCGGCTGACCAAATACCATCCTATATACTACATACGAATAGGTTACATATATGTAAAAATACATGCCTTCCTCCGCCCATTCGATTAGTCTTGCTAAAAAGAAGGGCAAGAAACTTAGCAAGATCATGTCTTTTTTTTTAAACATTAAAATACGTACTATACGTTGACTTTACGGATGTTGCTAAAAACTCGAATAGACAAAACATCAAAACCAAAACGGATGTGGTCGACGCTATGAATGCTCGGTTTGTAAGTACAGCGTCGGCGTGTGGCGCGCCCCCCCGCCTACCGCAATTTTCGTCTCCGTCTCTTCCAACCCGACGAGGTTCACCGCATCATCACGTCTCGTATCGCTCTCAAGCCCACGCGAGACGTCTATGATATCTCGATCGAAATCTTGCATCTTGCTTCAGAACAATTATCTGCGACACTGTCTGAGCTATTTAATAGCTGCGCTGGTGACTGGAAGCGCGTCTTCAGAATGCAAAAACGGACCGTCCGAGCGATTGTACAGGTGTCGCAACGTACCTCAGCCAAGCTCTACTTCAAGGAGCTGAACATCATGACGCTGCCTTCAATTGTGATATTCCAGGTTGCGGTCTACGCGCGTGAAAACCTGCACTTGTTTAAAAAACATAGTGATATTCACAGGTATCACACGCGCAACGCGGACAACCTCGAAAAGTCCTCAAGGTCAACTCATGTCATGTCATGGCCCCGTCGGTATACAATAAACTACCAGCTGAAGTGCAAGCCGCAACCACTGTCAGTTCGTTCAAGTCCAGGCTGAAATGCTGGCTTCTCGAATTGACCTTGTATAATGTGAATGAGTTATTATAAAATTAATGAGATTTTAAAAATTCTTATTAATATCGACATTTGTATCTGTGATTATTATTTGACATTTATTAGTCTTCTTTTGACGTAGGATAATTATAAATATTTTTTTAAAACTTATATAGTTAATTTTGAAGAATTAATTTATAATTGGAATTGTGCTATTTTTTAAGACTACTTCTGTAGCTGTACCTACATACAATGAAAGTTAAATAATTTTACAATTTCTTGACGTGTAATCTTCATTATGAATAAAAATGTCTTAAGTTATGTCTTATTTGAGAAAAAAAACATTGTGTTATTTAAACTATAAAAAACAACAATTTTGTAGGAAATTATTCTCGCGTATAAGAAACAACATGAAAATAAAAATGAAGCTGTTCTTAGAATAAAATTGGTTATATCTTTGAAACTGCTAATGGCATTTGTAAGGTTCTTGCACTCAAATACAAGAAAAGTATTGCTTGGAAAAATTATTTATGGATTTTTTTTTCCGTCCATCGCGTTCATGTGAAAAGTATTATTTTCTCCTACTTTGCGCTATCCAGAAACCCAGCGACGTCGTAATGCAGTGCACGCTGATATGAACGTTATTTCAATATATTTTCTGTTAAATAGTTTCTGTCGATATTCGTACCGACACAGGTCGACTCAAGGTCGTTGGCTGATACCGGCGCCTTAAGGCGCTTAATATCGCCAAATGGGTACTTTCTAAAGCCTACTCCTCTTTTATGGCGAAACCAAAAATATTGAAAAAATGTATTATGGATTATCAACTCTAGGAAAACATATGCGACATTTTTCTTTTTCGTACCACCAAAACTTCTATATGAAAAATCGTTTTAACTGGATGGTGTTTTTTGGCTTGAATTCCCTACTGCTGCTAAGCAATTTGGTCGATTTAATTCATTTATGTTTTGATAAATAGATAAACTTGATAGCTATAAACATAACATAGGATTATTCAATCGAACAATCACGTCCAATTGAAAAGTATTATTTTCTCGTATTTCGCCCTATCAAGGACGCAGCGAGCGTTGTAACAGCCACCACGCATTTTGCGCTGATCTGAACGTTATTTCAATGTTGTTTCCGTCGATATTCGTACAGTCAAACATCGAGTTGCTAATTTGGCGACGGTAATCGCCTTAATATATAAATAAATGAATTGGTCACTTACCGATTTCAAGCATTTTAAAGCGCTATCCGCTATCCTAGATTAAATTAATAATCAGATAAATTGTGTAGTTTGATAGCTTCGACGTGTTTATTTCAAAGGGGCGAATTAGAAATGGCATTTTGTCGGCTGATTGTAGAAACATCGTATGTATGTCAACAGTGACATGCCCTGGCCATTTCGCAGCGAGCTTGGAGCATTCCTCCGTGTGTTGGCCACTCACATCACATACCACTGCGCCACATAATCCAGGCCTTTCACGCCTCCCGCAGCCATAACATTTCAGGATTGCATGTGGGGGACGTATACCATACTAGAGGTCTTTATAAAACGGTTTTTAGTGCGTTCACGTAGGGTATGACGTGCCTTTTCTGGCAACGTTCCCAGCCCTCTTTTACATTGTGTGCTCAGTTCGATTACACTCGTTTGACTAGTGCTAGTGCACCGCTAAATTGGTGTGATATATGGTTGCACAGGGTGTAAATTGACTGCTATCTTTGAATACAACCCACACATTATACATATCATACTGAACAACTTTTCTGAATGTTCTCCTCTCCATACTAACTTTAAGAACCTACTGAAATATTTGTATGTGCAAGTGTTTTTATTTTTAATTTTCGCGTTAAGTTTCTTTGTTCAGTACGATCAGTAGAGTTTGTGGTTTCACTAGAAGTCTATTTACTTACAACACGGAATGTCTAAAGGAAGCCGCGACATGCGTACTCGTTGGAAACGCCTCTTCTATACAAAAGTTTACACCCTGTTTTACCCCATTATGAGGTGAGTATCGAAAAATAAAACTTTCTCATTGCACATACATAATTATGTTCCAAATTTCATGTTTCTATCTTCGGATTAGGCTGCGCTTAATTGTCTATCGTCAGTCAGTCACGAACTGATTTTATCTATGAGACCACCCCTCAATATTAGATTTCGAGTCCACATTCTACACAAAATATTCAAAATTCAGATCTGTGACTCATTCCGTCTTCGAGCTATTAGACCCTACACATAAGGATGGACAGAAGCAGAGTGACATTAATATGGCTCCGTTTTGCCCTTATAAAGAACCTTAAAAACGATAAGTAAAAGATTTTAACAAATCACTTTTGTAAAATAAACATTTAAGCGTAATGTAAGTCTAAATAGTTCTGTGATAGTAAGTTATGAGATGAAAATATGATAATAGTACCTATCAAAGTATAATATAAAAATTATGTAACATTATGTTACATTGTAATAAATAATTTGTATTTGGCTATTTTAGCTTTTCATTTAATTTGATACTCGTAAACAAAGCGATATATATATTACCGCAGATAGGCCCTCACTCGCCAGATCGTGTCAAAGTAATTTTGTTGTACTCACAATATGAAACGTGACACCTTTTTCCTTGCACGTGTTTGTGCTTGTATTTTTGCACTCTTTCTTAACACGAACGACGGCATTTTAAAGCGGGTTGTTTCCTCGTTGATACCAACAAGTCGCTCACTCCTTTCGACGGTCAGTAAGCAACTAAAACGTGATGTGCCAAAGCGCACGTTTTTTGTTGACATGCTATTACTCGCCTAATGCATGGGATGGGCGGTTGATATTACAGTGATATTACAGATAACTGATATTACAGTGTTGAGGGCTCAAAATTACAGTGTTTGGGACCAAATTAAAGTAGAATTCATTCATTTTCATATTTTTCGCCATTTTCAACTAACTCATGTGACTTTTTACATTAGGAAATTACAGTGTCTCCATACACTGTCATTTTATTAAATGCTACAGTGTACAGTAGATCGTGTTAAATTACAGTAAATCTACTGTAATTACAGTGTGTCTGGCAACATCATGGGCCTATCTCCGGTAATGTATATCTCTGCGTAAACACAAGAAAAAGTACAATTCAGGTATTTTCGATATATATTTCAGCCCACGTTGGGGCCGGCATCAGTCGAATAGAATAGAATAGAATAGAATCATTTATTGAAATAAATATTACATCATTTCTTGTCGTATCTTATAAACTAGGGTTAACTTAACTAAAGAACAGTAAAAAATGAGTAAAAATTTTTTAATTAGTAATATATATTTTTTAAATAGTAATAAATTTTTTACTCGAATGAGTAAAAAATTAGAATAGATAGTGAATGTCATGAAATAACCATTGACTAATTAATTAGTGTAACCTACTTTGACCAAAAATAA
This sequence comes from Ypsolopha sequella, assembly GCA_934047225.1. Taxonomy (NCBI): domain Eukaryota; kingdom Metazoa; phylum Arthropoda; class Insecta; order Lepidoptera; family Ypsolophidae; genus Ypsolopha; species Ypsolopha sequella. The sequence continues at coordinate 6,369,990 of OW203983.1, read as the reverse complement.
TAGAAAATAAAAAAATATCAAAAAACATTTTGTTATTGTTAGGCATAAAACATTCTCCCTTTACGTGAAATTGGAAAGAAATATCTTCTTTCGTTAAATTATGATAACACACTCCATATACAATACCATTATCTTTTTTTTTGTACCATTGTAATATACTTTAGCGCATCTTACTGTTATATTTTATTGTATATATCTATTTAACTAACTGTTCTGTGTAAAATTTGTAGTTTAGTATGCAAAAAACAATTTTTAATTTTTAATTTACACACCTTTTTTTACACAAAATCTCGAGTGTGTGTACATATTATTATCAATGTAATTTCTTGTCACTTAATATACGATTAGTAGTATCCTAAAAGCGCGTTATTCACACACTCAGTCAAACAATGAATCTAGCGACGTAATTCTCTGCAAAATTACAAGTGTGTGATGATAATGTGAATTACATTCGACGCAGGTATGAGCGCCTGATGTCTCTTCAAAGCAAACAACACATAGGACTGATTCGCTTTCCTGTTGATTATGTATTGGAGCTACATTAGTATGAAAACGCTCTTTTCTGCGATTAAACGATGTAGCATCCGTTAATATGCAGATTAACTAGGTAAAGTCGAGAGATCTACTACTTTAAGTCAAATTTCACACTTTAACGGATCGTACCCGGTAATTTGCAAATTACCTAGTTAATGCGCATATTAACTTATTTCGTATTCTAACGGTAACATACACACTAACAAAGGCCCTTCCGAGACAAGCCCGGCTTAGTTGTGAGAACTGCCCGCCCGCCCGGCGCCCGCGCCCCATTCAAGCGTATTTATAGATAACACAAGCATTTTATTTAGCAATAAGCAATATTTACGGGTGGTAGAGCTGATGCCGGGCTCGACTGTGGAGGTACCACCATCTTACTTGGAGACCCCCTCGAAGTAATTCGGGGGAGAGTAAGAGGACAGCTCACAGGCAATAACCAGGAGGCCCACCATGCCTGGGACCGATGGATGGCGGTATATCCATCCCTAATAGCCGGGCCTTATATAGAACAGACTGGTGACGGGCAGCGGCGTCACTGGTGCGAGGGTTCCGGCACCGCGCTCACCAACCCGCCTGCCCAGCGTGTGTGAGTATGGGCAAATCTTCCAGGATGACCGCCGGGAGTGGCAAAGTCCTGGAAAGGCTTATGTCCAGGAGTGGACGAACTAGTTACGTAGTAACTACTATATAATCTGTGGAACTAGGCTTATGGATGAATATTGTATTTTGTAATTTCTAGTATGTAATTATTTTATCTCTATGTTTATTATTAACAAAAATAATTATATTATTACCTATTTTATGAACAAAAATTCAATGACCGCGTTCTTGCAAGGAACACTTAAAAACCAAAAAAATAGGGTTGAAATGAAATGTATATTGTCTTGGACAAAAGTGTATTTTTTAACAAATATTTTTTTTGGTAAATTCACATAATAAAACATCAACAAATCTTTTTTTTTTCTTCAATTTATGAGCCCTAATTTCTCCAAGCGAATCCTCGAAAGTCTGCCATTTTTGTTGTTTTAGGCTCAGCTCCATCCTTAACGCGTAGGCAATAAATAGGTAAATTCTTACAGCTCCATTAATGACGCAGTAGCTGTGTGATCTAGTGACAAATACTTTTCTAGTTTCTCTACAATCCATTACGTCTCAATAATGCTGGGAATTCATGCAGTGTGTGTGCCACGCACACCACGAACCGATTATCACATCTATGGCGCGATAGAATTACAAACTAGTGTCCCTAACCATAGTTGTTCATGAGTCATTTTAAATATGCGTATATCATACGATATCTTGAATGGTTACTGAGAAAACTTTTAAATAACAGCATAGCATCAGAGAATATAAAGTATTACTACGTATAGCATGGAGCTAAAATAAAAGGAATTATAACCTAAGTCAAAAGTCCTTAGGATTCAAAATGTCTGCCCGCTTTGGCTGTACTGTAAGCATCTAAAATATGCTATGTGTGGTCTACCAAACACATACTTGACATATTATTTACTTCACAGTACAATATAGTATACTCATTGACTGCCATTGTTTTTAATGCTATCTGTATGTCCGATAGGTGGATACCTCCGGTCGCCATTTCTATTCCCAAGGTGTTATGAATTGGGTTGTTCCATACGATATCTTGAATGGTTACTGAGAAATCTTTTAAATAACAGCATAGCATGGAACTAAAATAAAAGGGCTTGCTAACATATATTAAAACAACAAAATAACTCGGAAAAATTTAATTTACAACTTCAGAATATTTTCAAAGACTTGACTACAGACTTTGAAAATGCAGGACTTCAATACCAAAAATTAAATAAGGAATAGATAATGCCACAATTCGAGAAAAGAAAAAAAAGAAATAACAATAAGATGACAACAGAAACATTAAGTAATAGTTATGAGAGAAACTTTTGCAAGCTGTTCGCTTGTAACAAAACGTAACACCCGCTTGTTGAAAACCGCAATAGTAATGAACAGGGGACCTAAAAAGGCCAGCTTGGGTGAATCACGAAATGATTTGAAAGTAGGATAGCGTCAGAGTTTCTTCATGCGTGCAAAAGAGACGGCATTACAACAGAATCATAATATGATTCATCCAAAGCGGCCTTTTTAGAGGACCAGGGGATCTAAAAAGGCCGACTTGGGTGAATCATAAAATGATTTGAAAGTAGGATGGAGTCAGAGTTTTTTTAAGCGTGCAAAAGAGACGGCATTAGAACAGAATCATATAGTGATTCATGCAAAGCGGCCTTTTTAGAGGACCAGCTCTCTCCGAATTGCCATCAGGTCAAAAACTTTGATTACACGATGAAAATGGTGTTTAATAAGGAAGACGCGATAAAGTTGTTATTATCTGAACACAATTTTACATATCTTTGTACTCAGAGTTTGAACTCGCGCAGAAAGGCAGAGGGAAGATGAATGTAGGGCGATGCGATGGTAAATAGTAGAGTCGTAGAGTGCCTACCTCAGAATTGACTGAGGTAGGCACTATTACAATACAAATAATTTGTATTTGTTGACCAGGACGGCGATACTGGCGCGTGCACAAAAATGTCTAAAGCAGAAATATAAATAATTTCCATAGAAAGTCCCATGTAAAATCACTCAAAATTTGCAAATTGTTTTTGCTAAGACGGCAATTCTGGCTCTATTTTTCACTCGAAATTAATCATTCGACTTTTGTTTAGAGCGATTTTAATTTAAATGACTATAACCCGACAAATGGCGATAACAAAATGTAAGGAATACGTACTATAGGTTTTTAATCGAAAAAATCGATACACATTAAAAAATCTATTTTCATATCACCTAAAATCTGCCTTCGCAATCTTTTCGGACGTGCCAGAATAACAACCATAACATTCAAGTATTTTTGAATCGTTCTTTTTCAATTTACGTGCGAAAATATATACATGTCTCATCTTGCAAATGACAAGTTCTGATGTGCTACGTGAGATGGGTATATACTTTCGCACGTAAATTGAAAATGAACGATTCAAAAATACGGCTCGGACGGCGATTTTGGCGCGTGCGCGGTTAAATTGCGAAGGCAGATTTTGTGTGATTTTAAAACAGTCTTTCTGAGAATGTATATCGATTTTCTCGATTAAAAACATGAAATTTGTATTTTACAAGACAAGGTTTAGTCACTCGACTTTATATGGCATGGTATTTATAACGCCATAAACAAAAAAGTTAAATGATTCTGAAGGTACATAAGAAAGAGGGGCCTCTTCTAACACAAGTTTTAGTAAAACTTAAAAGGAGAGACCCAAACATTGTAATTATAAACTTGTAAGGAAATAAATAAACATTTAGATTTTTTGATTTTGATTGATGTTGCAAGTAAAAAATAATACCAGAATAGCTGTCCAGGGCGTAAAGACAACAAAGTTATTGTTCATAAATTTTTCTGTTGATTATATAAAAAGAAGATATTTAATATTTGTATCTTTAAAAAATCAAGATAAATTACCTAATATGGCGTACTCGTAAAATTATATACTATATAAATTTACATACATATCTGGTACCTACTGGCATTAGCTTAAAAATATCTACTAACTGAATTATTTTATTGAATCAATGACATTATGTCATTGTATTGAATGAATTAAACGATTTGAGTGGGTTTATACGTATTTGTCGGGTTTAAGGGGATATACCGACATCCGAGTGGGTTTTTCATTTCATTTTATGAAACAACTACAATATATAAAGATCTGGTTTCAGACTATATAAATCTTGGAAATAGTCTTCAATTATGTGTTATGGAAAACGCAATTGGATACAATTTTCTCTATAGAAAATAATTCCAAAGTAACGTCTTATATTACCCTTTTTTTCAATTTTCTCCTTATTGGTTCTACGTATCCTAACCACGATTTTTCTCGGAATGTACAACGTTTTATTTTAAATTATCTGTTATCAGTTTTCAGTTTGTTACTCTAGTTAGTTTAGATATTTTTATTTACGATAGTCATTTTAATAATAGTATTTGATGTCAATTATAATGAAATATATATTATTATAACATATTATGTGAACTATTTTTGTGTCTTTTTGCTCCGAAGGACTGGTTTCTTGTTAAAAACAAAAAAATATATATGTCATACGAAGAAAAGACGATATTTTTTTCAAGCAAATTTTTATTTTGAAAGTGAGTTCTTAAATGTTTTCACAACAAATAATCAAGATGAAGGAGGAAAAAAAAAGTGTTCAAAGTACGGGCGTACACTGGCCACCGATCCCGGCTTGAAATTGTACTGATTTCCTTGTCCAGGTACAAAGAATACGAATACGGTTGCAGGAATTGTGGAAAATACTTTTCTTCCTTGGAATATGTTTCAAATTGGTCTTAATGGCTACACTGGCTTGTAATGCACTCTAAATAATATGTTTGATGTGATTATATTTAAAATTGTATCAGCCTGAGCGTTGGCTTAAGGCTGCTACACCAAAAATCTGTTAAATCCATGATTAATGTCGCCAGTTTACCACGATATTTGTCAGAATAACCTGTCTTCACGCAATTGAAACGTGTAATTTTTAAAAACTGTAAAATTTAACTGAAAAATAAACATGGAGTGTAAATTAAAGCTTTTCAATGTAAGTTTCTAAGAAACTCGGTTTATTATATTTTATGATCGCTTTTAAAAATAATCTTTGTTAAAGATATGAAATTCCGAAAAAGTTCCGAACGATCATAAAATATAAGTAATGATCCCTGTTCAAACAAGCAAAATTTGAAATTCCCGCTCATTTCAAGAATCGAGAAAAATAAATACTATGAATAATGGACCACTATGAAGTATATAAACTAATGGATAACTTTGAAGGTTTATAATGGGCATTCCCTAGATGGCGCTAGCAGTAAAGAAATACTGTCGCTTTTTTTCTACTGAGTTTTCATTCTTCTCCTCAACGACATTCTATATGATGTATAGAATGTCGTTGCTTCTCCTGGTAAAAAGTGTTCCGTGCGCTGAGCTCTACGTGCGAGGGACCTGCGCTGCGCTTGATCCTCTTAGTTTTCCCCCATTTCCACAATTTTAAGTTTGTTAATAATCATAATCTATTGCTGAGTTAATAATCATTATTGCATTATAGTTTTTATCTCGTTAAGATTCGTTTTAGCGTTAAAACTGATTGTTGTTTACTTATTTAAATCGTAATCGTAAAAAAATACCCCAAAATGGGGAATAAATAAAAACAGAACAATCATACGTAAAAAAAATATACAAGAAGTACATGCAAGCTAGAGGTCACGACATGGTCGCAAAAATTATGTAAGTACCTACATAGTATTTTTATTTGTTACATGTCAACTTGCAAGGACGGACTTTACTGGAATCTAGTGTAGTATTTGTGTAACGCTTTACTTATATATTATGTGATATTTTTCAGGGCTAAAAGATGTTCACATAACCATGAAAATAAGATAGACTATATAAACCCATCAGCACAGACGTTCAATGACAGTGCAAGTGGTTCGGGAGCAACAGAACAAAGCAAAGACATGGAGTCGTCATTGATAATTTTTAATTTAAACGAGCAGAGAATTTTAAACACCCAGTCGATTCCAAAAAGAGGGTAACGGTTTCAACATGCTATGATTATTATAATTTTAAGTAAAACATGATGTTAGAAATATTTAAGTGTAATAATTTGTAATTTTTCCTTTTCCCAAAACAAATTTGGATAAAGTAGCTACAAATATATGTTTATTAATAACGTACTTAGAATAGAATAGAAATTCACCATTGTCATTGTCACATTTTCTTAATATTTTTTATAGGTCTAATCAATCTTTATCAATTGATGATGTATTAATATCAGACTCAGGGACAGATTCTTCTTGTAAAATTATAGGACAGGAGCTACTACCACAATCTCCGGACAAAAATAGCTCATCTGTCATATTATGCATTGACTTCGAGCAAAATCAAGAAATATAAGATATATTTATTTATAACTGTACGTTCTACGTCACAATGTAGTTAATACAAACAATTGGTAAATACAAAAAATCTAAAACAATAAAAAATTAAAAGAGCAAAAATTATTTCAAAAGTAAATAAATTCAATACAGATGTAAAAAAATTTAATCTAAACAATAATAATAAAAAAATTTAATCTAAACAATAATAATCTAATATCACATGTATCAAAATGTCAAAGTAATATAATATCAAAGTATAAAAGTAAAAAACAAATAACAGGATAAAGAAAACTTGTGTCTGAAAGCACCTTCAAGAAATAATTATCCAGAGACAAATTTGCGACCAAAGGCCGTAGCACATGAAGCAACAAGCCATGTTTGTTGCTTCATGCCGTAGCAGAAAATAATGAGGAGATTGTAAACCACGTGGTTGATTTTGAATTTTTCTGATTAAAAGATTTCAAAAGAACCATTGTCTTTTTCTTCTTACAATTTATCCTGAAAATGGCGTGTAAAAAAATCTCCGGGCTCCTATACCAACGATTACCCTTTATTCTTTATTCTTTATTGTACACACATGGAATTATACACATAAACAAAATTACAGTAAAAAGATGCACATTGGCGAGCTTATCTCTAAACAGAGATTTCTGACAGCAAAACCATCACAATAGGAAAAAGTAACATAAACGATTAGCTTATATAATCACGAGATTTTTTTTTTTTGTGGTCGATATTTTTGAAAATAAAACCATAATAGCGAATCCACTGCTTCTGCTCTAAAACTTTAAAATACAGTGATAACACGATAACTGTATCTGTATGATGATTACATTTATTTGTATTTACTAATTTATTATTTATTTTTGAATTGATTAGTTATTTAGTATGTTATGTGGAAATTGTGGAATATTGCTACGGCAATATTCCTGCGGCTGCAGTTTGTCACGCTGACTCGCGGTAATGCTTTATATTCTCTGCTCGCGGGGAGCGCGAAACCACGCCTATCAAACACTGATTTCGCCACGGTATATCACTATGCCCAATCTAGTACGATGCCCATTTGAATTGCTAGAAATTGGCATTATTATGTATATACCTAATACAGATATCTGATACCGGACAAAGGTGTCGGACATTAGTAAGCGGATAGCAGCTTTGAAATTTAGATGGGCAGGTCATTTGTTTAGATGAGACGATGACGCGACGGGAGATGGACTATTATAATGGGTTATTATATTGGCTATATTATAATTTAACCTGACTATTTACAACCAGTATAATACTATTTACTCGCATAAATTTTTGCAAAATATTTTGTTTTATTTGCAAAATACTTTTTAAAAGGTATTTAAAATACGTCACACAAAATACTGAGATGTATTGAAAATATGAAATACAAACACAATATTTTGGACTTATTTATTTTAAACACCAAATATAGTAATACAAATAGTACATAACTGGTAGTCATAGAATTTTTATTATTCTAAGCTGCTAGTTAGACATTTACGTGATCATGTCGGCCGAGACACAGAATTGATCAATGTCCAATTGCCGTTAAATCTTGTATAGTACTTTTTTCAAACAATGGGTGAATTCACTCCAACAATTTTGGTAAAATACGTTTTTATTTTTATACTGCAAAATCCTAGGTAAAAAATCCCACGTACTTTTAGTAGGAAGGGTAGGTCAAAAGTTTAGAAACAACCCCACGTACTTTTAGTAGGAAGGGTAGGTCAAAAGTTTAGAAACAACCCCACGTACTTTTAGTAGGAAGGGTAGGTCAAAAGTTTAGAAACAACCCCACGTACTTTTAGTAGGAAGGGTAGGTCAAAAGTTTAGAAACAACCCCACGTACTTTTAGTAGGAAGGGTAGGTCAAAAGTTTAGAAACAACCTAAAAATTACTATGAAAATAATAATTGAATAAATAATGTTTTTAAGCCTTTTCTTTGGCCTTTTATTGTTTTAGATAGATTATAATATATAAATAAAAAAGTATTTATTGGTTTCGAAATATATTGCGTCAGTTGAATAAGTAAATAAAAAAGATATTATGTCAACATATACCTATATACATATGTACCTCGTACATGTCAAATATCTTTTTTTTTTTTACTTATTCGACTGACGACGGCCACAAGTTGGCCGAATTATTCTTTTTATTATTTTCATAGTTTATTTTAAATTAATTTATTATTATTTGTTTAAATTTTATTATTTGGCGGTTGCTTTAAATTAATAAATTAATATACTTTCAACGCTGACCTACTTAACGCACGTATTACTGTCGCACTGCGGGTGATGAGTGGGACGGTGGGCTTTTCTTCGATGGTACATTTTAAAGTCTTGCTTTGTATAAATATTTATTTATAATTCTGTCGCAACTATGGATGAAAGAGCGAATTTCTCCTACTACATGTGAAAACTTAAAAGGAGAATTCGACAACTAAAACTGTTACATATGTTATAAATAAATGATTTTGATTTTTTTGACAACGGTACTCATAGTAATAAAAAATAATAACTGTACCAATAAAAAAAACGGAATTTAAAAAATACTGCCGTCCTTGGCCTTTATTATATTACAGCTTTGCAAAATCGTGGCATCCTCTTCATCAATTTGTTTATTTCATCTAATCAATTTGTTTATTTCATCTGGTCTGATGGATCACAGTTAAGAGAGGTTTCGCAGCTGGATTGTGAAAAACCCACCTTTTTCTAATTAATCGAAACAAAACACTTAATTTAAAATTCATTCAGTAGTTATTCAACATAATCTTATTTATTACCTATGTATTGTATGTGCTACCATCGCAACGTTTCCATTGGTTTCTGTAAATTAGAATTATTTTATTATTTTTAATTCAATATATTTGAAATTCTAATTTAAATAATTAAATTGGAAATGGAAACTTTGCGATGGCAACATACACTATTCATAGGTAATAAGGTTTTTTTGAATAGCTATTAAGTGAATTTTGAATTTAAGTGTTTGTTTAGATTGATTAGAAAACGGTTGGTTTTTCACAATCCGGCTTCGAAACCGCTCTTAACAAATGCCTCCACAGCTTCTGTTTCGAAGTAGGACACTGTTTTCTCACTTATCTGTCGAGCTAATCCCAGAGAAGTTCAATAGGGTTAAAGTCGGCAGATTATGGAGGCTAAGTCATTATTCAAAATGACACCTTTGCCTTGTTTTGCTGGAGATGATTTTTGATACAGCGGGGGCTCTACCGCGTAATTCTCATTTATTTTTATTTATTTATTTATTTATGTACAGAAATCAACAGCGATATATAATAAGGATAAAACAAAATAACATATAACTTAATATTAAGGCCAATTACAGATTTCAATGTTGGTTAATTTTTACATAAAATAATAGTTCTTAAACAACAAATTACTTAAATTATAAAACAAATACAAAAAAGAAATAAAAAACTTAAGATAACCTAACAGTTTACATGGGAAGGGACTAAATTCGCTCAGTTGTCAATCTGGGGGTATTTCGGAAAAAGAGAGAGAAATTTTGTTTGATTACCCTCACACATAATAAAAACAAATAAGTCTAGGGTTACATGGAGATGTAAAATAATCACATAATTTATTATTTTAACTAACTTAAAATTAAACAAACAGAAAATATACATTATACTTAATAACTATCGATATTACCTAACAATTATTCATACAAAGACAGATTTTTGACTTGAATGTGTTTTTAGAGCAACAAAAGGGGTCAATGTGGGAGAAAAGTTTATTATATATTTTAGGTATTCTACAAAACACGGAATTTGCCGCATAATTAGTACGCGATAATGGTGTATGAAGCATTTTAGTGTGTCGGGTTCTGTAGTATTCGGACACAAGTTGGGGACAATCAAGTGCACCAGAGCAAGCATCATGGAGCAAGGCCATTTCATGCAGACTACGCCTATCTTTCAAAGACATTTGCTTGCTCATTTGTATCAACTTCAAGCAAATGCATGCGAAATTCAACGCGTGCAAAAGAGATGGCATGTTAGGCGGGCGTCATCGCACGCACGTCAAATTTCAATTTCAAGTTGATGTTGATGAAAATCAGAATTACGCGGTAGACCCGCGGGTCCTTGCTGAACCCCGAACTGTTTGCTATTTGATTTAACACCATAAAGTACAGCGGCGTGCTGCTCTAACATTGTTTTGTAACTTTCTTTCTTGAATAATATTTAAAATCTACAATTGACCACTTTAATTTTACTTCAACTTTTAAAATAAGAAACTAAATAATAAGAAAATTAAGAAATTTATACATTTCTGAAGCGCCTTAAACAATAAACTTATAATTTATGCGTTTAAATGTCGAGTGAGTTCTTTTGTAATTTACAATTGACTATTCATAATTAAATGAATTCTTTGAGGAAATTTTATCGTTATTGTTAGTATGAAAATGATTGTAATTGGAAATGCTTCGCCATTAAATAATTATATCTATTTTATAGTATGTGTTACATTGATTATGATCATGATTATGGTGATCATTGAACCTTGTTCCTGGTCCCTGGCCGGGTCTCCGGTATGGGTTCGGGCGGCTGATTGGATTTTCCCTTGCGTAATATATATTTTACCTATCATTTTAATCGTAAATATATTGCTACATAAATTAAATAAACCTTTAATTTAGTTCATGTACATTTATTATTTTATTACATATATTTTCTTTATTAGATTAAATTTGACGTGTAAAAAGTGTATATATCTATACCTGCTTTGCAAAATAAACTATTTGAATTTTGAATTTTGATTATATTTTTTGCAGTTAAATGCATCTTGGGTCGAAAAAGGCACAAAGGAATTTTTATTTATAATTTACATAATTTTATGTTAAAAATTATAGTTATATGATTGTATGAGCTAAAAATATGTTTGGCAACAAATTGAATTTTTTTTTAAAATTTGGTATTTAATTATTTATTTTCTTTTGTTTTTTTTTGTATTTGCTCGCAAATAATTTAAATATATTTGCAAGATATATTTCAGGCCCCTTGTACCCGGCATCAGTTGAAATAATAATAATGATGACTTATTACTAATGACAGTATGACAAGTGATAATGACAGGATGACAATTAGAATGAAAAGAAAGTACAGGAAAGGAAAATTACCTATTTTCTTAAAATAATAAACTTTTTGACTTAAGGGCGCACCGAGCGTTTGCCTTTGTCTCTGTCTTTTTCTTTACGTGTAAAGAGTAAAGATAATAACCAAACTTTTGCACTTTTTCAATGTTTTTCATTGTTATTTTCATTATATTATTTTTAAATAAAAAACTATCGTGTATACAGTCATCTATGAATGCAATCTTTGCGAATTTATTCTATCGAGCCAACTTTATCAAATTGTCTTTCCATCTTGTATACAGTCTAGTGTATATACCTAATAGCACCAATATATTTTCCTAGATTTTAATTTAATTGTTTACTACTTCAAACAAGGGTTATAAAAATGTGGTTGACTGTGTAAAAAGCTCGGTGCGCTCTTAAGGTGGATGGTCCAAGACAATTTTGACACACACTTGACCAGTAACGATGACAGAAGTATTACAACTTATAGTTGTTACTTTTTAACCGACTTCAAAAAGGAGGCGGTTCTCAATTCGACTGTATGTTTTTTTTTTTTTTTTTTTGGCGTTGTTACTCCATAACTCCGTCATTTATGAACCGATTTGAACAATTCTTTTTTTGTTTGAAAGAGTGTACTTCCAGGTAGGTCCCATTTTGAGTTTGGTCATGATCTGATGAAGGTGTTCAGAGATAGGCAGTGGAACTCCTCAGAAAATGTCAGCATACCACTCGAAATTGAGGTAATCGCTTTGTACCTGGGTGCTGATTACAAGGTATTACTTGAAAATCATCATTCTTCCACCTGACCTTCGATCCTGGCTTCATCACCATATTCACCATAGAACTCCTCAACGGATCAGAGCACATAACTCGAGATTGCGGCAATCACTGCGTTAGGGTGCTAATTCAAGGGTATTGCTTGGAGATTACCAGAATACCCACCTGACCTTCGATCCTGGCTTCATCACCATAGAACTCCTCAACGGATGACAGCACATAACTTTGGATTGCGGCAATCAGTTTGTGTTATGGTGCACATTGCAGGGAATTGCTTGAAAATTGCCAGTGTACCCACCTGACCTTCGATCTTGGCTTCATCACCGTAGAACTCTTTAACGAATGACAGCACATAACTCGAGATTGATAGCAGGAAGCTACTCAAACATAGCTACTTATACTCACTTGAACTTCGTTTCATATTAAAACCACGTTTGCAAGAACTACCCATATTTCACAATTTAACCCAGCAACACTAAAAAATGTGAAATAAAATAAACTTTTAACAAAAAAATAGCAACCGACTTCAATAGTAACAGCAGTCATTCACTAAAAAGTTAATAATAATTCTATAAAGACCGATGGTACCGAAGCAACACTTTTGCCGACTTCTTTCTTCCTGAAACATTATGTTATCTAGAAGTCGGCGTATTTCCTACGATATAGCAACATAAAAACCAATATAAGAACGCCGACTTCTAGATAACATAACGTTTCAGGAAGAAAGAAGTCGGCAAAAGTGTTGCTTCGGTACCATCGGTCTTTATAGAATTATTATTAACTTTTTAGTGAATGACTGCTGTTACTATTGAAGTCGGTTGCTATTTTTTTGTTAAAAGTTTTTTCTACAAGTTCCGTTAATTTCACACGCGCGAATAATCCTTTTTTTTTTACAATCAAAATGATTTACAGTCTAATTTTGCTATTTAAAATTTTTTATAATCCAATGCATGAAAGCGGGTTATAGTTTATTATATTATATATTTATTTATTATATTATATTATTAGTCATAATTATGATCATAATTTAATTTATTTTTTGTTCGTTATTCGGTTCGGTTCAAAAATTCATGTTTGTGACATCTCTAATTATAAACTTCTTAAAATTCTTCAGGTTTGACTGCATTGGCTAAAAACCGGCCAAGTGCGACTCGGGCCTCGCTCTTATAGGGTTCCGTACATATGACCAATTATTTCAAACTAGATATTTATTTAATTCTAGATCAGACATAAAAACTGCAAAATTAAGTTGGTTGAGTATTCGGGGACCTAAAAATACAATATAAATCGGCGTTTTTAGTATTTTTTGTTTAATTAAATACAGCATTTGGCATACCTATAATACACAGAAATTTCAAATTCGTAACTACTTTGGTCTTTGAGATAAACCCCGTATTAAAAATGGCAACTTTGATAGCCCTCATTTCTTTAATTTTTAAGATAAAAAAAATTTAAAATATATTCATTCTCTTCTTAATGAGCTCTAGAGAATGACACATGTTAGGGTAAGAAAAAAAAAAACATTTTCATCTATAACCCACCTGAAAAATAATTTATTTACATTTTAAATTCAAAATTCAGATTTGTGTCAAATTTTGCCAAACATAAAAATTTCAGGTTTCTATCTCACTCCGTTTAAGAGCTAGAGACCCGTGACATACGGACAGACACACGGACAGCGGAGTGACATTAATAGGGCTTCGATTTGCCCTTTGGGTACGGAACCCTAAAAAAGCGTATCGGTACGGCAGCAAAGTCTTTTCACTAAACAAAATCTTGTAGGTAAATGTCGTTGGGACATCATTTATGGTAACTAGGAGAGTCGCCTCGCTCCGCTCCGCTTCACTTGGCTCCCCAAATTTATTCTTCGCTCCGCTCGTCGTCGCACCTATTTTTGACTTTTGGTAACAGATTATTGATTTCATACTTTTCAATGCATGTGCTCGTAAAAGCCCACTTTTTATGCATCAAAACCGAACAGAAAGTCGATTATTTTGCCCTAGGGCTTTATTATTATTATTTTTTTTATTTATTTGCAATGGTTGGCTAACCTGCAGCCTTTCCTGTGTACCATAGAAGTTGTACTTTTTTCCCACTGTTTAACGGCTCTGGATACAATCCTTTTGAGCCAATTATAATTGAAAGTTCACAAGATTATATTTGTTTTCATTTCCTCACACTATGCATTGAAAAACGTAGTATGATACACGGGCGTAAAAGCAATAAATTACTCGGTTACGTTTAAAACACTCGCTACGCTCGTGTTTTAAATCGTCCTCGTAATTTATTCCTTTTCGCCCTAGTAGCATAAACTACTATTACGATCTGCCCACGATATATATAATGTAGTACACGAGTACAAAGATACATCGGAAAATTACAGTTTGAAGTTTTAAAACCATTTGCTATGGTTTTGAAGTAGTGACTCGGACTGTGTCATCAGTAAAATTATACCTGCACAATGCAAGATTATTTTTCTAATAGCTCATTGAATATCAATTAAAGACATGCACTGGTATTAAGTTTTGTTTACATCGAGCGGCATGCTATTCTGAGTTAAGCCATCTTAACGGACTATAAACATTGTTTACTCGAAGCTTCTAGATTTGTAAATGTAACACTGCAAGTTTTGAAAAGCGAAAAGGTTTTTGAAAAAGGCATGTTCAGAACTGGTCCTCTAAAAAGGCCGTTTTGCATGAATCACATTATGATTCTGTTCTAATGCCGTCTCTTTCGTACGGGTGAAAAAACTCTGACTCTATCCTACTTTCAAATCATTTTATGATTCACCCAAGTCGGCCTTTTTAGGCCCTCTGTACGTCACTTCCAGACAGTGGCGTGCACAGAACTTTGTGCTGGAAAAGCAAGCAATTGGTCAAGAATAACTATAAAAAAAAATAAAAAAATTTAAATACCACTTTGAAAAAAAAAAGTTTGTGTAGGAAATTTTCACTCTAGGGTATGGCGTCATACAATTTTTTTTTTCAGTGATATTAAAATTTTTTATATTTTTTTTTATGTTGTTCTTGACCAATTGCTTGCTTTTCCAGCACAAAGTTCTGTGCACGCCACTGCAGTTCCAGTACTATTTATTTTTTAACGAAGGAGATTTTGATTTCTGATTAATCTATAATTAGATATACAACGTGTAACAGAAAGGTGTAACCATATTTGAAGAGCTTATTCAGTCAATGGTTTAGAACAACTTTTACTATGGAACAAATCCTGTATTTCGAAAAAAAATATTACTTGCTTCATAGGAAAATGCAAAACCGTCGGCCGAAATGTATGGAAGGCAGATTTTTTTTTGAGATTTCAGTGTTGACTCCATAGTAAAAGTTGTTCTATACCATTGACTGAATAAGCTCTTCAAATATGGTTACACCTTTCTGTTACACCTTGTATACAGGTTATTAAAATGAAGTTGCGGAAGCCGAATCCATTGATCCATTGCTTCATATATTTTGGTCGGGTAGCAATGTAACTTTTCTATGGAACAACTGTTTTTTTTTTTTCGCTTTTCGCGGGTTGGCTCCATAGTATAAAAGTTGTTCGTATGGACGAGTAGTATCGCCAGCTTCCGGCTTCCACAACTTCATCTTAAGGCGTATGACCACGCTAAATAAGCAACTCGATGTGTGTCGGTACAAATATCAACGGAAACGACATTGAAATAATGTTCATTTCAGCGTGCCTTGAAAAGTGGCTGTTACGACAACCACTGCGTCTTCGGCTAGCGCAAAATAGGAGAAAATAATACTTTCACATAGACGCCATGAGAAAAAAAAATTTTTGGTCTTAAATTATTTAAGATCTAATAATTTCCTATAATTTGGTGAAATAATAATTAAAATCGATTTAGGCGTTTGGAAGGAGTAAGAGAATTCTTGTGTTAATCATGTGAAACTTTGGATAACTTTCGATTTTTTTGTCAAAACTTACAATAGAAAAACAGTTTATGAAACTTAAAATTTATTTTTGACTCTATAATGACTATCATATAATTTTATGAAAGTTTTTGGACCACCCGTGTGGGAGGAGTAGGCCTTCAAAGACACGTCCAAATTGCAGTTGGCGTATCCATTCGCCTTAACACCCAGTATATAATTTTTAGGCTTTTTAATCAAATAAAATCAAATTATTATGAAGTAATCGTAAATAAGTTAATCGTTAATTATTTAACCGCAATCACATTCTCGTAGGCCGAATGCGCTGCCATTATGCTGCTACAATAAGGTACGTACTCGCCTCACCTAAGACGCGATGGCATACATTTTGGTGTAATGCCCCTTTTAACGTTGTAGTTAAACCAATGAAACAACAGTAACCATGTGACGCCACCATGTTTCGTCGTTGCGCAGCTCAGCAAAAAGTATTATGTAGAAGCGCAGCGATGCAATGTGATGGCGCCACCCATATATACCATGCGTGCTATCGGGGGAGCGTCTCCTGCCGCCCTATTTTGTATCTTTGGCTGTCAACTGGAGTGGGTGCCTATCATCAAAAACATAGATAAAAACTGAACTTTCAAAATTGCCTTTAGTGGGTATTGAACTATTAACGAACTGTGACGTCACTTCAAGTGCGAACATATCCTTAGACAATCGGAATTTGATAGTATATCTATGTTTTTGATGGTAGGCACCCAGTCCAGTTGGCAACTAGAGATACATAATAGGCCCGCTGGACCGATTTTTAGCCATATGATAACAGGAGCAGGTTAGCGGCGGTGGCTTCTTCGATAGCACGCATATACATACTTTTTATTAGGTTGGATACTTTTTTAGGTTAGATTTTTTATTGTTTATTTATTTTTGTCAATTTCATTGTGACTGATGCCGGACCCAGGATAGGGCCCCAAAATATATCTCACAATAACTTAAATTTTATTTTATTAAGTGTATATACATATATATTAACTACATTGAAACAATAAAAACAATTAAAGAAAATGTAATTTACGAGCTAACATTTATTTAATAGCCAAATTCATATTATAATTCATAGTATAATTCGTAAATGATACTTTTCTTGTTCCCTACAAACGCAAGCCTAGTTAATTATTATGCAAGGTCAACATTTAATTTTGCGAAATTATCAAACAGTGTAATCGATCCGTGATACCGATCACTTAACAAGCCTCCACTATGAATTTGGCTGTATCTATAAATTAATGTCACCTTATACAACGTGTAACAGAATGGTGTAACCATATTTGAAGAGCTTATTCAGTCATTGGTATAGAACAACTTTTCCAGCCTGAAATCTCAAAAAAAAAATCTGCCCTTCCATACATTTCGGCCGAGCAGCATTGCATTTTTCTATGAAGTACATTTTTTTTTCGGGGTACAAGTTTTGTTCCATAGTAATAGTTGTTCTATACCATTGACTGAATAAGCTCTTCAAATATGGTTACACCTTTCTGTTACACGTTGTATAAGGCCTTTTGGTTGGAAATTAAAAATGAGCGGTGTTACTACAAAACCGTGTTTAACTTTAGACAGTGTTTAAATCTGTTGCTGTCACTCTTTTACAATTTGAAAGAAAAGGCGACAACAACAGATTTAAACACTGTCTAAAGTTAAACACCGTTTTGTAGTAACACCGGAGGTGTTTCAGCGTTTCTGAAAAATAAATACCAACCAATTATATTTCTAGGAGAGTAACTATATACGCTCTACGTCACAGATCATGACGATGACGGTCTCGTGTCTAAACACGTTTCATTATCGTTAAGCCTGTACCTGAGCCTAGAGCATGACCAACTCCAGTCTATCTAGGATTCGTTTGAAGAAATTTGGACTCTCCTTGTATTGAAAAAAATATGTTTGGTTTATTAATCCTTTCTCTAGGGATGTTACGTATAAACAATGTACTAAGATTTATACTTTTGTCAAAAAAAAATGTTTTGCACCCTCTCTTTTTTTGGTTATCAAACGTTCGCTTCAAGAACGCGGTTAAGAGATCAACTTGATTTTTTTTTCATAAAATAGGTAATAGAAATATGAAGGTATATCACCTAAATTCAATATTTTTTTCGCTACAAAATTCTTCAGTATTAGCTAAAAACACACCAATTTGTTGTTTCGCTGCGTGATCACTAGTATTACGCGTTCAAGAAAAAGAGGCCAAAGAGCCAACATATAATCGCCTCTATGACAAGCAAATAAAGTCTTTGCCGTAGGACTTATTGTGCTGGACGGGTAATAAAAAAAGTTGCTAGGGTATGCCATCTTCTTAACAAGAAATACTTGATGCTTACTGCAAATACTGTTGGTACAAGTACAATAAAATTCTCATGGCTTAATTTTTAAAAGATATATACAAGGTGAATTTTTGATCATCATCCAAATTCATACTGGTGGCTTGGTAAGTGATCAGTATCATGCATCAATAACAATTTTGGTGAAGTTCGTAAGATGAAATTTCGACTCCCCATAGTGATTCACTCGGGACTGGAACTGAATTTCTATGGGAAGTCGAAATTTCAATTTATGAATTTTACAAAAATTGTTACTGATCCAAGATACTGATCACTTATCGAGCCTCCAGTATGAATTTGGACGATGATCAAAAAGTTACCTTGTATATATACAACGTGTAACAGAAAGGTGTAACCATATTTTAAGAGCTTATTCAGTCAATGGTATAGAACAACTTTTACTGTGGAACAAACCGTGTATCTCGAAAAAAAAAAAAACAACTTTTTCATAGAAAAATGCAATGCCGCTCGGCTGAAATGTATGGAATGGCAGATTTTTTTGAGATTTCAGGGTTGGCTCCATAGTAAAAGTTGTTCTATACCATTGACTGTATAAGCTCTTCAAATATGGTTACACCTTTCTGTTACACCTTATACATATTTTCAGAGGATTTTCGTCATTTTAGGACATAGTTTTCATTATTTTGGTATATAAATTAACCATTATTTTTTATGATTTTTTAAAGAATTGTCCGATATGACGTCACTTGAGAATTTTAGACATTACACTGATTGTGATGTATGATTGCTTATAAAAAAGTAGTCTGTCTCTGTCTGTCTACTCATCTGTCATCCAGCTGTCAAATTAGTCGGAACAAATTATTATAAATTTATCTTCATAGCAAAGGACACATTTCTAAACAGCTATTTCTCAGGTGACGTCACACGAAGGCAAATGGAAGTTGCAGCTTTTTCGTAAAAATATTCATCATAATGAGTTTTTTCAGACCAAAAGTTCGAAAATACGGCTTATTAAACCTAAATCTCGAAATGGTTTTCGAATTAACTCACCTTTTCATAATTTAATCTATGCCAATTAAAGACAACTAAGCCCAAAGCCATATTCGAACATTTTTTTTTTACATTTTTACGATATTTATTTAGGCCACTATGTTGAGGCCGTCGTCACTAGTCGATTGAATGGCATTCCATTAAAAAATTACCGGATATAAATTGTAACGAAGATGCAGAATAATAAACTTGATATAGAAAATCAATTACTCTCTTTATTTTTCCAATTGTCAGTTTTTATATCCATAGATTTAGAATGTCAAAAAAAGAAAGAAGTCCACTAGAAAGGTAACAAAAACATGTCTCCACAGACGACTTTAACACTTCTCCACAGACAACCCAACTCTCCTCTCCTCTCCTCACCGACGCTCACGCCACCTCACCTCGCCTCTCCCTAGTCCTCTCCTCTGCTCTTATTACAAAATGAACTCATAATATTTAATACCTGTGAGAAAAAGTTTTTTTTTTTATTTTCATAAACTGTACCATGTAAAATAAACTATTTTTAAAAATACGAAAGTTGTCGTGCGTGGGACACCCGGTTATAACGGAGTTCCTTTCGCTGCTGACGTGCACGCTGCACGTCTATACTGCAGTAATATACCTAAATATAGACGTATGCTTGTAAATGTTTGTTTTAGATTTCAAAAAGTGAGTGCATGCTCAGTTTCAAAGTTATCGAATCAATGGATTGTGGCAAGTCATCGGGGTCCGATGGTATCAGGGTAAGAGACCTTAAAGAAACCTATACTAACATTAGCCCAATTATTGCAAAATTTATTTATTTATCTATTGAAAATAGTATGTACCCGGACTCCATTAAAATATCTTTGATAAGACCTATTTATAAGCAGGGATCACATGCAGAGATGATCCTGAGATTGATCCATTGCAATTCTAAGTATAATTTATAAAATTGTGAAGAAAATGCTTGTTAGACAAATTATGCTTTTCCTTGAAAATAAAACAAATTATTTCCGACGTGCAGCACGGGTTCAGACCTACTTTAACTGCACTCGCTAAGTTTACTGACTATGTCAACAATTCCCTTTTAACGACCGAAAATTAGTGGTGGCCATCTTTATATACTTTAAAAAGGCTTTTGATACCTTGGATCACGAAGGCTTGCTCCAGGCCATGAGCGAATGCGGCATTCAGGGCCTAATAAACAAAACCTCGACAAAACCTTGCGAACAGTGCTATGAAAGTGTGTGTTGGAAGAAGCTGTAGTGAGATTGGTGAAATACAGTATGCAGTTCTTACCGGATTGGTATATGGCCCTGTAGGCTACATTACGCACGTAAATAGCATGCCGAATGTTGTCACAGAATGTAACATGTACATGTATGCAGATGACACCTGCCTCATATGCAGTGGATACTATAATACTGTTATTCAAAAGGCCTTACAGTCGGACTTTGACCGGGTTGTTTGCTGGGTGCATGATAATGGCATTATAATATTTATAATTAACACAGCTAAAACTAAAATGTTACGAATTTATTCGCCACACAGTAAATATAAAAATAATGAAGTTGTCATCAAAGGCCACTCCTATGACTGTCTCCACTCAAATCTAGTCAAAGATACATGTAAATGTTGTTATATGGAAGTAGTGAAGACTTATAAATACCTAGGTTTAACGATAGATAGTAGCCTCTCATGGTCTGTGCATGTAAAAAATGTTTGTAGTAGATTAAGAAGTGTATATGGTAAGTTGTATAGCTTAATAGTAGTTTATGCTACAAGGGCGAAAAGGAATAAACCACGAGGACGATTTAAAACACGAGCGTAGCGAGTGTTTTAAACTTAGCCGAGTAATTTATTGCTTTTACGCCCGTGTATCATACTACGTTTTTCAATGCAAAGTGTGAAGAAATGAAAACAAATATAATCTTGTGAACTTTAAATTATGATTGGCTCAAAAGGACTGTATCCAGAACCGTTAAACAGTGGAAAAAAAAGTATAACATCTATGGTACACAGGGAATGCTGCAGGTTAGCCAACCATTGCAAATAAATTAAAAAAATAATAATAAAGCCCTAGGGCAAAATAATCGACTTTCTGTTCGGTTTTGATGCATAAAAAGTAGGCCTTTACGAGCACTTGCATTGAAGAATATATTATAGATAGAGGGACTATGTACACACTATATTATGCCTTGGTTGATGCCACAATAGCCTACGGTGTGAGTAGCTATGGACCATCTATGGACTGACTTATGGATTCCATTTAAATAAAATAAAAAGCTCACAAATGCGGTTTTTAAAATTGCTTATCGATCGATCAGAATAAAAAACAAAACCTTAATAAATGTTATGAAAAATTATTCAAGATATGCAAAATCCTACCTATAGAATTAAAAACAAAACAATTACTTGAAAATGAAAATGAAATGAAATGAAAATATATTTATTTAACTAACACGAATTTTTACAATACATGCGTATAAAACAGTGGTCCCCACGCAAAGCCTAACTTGTCCTGCGGGGACCGAGATAATATGGTTTACTAGAAGATAATTTCGTTTACTAACATGCATTTAACAAATAATGAAAACTTAATTGTAACTTAAATAAAGTTATTATAAATTACAAAATGTGATATACAAGGTGAATTTGTGAACATCGTCCAAATTCATACTTGAGCCTTGGTAAGTGATCAGCTTCATGAACCAATAACAATTTTTGTAAAATTCATGTTATGAAATTTCGACTCCTCATAGTGATTCACTCAGGACTGGGAGTGAATTACTATGGGAAGTCGAAATTTCAATTTACGAATTTCACAAAAAGTGTTATTGATTCATGATGCTGATCACTTACCAAGCCTCCAGTATGAATTTGGAGGATGATCAAAAAATCACCTTGTATATGTATATATTATTCAATAAGTTAACATAAAAAAATAAGAAAAAAAGATATTAAGCACTACTACGATTAGCTACAGAATCATATACGGAAATTATTATTCTAAGAAATATGTTAAGCCACAGGTATTATTATTTTCTCGGTAGTACTTATCTTGGAGCAATATAAAAATAATCTTTATAAAAAAGAACGAGTCCATGGCTATCCAACCCGTAAATCGACAACTAAACCATTAGATGTTCCTCGAACGTGCAATCATTACGGTGAACTAACAAGGAGATGGCTTATTCCAGCATTGCATAATCAACTGCCGAACCCTGGCATAATGTCACTTCTCTAAGAATATACTAAAGCAAAAACTGAAAGTTAAGAGCCCGGCCGCGACGACGACAACTTTGATGCAAAGCATTTTGTTAAACATTTTTCTGGCTTTTATCGCGATTTTTGGAAAAACTAAGGACATACACCACTTCCTATTGGCCGTCTAAATGAATGCCTAAAGTTATTTGATTGAATTGTTTCACTTTTTCGAGGTGTTTTGGTACTTACGGCCCGTTTCGAATAGTTCTTCATAATGTCTAAGTACCAAAATAACTCGCAAAGGAGAAACAATTCAATGAAATAAATTTTAGTACTTCATTTAGACGGCCAATATGACTTAGTGTATGTCCCTGGTTTTTACAAAAACATCGCAGTAAAGATGAGAAAAATATTTAAAAAACACTTCGCATCAAACGGACGAAAAATACGGAGCGGGTTCTTAACTAGGTATCTTGACTCATTGCCTTAACAGGAATCGAACTTCAACAACCTATCTACTTTTACAACGTGTAACAGAAAGGTGTAACCATATCTGAAGAGCTTATTCAGTCAATGGTATAGAACAACTTTTACTATGGAACAAACCCTGTACCACGAAAAAAAAATTATTTGTAGATGTGAAGCATATAAATAATAAAAACAATTAATATACGATATATTTCGACTCCTACTGTGGAGTCGTCATCAGTCGAATGAGGTATAAATATGACATATAAAGAATATAAATTTTTAAAAAAGTGACATCTGTTGAAAAGAAGGAGGAACAAAGAAACTTTTTGGGAGTGATGATAGTGGTGATGATGGATGATGATGATGATGATGATGATGATGATGATGATAATGATGATGATGATGATGATGATGATGATGATGATGATGATGATGATGATGATGATGATGATGATGATGATGATGATGATGATGATGATGATGATGATGATGGTGATGGTTATGATGATGATGGTACTATTGGGGTATTAAAGAGAATTTTTTGTGTCAGATGAGTCATGTCATGTTTGTCTGTCAGTGCTGTCTGTCAGTGCTGTCTGTCAGTGCTGTCTGTCAATGCTGTAGACAGCACTGTAGACAGCACTGACAGACAGCACTGACAGACAGCACTGACAGACAGCACTGACAGACAAACATGACATGACTCATCTGACACAAAAAATTCTCTTTAATACCCCAATAGTACCATCATCATCATAACCATCACCATCATCATCATCATCATCATCATCATCATCATCATCATCATCATCATCATCATCATCATCATCATCATCATCATTATCATCATCATCATCATCATCATCATCATCATCATCATCCATCATCACCACTATCATCACTCCCAAAAAGTTTCTTTGTTCCTCCTTCTTTTCAACAGATGTCACTTTTTTAAAAATTTATATTCTTTATATGTCATATTTATACCTCATTCGACTGATGACGACTCCACAGTAGGAGTCGAAATATATCGTATATTAATTGTTTTTATTATTTATATGCTTCACATCTACAAATAATTAAATGCCATACAAAGGTAATAATAAAAAATATATTTATTTGAAAAAAAAATTAACTTTTTCATAGAAAAATGCAATGCCGCTCGGCTGAAATATATGGAAGGGCAGATTTTTTTTTGAGATTACAGGGTTGACCTTATAGTAAAAGTTGTTCTTTAGGTTGTTGGTAACTATAGGTTGTTGAAGTTCGATTCCTGTTACGGCAATGAGTCAAGATAGTTAACTTTCAGTTTTTGCTTTAGTATATTCTTAGAGAAGTGACATTCTGCCAGGGTGTTCGGCAGTTGATTATGCAATGTTGGAATAAGCCATCTCCTTGTTAGTTCACCGTAATGATTGCACCTCATAGTAAAAGTTGTTCTATACCATTGACTGAATAAGCTCTTCAAATATGGTTACACCTTTCTGTTACACGTTGTATAACATATACAAGGTGTAACAGAAAGGTGTAACCATAATTGAAGAGCTTATTCAGTCAATGGGTTAGAACAACTTTTACTATGGAGCCAACACTGAAATCTCAAAAAAAAAACTGCCCTTCCATACATTTCGGCCGAGCGGCAATGCATTTTCCTATGAAGAGAGTTTTTTTTTTTTTTTAGATATACAGGATTTGTTCCATAGTACAAATTGTTCTAACCCATTGACTGAATAAGCTCTTCAATTATGGTTACACCTTTCTGTTACACGTTGTATATGTTATATAACAGTTTTTAAAATTATATACGCTATAACAGCTTTTAAAGTTTTTTTAAAGGATATAAATATACTGATAAATATGATATACAAATATAATTAAATCTCAAGATATATTTCGGGTCCGACCTGGACCCGGCATCAGTTGAGTATCTTAATATTAAGATAATAAATTAATATTTATATCCTTTAAAAAAACTTTATATAACAGTTGATACATAATTTATGTTGAGAGCTCTGGTCTGCAAACAAACTGATGTACAGTTTGGCGGACATTATAAATGTTTGCAGTGTGTAAATTTATTAATGAAATAAATGTTTAAAATAAACACACGAACACATACAATAACAAAAGCACAAAATAATCACTTACTCCGCATAACTAGCGAAAACAGGCGTACGCACACATACACGCGTACGTACGACGATCTCGGAGATTACAAAATTCTGCCGAGATCATCATACGTACGCGTCTATGCATGTGTGCGTCTGTTTTCGCTCCGTCTTCGAGTCGGCCTTCTGGTAGTATCTATTTTGTGACAAAAGAGTCCTGACGGGCGAAATCTTGCACTTTTTTCTGCCTACCTCTCTTCGCCAAATGTCTGGAGTGTAACGTGCGATAAGGAACTTCGTTCCAAAATTAAAAGAAAACCTTTTTTTGGCATTTTACGCCACTTAAAAATAGAAAAAGTAATTAGGTATAATACAAAAAACTACATTTTCATACTAGTGCGAGATGGTCGATATTTCAAGTCACGACTAATTTTTTTGCCGAGACTTAGTCGAAGTAAAAATCAGTCAAGACGAGAAATTTTGACACTCAGATATGTATCATACGACGTTGTTTAAGACATCTGCGAAAAATGACTTCAAACAATGACAAAATTTCAAGCGGACATTATATAAGATCTTTCAATTTAACTGGAGAGTAATTTAGGAGGAGATTTAGTATCGTTAATACATCACATTCCACAGCAAAACACTTTTTTTTCGCTTCTCAGTACAAAGTGGTCCGATCAGCTGACTCAGTTTGTATGGACAAGTGAAGAAAAAGTTCGCGCAAAAAAAAGTACTTTGCAGTGGAATGTGATGTATTACCGATACTGAATCACCTCCTAAATTATTTTCTATTTAAATTGAAATACCTTATATACAGAAGAAATCTTTTTGTGCCAGGTCTGAACTCTCTGAACTGTCTGCAAGTCTGACACTGTTGCCAATGTTACAAAACAGGAAAAACATATATGCGATGTGTTTGATGGTTTGTCCTTCTTTACAATTTAACATATATTTAATAATACTACAACAATAATAAACAGTTTTGCAGTTTATCCGGTTACTGCCAAGAATACCAACGTAACGTTAAATAAACCCAGTCCACAGCTCCACAGGTGCTTTCTTGAACGATGTCATTTCTGTCCCTTAGATGGCGTTAGTTGTTGATAAATAAAACTAGTTTAAATTCACTAACTTTAACAAAAATAGAAGAGATTTTTCCTCTATGCTGTACAGGCACAGAATCTTGCATATTTTGATCAGGTTTATTTAAAAGATTGTTACCTACTCCCATACTGCAATAAGGCAATTGTAACATCAAAAGCAGTTCTATAAGTACCTAGGTTGTTTATCCGATGTTAAAGTATTACATTATAACACCGCGATTCTGCGCTGCGATCGGCCCAATTTAAACCGCTAGATACCTCCTAGATAATTCGGGACCTTATTTCTTACGCCACGCCCCCTTTATCATAATTGGCCTTCAAGGTAGCTTTACCGAAACGACTCACCCGAGGTTCATGAACGAATGTCTTATCACGAAATAACCTTAGCTTAAATATAATTTTGGCTTACTTAGATTTAATAGTATTATATATACTTAAAAAAATAAAAGATGGGAACAAACTTTTCATTAAATTTGATACTTATAAACACAAGAAAAATAACAATTTAAGTATTTTCCGACTTCAGTCGAATCAAAGTGGGAAGAAATATATCTCGAAAATACTTAAAGCGTTATTTTTCTTGTGTTTAGTATCAAACTAAATGAAAAGCTTATTGCAGCCAAATGAAAATATATATTTCCGATATAAAAATAAATAAATACAAATACTTGAATAAATCAATATTATGCCTAACTTCGCCCATTCAATTGGTCTTGCTAAGAAGAAGGGCAAGAAACTTAGGAAGAACTTTTATCTTGGTCGAAGGGAAGAACATGTCTTTTCTTTTCTAAAATACATTTTAATTTTACAAATATGTAACTTATACTTAATTTATGTAAAGTGATACAAGACAAGACAAGACAGTAGAATACAAGACAGTAGAAATTCAGTTGTTCAGTATGATCAGTCTATGACGTGGTTTAATTTTCTGAGCTCATCATTATTACACCCGGTATAATAATAATAAAATACTACTGTCTAACATAATAATTTTAACTTATTTCTATTCTTGCTTTTTTTATACTGTCATAATTATGGAATTTCCTATTTTGACACAATTATAATATCCTTACTCGTCCCATTGCTAAAATAATACATTGGAATTGAGTTTAAAATTAAAAACCCGTTTGTTTCAGGTGTACTGTTCAAAGTAAATACAACAATACACACTTACTGCGATATGCGGAAACAATACGGGTGTTTCTTTTCTGTGTATTTCATGAAATACACGGAAAATTATAATCAGTTTCTGGTATTTGCATTTTGACTATATAATCTGGGGTTTTGAAATTGGAAAACATGTTTGGATAAATTTTCCT
Organism: Ypsolopha sequella; assembly: GCA_934047225.1. Taxonomy (NCBI): domain Eukaryota; kingdom Metazoa; phylum Arthropoda; class Insecta; order Lepidoptera; family Ypsolophidae; genus Ypsolopha; species Ypsolopha sequella. The sequence goes on along the minus strand of OW203983.1, from coordinate 6,342,169 downwards.
CGATAGAAATAATTGGTGAAATGAGGTCTTCAAACACACTTTCTCTCCTCGTTTGACGAATAGGAACCATACAGAACTCAAACATATTTTATTAGGTGTGTTTCAACAATATCTAGAGAATTGATATTTGAAATTTTATTAGCTATTTTAGTTTTTTTAATAAAAATATAAAACCAACTTTTTTCCCTTTTGCCCTGAATCCGCCCCTCTCGCACTGCGCGATTTTTCGCTTGAAGTGACAGTGACAAAAATGAAATTCGCATAGCCTCTTAAAAGTCTCAAAGCTATGTAGTCTATGAAACGGTGTAATGTGCCGACCAGACTGTCGTGATCAACGAAAAAGGCGCGCGAACATTTTTCGATAACGTCCTCCTTTGAAGAAGCGCGACGCGCATCTGTATCGAGTCTCTCTCTTCTTTTGAAGCCGCGCAATAAATATCCGTTTCCGAGTAAAGTTTTAGATTTTTTAATGCTTTTTCTACGATATTTAAAATAAAACAAGAGACGAAATCCATTCGTTCAATACATCAGTTAACCACATTTATTTTAGTATAATACAATTTTCGCTTATTTTTACGACAAAATAGGTTTTTCTTGGGCAGTGTTTAGCGATGATCGCATTAATTTCATACATTTTTTAAATTTAAATTTAAATTAAATTTACATCTTAGATACGAAAAATAGTAAATAGTTATTTAATGGCATTATATTATCAAATAATATTTTTTTCTTTTTGCATGTAATAAATAAGTAGACACATTTCCGAAAACGGAGCTTCAAAATTATGTGTCTAAGCGAAAATTTAAGAAAACTGCATTCATAACCTGTATATTCCTGTAACTTCCTTAGATTAAATCAAAATTCTAAGTAATAATTATTTCTAAGTAATAATAATTCTAATAACTTATGGTGGTTAAAAGATTTTTATACAAACTTTTTACCGATTCTGAGAATTAGATCGTCAAAAACGTTAACTTTGCGAAAAATTTGTTGTAGCGCTCTTAACTAGAGTATTAATGTATTTTTAATTCACTTTTAGCTTAAGAGCGGTTTCGCAGCCGGATTGTGAAAAACCCGCCTTTTTCTAATTAATTGAAACAAAACACCAACATTCAAAATTGACTCAATAGTTATTCAACAAAACCTTATTACCTATGTATTGTGTTTGCTGCTATCGCAACGTTTCCATTGGCTTCTGTAAATCAGAATTTCAACATTTTAGAATTTTAAATTACAGAAACCAATGGAAACTTTGCGATGGCAGCATACACAATATAAGGTAATAAGGTTTTGTTGAATAACTATTGAGTGCCGTCAAAGTTGGCAGTTTTAGACAATTATTGTTATGGGGTCTATCTTAAAGACCAAATTAGTTAGGAAATCGTAATTTCTGTATATTACGTACCATATGCTGAATCTAAACAACAAAATACTAAAAACACCGATTCAGGGTTACGTACCCGAACACTCGACAAATTAAATTTTGCAGTTTTGTTTCATACATTTTTAGGTAATGATAAGTTTGTTATTTTCGTTCAAATAATATAAGTCTAATAAAGCCGATTCTGAAGGCTTTCATTTTATAGAATTATACTAGATGAAGGCAGTCTAAATCTGCTGAAACTGGTCGGCTTTCCCGATCATAACACGTATTGAGGTGAGCCGTTTTTATATAAATCGCTTTCATTTTAGTTTTAGTACTGCCGAAACTCGAATTTTCCCAAAGTAATTTAGCTTCTGTTCTTAACATTTAAGGACTATTGTGCAACGAAAAAAAATTACTTTTGACAGCACTTAATCTAAAATTAATCCGTTCAGAATCGGCTTTATTAACTTAGCTGTCAGGGCTTGTTGTCGAATAAATATTCCGGTCGGAAGGGTTTAATTTTTCTGTTTATTTTAATTACTCGGCATCTAGAGGTAGTTATAATTAATAAAATTTTCCAAGATACACTTGCGGGGTGATTTTTTCACTTACTTTTAACACAAATTTCGAGGTTTCGAGGAAAGTCCATAAAAAAGGAAAGTTTGAGGTTTTGTATTTTTCCTTTCGAGTGAACTTTAAGTGCGTTTTTAAGAACCCGGTCCGCGACGACGACAGTTTTGATGCAAAGCATTTTGTTAAACATTTTTCTGGCCTTTATCGCGATGTTTTTGGAAAAACAAGGACATACACCACTTCATATTGGCCGTTTAAATGAATGCCAAAAATTATTTGATTGAATTGTTCCTCTTTTGCAAATTATTTTGGTACTTACGAGCCCGTTCCGAATAGTTCTTCATAATCTCTAAGTACCAAAATAATTCGCAAAGGAGAAACAATTCAATGAAATAATTTTTAGGACTTCATTTAGACGGCCATTATGAATTGGTGTATGTCCCTGGTTTTTAATAAAACATCGCGGTAAAGATGAAAAACGGACGAAAAATACGGAGGGGGTTCTTAACATGCTTATTAATTAACGTATAATAGTCTATTATCGGTATTTTTTTGTTTAAACCGATTAACCATTACACAATGTGAATTGGTCATTTAAAGTTGTGCGGATGACAATGTATGGACCCGTAATAATAAAAGCATTATTTCCTCATCAATCGGACAGACTTTCGCCCCTTTTCACATTCTTAGCTATGGTGCGCTATAAACATTTTTTTTTTTTTTGCAGTGTTTGGGAATGCAATTGTGAAGACTGAAGAAGAAATAAATCCAAACCTTGCCAAAGCCGTGCTGAAACTCATCGATGGGTTCCTCATCACTCTAACGTACAGGGGCTTGGTGGTTGTCGTCTCTCAAAACGTGCAGCAATACCTTGGCTACAATGAGGTGAAATCATACTTTCTTAACCTTGTAATAATCGGTCTTTACCTAAGAAATTGCCGAAGTTTTCTTACAGATTCATGAGTTCATAATTCCTGTTATTCAATAGGTATTTCAATTATTTGTCTTTTGTTCAAGGTTTTACATATACGTATTAAACGTTGTTTTTATTTTCAGTTTGATTGCACAAATTAACTCTTTAGAAACAGTTCGTCCTAAATGCAATCCATTTCTATAAGATTCGTAATACCTAAATTTTTTACAGCTGACACTTTTAAAAAATTTAATTAATGTTGCTGTTAGGTTAATGGTGCCTTATTCATACACATATTAAATTACATAATTTGGATTTGTAATTCCTAAAAAAATGCAAAAATGTTAGTACTGAAAATTGAGTTTCCTTCAAATTCTCTATAGAAAACAGCAATTTCATATGCAAAGACCTAATATAAATTATACATTTACTCTTTGAAGGGCTCCACAATGCTAAACATCAGTTTTGCATTGAATTTAGTTCCGTCAATGTAGATGGTAAAAATTTAAAAAATATGGCGTGTTTTTTGACTCACGAATCTTCTTTCAATTATAACACTTAAAAAAAAGCATGAATTTCACGAAAGAAGTGATTCAGTTTCCGTATTTCAAAACAGATTGAAACGAAACCAACACACGCTGATACTTACTAGAAAAGAACATATTTATTACATGAAGAAATTATAGTTAATGTCCTAATGTAGCCGTGATTTCAAAATAACTGAAATTTTGCGTGCGCGGTATCTGATTAGAGCAGGATAGACAGTTAAAAAACAAAAGCGTTAGAGCAGGACTGAATTTTAGCATTGTGCAGCCCTTTGTAGATTCTTATTTAGACCATAGTGACTTACAAAAATGAAATATAACAGCACAGTGGAACATCAATACATCTAATAAAACAGTAGAACCCGGTGTGCCTGTATATTGAAAAAAGTGATAAAAATAGAAAGGGCGTGACTTAAGAAGTGTAATAGAACAAAAATTAGCGATTTTATAATTCTTTTCTGTTTGTCCGTCTGTCTGTCTGTTTGTTAGTACGCGCACGTCTCCAAAACCCCTGAACGGATTTGGATGCGGTTTTTTTTATAATCATAGTTGTGACTCTAGTCAACATATACCTTATAAGGGATGTTCATTAAATAAACGCGGGTAGTGCTGCGGGCAAAAAGCAAATTTATAATAAGTGGCTAAACTGGGCTAAATTATTGTTTTAGGGTTACCAGCTTATTGATGTCCCTGTTTATTTTAAAAATATGTTTTTGAGCAAGAGAGAGAGCACATTATTATTAAAACAAGATTCTCCATAATATGCTCTCATTTAAAACAATTAGTTGATATATAATTTTTTTTTGGTTTCTCATATTATTACGACTTGGTGTTGGGTTTGACGATATGTGGGAACAAAACACTTAATTTCAATATTTGGTTTTGTTGGTGTAACAGTAAGTTGTAAGTCTATTGAAATATTTTTGGAGTAGCTCTGTGTCGTTATTAGAGTTAATTTGCTAATAAACCTTCATGTCATCCGCGAACAGAAGAATCTTTGAGTTGTGGAAGCATTTGTCGATATCAGAGATTTTAATTTAATTAAAACTTTAGAACCTTTGCCTACTTACAGTGTTTGACACCAACTCATAAGCTGAGAGAGTTTAATTAAATGCATTTATTAATATTATAAATAAATTAAGACTTTAAAAATAAAATGAAGTAAGCGCTTAAAAAGTTGTAGACATATACTATAACATTTGGAAAATTAAAAGTGTAAATTTCCGGGTATTTAGAGATGATCAGATTTAAAAGTGTACACGCGTGGAATGTGTGAGCAAATTAAGCATGATGTGTCACACCGGTCGCAAAAAGTAGGCGTGGCCGCAACATCGCGTACCTGTCCGGCACCGCCACAGCGCGCAGTCCGCGAGCGCAGTAGGGTCGTCCACTCGGTTGTGTAACAGCAGATAATAGAGCACTAGGGTGCTCAGCGCTAGGGTGTCTATCCCCACGATCCCGACCATGAACATGGATGGGAATAAGTAGGGATAATATCCATACATTTTTTTATATAGATATCGAACAAATTTACGTTGGACTCTTTCCACCATGAGCTTATATTTATTCTGACGTGGGTGCCAGAATATTACGTTGAACACTAATTTACTTCTCACATAGGCATTGTATGACGCTACAATGGGTCTCGGATCCTTAAACCTAGAGATAAATATACTAAGAAGAAGAAGAGCGATAATTGAGCCCTGTGGAACTCCAGAAGGGACTGGTATCAGGGAGGAAGTGAAACCATTGAGTACCACTGCTTGGTTCCTGTTTGTAACATAAGAGGAGAACCATCGTATAAAGTCACTTCGAATAGCCGCAGCTAAGAGTTTAGATAAGAGAATATGATGGTCGATACGGTCGAAAGCTTTAGAGTAATCTGTATAAATTGTGTATACTTGTCCGCCTTTCTACTTACCACTTGTCACTTCATCGGTAAAGAGAGCAAGGTTTGTTACTATTGACTGACCTCACAATAATTTTAAAACCAGCTATGGAAACATAAGTATCAAAAGTATATTACTTTTATTTTACATCACCCCCCCTCTCCCCATTTACACACAACTTCATACGCACCCTCTCTCCCTCTCACGCACACCCTCTCAATGTCCATTTCGTTTGTTTGTGTAAGCGCGCAACAACATTATAGATATTTCTGTTTGTTAATTAAATTGTTTTTAGCTTAGATTGTGTTTTACCTTTATTTTGTTTGTACCGTGTAATTTTACTTGTAACAACTTTATAATTTGTAGATCGTTAAAATTCTAATGTTATTAGAAAAAATTTAATCATCTTTGGCTGTATTGTAACAATTTTTGTGTCATATATTATTATATTTAAACTTGCTGTAGATATTCCAAAATAAAGAATGAAGAATAAAGAATGTATGTAGTGAACGGAAAAACTCCATAATTACAATGAAAACAAATTTATTTTCTGAAATTATTTCAGAACAATGAACACTGTTTGAAATACTTAAATAATAAACTAGATACTCATACCTCACGATAATGTGATTTGCTCCGACTGATATTTACAGAAGGATTCCGAACCAAAAAAAAACCGTGTGCTCACTCCGTGGCCTTTGTGCCGGAAAAACAAAAACTCTCTGCCAAAGAACCCATCTGCTCGTTGTTATTCCCTCCATCCAAAATTACATTACGCGTGCTCTTCTCCACCAGGAGTCCAACCAATCAGACAAGTCGAGTCATACGACGACTGTATTTTAATAACAATTGTTGCCAGTGCAGAAATTTTAATAGTATGAGTTAATTGCGTTAGTTGCCACTTATTACGTCAAAATACTGTAAGACGCTAACAGCTCGGTCATCCTGTATACAGGTTGGTCGAAAAGGTGACGTGAAAAAAAATTTTTTTTTATTCCTCATGCCTGGGTGTATCCGAAAATACCCCATGTTTAGGTGAAAATGAGCTAAGAAAAAACCACCCTTAGTAAGGCATCTAAATCAAGGCATCAAGAAAATGATTACCAAGTGTGGTATTATGTGGTATTATTACCAATTAGCGGCCATATACGCATTCCACTATTCCGTACCATCATGAAGAAAGATTGCCATTGCCCTGTTAGCCGTGTAAGTTTTGTACATGTTTTCCGCCTCTCACGTGGCCTGCTTTTCGGCTCGGACGTAGGGTTGGACTTTAAGAGGCTATATTTATTATTATTATTTTTAGTATACATTAATATTATCTTTATCATGATTACTTAGGTTAGAATTAGAGTATTGCCGTGAAGCCACGTTGTGCTTACTTAATGGCTCTCTACTCAAAGATCTGGATGAGCGTTTGTGAACTTGCCTATCCAGATTCTCTTCCACTCTCCCGCTTTTTCCAAGTATAGGGCTCCGGCTCCGCCGTGGAGTTTGCCGTGCGGAGTCGCCCTTACTGCGACTCTTATTGCTTATTAGCTCTTCCTCCTCGCTCTGGCGTTGCTCGTCTTCATCACTTGTGCCCATTATATCTGTCATTAGTTATGAAGATTAATTACTGAATATAACGGGGACAAAGAGACCATTGAATTGAGGTAAGAAAAATGTTTACGTGTTAATCTTACTTTTGAAAATACATTTCATTATTCATTATACATTATTAACAATTCATTATTCTTTATCATATACAACATTTATTTTGTAAAAAGTATTGCGAATCTCTGAAATGTCGCGTTGTTTTGCGGGTCATTTTACCATATTACTATTTTGGATACCAAAAATCTTACCAGGAAAATATTTGACTGTGTTTATTTTAGGAACACAATTTTTGAGGGTAATTTTGTATCATTGTGTTTGTGAACATTTAAGGTAACCTTTTGTTAACATCTTAACAATGTAAAACAGGAATTTTCGTGATAAAACTTAGTATTCATACAAAAACATAATATTTAATGCAATTATATTTCTCAATAAACTTGAGAAGATATCTGGATTTAAGTAGAACTTGGTGGGTGTACCACGCAGTTTACCGCACACGGTACGAAATCAGCCCCCCTATTCTGTATCTCTAGTTGCCAACTGTACTAGGTGCCTATCATCAAAAACATTGATAAAAACTGAAATTTCAAAATTGCTATTAGTGGGTATTGAACTATTAACAATCTGTGTCGTCACTTCAAGTGCGAACATATCCTTAGGAGATCGGAATTCGATGGTATATCTATGTTTTTGATGATAGGCACCCAGTAAAGAAGGCAACTAGAGATACATAATAGGTCCGCAGGATGTCTTTACAATGAAACTCGCATACGTGTATTTATGTTTGCAGGCTTGAATGAATATAGTACTTACCGGTAGACTTCTTTTTTACTTAATATCAAATTAATATGAATTTGGAGTTTTTTTCTTTCATGTGATGAAAAAAGAAAAAGAAAAATTGTTAAATTTCAATAGTGTAGGCTGGATAGCGAGTTACTCCCGCAATCTAACTTCTGAGATGAAAGGAAAAACTCCATGATTACAATGAAAACAAATTTATTTCCTAAAATTATTTCAGAACAATGGACAATGTTTGAAATACTTAAATAATAAACTAGATATTCATACCTTACGATAATGTGACCTGCTCCTCTATTCAGGACTGATATTTACAGGAGGATTCCGAACCAAAAAAAAAAACCGTCTGCTCACTCCGTGGCCTTTGTGCCGGAAAAACAAAAACTCTCTGCCAAAGAACCCCTCTGCTCGTTGTTATTCCCTCCATCCAAAATTACTCTTCTCTGATTGGTGGAATCCAACAAATCAGACAAGTCGAGTCATACGACGACTGTATTTTAATAACAATTGTTGCTAGTGCAGAAATTTTAATTGTATGAGTTAATGTTGCCACTTATTACGTCTAAATAGTGTAATACGCTAACAGTAGCATTAATTTTGATTAGCGAAAATAGTGTCGCCTCGCTGCCTTATTTATTTCTGATGAACTTACAATATTCTCACAGTGCATAACTTCCTTTTTCATTTCAGCTAGATTTGCTTGGCCATAGCATCATGAATATAACCCATATGGATGATCAACAAATGCTGAGGCAGCAGCTCATGCCCAGAGGAAACATCTTGGGCCCAAATGGAGAACTCATCGTTGGCGATGGCCCAGAAGCCATCGCGGAATTGAATGACACTCTTAACAAGGAAAAGAGGAAATTTGTTGTCAGGTAGGTACTTAATGATTACTTTTACTGTTACTGCCGGACAGTTTTTACTACGATTGCCATATTTTATTTTTAACTTGACCCCAAAGACGGCCTGAAACAAATGCGGGTAAATTCATGACAAGCCTCGTGCAATTTTGATAGCAACTGTGCAAATTATACAAGAAAATAGCTGCTTTAGTAATAAAGTAACGACAGAGTAAAAAAAAGTAGGGGATTAATAATAAAGATAATTTTGTAATTATGTATTACTTAACACTTTAACATTACTGAAATTAACTCTGCCACTTCTTCATAATATTTTGCCAAATCGCACGGTATTTTTGTTAATCCAAAAAATTCGTAAGCTATTATTATTGGCATGATGAATATTCTTAACCCTTGACCACTTACCACCGGTCTCTCAGACACCATTGAAGTAATTTTTGTTAATATTTCGGCGTGAGAGTATCATCCAGTTTCGTGCGTCCATGTACCTTCCCCCCGCTCTCGTCAGTACCGCGTGAGCCGCCAACGATGTCACCAGGTGCCGGCGTTTATCCACGGTAAAGTCCTAAACATCGTCAGCGGTCTGTGAGACCGGTGGTAAGTGGTTACGTAATTTTTTTAACACTTTTTTGACACTCCAGCAGTTGCAGGTGGTAGCTCTGATAAGCTGGAAATACGTAAGACTTGCTCCATCTGTCCAAAGCCCCAATATGTCTCGAATGCTCAAACAAGCTGTGCATTCACTGCCGCGAAAAACGGTAAACCACTAGTTTACAATTTTATAAAAAAAAAACAATAGTGGTTCAAAAATATTTTTATTGTGTTAATTGGTTAGTAAACTTAAAAAAAATAAGTAAAAAAATATGATTTAGAGGTTCTATTATTTTTGATCTCAATTTCCAAATCCAAATCCAGATCGTTATGTTCTGTTAAAATTTAGAGCCCAACAAGAAATTTTGTTTTTTTTTCTCAAAGGGTTGATTTTATTTCATGTTTTTTTCTTTTAATAAATACTATATACTTTAAAAATGCTTATTTTATTCAAATTAACCCGTCAACTCTAAATATTAATCATAATTGAGCCATTTAACGCACACGGTCTCCTAGACCGGTGGTGGTAAGTTGTTACGGAATCAGAACTAGTGGTAAGTGGGTAAGGGTTAACTAAGTTAGTGTACCACAGATTTTTTATAACAATATTCCGATTGCCTACATGAAAACAGTTAAAAGTCTTTCGTGACTAAAGTCAGTCTCTTCTTCTACCTCTAATCGATTACGCTGTGACGTTTGCTTTAGAGGCAAATGAAGAGTTTTTATTTAAGTTGGAAAGGCCGCAAAATCTGGTTCGTGTGTGGTTTACGCAAATATAGCCACGCTTCATACTACCAACATTGTTTTGCCTTTTCAATGTCCACAGCTCCGGATTATCTTCGTGAGCGCTTTAACTTCCTGTTTAGCAAAGATAACCATAAATCGCTTAGGTTGCACACAGTCACACTCCACAATACCGGAGCTTTCGGCAGCTTTGTTATGGAATTCTCTTCCGCACACAATCCGAGAATGTCGCACTATCTCTTCTTTCAAAAAGAAACTAAATCCCACCTTATTATGTATCGTTAAATATAAAGACATAAATATAATTCATTTATATGTATAAAATTATCTATACTGGGTGTTAATATGAAGTTTCGGAATCCGGAAACTGGTGATAGTATTCGTGCACAAGACCAACTTTTAGTATGGAGTCACATATTATAAAAGTCACATAAAATGTATAAAACAACAGATATTTTTTCTCGATTTCTCAATTTTTTTCACGGAAAGTTGTTCGTATGGACGAATATTATCCCCAGTTTCGGGCTTCCACAACTTCATCTTAATACCCAGTATAGATAACTTTATACATTTAAATATACATATATTATATATAATTAGTTAAATAAATATATATATATTTAACTAATTAATAATATAAATGTAATTTATTATGTAAATTATATTCATAAGAAACTTAAATAACATAAAATTATACCTAAAATGAATATTAACTAAAATAACAAATTAAACTAAAAACCTAGTAGTCCTCAAATAAATACTAAACAATAAATAAAACAACTAACCAAAAAAAAAATGAAAAAATAATAATAAAGAAATTAAAGATAAAACCCGGTCCAGGTCACTGTCCCCCGGAATGCTGGCAACGTTCCCTCTTTGGATGGCCAGACTGATACTCTGGCCGAGGAAAACGCCAGCCCTCCGGTCACCCGAGACATCGACCAGGCGCGACGAAAGTTCTCCGCGCCTCCGGACCCTACGGACCCAGCATCTCCACCCCAAACGGCGCAAACATATAGCACCTTGTCCAATGTGGAAAACTTGCGTCGTTTGTTGCTTTTGGCAGTGCCCGCAGCTGCACCAGCGGCCCTGCAGCTTTGTTGGACATAAGAAGCCGCCAGCGTGTCCACGCATGTTGCGTCCCACACTAGCGGCCGCCCATGCTTCCATGCTGTCAAAGTCATTCCGTCGGGCCTCTTTCCATCGTCCCGAATCTGTCGGTTCACGGGTCGAGGGTACGTTGATCATGGTGAAGGACCTTCGGATAATGTCATTCAGGGCAGCATGGCGAGAGTGGCGGCCGACACTGCGTTATGAGCTTGTGAGTCTTGGTGACCTAGCTTACATGAAATGTTTTTGATGGGTCTTTTATTCAAGATGTTATTTTACCTCTTTGTCGGCGTGATTGATACGATTATGTATACCACAGACCACTCGGCCATATACTTTCATCAACCAGCGGGCCTATTATGTATCTCTAGTTGCCTTCTGGACTGGGTGTCTATCATCAAAAACATAGATATCGAATTCCGATGTCCTAAGGATATTTTCGCACTTGAAGTGACGACACAGATTGTTAATAGTTCAATACCCACTAAAGGCAATTTTGAAATTTCAGTTTTTATCTATGTTTTTGATGATAGGCACCTCGTTCAGTTGGCAACTAAAGATACAGAATAGGGGGGCAGGTGACAAGAAAGAAATTTTCGCGCCACTGCCGGAGTGTTGCGGGGTAATGCGGGGAGGGTACTAAGTAAGAAAATAGAGATAGGATAGTATGAAATGGCATTTGTATAGAAGTGAAATTGCACTGATGTGTTGGCGAAAAAGGTTTGCCCTTACGACATCTAATGGCTAAGCGGTCTGCGACCCATGCCAAATTACGGCTTTCTAGTACTAAGAGAATCTGAGCTAAGCCAGACGGACGGACACGGGGAAACAGACAGATAGACGGACGGACACGGGGAAACTTTAAGGGTTCCTTGTTGACTACGGAACCCTAAAAAGATGATACAATTTTATGGCACGTAACTCTGATCATTGCAAAACGGCTCACCTCAATAACAATTTTTGATCGTAATAGCCAACCGGCGAGTCTACCGCGTAATTCTGATTTTCATCAACATCAACTTGAGATTAAAATTTGTCGTGCGTGCGACGACGCCCGCCTAACATGGCATCTCTTTTGCACGCGTTGAATTTCGCATGCATTTGCTTGAAGTTGATACAAATCAGAATTACGCGGTAGACCCGCAGTTTCATGTAAACTTTATTTAATTATATTGTATTACATAATTATTTCGTTATGACTATTTCAATACATATCGTGTTGTTATGCATATATAAAAAATATATCTATCATTCAATCAATAAACACTCTATTGCACAGAAAAAAACACAGAGTACAGGATAACACACAAGGCAACAGCGGACTTATTCCTTAAATAAATTTCTTTCTGTCAACCGACGGTATAGAGAGAAAAGAAAATTTTACAAAAACTTGCCTATTTGTGCAACAAGAAAAATAATCTTCATGCCTGATATTTAACACTACATACTAATACATACATACAAACATACAACGTAGCATAGTCAGTCGAGTAAATCAGAGAGATGAAAAGTAATAATTCTTGAAGAAAGAACACAGAAAAAAGATTTCTGTGGGTTCGCGGAAGTTCATTCCAAAGCCGAGCTGCATTGGCCGTAAATGATTTGGAGGAACGATCAGTGGTGTGCGCAGGCATCGCCAGATCGATATGATGACAAAGGTTGTCTGGAAGAAATTGCTATAAGTGATGAGGCCGCCAATAGTTACCTTCTCCCATAAGTTTGTTCTTTTAACTTATTTTATTTATTTTGGTGTACAATAAGGAGTATTTGTCTTGTCTTGTCTTGATGACAAGACCGAAGCGAATGAATAGACATTTAAGTCTTATTTGTCCTTCATTTCATGATATATTATTTTAGTCTTCTTTATATTAATCCTATATATACAAGGTGTAACTGAAAGGTGTAACCATATTTGAAGAGCTTATTCAGTCAATGGTATAGAACAACTTTTACTATGGAACAAACCCTGAAATCTCGAAAAAAAATCCGCCCTTCCATACATTTCGGCCGAGCGGCATTGCATTTTTCTATGAAAAAGTAATTTTTTTTCGAGATACAGGTTTTGTTCCATAGTAAAAGTCATTCTATACCATTGACTGAATAAGCTCTTCAAATATGGTTACACCTTTCTGTTACACGTTGTATAATAAAAATGAGATGATAGAAAACGTTATTTAACTAGAAACATTAAGCTAACCCGCTTCATTATATAGAATTTTTTTTTGCATTACCTTCAGGTTCAAAAAGCTGACCCAACGCTCAGAGCCACCTCAGTACCTAACCTTCTACGTGGAAGGAACCTTTCGAAAATCTGACAAAGCTGTGAGCCAGAACTCAAGATGCTGTCAAATGGTGCGTCGGGCTCGTGCTAGAGGCGATAACCCTTGCAGCAGTGGAAATGATCTCGTAAGTTATTTTTAAATTATACTTATTTTTTGTTACTGTATGTTTTATTATTTGTTTTATTATTAAGAGGTTAGGTACTATATATTAGGTTAGGTGGTAGAACTGATGCCGGGCTCGACTGTGGAGGACCACCATCTTAGTCGCAGACGCCCCCAAAGTTGTTCGGGGCAGAGTAACAGCTCTCAAACAGGCTTACCTGGGACCAATAGATGACGGTATATCCATCCCTGATTGCCGGGTCTTGTATAAAACAAACTGGTGACGGGCAGCGGCGTCACGAGTGCAAGAGTTTCGGCACCGCGCTCGCCAATCCACCTGCCGAGCGTGTGTGAGTATAGTCAATTCTTCCAGGAGAACCGCAAAGAGTGGTGAAATTTCGGGAAGGCCTGTCCAACAGTGGACGAACAAGGCTGGATGGGTGGATTAAGAGATATATGTATATGACATTAATCAAAATAAGTTCCGCCTCTTGAAGATATGAAGACAAATCATTGACACAAATGGAATAATGAAATAGATTCATTACGGGCTGCGGAATGTGGGATATCGTTAGAAAAAAAAACGGTCAAGTGCGAGTCAAACTCGCGTACCTAGGGTTCCGTAATTAGACAGTTTTGAGAAGAATCAGAAGAAAAGGAATTAAAACCTTGCCGTCTACCAGTTTCGGAGATAAGGGGGGGAGACATACATATTTTCGGGGTTTTTTAAAGATTTCTCGAAACGAGTGCCAATAAATACAGTAAAAGTATATATTTTACGATCAGCTTTTTAATATCTACAATTTGATACCCATATTGTGTTTTTAGGATAATATTTTTATTTTTCTCAGTTTTGTTTTGGAAATATTTTGAACAATTTAAAATTTTTCATATTTTTTTACACCGTGATATGTGGGCAAATTAATGCTATTTTTGTACCAAATTTAATGTATGTACCTTTTACGGTGCTATTATGAGGCTGTGACATACGGACGGACAACGGAGTCTCACCATAAGGTTCCTTTTTGCACCTTTTAGGTACTACGGAACCCTAAAAAGATGAATTACGGGCAGCGGAATGTGGGGTATTGTCATAGGTATTGTTAGGGAATAGATTTATTACGTACTGGGGAATTTGGGGTATCGTTAGAAAAAAAATTCATTACAGGCTGCGGAATGTGAGGTATCGTTAGGGTATAGATTTATTACGTACTGGGGAATGTGGGGTATCGTTAGAAAAAAGATTCATTACGGGCTGCAGAATGTGAGGTATCGTAAGGGAATAGATTTATTACGGACTGGGAAATGTGGGGTATCGTTAGAAAAAAGATTCATTACGGGCTGCAGAATGTGAGGTATCGTAAGGGAATAGATTTATTACGGACTGGGAAATGTGGGGTATCGTTAGGAAATCCAGATTTTAACTATTGAAGCTCTTGGAGTAATTGTTTAACAAATACATGAAATTATTTAAAAGAGGTTCCGCCAAAATTCTCATCTAATGCCGCTTCAGTTAAATTGACTCAGTAGTTTTTGTTTTACGACGCGGATAGATGTCGAGAATTCGCTATTAGTTTTTGTTATTTCTACAGAGCTCCTAACACATTTAAATAATGATAAATTATAAACTGCAGGTTTTTATTGGATTAGTACGACCGAACGCAGAAACGTTTCTCTTCGAACGCAAGATTGAGGCCTTCCGCATGGAGTACCGCACTCGCCACTCCGTCGATGGGGAGATCATCCAGTGCGAGCAGAAAATATCTTTGGTCACTGGCTACATGACCCAAGAGGTCAATGGTATCAACGCTATGACCTTTATGCACCGCGATGATGTCCAATGGGTCCTTACTGCTCTGCGTGACAGTATGTTTTTTTATTTCTATAGCTTTTTATTGTTTTGTATTTGTGTACTGTGTTTGTGTGCTTTTAGAACAACAATTTTAAAGAATTTCCCTTTCTTACACAGTAAGTTTGATACAACAAAGCCACGTTATTGCTATATGAACTTATGTACCATTTGAACTATCAGACGGTCCCAAGATAACGTGATCTTATGACATGAAATACTTGTAAACATATTAAACTGAGGTGACTTTCCACTTTTCCACTCCTTGGTCAACTAATCACGCTAATAATTTTTTAGCTTTTGTTTATTTTGTAATTTGTGTGCCATTGCTATTTCAGATCTTTTAAAACACCTAAGGTGGTTGCGACGGAATGCGTTCCTATATAAACGCAAAACTTACTTACTTACTTCTTATTTTTGAATAAATGTCATTTACGGCACTACAACAGTTTAATATTAATGAGCGTTTTTCTGGTTGTTTTTTTTTCTTAGTTCTTAGCTTTCCTCCAGATGGCGCTGTCCATGACACCACAGATAAAATGTGTTTTGTAGCAATCAATGTAAAAGTGGTTATTCGCTTGTTTGAAATCTGTGCAAATTTTGTCTTTGATTCTGTTGCTAAATAATACGATAGTGCCATCTAGGAATCTTATTTAAGACTAAATTTGACATAAGGAATAGCGCTCATTAGCAAAGTTATCTCATTTTACGCGTTTAGTTTTAAATGATCCTGCATAACAACTACAAACACGCGAGAAATAAATGAACAATATTCTAAATTTGAATTTCAGACTACTAAAGGGTCGATTCTCCGCAATTGTAACTAAATATTAAGAAATTATTATAACGGCCTAAATACAACTTTTAGCTAAGAGCAATATATATATATATATACGTTTATGCATATAGTGAACTTTTTGCATACATTGCTCTTAGCTAAAAGTTGTATTTTGGCCGTTATAATTATTTCTTAATATTTTGTTACAAATCGGAAAATCAACCCTTTAGTCGAAATTGTAAAAAAAATATGTCATTGTATGGATAGGACATTATAAATCCAAGAGCCCAAAATGGTCCAGAACGTAAAATTATAAAAGAAACGAAGAAGTTAACTCTAACTTCCACAGAGTATATATTTGTATTAAATATGGCCACGATTCAGGGCGCACTATTTTGAACAAAAAAAAACCGGTCATAGGCGAGTCAGACTCGCGTACCTAGGGTTCAGGAATTCAACAGTTTTGGGAATTTTGTTATTTTGTTTTCGTTAATTTTTAAACCGCTTTATTTTTTCTGTAATCTATACGTAAACACATACATATTACCATGATTTTGTTCATATTTTTCGGTTCACCAGTTTCCGTTAATCTATGTGTAGCTCCACATATAATTGTCATTGTAGTCAACACAAAGTAAGTCATTTAATCCTGCCAAAACAAAACAGCTGCATCGCTTTGTGAGAAACTGTCTAATTAGCTGAGATGTAATAGACTGAGAGCTAGCGACCAAATCGGTCATGTGGCTTCAGCTGAATTGAAACTCCGTTAGCTACTTCCCTGATCAACCTTTTCCGATAAAATCTTCGTGCTGGCAGGCCGCGGGCGGTGGGTGAGGGTGTAGTAGGGTGGGAAAAGAAAAGAAAAAAAATGTGGGCTCAGCGACTTTAATTTTTTTTCAAACAGTTGCTCTGTACTCCCTGTGCACCCAAAAAAAATTTTAAATCGATCGGGTGGTGGGAAGGGGTTGCCAGCGTTAATTAAAAGTACCAAAATAATTATAATTTTCATGTGGGCTCAGATATCAGCTGGCGAACGCGTCATCGCGCACACGGCTCACGGCGGCTTGGTACTTTTAATTAACGCTGGCAACCCTTTCCTGCCACCCGATCGATTAAAAATTTTTTTTGGGTGCACAGGTAGTACAGAGCAACTGTTTGAAAAAAAAATTAAAGTCGCTGAACCCACATTTTTTTTCTTTTTTTTCCCCACCCTACTATACCCGCACCCACCGCCCGCGGCCTGCCAGCACGAAGATTATCGGAAAAGGTTGTTCAGGGAAGTAGCTAACGGAGTTACAATACAGCTGAAGCCACATGACCGATTTGGTCGCTAGCTCTTAGAGTATAAATATTAATTAGTTCTCACGATGATTAATACTTGCGATTGTCGGGCTTTAGTGAAACTTGGATAACAACATGATGGATAAACACACTTGCACTCGTTTCACAGTTTCTAAACTGTTGTTTTATTCATCATGTAGTTCTCACGATGTTTTCAAAGAAAGAAGCTCAAAGGGTTATTAATTGTTATGATCTGAAAATTATTTTCAGTGTATGACCAGCATCGACTGATGGGAGAATCCTGCTACCGTTTGATGACTAAAAATGGCCAGTTCATCTATATGAAAACCAAAGGGTGTCTTGAAGTAGAAGTTGGCTCAAATACAGTGACCACATTCGTCTGCACAAACACTGTCGTCGATGAAACAGAGGGAAAAAATCTGATCAATCTTATGAAGAAGAAGTTGAAAATTCTAGTGCAGGAGAAGAATGTGGAACCAGAATCGGACAGTGATAAAAACGTTAGTACTTACCATATTCTCTAAATTCTTTTGATGTCACTTTTAATCCA
Organism: Ypsolopha sequella; assembly: GCA_934047225.1. Classification (NCBI taxonomy): domain Eukaryota; kingdom Metazoa; phylum Arthropoda; class Insecta; order Lepidoptera; family Ypsolophidae; genus Ypsolopha; species Ypsolopha sequella. Next base: position 6,324,315 of record OW203983.1, on the reverse strand, counting down.
ACGTGTACGTACATTACAAAGCGTTATTAATGTTATTATTTACATGATACTATTTACAAATAAATATTCTAGTTCATCTGTAAGGAATCTCCTGTCCCTAAAAAATCTTAGTTTCTTGATGTAGGTATTCAAAAATAACGCATAGATTTTATATATCATAACCATAGGCGTCAAAAAAGGCAGACAGAGTCGCAGCTAAGCCACAACTGAAGTTTACCAAGGGGGCGGCGGTTTATAAGTGTGTGAGTGAGTGAGTGGACTTACTATAGAAATTGGCATACTATGATGTGAATGTGTGCGTGCCGGGCTCGTGCGTACAAGCGGATCGGCATACTTTGGGTGCTTCAGTTGTTGGTTAGCGAAACTCCGTCCGCCTTTTTTTTACGTCAATGATCACAACCATTTACTATAATTTACACCCACGAACGACCCACGTCATTATTTCCGCCGTCGAACATCCACCAAATGTTGACTTTACAATAACATAATTTTCTGAATCGTTTTAACAGGATTCAAATTATTATGTACTAAAATATTAACAGAAAAATCTACCTAAGACATGGCCAATGTCAAAAAAAAAACAGGTCAAGTGCGAGTAGACCTCGCGCCCAAAAGGTTCCGTACCATTGTAATAATTCAAATAAACTTGAATAAACATTACAAACCTAATTTAGCAGTTTTGTTTCGTACATTTACCTACAAAATAACTAAATTGGTATAGTACGTTTCAAATACCAAGGCCCCATTGCACTTTAGACGGTCATTAGGCGTTAACAATAGGATTAGTGATAACAAAAGATACCTGGCCAGATACGCGTGCCAATTTGAAGTGCTCCAGATTAGATAACAAAAGGCAAACATTATGAGCCCCATTGTTAAGTTTCTAGTGCAATAGGGCATTGGTATTTGAAACGTACTTTTATCTTTTGTTATCACAAATCCTATTGTTAACGCCTAATGACCGTCTAAAGTGCAATGGGGCCTTGGTATTTGAAACGTATAGTACATTTCAAATACCATGGCCCGATTCCACTTGAAACTTAACAATGGGGCTCATAATGTTTGCCTTTTGTTATCTAATTTGGAGCACTTCAAATTGGCACGCGTCGGTGCAATCTGTATGTAACTAAATACCACACCGCAAAAGTGTCTGGCCAGGTATCTTTTGTTATCACTAATCCTATTGTTAACACCTAATGACCGTCTTAAGTGGAATCGGGCCATGGTATTTTAAATGTACTATACTATAAGATTATATGTTTTTATTGCGAAATCCATCGCTTGGAATACTCTAATTATTAAATTTGTTTTAAATTTCTTTCTGATTGATTCCTAGTTAATAATACACTCTAATACATGACTAAATTGGTCGTTAATTACTGCTTGAATAATTAAATTTGTAAGTAAATAACTGATTTTCTCTGTAGCGTGTTCTTGTAAAGGGAGTTTCAAGTTTCTAAGTCAACTGGAAGTGCCCTATGGGTTTTCATGGTGATCAATTTGTATGAAACAGATTGCGTTAACATTCAAGTTGAAGTATAATAGTAATAATAAGACCTAAGCACTACCAACTTAGTAATCGATGCTACTCTTTTAATGAAATAATAAAATTATTTATTTATTTATTAGGAGCACCAATGTTACATACACAAAAAAGTATAATACTATTAAATATGTAGGGTTAGCATCCGTGTGTTGTAACGTTACAGGTGCACACGTTTTACAAATAACAGAGAGCTTTATCAAAAGTTAAATGTAACAATTACAATATACATGATAATACTTTGAACAGCGCAGATCAATAATCTAAAGCTACTATGTATAAATATATATATAAATAAAAGTATTTATAGAGTAAAACTAAAACTAACGCTAACAGAATATTAAACCTTCAATTATAACCCTTCAACTTGCGTTTATCTACGATTGCAGGCTGACGACCAGCAGGTAGAAGTAGAAGATCCTCGTGTGCTCGAGAAAGTAATCCTGCGTCTCTTCGATAACATACATCCGTCTATTGTAGAAACCGAAGCATCACCGTGTAGCTCCATATCTGAAGAAAGCTGTTCCCCAAATCCCCCAATTTCCATCATTCCGCCGCGCCCAGAACGCATTGTCAGTTGCATAGAAAAGATCTACACCATTATCAAATCAATAAGCAGTCCACGAAGCACCCAAATTACTGAAATGCAAAACACAAATGGAAATGTAGACCCGGAACCACCGACAGTCATCAAAACAGTCCCTAAAGACCAAAAGAAAAAAGAGCGTCAAAGTACGGCAGCCAAGCACAGACCTGAGGAGAAATTGGAGACCTTTGAAAACACTTTTATAAAGAGGAGCTTTGAGAGCCACCTTGATGGAATACCTGTTGTATCTAAGGTCTCGGATCAAATCTTGGGTGCGGTTCAACTAAACGATTCCAGTACAAGTATTGGGGAACCGATTATGGCCTGCAAGCGCTCTGGGGATCATGATGATGATGAAGTTTTACTCACGTACAAAAAAAAGATAGTAGATGTAGAGTCAGCAAAATGTCCAGATGAAGCACAGAAGACGGATGAAAACGAAATATTTGATACAAGCTGCATCGAAAGCCTTCTTGGAGATCCATGTAAGCTTTTTTACTTTTTAACCCTTATCTGATCTTATAGACTGATCTATCAACGCCCAGACGAAATGGCTGGACCTAGGAACAGGAAATTTACAATGTAGGTTCCTTATATGACGTGGACATACGCTAAGGGATTTTAGGAATTTCCCACGGGATCGGGAGAAACGGGATCCACGCGAACAAAGCCGCGAGGCGTTCGCTAGTTGTACACAAGTGGACTATTATTCTTTGGATAAAATTCCCTTTTTTATTCAAAATGCCAGCCATCCCTATGCTAGGCATCGTAAAAGTTTACAATTGGCCTCTTCTTTCGTCAATATTTACGATTCGAAAACCGTTTCGAGAAATAGCTTTAACAAGCCGTTTCTAGTTTACACATATCAAAATAAGCATGCTTTATTAAATGAAAACAAGTGATGTTTTTCATTCGGCCTTCAGTGACGTCATCTTCAAACATATCAATACGAAAAAAAAAACTTGAACGCCATTCAACCTAATTACTTTGCTTCCTGTAATTACTTATATACTTATAAAATCGGTTTAAAAGCACATTATTACTGAAATAACATGATTTAATAGATCTATTTATTCCAAAAAGCAGACAAAAATTTCACATTGAAGTTGAAGAAACGGCCGAATTATTCACATCAAAATGTTAGTACAATACTATAATTAAATTTGAAATCTATATTTTTCCAGGTCTTAGTAATGCCTTCAATCTCTTGCAAGCCATGGGAAATAATGAAAATGCAGATCCCTTCTCAGATGTACTGGTAAGTGTAAGTTTCACATTGATTATTCCGACGTCTTTAGACGTCTTTTTTTAGATACAACTAAGATACAATAGAGTAAGAATCAAGTGCCGTTGATACAGTTCGTTTATTCTAATAGTTTGCTCACTTTGATACGCCAAAGGGTTGCCAGAAAGGCAGCGTTGGCTATTTATAGACACTGCACACATACTATCGTGTTTCTGGCAGATTTCTTTTTAGGGTTCCGTAGTACCTAAAAGGTAAAAGGAAACTTTATAGTGAGACTCCGTTGTCCGTCCGTCCGTATGTCACAGCCTCATAACTAGAGAATCCAATCCCGCATCAAAATCGCGATCCCGCAAGCCTGCGGGATTAAGATCATCAATCCCGCGGATCCCGCGGGATTTGCGGGATTGATTTTAATTATTATTATTTTTGTTTCATGTAATTTAAAGAAAGAAAATACACACAAATATTTTTAATTATTCTTATCAACATGAAGCAAAGTTATCACTTATATTATAAATTAAATATAATGATGTTTAAGACAATACAATATTCACAATATTTCACGTTTCATATTTAGATTTTTATTTGAAATAGAACATATTCATTGGTTTTAGAGGCATTTAAAATCAGCTCGCCGAGATCTAAGCGCCGGAAATGTCAAAACTTTGGAGGCCTGTATCTCCTAAACGGCTGAAGGTAGACCCATGTTCATGGTACTCTAAGAAAAGAGCTCGACGAGGTCTATCTACTAAAAAAAAAAAAAAATTTCTATCTGCTGTATCTCCCGAACGGCTTAAGCTACTGACTCCGGGTTTAGACTATAATGATTGGTTTGACAGGGGCTACATGGCCAAATTAAAAAAGTTGACATTTGACAGCTTTTGACAGTTTTTTGACACGTCTTAAAAAGTGGTCCAATTTGCATTTAATTCGGTATCAAGGGGTGTGTAGGGTCGCTGATTACGGTACCGTTTTAAAATTTGACACTTCTTAAGAATTGACAGTTTTTTTGACATTTTTTGGATATAAAAAATGCTATGCAATAGCTTTACCGCGGCAGTCCCCGAGTGCCACACGTCTTTTTTTTTCAATCCCGCGAACGTGCGGGATCCCGCATGAGTAATCCCGCATTTTTGATCCCGCAAAAAAGGTGCGGGATCCCGCATTAGCGGGATCCCGCGTTTGCGGGATTGGATTCCCTACTCATAACTTTAGCACCGTTGAAGATAAATACATGAAATATGACACAAAAATAGCATTAGTTTGCCCACATATGAAAAGTGAGAAAAAAAAAATATTAGCCTAAAAATACAACATGGGCATCAAATTGTAGGTAGTAAAAATTTGATTCTAAAAATATATACTTTTAACATATTTACTGACACTGGTTTCGAGAAATATTTAAACCCCCCCCCCCCCCCTCCCACCTTATCTCCGAAACTGGTAGACCGAAAAATATGAAAAAAATGACAATTATAGATCATAACTGGCCAATCAAAGGAAAACTATAGCAATTAAAAAAAATTCAGCACTAATGAGAAATATAAAAAAAGAAGTAATATAAATAAAAAAAAAATATTTTATAAAAACACAATATGGGTATCAAATTGTAGGTATTAAAAAGCTGATTGTAAAAATATATACTTTTATTATATTTACTGACACTGGTTTCGAGAAATCTTTTAAAACCCCAAAAATATGTACGAGTATGTATAGTAAAATATGTATAGTACCAAGCCGCCGTGAGCCGTGAGCGCGGTGACGCGTTCGCCGGCTGATATCTGAGCCTACATGAAAATTATTATTATATTGGTACTTTTAATTAACGCTGGCAACCCCTTCCCACCAACCGATCGATTTAAATTTTTTTTTGGGTGCACAAGGAGTACAGAGCAACTGTTTGAAAAAAAATTAAAGTCGCTGAGCCCACATTTTTTTAATGCCAGCACGAATATTATCGGAAAAGGTTGTTCAGGGAGGTAGCTAACGGAGTTTTAATACAGCTGAAGCCACATGACCGATTTGGTCGCTAGCTCTCCGTCTATAAGGTTGCTGACCAGACTCAATCCCTAAGAAAATACAAATGTGTCGGTCGTTGGTTCGATGCAGAGCCCTGCGGTGCTCTTGCTGTAATAACGTATAGTATTGCGACACATTTAATTAATGAATCGAGCCCCCCCCCGCCCCCCGCCCCCGCTTAATGGATAAAATCCCAAATGGGTTAGAATGGATATCACGTACAACAAAGCGTAGCGTAGGCCGACCTGGTGCCTGCTGGACCGACGACCTGAATGACGTCGCAGGTGGCGGCTGAATGTGGAGGACGGAGGATCGAAAAGATTGTCGAAATCTTGGAAGGGCCTATGTCCAGCAATGGACGAACACAGGCTGATAGATGGATAGATGGACTTAAATTAATGTTTGTAATACTTCAAAAGGTATTTATCTATTTTTGTAATACATGTCTAATTATAGGTTCAAAGAAAAAGCTATTTGTACGTATTCAATAAATAATTCTCTTTCGTAATTACATTATTATAATTGTGGTTGGAGTGCCTCGGAATCATTGTTTTTTCAGTTTTTCTTTTTTAAGAATAGCGAAAATTCCTACATGCACTAGTACCTACCTAGTTTGATCCATCGTTGTGATTAGGAAGTCGTTATATTTGCTTTTTTTGAGAAATGTTTAATAATAACTCTCTTACACCCGAATACTGAATCGCATCTTAAATATTTAAGATTATCTTATATGTTTAAGACCGCCTTAACTAATTCTCAAATATCCATCAAACGGCTTCTAAAAATTTAACAAGCTCTTAATTTAAAAACGACACTTTACTGTAAAAAATTAATTCTTGAACGCAACTTAGCGTTTTGACAGCTATTTGAGAGGACCTCAAATTTGTAAGTCTTCGCTAAATGTAAGAGTGCCTACGACCATCCTTATTTCATAAAACTATGCAAAATGTCCATGTCATCGTTGTCGTCGCTCTCAGGTGATGATGATATCGGCGCTGCTGGTGCTAGCCGCACTAATGAAGTGAAACTGAACTGTTTCTAAAAATACGACAATTTTTAATTTAAAATACGTTTTCGTCTAAGCAAAGAGACAGTGCTGCATTTAGTAGACATTTTTGGCGAAAAGATCAAGCCTGTAACAAGAAGGAACAGGCGTATCTTTTCGAAAGGTGTATAATTGCAGCCTCTCTTCTTTTTGTCACTATCCATTTCATATGTTTGTGTGTTTTTCTTCAAACGAAATGCAATTTCTGCGTAAACAGATCAAGAGCAGCAGTGTGTGTGTGATGAATTTGTTGGATTGGATGGATGACAGGAACATTAATAATTCCGTTCTGTGTTACATAATTTGTTGAAAACAGAAAATCACCAAGGATTGAACGCGATAAAAACTGCGTACTTATAACGAACATTCAATGCAAAACTTCATTATTGCAATAGGAAAAAAACTTGAAACCTGATGTGTTGCCATTTTTAAAGAATTTAAGGACTGTTCAGCTAAGTGACGTTGGACTGGGTTTGATTTACGTTTGTGAATGCCGTTTATATTTGACTCTATCTTAAATTTAAGAAGACCTCAGAGAAGAGCCCAATTTAAGATTCGTTTCAGTATTCGGGTATAAGTCACCCGCCGTACATAATAAACAATTCAGTGAATAAAGACATTATCTTACTTAAGACGATTTGACACGTGGCATAAATTATTTTTCAATGCAAGTGCTCGTAAAGGCCCACTTTTTATGCATCCAAACCGAACAGAAAGTCGATTATTTTGCCCTAGGGCTTTATTATTATTATTTTTTTTAATTTATTTACAATGGTTGGCTAACCTGCAGCCTTTCCTGTGTACCATAAATGTAACAATTTTTTTTCCACTATTTAACGGCGCTGGATACAGTCCTTTTGAGCCAATTATAATTTAAAGTTCACAAGATTATATTTGTTTTATTTCCTCACACTATGCATTGAAAAACGTAGTATGATACACGGGCGTAAGAGCAATAAATTACTCGGTTACGTTTAAAACACTCGCTACGCTCGTGTTTTAAATCGTCCTTGTGATTTATTCCTTTCAGCATAAACTACTATTATATTCAGTCCCGAGAAACGTTACGGTGGATGGTCCAAGCAATCTTCATACAAACTTGTGGGAACCATATCGACGACACAAGTATTATTATTTAATTCTGTTACCTTTTTCCACACGTTCCATCAATTTTACACCCGCGATTAATCCGTTTTGTTTTTACAAACAAACTTTTTTAGAATCTAATTTTGTTATTTAAAACTTTTGTAATCCAATGTAGGTATGAAAGTTTTAAATTGCAAAATTGGACTGTTAAAACATTTTGTTTTTATGAAAAACTGAATATTTGCGGGTGTAAAGTTGATGGAACGTGTGGAAAAAGGTAACATAATTAAGTAATAATACTTCTGTCGTCGTTATTGGTTGTCACAAGTTTTTTATAAAAACTACCTTGGACCACCCACCTTAATCATCTTAGTTTTCCAGGTTTCTGTAATGTTTTGTACGTAGGATAAACATACAAAAAAGATAATATTTAGTTCACAGATATTTCTCTTTTGCCTTTCCTAAATATTTACGACTCAATATCGCTTTTCTTTTATAGTTATATGTGGTAGGGCTGATCCCGGGCTCGACTGTGGAGGTAACACAATCGTACTCTCCCCCGTAACATTATATACATCCCAAATTGCCGGCCGTTATACATATAAAACAGACTGGTGACGGGCAGCGGCGTCGTTCGTGCGAGAGTTTCGGCACCGCGCTCACCAAGCCGCCTGCCCAGTGTGTGAGTATGGGCGTTCCTTCCAGGAGGACCGCCAAGTGTGGCAAAATCTTGGAAAGGCCGATTACCAGCAGTGGACGAACCGGGCTGATGGATGGATGATAGTTATTGGATCTATGACAATATTTCGATGTTGCATCGGACAGAATCGGACTGTTGTTAATAACCATATAGATAAATAATGTATATCATTTATTCAATGTATAATGTATTTCATAATGTAGGCACAATGCGCAGCCCGAGTCTTGAGCACAAAAGCGGCGTATTGAAAACATACGTAGTAAAATCATTTCCTTTTTTTTTTCAAATAGAGTCAGCATTCTTTAACAAATTGGAGAAAAACAATGAACGTTTTTCTCGTTGTTTTTTTTTCTTAGTTCTTAGCTTTCCTCCAGATGTCGCTGTCCATGTCACCATAGATAAAATATGTTTCATGGCAATCAATGTCAAATTGGTTTTTAGTTTGTTTGGAATCTGTGCAAATTTTGTCTTTGATTCTGTTGCTAAAGATTCGACAGTGCCATCTAGGAATCTTATTTAACACTAAATTTGACACAAGAAAAACGCTCATTGCCTAGCGGTAAAAATGTTTTATATATTTTGTTTTTCACGTTTCAGTTAGAGCAGGATTTTCAAGAGCTCTTCGGCGGTATAGACAGCGACAATCTAGTGGGCGAGATTAGGCCCAACACATCACCATCTATCTGAACTGCTACAGGAAGGTTAATGCATCGAAAGTTAATCGTATTTCCCATCTGACTATTGGGAAAACGCGCACTGTTTTTGCAGGACGAGCAGCATTTTTTAAATACAGGAAATTAACCCATGTACAAATCAGTGTTCTCATCACGGTTACCGGCCTAATTCGCCATCACATCGATACCAATTAAATGAAAACAAAACAAAAACATCCTGGGTCTCAGGAAGATAACGACTAAAGTGCTATAAAAAATTGGTTGTCACATATGTGGTCTATTGTGTGTGGACTCGTTTTCGGTCTGTACTTTTCATTTTCGAGTGAGGTTTTTTTTAAAATCACGGTATCGTCAGGATCCTCTGGCTGGTAACAATGATATTAAGATCTAGATGCAGTTTTTATTCCATTTTATGTGGAGTTTCAGTTATAAGAGTAAATTTTTGGATCTCCTTTGTATACTCATAACGTGGTATATTTTAGTTATAAATTGTTTTAGTTATTACGATATAAATTTATACAGGGCTCTGTATGGATACCCCGTTTATTTTTAATAGAGAGTTTCAGTCTTAGGAAACATTCCTTCAATATTAATTTTAATGAATATCATAGTCGCTCAGTATTTTAATAAATGGTACCTTTAACTAAAATAATCAAGATTTGCAAAAACCAAAGTAACGTTTTGCAGATAACGTACTTTTGAGCAATTCACTCTTCTTCCAAATAGATTTTTTTCCTCAAAGCTGTGAGTAACACTGAAAATTTGTACCTTGTATTTGGCCTTGATTTACAGCATAACACGACTTGAATCTGCATTTAGAAAACATAATATATACTCGTAGGCATAGTCCCGAATTTTTCACCAAGACAAATATTTTTGGTCCTTCGGTGATTATAGGAAAATGTTATGTTTCCTACAAGATGCAAAAGTGATGCTACTTCAGAAAAAAAAAATATGTTTACTTGGTAGAATAATTATTGAAAATCTGATCAAGTAAATGTCTAGAAATAGCAATGAACTATTTTTACACAGCAATGCTTCAGAAACGACGTCTTTTTATAGCTAGAATTTTGACTTACGGCAAAAGCGGCCGTTTTTAGTAAAAGTTTAAATTTTCGTTCATCGAAGACGTTGTCTACTAAACTATGCTATGTAAAAATATTTAATTGCTATTTCTAGACATTTACTTGAGCAGATTTTCAGTAATTATTCTAGCAAAAAAGTTTTTTTTTTCTACAGTTGTAGCATTTTTGCAGTTTAGATAATACTATTTGGGAAAATAATGCATTAATTCTGATATTGAAGGAAGATTTCTCCTAAGCTCTACGGACAAAACTCTACCTGTAGTGCTCTAAAGATAAAAATTACCAAAGGTTAGCGCCTTTTAAAAATCCATTAAATTATTGTGTAACACGTTGCAGTAGTAACGTAATACTATTACGTAATACTATTACGTTACTAAATTTAATTTCAGTTTTATTTATATTAGTAGTTGGTTAAGAGTTTTAAATATTCTAATGGGTTCCCTATTGTATTTTGACATACACGATGTTTTATAATGATTTGTTCACATTTTATGTTTTTAATGCGCATTGCACAAAAAACGTGTCGTGTTTTATGATAGTACTTAATTTGTATGTCATGTTCTGGTAAGTTTATAAGTAACATTCGTATAACATATTACATTGTTCACTGAAAATATCATTCATATTGTAGGACCGTTAAAGATATCTTTTTAGTTATATTGAGAATAAATACTTATAGCTCTTACTGTACGTATACGTAGATATTATAGCCGATTCTGAAGGCTTTAATTTTAGTTTTAGTGCTGTCAAAACTAAATTTTCTTCATTGCAAAATAGTTCTTTAATGTAAGGACTAGAAGCTAAATTGCTTTGGAAAAAATAAAGTTTTGACAGCACTAAAACTAAAATTAAAGCCTTCAGAATCGGCTTTATTATAGATAATACTTATAGCTCGGCAGTATAAAGGCTACATCATGAAATTTTACCTGTAGTTATTAAAATTCCTTAACTTTATACTAATTACGTTTTATTTTCCCTAAATATTATTATCTTTGTACTTATTAAAGATTGATTTTCAATGAACGTTAGCTAAAATTAAAGTAAAGCAGAAAAAGAAGCTCTGCCGATCTTGAGTTATGTTGTTTTAAGTTAAAGTGACTATTTATGACTAGCTACTAATTTAGTGTTATTTTTACTTCCTTTTTTACATATACAACGTGTAACAGAAAGGTGTAACCATATTTGAAGATCTTATTCAGTCAATGGTATAGAACAACTTTTAGTTTGGAGACAACCCTGAAATCTCAAAAAAAAACTGCCCTTCCATACAATTCGGCCGAGCGGAATTGCATTTTCCTATGAAGCAAGTAATTTTTTTTTCGATATACAGGATTTGTTCCATAGTAAAAGTTGTTCTATAACATTGACTGAATAAGCTCTTCAAATATGGTTACACCTTTCTGTTACACGTTGTATAACGTACGTAAAATTATGGTAAATTGAATATTTGTACATGAAGAACCAGACCTTTATTACGTAATAAAATAATGCCGGTTGAAATTGTTGTAGCGTCTTAATTGATTCGTTCCTTTTATAATGACATTATTTATAGAATGACAAAATTAAATAAAAGCGATATGAAACATAATATTATTAAAACTCGCATGAGCTAACATACTAAATTATCATTTATATACTAGTTTTTACACTCACGTTTGATTATAGTTAACAATATAATCAAATGTGAGTGTAAAAGCCGGTATTATTAATAATTGGACATGAAACGTTATATCGATGTAAATAATTTTTGCATTTTATAACGTTACAGACGCCATCTTTGATAACGTTTTAAATTTATGACGCTATTACAAGGTCTACCAAGAGCAAGACATAGAAAATCTTTACATACTTTCTCCTAACATTGTGTGTTTATTTCAAAGCTGTTTATTGCATAGGGTTTACACTAATCAATGAGACAAAGCAACGATTTTATCATGTTCTGCTAAATGTTTTTTTTTTTTACTTAATTCAACAATATTGTAAACGAGGATACAGAACCTTACTCAATATTTTCTACTTAAAGTACATTTCAATCTACCTCCATAACTTTCAGTACAATTCTTCCAGTATCCATATTAAACGTGCCATATTTAAAATTCCGATAGTATCTCAAAAAGCTGTTTTTCTAAATTTTATTCCGAGGGCAGCTGGAAAACCTGTACGCGTCAAAAGAAAACAATACGTCAATCTCGCCATACACTCCTTATCACTTGGCGCAAATGGGGATCCACGCTGCTAAATTATCCCTGTAGATGGCGCATCGTCGATGCGGCCATGAAAATCTGTCATTTCAGTACATTGTTGTGGTCTTTGCGTAGTTTTTTGTGATTTTAGATTAATTTCTCGGAATTATGCCTTTGTGTGCCGTACCGGGTTGCTTAAATAATGGTGCTAATTTATTCTCGAAAACCCCTTTTCAAAAATTAATAACATGATAACAATAACAAATATATAACATATTGGAATACAGGTGATAAGAGGAAGTAAAACAAATGCGAGATATTGGAGAAACATAGTAGGAAAACCGGAACACACACAATAACAAAGTTTGACATAGCCGGACCGTACTATTTATTGGTCGGACCTATGCTAGCGCCATCTGTAATTAGTTTTGCCTGTGGATCCCCATTACTGCGATTCGTGCAAAATGCGCAAAGGTCTTTGATCGATTTTCCAGCTTTCCTTGGAATAGACTTGTGATACGTGCATACCACAAAAGAGGAACATAGAGTTGAAAAAAAAATTCTTGTCTATTATATGAATCGTAAACTTATTATCTATTTACTTTAGTTTCAATCTGAATAAACAAACGTACCGATATTATCTAGCTGTCTAGTATATTAGTCGTACCTATGTAATACATTGTGTATAAACAGGTAACTTTTAACCTAAGAAATGTGAAGGGTACTAGTACGAAGGTCCATATGAGCACACAAAAATTTGAATTTCTATAAAATGAAAGTAAAAAGAATAAACTGTAGATTAGTTTTATATAAATCTTCATATGCGCCCTACCCATTTTCACCCGCAAAATGCAATGCTACGTCTTCAGTATGTGTCATTTACCTAAATTTTTAACGAGCATATTGCCGCACACATGCACAGTTGCACACATACATAACCGGTCTGACGCGCCGGTCCACTACGTAATTCTGATTTTCATCAACATCAACTTGAGATTGAAATTTGACGTGCGTGCGACGACGCCCGCCTAACATGCCATCTCTTTTGCACGCACGTCTAATTTCAATCTCAAGTTGATGTTGATGAAAATCAGAATTACGTGGTAGACCCGCAGATCCAAAAGCCCTGGCGCGCAGTGAAAATAAATCAAGGTCGGAAACTAATACTTTGAAAGGTTATCAAATTTATTATGTTTTTAGGGTTCTGTACTTTAAGGGGAAAAAAAAACAGTTAATTGTGTTAGAAATGAAACCGTAAATTATTTAATAATTATTATTTTATTATTATTGCCGCCTTTTTATTCAATCACAGGGGAAGGAATAAAGGGCGCGTATTATGAAGGTTTGTAAAAATAAAAAGTACAAGTTCTGATCATGCCTTCTATACGAGATACGAACAAAGAAATTTGTACTTCAAAAGGAAATATTCGTTTTTCGGAATTTTTCGAGCTTAAGACACTTTTGTATCATCTTTGTACAACGACACACACAGGGGACTTGGACAGGGGTTGCTGGTGAAAATTATAAGGGCGCGTAATATAAAGTTTTATATAAACGTTTTTTTTTTTCTTTTTATTATGTTTCGTGGAAATTCAAACATATTTTGCTCATATTTTTTGGGATGGAATAAGAATCATTCGAACTTTTTAGGAAAAAGGCTAATGTTAATATCGAGTATCTTATATACTTACTATGTGACATATATAAAATGTTTGTCGGCTTTAAAGATTATGCTGATAGGCCTGATAGTCATAAGGAAGCCCGATTCTTACAATTATGAAGGAAAATGTAGTTTAAATAAAAATGTAAATAGACCTTTGACATAATTGCTTCGTAAATTATATATTCTTACCAAATATTTCACTAGTCACAACTAAACAATTACCCCAAGTATCTTTTTCCCCTACTATAAATATGTATATCTCCATATATTATGTACGTACATCTGGTATATAAATACTAAATAAAAATAATAAATACTTATCTTTATGTATAATTTTATGAGGATGGATAAATCTTACACATTTGATGTACTTGGAAAGGTTGTTAAAGTTTGTTCATTAAAACACTGAAGAGACAAATTACACACATAAACATATAATACCTACGCTTGTCTAACAGATTGGTGACTGCGACTATAATGTATCTCCATCAAAAACGCTCCTCTAACTCCTCTGTTATATCTCAATAACTAAAGGACTTTGATCAAAAACAAAAATACCCAGTATAGGAAAACATACCAGTTAAAATTTTTGGATGTAAAGAAAATTTTAATTTGTTTAAGCAAACCTCAAATAAAAATTAAAGAAAATTCAGTCAGTTTGCTGCATCGCGAGAATCTTATTTTGTTTGGAATAAGGTTTAATTTAGTTAGTGTTTTCTCAGATAAGTTGTCTACTTACGATAGTCGAACACTTATCGCGGTAATGTGTCATTTTGAATGTTAGAGTTAGAGTAAATGTCAGTTTTCTATTTACAACACTTTACAAAATATGTGTCAAAAATTTAAAATATTACATTAAATTATGGTTCAAATTATTTTTGTAAAAGGATTTAATGGCCATAAAAAACATAAAGGTAAGTTACTACAAAACTAGTCCAGGAATGTTTAAATTTATGGAACATAGCAAAGATTAATTATGCAATATGTATGGTCTTCAGGATATTTTTCTCTTTAATTTTATATAATGTATATCGCAGTGGCGTGCCTGGAATTTTTTGCTGGGAAAGCAACGACAATGTCAAGTACGAGTATGACTAGTAAAAAATTTGAAATGAATTAAAACGATTTAAAAATTGTATGGCATGCCTTAGCTTCATACACGGAGATGGCGTAACACAAATTTTATACGAGAATCTCTGTCGCCACTTCTTAGAATAACGTAGTATTACCTAGTTAATAAACAATGTTTGTGAAAAGCCATGACCAGCCAGCGGCCGCACTATGACCCAATTAGGTCCGTGTTGATGATGTTTGAAAAAATAAACATTGCGGCGTTAATATTCTAACTCAATGTGCGACACTCTATAACCTGCAATGGACAAAATATTGTCTAATTTCAACGCTACCCGCTACAACGCTAAATATTTCACGGTAAGGTTGAAATTTTATTTACCGCGAGGTTTATTCTGTAAATATCACAGTAAATACATTTTTAAATTACTTACGAGTGAAAAGAAATTCCTTTGGATGTCTTATTTGCGTTATTTGAAGAGTTAGAACAATTTGCCACGCTGCAATACACCATTTTTGTTCTAACGCGTTCGGTTGAGAAATGAGAGGCCCGCGGGTTATGTCTTGACGTATTGATCAAATCGGTGCGTCGCAGTCACGGCTTTCATGGCATTTATATTCCTATTAAGGTGATATACCGTGCTAGCAAAGGTCCCCGTTACTCCAGGCAGAAAGACCCGCAGTGCGAAAGGGACGGAATCGGGGAAAATTGTCGAAAAGTCGGTTTTAAATTAACTAAATTAACTAAAATAGCTACAAAAAATTCCATAACCAGTAATTTAGGTGTAGTTAAAACCCATCTAAATAAATGTTTTTCAAGCTTGTATGCTATCCTAATTTGTCAGAATATCAAAAAAAGTGTAAATTTAGACCTGATTTCAATAATTATTTCTATCGAATGAAATTCCTCCTATCGCGTTTCTGATAGACCAAAATCTAGTAAAAGGTCCCAAAATTGTTATACTAATTTATTTTACTTGGAACTTCATTAAAAGAGCAGGTAAATAACTTCAAAAAGTGTCAATTTTCACGGTATAGCCCCTTAATAGTTTAGTTCTGTGGCATCATACAATATTTTTTTTGAAAATTGTTTTTTTATAATATATATATATATTTTTAACTGTTCATACATTGCTTTTCCAGCAAAAAGTTCCAGGCACGCCACTGGTATATCGTAAGACTGATATTTTTTTTTATTTTTCGAAACATTTACGGTAGAATATATGTAAGAAATTGTAAAAAAAATTGCTACCGCCTTTAATATTTTATAACATACCGTGTGCAGTTTTTATGTACATGTACTACAGTGCATAAACACCTAACTGTACTTATGTATGACGTCTTTTAGCTTCGAAAATACTTTCAAATTTGTATTTTTTATATTATATATTATATATCTTGATAAATTAGTCGGTTTAAGATAGGAAATTATCACGCGGGTAGTATATTCTTGTACTTTGTTTTGTAGCATTTTATTTGATCGACACTAGTCGCAAGAAAAAGCAAAACGATATTTTATATTATTAAATTATTGTGATCTTTTTGATCATGGATTTATTGTATGAACATTAGAATCCTAAAAATGTAACAATGTTAATGTTAAATATGTCGGTTGATTGAGCTGTTTGAGTACCTGGCAAGTTTTAATATCGTGTTTTTTTTAGATTGGCTTATGGACAGAAAAATGTCTGAATCAATAAATGTGTGTATAAGATTAACTAAGTGTTGAGGTTGATAAATTTAAAAGTGTAGAATACTTTGTTTATGAACAAAAATAGATTTGTAGCTGTATTACGAAATATAATTATTTGGTATATTTTATTTATTCCTACATATATGAAATCGGGCATTGCCCGGTAGGTATATGCACTTAGTCAGGGATTAAATATAGTCAGATTGTAACGAAACAAATATCACATGAAATTATACTCGATAAGAATTAAGTAAAAAGTACTGAAATCGGTATAGTATATTACTTTTATAATTTATCTATTTCTAAATTTATAACGATTGGGGGTCTTCAGTTTTTGTAGGTATATTTTGAAAACTCGACTAATCACTTTTGGATCAAAATGTCTATAATCTGGTAAAAAATACTTTATCTACTCCCATACTGCAATAAGGTACTTAGAACATCAGAAGCAGTTTTATAAATACCTACATTATTTATCCGAAGTTATAATATTGCATTATAACACCGTGATTCTGCACTGCGATTGGCCCAATTTATTATAAGAGATCCAATCAACAACAGAGACGAGAAATATGTACCGACCTTATTTCTTAAGCCACGCCCCCTTTATCCTAATTGGCCTTCAAGGCATTATCGGGGCGACGCACCCGAGGTTCATGAACGAGTGTTCTTCTCAGTTTTCGTGACGATGTTAGTTGAAAATATTATAAATAAAGACGATATTTTTTATGGTCGTAGATAAAGTATTGTGTGCAACTGAAAATAGGTAGTTGAACATTGGGATACGAGTGCAAAACTCGTGTCCAACACTCAACAAGCCCTAATTGTGTCCTAATGTCTCAAATTATGTTACAGTTGCACAAAATAATATTTCAGAACGTATACAAGGTGTAACAGAAAAGTGTAACCGTATTTGAAGAGCTTATTCAGTCAATGGTATAGAACAACTTTTACTATGGAGCCAACCCTGAAATCTCGAAAAAAAAATCTGCCCTTCCATACATTTCAGCCGAGCGGCATTGCATTTTTCTATGAAAAAGTCATTTTTTTTTCGAGATACAGGTTTCCATAGTAAAAGTTGTTCTATACCATTGACTGAATAAGCTCTTCAAATATGGTTACACCTTTCTGTTACACGTTGTATACATTGACCTACATTCGGTGAGCACAGAGCAACCCAGTAGACTACTTTATTGCGAGTGAAACAGTCATTCAATTATTAAAAAATAAAAATGTTTTACTGATTAAAACCTCTTTTGACGTATGTTTTTATTAAATACTAGCTTTTGCCCGCGACTTCTTCCGCGTGAGTTTCGCATATAAATCCGAATCAGATTTTGCGATCGGACTTTAGTTTATAACATCCCGTCAGGCAAAACAATACTTTTTCGAAAAATTAATCTCGGTGCACCCCTTAATCTAAAATACATGTTTGATTATTTCTTTTCAATAGTTTTACAGCAAGTTTCAATTTCATGTTCCTGGATCTAGCCGTTAGGGCGTGTCAGTGAGGACTCGTATTTTTATATATGTTAAAATATATCCCATGCAGTGGCGTAGCTATCGGAGGGCTAGGCGGTGCAGTGCCCCGGGGCCCCCAAGCTCTGTGGGCCCCTCGGGCCCCTGAGCGACATTCGGAAAAGTTATTTAAATATCTTAATTGAATAAATAATTTTACTTTTCATCTATTTTAATTTCTTTTTACTTCGTCATTGTTTTATTTTTATGCAATATTACTGTGTAACTTAAAATAATATATTTAGTAACTAGCTTTGCTTTGTTATGCCTCGCAGTGGGCGTTAAAGAACTGTGGGTCTACCGCGTAATTCTCATTTTCATCAACATCAACTTGAGATTGAAATTTGTCGTGCGTGCGACGACGCCCGCCTAACATGCCATCTCTTTTGCACGCGTTGAATTTCGCAAGCATTTGCTTGAAGTTGATACAAATGAGAATTACGCGGTAGAGCCCCTGATGATGAAGTAACTTTGAACCTTTAAATTATTTATATATTCTTTAATAAAACTTAACCAGTTTAGATAGGGCCCC
Source organism: Ypsolopha sequella (assembly GCA_934047225.1). Lineage (NCBI taxonomy): Eukaryota > Metazoa > Arthropoda > Insecta > Lepidoptera > Ypsolophidae > Ypsolopha > Ypsolopha sequella. The sequence goes on along the minus strand of OW203983.1, from coordinate 6,305,671 downwards.
AATTACATTATTGCACCGGGGCCCATAGCTAGGTAGATACGCCACTGATCCCATGACTAGGTAAAAGGTTTAAAACAAATTAACCTTCAAATGGGAATATATAGAAGAGACCAATGATTCAACGATTATATAATGAACAGAGAAAATGGACTTAAATTAATTATTTTGTGTTTGGTAGGTACCTACGTCTATTTATCTATACCTAATTATTAATATCCTCATATTTTCGGATTAATTTTTAAATGAAGTAAACGAATTGGGTACTAAATATTGAATGGAAAGACTGCTAGAATTGCCATTTTATGTGATATACGTTTTGTATTTATCTATGTTAGATGTTTTTAAAATAAATGTAAAATGTGTGGCTATAAGAGTATAAGGGTCGACGTATTGATTAAAAATAAATGTCATAAAATAAAATTAATGTTTTATTTGAGAATTATATTATAAGTTAAACGTAAATTATACCTCTACCAGTATACGCTGTATATATATATATATACCAGTATATATAAAAAAAAATATATATATATATATAATATAGGTCATTGTCAGTTTTTTCAAAAATTGAGTTAATAGCGCAATTTTTTAAAATATCTTGAGAAGAAAGATTGAGCAAAAAAAAAATAAAACAGACCAATATACCGGACTCAAGAAGCTTAAAAACCGAACTTAAAAAAGGGTCATAATTAGAGCAAAAGCAAAAAAAAACATGAAAAATTGTCTATGAATATGGAGCTATGGGCTGATGGTAAAGTTTGCTTTTGAAGAAAAAAAAACGGCAGATACAATAATTCACTGCGACAACAATAATTGCCCACTAAGAGTTCTTAAATAATAACGTCAGGAAGTTTTTTCTACTTATTTCAAAACTACCTTTTGTTGACTATGATCCCTCTTCCCGCTTACCCTTCATATAGGGTTGCCAGATGGTATCCAAATGGAGGACATGTCCTCCTTTTTCATATCTCAGCTACAGAATGTTCCCCCTTTACAAAATTCACGCAGGACTCACTACATGCTACACTGACAACTCATTCAAATATCGGTTTAAATCCCTTACGTTTAGGGCGCTACGGAAAAAAAAATTACACTTTAAGGACTTGCATATCTACTTCAGTAAATAATGTATTATTTTGATAAAATAGTTTGGATTCTTTTTCTAGGGATCTGTTAAAACAGAAACGCGATTGGAGAAATTCGGCTCGATAGAAATATTTATTGAAATGAGGTCCTTTTCGACACCAATTCTCCTGGTCTGACAATTTAGAATGACATATAGACTGCAACTATATTTTATTAGGTGGGTTTTAACAGTTTCTAGAACCTGGTTATACGAAATTTTGGTAGCAACTTTAGTACATTTTATATTAATAAAAAACCGACTTTTTGCTACTTTTCCACGAATCCGTCCCTCTCGCACTGAGGATTTTTTCGCATATGGAGTAACAGGGACGCTTAAACTTTTACATATTCAAATGATCTAACAATATGACGTAAATATGTAGCCAGTTCTAAAAAAGATCTGAATAAATAATTAAATTATTTTTATTACTTTTATTTCGGTGTATAATAGAGAGTATTTATGTTGTGTTATGTTATGTTATATCTCAATTCAAGATCACGTTTTTGTCTCTTTTGGAATGCTTGGATTGAAGTTGTATTTAAGCATGAAAAAAATTGTAACAAGTAATTTTTTTAACCTAAGATACTCATTAACAAGTTTCAAAAGTTATTTTAATTTTAACAAACTAGTCGAGCGAAATATTTAATTTATGTAGCCAAATTCATACTTAGTAAGTAGTCGGTATCAAGGTTCAATAGCCATATTTGGGGAATTCGAAAATTATTCGAAAATATCGACTCAATACTACGGAAAATCAAAATTTTATTACGAAAAAAAATGTATTTATCAGTTATACTTACTGAGCCTCCAGAATGAATTTGACTGCATAAATATTGTATAGTACCAGACCTTGTAATGCTACGTGTATGCAGGTACTTTAAATTTAGTTGAGTGCAACTTTTTTCCTCTATGGCTGCAACCTAAGGGCTTTATTTATTTCCGTTTAATTTCGCGAATTTTGCAAAGAATTATTGGGCCTTGGGCCACTGTGAAATTGGCTACATCAAAAACTTTACATTTACGTACATCAACAAAGCGGCGAATGAGGTGTGTCAGGATCGTAGCAAATGGAAATCTCTAGTCTCTGCCTACACTTCTGGGCCGCAGGCGTAAGTATATGTAAATACAATGTATGTTTTCAAAGTAACATTTTGTTTGTACTTGTACAAATAAACAAATAATGATTAACTGTATGGGCTACCCAGAACTAATATTCTCACGATATGTTAAATACTCAATAGTCGTCGCGGTTTACCTTAGTAGTTCATTTTTGTAAGAGTAGGTTTGGCCGGTTCACTCTAAATTATCTATGTAAATAATAAACTTTTGACAAAAAAATTACAACCGACTTAAAATTTAATAATAACTTTATTTCCAACGGCACTAAAAAGATAGAAATAATTACATGAACTGACCGATATCTTTTATTTACACAAAACCTACAACTACATAATCGTTTAAATATACAATTTTTTTTTTTTTTTTTGTGTCATTATTTCATGATTTTTTGTCCTAAGTACTCGTAAAATTCGACAATGAATCTATTGGTTCTAGACTTAGAGATGGTGACGGTTGCATAGCTATACCACCTGCCACTCAGTGTTGCCAACTTGGTTTTTGAAAAAGAGCAGTTGGACAAGCTAGAAAGGGCTAGATTTAGCAAATTTTGCCATTAAAAGTGCTAAAAATTGTTTATTTGAAATGTAGTAAGTATTTTCAGAAAATGCAACAGAGTAATTCAAACTAAGTTATTGAATTGTTAAAACTCGTACCTGCTGAAGCAGACAACTGCGTTTTTTGCGGATTTGAACGAAAATTTTAAATAAATCCTACAGTTTTTTATTATTTCAGTTGACACCTTGTGTGAACAGCAACACTCTCTATGTCGTTTTAAACCCCATCGTATACGTAATATGGATATCATTGTTTTTAGCCCCATTTTGTTTCTGGTTTTAGTTTTAATTAGGTTCACAGAACTATAAATATACACATAACGAAAAGGGCTAGATTGCTCTTTTCGGGCTAAATCATCAAAAAACGAGTTCAACTACAGTTAAAAGTGCTAGATCTAGCCCGAAAAGGGCTAAGGTGGCAACACTGCTGCCACTACAACGTCCCAGGCGACAAAGGGATACGGAGATGTTGAGCGCAAAATACTCAGTCCTAATTTTGAGCTAAGCCGTCACTGTGCACAAACTACAGGGCACAACTCTGCAAAAAGCTGTCATTGACCTCGGAAAAAACAAATTTCGCCTAGGGGCAAATTTATGTGGCCCTTAGTCGTGTGAAATCTTTGAACGGCATCGCTCTTTCTGATTTAGATGCAAATAAATTACTACATAGACCTCATTACGAAAGAGCGCTGCTGGAAATAAACAGGCTACGTAATATGTAGGTACTTAATAATAAATTCATATTATTTTAAGTCATATCATTATTTTATTCAAATCATACGTATACTTCAAAGTAGAGTGAAAACGTGGTGAATACCACTTTAACCACTTTCACCCCCATACAACTGCCAAACGATACTAAATCCAACCCTAGAAATGCGTTCCTTACGGAGTATGTGTGGTTTAACATCTTATTTTATTTCACATTTTTTAGTATTGACGGGTTAAATTGCGAAGTAAGCTTCCTGCTATCAGGATCCTAACACAAAGTGCTGTCATCCGTTGAGGAATTCTACGGTGATGAAGCCAAGATCGAAGGTCAGGTAGGTACACTGGCAATTTTCAAGCAATGCCCTGCAATAAGCACCCTAACACAAACTGATTGCCGCAATTCAAAGTTATGTGCTGTCATCCGTTGAGGAGTTCTATGGTGATTAAGCCAGGATCAAAGGTCAGGTGGGTATTTTGATTATCTCCAAGTAATACCCTTGAATCAGCACCCTAACGCAGTCCACAGGTAGGGTTAGGTTTAAGTTAATTGGCCAACTTATTGTTTTTGTAATGTTTTTGGAGGAAAGGAAGTGGTATTTTTGCAAGCAACCAATAGGAACGTAGCTCGCTGCCACGAAGGCAGACTTCCTTTACTCCAAACGCACATTTTTGGAGGCATAACTTTGTGATCAGCATCGTGAACAGGTAGTACCTTTCCATTGTGCACAGATTAAAAACCTTTTATTGTTAAAATTGTAAAATTTATTTTGTCATTACATTTCTTGAATATATTGCGAGTTTTTCTAAGTAATTCCACAGAAATATTCAAATAAAATAATGTCTAAATGAAACTGACAAGATCCTTTAAAATCAGACTCTTGTTAAGGTAAAATAGATCCCTTTGCGATATCTATAACATTTTATTTTCACATAAACTAATGCAAATAAACTATTCTATAATACACGAGACTAAAATTCAAGTTCCACCTGCGTGTATGTAAAATTGGGCAGTAAGTACAGAAAGGTACATAAACAAAATATTTGAACACAAATCGACTAAATCTGAACACATGCGGAAACACAATTTTAACAAGTTGTTCGATGCACAAAACGGAACAAGAAAAAAATTAAAACTATAAACAAACGCAAACGTCAAACTATGAAACTAGGCGTTGCCATATGTACGGATTTGTCCGTACGCGTACGGAATTTCAGCATTCCGTACGGAAAAAAACTGCGTACGAAAATGTGTACGGATTTTCTCTCATACATATGATCATGCATGTATCAATTTAATTTAATTCTTTCAGTCTAATTTTATAAGTAATTATTACATTTTAACTTGGTGCTAGTCACACCGGAGTGGGGAATTACCGATATATCTTTCATTTGTGCTTACCACTGAGAGGGATAGCATGATATCATATCACGGACAATCACGGTTTGCCGTTGTATGCTGTTCTATGGTTGGGTATATATTGTGTTCTATGGTTGTATGTAGCTCAGAGAATGAGTGAGAGGGGGAAGCAAAATGATAATTGTTTTGTTTGAAATTTGTGAATGACATCAATTACAACTTTTAATAATAATTGTTTGCTTGCTTGCGCCTTGCGCAATACAATCGATACCGGATACGCATTCATTGCAGTTGTTTTGTTGCAGCTTGTGAGTTTGTTTGTGTTTTTGGGGATTTGTGTATCTGAAATTATAAAATATGAGTGAGGACGCAAAAAAGGCGCGTAGAATGCAACGATTTAACGAATATTGGTTAGTAGAAACCCCTTTTAAAGCCTGGGTCACATGTAGTAAAAAGGGTGAAAATTTTGCATAATAAACATATGACGGTGCAAAGAAAGGTGAAATCCTGCTCTCCGCTTTTGTAGCCGAGCACAATTTAGCAATGAATGTGATGGAACATTTGCCACAATTAATAAAAAATATTATATGTACTGACTCGCAAATTGCAAAAGACATAACCTGTGGTCGGACTAAAGCCACTGCAATACTTAAGTCTGTTACTTGAGAAACCGGTAAAAACAACATTTTGGAGCATTGCCGAAATCACACGTTTTCGCTTATTGTTGATGAGAGCACTGATAGAGGATGTATCAAACACCTTTGTATGGCAGCAAGAATATATCAAAAGAACAAAGTTGCTGACGCGTTTTTGGGTCTCATCCCACTTCAAGATGCTACAGCTCAAGTACTCTACGAACACAATAAAGTTTTTTGGCGACAATAAAATTCCTTACAAAGAAAACATGGTTGGGTTTGCTGCAGATGGTGCAAATGCCATGATGGGCCATCTTAACTCTTTATCAACACGGTTTAAAACAGATATTCCTGACTTGTATATAGTCAAATGCATTTGCCACTCATTTGATCTATGTGCTTCCTATGCTTGCTTGAAATTACCAAGGGAACCAGAAGATTTAATTCGAGATATCTATAACTATTTTAACAGCAGCCCAAAACGTTGTAGATGTTTAAAATATTTTCAAGAATTTATAAACATGAAACCTCACAAGATGCTACATCCGTGCCAAACGAGATGGCTATCATTACGTGCTTCAGTTTCACGTCTATTAGAGCACTATTAGGCACTCATTCTATTCTTCACTGACGCTGCGTTCACGGAACGGCTAAGAGCAGCAGATAAAATATTACATATGTTACGAAATCCGTTTAACAAACTCTACTTGGAATTTTTGGAGTTTTCACTTCAAATATTTACCGACTTAAACAAAATGATGCAATCTGAACGCCCCCAGATTCACAAACTTCATGAAAATGTATGTAATGCATACCAAAGCCTTTTGAATTGTTTCATAAATGACTCCTATTTGTCTCGTATTGACCTACAGAATGTTGATTTCGTCAATCCACGAAATTTTAAGTCTATAGAAGAAATTTACCTTGGAGCAAAAGTATTACTCCCAATTATATTCAAGCCTTTAAAATGCTCTGCCTTGAATTTTATATCGAAGGAGCAAAGCAAATAAAAAATCGCTACAAATTTGATAACAGAATTGCCATGAAACTAGAGTTTTTAGACCCAGATGTCGTACGATCTCGCAAATTATCGTCTCTAGTCGAAACAGCTCTTTTGTTCCCAAACTTATTAAATACCCAAGATGTACAGTCCCTGGATACAGAATGGAGAAATTTGAGGAATAACCCATCACTGCACTCAACAAATTCGACTGCACTAGAAGAGTACTGGGAAAAAATTAAGACAGCAACTAATTCAGCCGACGGAAATATCTTGTACCCGACTTTAAGCAGATTTGTTTCTAAACTGATGATGTGCTTACCTCATTCAAGCGCAGCGGTTGAACGAATTTTCTCCGCCATAAATGTCATAAAAACGAAGCAGAGAAATCAACTCTCAACAGAGACAATCGAAGGACTCCTTTATACCAAACAATTACTAGAAAATTCACCCTGTTTTGCCTTGGAGATAAACCCAGACATGTTAAAAAAATTAATAAAAACATTTATAAATAATGTACGTATTTTTATTTTTAACTTTCATGTACGGAATTTTAGATAATCCACGTACGGACTTTGTACGGATTTTATTGTTGGCTGTATGGATTTTTTGTCTCTACTATGTGGAAACACTAACTAGCATTCCACCAATTCATTCCATTAATTTCAAGAGTTAAAATTATGAAAACAAATAAATAACTAACAAGAAAAAGCAAAATTACCTACTGCCCGTAAGAAAAAGTTTCACTAAATCAGCTCTCAGTGGTTGGTGCACCCCTCCTCTCTCCTTCTCTCGTCCAGCATTTGGAGACTCCGAACCGCTGTCGAGCCGCCATAAAAACGTCATGCCGGCGTTTAGTAAGGAACTCCGAAAGAGTGATCCCGCTTTCTTTAAGTTTGGTCTTACTGAACCAGACCTTATCACGAAGATTGCTGTCCACGAACTTCACCAATATAGGCCTGGCTGAGTCTTGAGTATAGCGACCGAATCTATGACAATGTATGATATCACTGGTCACGCGAAAAGGGACAAGGGAAGGGGAATTATCCAGAGAAAAACGAATTTTAAAACTTAATCCTGAAAGCTCTAATTTGCCAAGTACTTTCAGGTCCTTCAGGTCCCTTTTCGCATAACCACCCACATTTATGCTTTCTGTTCTGAATGTTTGTCTGAGGCGAGCTTAATACCAATTAGTATTATCTACCAGCTAACCTTTGGGAATATTATTGAGAGTAGTGCCATATCAGACCGTTATGACCGGTGTATTATCTATGTTATGACCTACGTGCTTTAGGTAACAGGGTGACTCGTTGGGACTAAATATGAGAAATTATCCCAACGAGTCATACTGTTACTTGAAGGCTCGTTGCGACTATAAATAAAAAGTGGTCCCATCGAGTAACAATGTGAGTTGTTCTGACATTTTCACATTTTTTTCCCAACGAGTTGCAATATGACAGGTTTAAGTGTGATTTGTTGGGACCAAACGTCCACAGAAGATAAAATGTGACGTTATGTGCCTCAAATATTAGTATCATAGAATATCGTTGTACAAAATAGAAAGAGAAGTATATTTCGGGTCCGATCTGGCCCCAGCATCAAAATGTTATTTAAAACAGAGATAGAGGTGTTTTTAATGTAGACTGTTACAGGAACTGTACACCCACTTTCCACCGATAATTTTTAGTACCAGCGTGACAGGGGGAATTCTTATCGCCGTATATGTTGATGATATTGTCAGGACTACATAGCATCTTTGAACGGACGGTGCTCCATAACGCAACCAAATATTTGATCAGTTTTTTTGGGTTTAGTACCCAAAGGGCAAAACGGAGCCCTATTAATGTCACTCCGCTGTCCGTCTGTATGTCACGGGTCTCTGGCTCTGAAATTTTGATATGTTGTGTATAGTATTGACCCAAAACCAAATTTATGTAAGTATTGAATAAAAAAGGTAATTAAATAATACTAACTTTGCTCTTATTGGATTTAAGGGTTGTCATAAAAAAATTACCACGAAGGCTCTAACCAAACCTGCCGGCTCTCTTCTTTGCTGAAGGATTTCTGGTGGCAAATTTAGTGGGTATTTTTGGTGTGCACACAAAAATATCCCTTACGAAAATATCCACTATTGCTACGTAAAGCAGTAGGAAAAAAGCTAGTAGGTATAGTTACAGAAAAATGTGACCAATCGCTGCCTATTATGTGCTGAGCCAATGATTTCGTATTCGATTCGATAAATAAGTCAATCAGCTATTGTCACATGAGTAAGGAGGTCTCCGGGTCACTCCGTAGTCCAGAACAAACAAATAGCGGCAAGGCCAAGAGCGTTTCTAAGGAAATTACGCGTAATAGCAATGCTTTGTTGCTCCTCGAACCAAATATATAGTTTACGCTATAATTAATAATGCTATTGCGTGATGATTCAAAGCGTTAGTTAGTTGTCCTCCTACCTGGGATAGTAAATATATTCTTAAAATTAGTAAAATCTTTCGGCACTTTACTTTCATTCTTTTAAGATCCCGCCCAAACCTTTCTTTTTTTTAAAGAGGAGTCATGAGATAGCCAATCACCACCAACACCGTGCAAACATGCTGCTTGGCCATACATTACTTATATACCATCAGCAATCAGCATACCATAATATATAACCATTTACTGTTATATTTGCGGACTCTTTTGGTCCTAAAATCTCTCTTTCTTATGTATCAAAAAAAAAATCTAATGTCTATATTCTTTGGCACAAACGGTTCCTAAGAAATTTACTTTACGTATATTAACAACTAGCCTTTTGCCCGCGGCTCCGCCCGCGCTTATTCAACTCTGCCTCGTTTTGCTTGGGCGTTATTTTATTAACACCCCTTATGGTCTATATGTTGACCAGGATCACTTCGATGATAATAAAGAAAACCGCATCCAAATCCGTTCATTTCTTTCGGAGATGTGCGCTAACAAAATAAACAGACAGAAAATAATTCTAAAAATCGCTGATTTGTGTTCTAATTACTTTTATTTAGTCATAGTGCAGGCGCTAGCCCATGTCTCGTGTGCAGTTATATTTCCCCTAAGTTTTCTTGCGGGGCTTTGTTAAACACCTATAGGAGTATTAAAAAAAAAATGGTCACGTGGTCCAGATCATGGTCGCCATATTGATTAATGGCCGCCAAATTGCTAGATTGTTTGTTTAAGTGTATTTCCACATCCAGTAGCCCAATTTATATTTTTTAAAGCTCATTTTACTTCTTGTTTGAAGGCAAATAAATTTTGTCATTACACATTTTTTGATTAATCCATTAGTTATCGAGATACACTAAGCTTTTGAATATTTCCAACTGGCGAATGAGTTTTTAACAATACTCGTTGTCTTAAGAATAGCTCACTCAAGCAGTTTGAAATACTAAGAACTCAATTGAAGCTCAAAAGGGATTTACTACAAATGTATAAAAATTGCCAGAGGGTAAGTGCAAATTTTTTTCCTCGGATTGTTTTCACAACATCTATATCGGTCTGAGGAGTTCTCAGTTCTCCCTAAAGGCTCGTATGCTCATGATCAATGCTACTTCTCAAAATACTATATTATAGTACATAGCCTTTGCATCATAATTTGTGGTAAGTACCAATATAATTAATTTTGTTTTTGGCGATTTTATTTTTTTGGATAAGCATTGAAATAATGTGACAGAAATTACTCTTACGTAGTTGACATAATTCGAGAAGTATACGAGTAAGAGGCAAAGAATTTACTCGTATCATGTTTCTTTAACTCGACTAGCACTGTGAAATTGGCGGAAAATCGTTAAATGTACTAAATCCCTAAAATCCGTGTTTTTGCAAATATTTTGTCTCTAGTACTTTCCGTGACCGTGATCATAGACGAATAAATATTACTTGTCTATGCCGTGATTCATTACACTCAAAGCTCCCAGTTCCTACATACACTGGTGCCAATATTCTAATTATTTGGAAATTAATTACCAAATAATATTCAAAATATTGGAATTAAAATTTTGAATTATTCCAACATGCCAATTCAATAACATTAAAATAAACAATCAATAATAAAAAAAAATACATTCAAAAAAAATTCAGATGGCACTCTTAGTTTTTATTTACCACATCTCCTTATGTGATTAGTTCTGTATTTGACGAGAAATAAGCGGAAAAAAATGTTTGGTGTAAAATATTTTATTTTATTTTAATTTATTTTATTTATTATATTAGATACAACAACAGTTTACAGTCCCTTTAAAAAGGCCGCTTTGAATGAATCATATTATGATTCTGTTCTAATGCCGTCTCTTTTGTACGCGTGAAAAAAACTCTGACTCTATCCTACTTTCAAATCATTTTATGATTCACCCAAGTTGGCCTTTTTAGATCCCCAGATACATACAATCATGTATAAACAAAAAAAAAGTTTAAATCCTATCAATAAACCAATAACAGGTGTACAACCACATTCTTGAACAGCATGTCACACAAAAGAAAGAAAGAGAAATAGTACACAAATGGAAGAATAATTAATGAATTAATTACCTATACTCAAACTATTATTTATCTAAGAATACAAATAAAAAAATAGATTCTAAATATTAATTTAAATTTTGCATGTAAAGATTATATGAGCATTTTTTTTTAAGACTGGAAGTTGAATCATTACAGATATCCAAAGAAAGTGAACTTTCACGGTTATTGTACGTACATTGGAGACGATGCATTGATGAATATTTGCCGATATTTGTTTTAACCATATCGGGGAAAAACGTTACAATTTTCCGTGATGGCCTAATATTAACTTTGGGAATAGAAAAATTCAACTTTTCGAGAAGAGTCAGTTCTGAGATAGTACCATTAGCAATTCTGTGCAAAAGTGTGACATCTAAGTAATCTCGCCTTTGCTTTAAAGAACGCATTTTAAAATAATTAAGTCTACCCTCATAACTAGTCCTCCGGCTGACCCCGCTGCTGTTCTCTTTAAAAGCCAGAAATCTCGTAAAAGAACGCTGCACCCTTTCTAAACGGTCTACGTGAACCTGACAAAAAGGGTTCCAAACTTGACAACAAAATTCCAGACGGAAACGAACCAGGGTTTCGTAGAGGATTTTGACACTTGAAGTTTTCCTGAAATGCTGACCCATTCGTTTAATAAAACCTAGCATCTTGTTGCTGCCCTTCGCAACCGAATCAATATGTTTAATAAAGTTTAATTTGGAGTCCAGAAACACTGGATCCTTGATACTAGAGACTTCCTCCAACCGCATTCCATCAATGCTGTAAGATGAGCGTATTGGTAGAAGTTTTTTGGTGAATTTTATATGATAACAAAATGATAGATACCTACATAAAAACGCCGGAGATGGCACTTTAGTAGAAATGTGTATGCAGAGTATAAATTTCTCAAATCGACAGGATGTGACGTGTTCCACATTCAAAAATGTCGAATTTCACATTTTCACAACGGTCGCCTCACAATTAGTCGCCTTAAAGATTGTTTTGCAGTCCGTTTTAATTTTGGTTCTAGGAATTAATATTATCGATACAGTATTGCATATTCTCTGCATATTCTAATCTAATGATATTTGACCTTCCGTAGAAACCCGATAAGTAATCCGGTAAATCCCGGAACCTCAAACAGTGAATAGCTAAACCGGCTTGGAATATAGTAAAATGACTTTATCATTTATATATGTAATCGGCGAAACCCGAATTTAGGAGAAAATAACCTTCGTGATCAGTTTTTTATGAAAACCCAAAACCACTTTGGCCTAGGCCAAACTAATTTATTCTAAAATCAGGTTTGGCTGGTAACATAATATGTATACATTTTATCCCATGCATAACTCATAAATAGTTATGAATTATTGAGATTATAGTCTGAGCTTTATGAATTTGAAAAAAGTATATCGCTTTATCGCGTAGTATGTAAATAAATATTGAAAATAGACTTTTTGTCTTTTAAATGATTATAATTATACAGAAAAACAGTTAAATGAAACATTTTTGTGAGATATATTCCGGGCCATTCGGGCCCGGCATCGGTCACAAAGAAAACAACAAAGAAAAAATGTTTTCTTTGTGACTGATGCCGGGCCCGAATGGCCCGAAATATATATCACAAAAAATTTTCATTTAACTGTTTTTCTATATAATTATAATGATTTAAATGAAAAAAGTATACAAACTCAAAACTTTCATTGAAAAGGATATTAATATATTAAGACTGATAAGACTGGAAGATCCAAAAACCTCAAATTATAATCTTATTGACTTTTCATGAAATAAATGAAGGTATGTAAAGCAGTGATCTTACTATATAGTATATACGTATATTCGAATAGTACATCTATCGGCTGTGGATGTTCGCGAAACATGAAGCTATATAAAACTGTAACTCACTTATTTCGTAATCAGACGCTACCAGATCGAGCTAAGTGTCATACCGAGTATAGTACAGTTTGTGAAAATGCGCACCGCAACATCCATTGTGCTAGCTTTTACAGGTTTATTCTTATTCAGTGCTGTCGGGTCAAATCCGCTGAAATCTGAAATGGCGACGTCACCATTTGAAAGTAAGTATTTTCGTCGTAAAATATTTATTTGCCCTTTACATTACTTTTTTCTTTAAGGCGATATGCGAAAAAAATACGGGTGTTTCTTTTCTGTGTTTTTCATGAAATACACGGAAAATTTTAATAAATATGCATTTTGACTATATAATCTAGAGTTTTGAAATTGGAAAACATGTTTGGATAGAAATAATTGTTGCAATGACGTCTTCAAACACACTTTTTCTCCTCGTTTGACGAATAGGAACCATTTCCAGAACTCAAACATATTTTATTAGGTGTGTTTTAACAATATCTAGAGATTTGATATTTGAAATTTTGCTAGCTATTATAGTTTTTTTAATAAAAATATAAAAACAACTTTTTTCGCTTTTGCCCTGAATCCGCCCTTCTCGCACTGGGCGATTTTTTGCTTGGAGTGACAGTGACAAAAATGAAATTCGCATAGCCTCTTAACTAGTACTTATTCGCGCACTGATGACCACTCAAGAATATTTTCTAATAAATAAACTTTTATAGTTATGGAAAATCTACTTTTATCATTTTTCAAAATACTTTTAAAAAAAGAGGCCGTTTTAAAAATAAGTATGCACGTAAAAAGGCTGGATTTTTAAAGCCTAAAATAAAAAGAGTCATAATAGTTTAGAGTAAACGAGTGAGAGAAAACTAGTGCGGTTAAATTTAAATACCCATCAGCCAGTAATAGGATAGGGGTTTATCAATCATCGAATAAGTGATAACTATCCAGGTTTAAAAATGAAAGACATTTTGCATATTGAATATTAAACTATCAGAAAGTATAATTTCAAACAAAATGCAAAAAGTGTTTTAGTTTTTAAGGCATATGTTCCCAAAATGAGTCCTATTGATAATGTTAGTATGTCTAAAATGTATGAAGTAAAATATGTAGTGTTATGTAAACTATAAAGAACAACATTATTGTAGGAAATTATTCTCGCGTTTAAGAGTCGGAGTTCCGAGATTGGGCAAAACAGGGTTCGGGGTTATGGCTTTTTAAGATAGTAAAATATTAATTTCTGAACAAAATAAATACCACTTGTTACCTTACAAGATGAAGTACAGGTTCATTAAAAAAAATCTTGGCACTAATGTATAGTAACTTCAGAAAAAAAAAACAGGATGTTAAGTTCAGGTTACACCCGTAGCGCTGCAATGCTATTCAAGAGATTTTCTTGAAATTCCTGTTTTTTTTTCTGAAGTTACTATACATTATTGCCGTGATTTTTTTTAATGAACCTGCACTTAATTTTGTAAGGTAACAAGTGGTATTTATTTTGTTCAGAAATTTGAACTTTTACCGTCTTAAAAAGCCATAACCCCGAACCCCGAATCTCAGAACACCAACCCTCAGCATGAAAATAATGTTCAAAGTCAAGCTGTTTTTAGACTAAAATTAGTTGTTTCTTTGAAACCGCTAATGGTAGTAATGTCTATTTGTATGGACTCATACATATCTACATACAAGAGAACTACTGCTTATTCAAATTATTTTTGGAATTATTTTTTTCGTCCGTGGTTCCATTTGAAGAGATCTCTTATTTTGCTCTATCCGGAGACCCAGCGATGTCGTAATGCAATGCGCGCTGATATGAACTATTTATTTCAATATAGTTTCTGTCGATAATTGTACTGACACAGGTCCACTCAAGGTCGTCTGCCTCATAAACCTGGCTGTCAGGTCATCTTCAAGATTGGGTTACTAATCTTTAGGGCCTGTTTCACAACTTGCGGTTAAAGTGCCAGGTGCGATTGTGTAAGGTTGGTCACGGATGATAAATCTATACCATAGTCATGGATCGTATAGAGCAAATCCAAATTGTGTAAAACTGTCCATAAAATGAGGACCGAAAAGTGATGGTTTAAAAATGACTGATGATTTAAAAAAGTATCATGAAATTGCGTTTTATTGTGTACTACGTACAGTGAAATTTGATCATTTATTTACTTTAAAAATATGTCAAATACAAAAATAATACATCTATTTGATTTAATTTTTCAAATCCACCACAAAAAATATTTTTTATAATTCAAAGCATAGAATTCAAACGAAAATTATCTCCATGCAACTTGTTTAACCAAACGCAACAATTGAATGAAAACCGAGCTTCAGCTGCTCGACCCCAGGTGGTGGCATAAGTTTACTACTACTCAACAGTAGATAGAGTTGAAGAGCTTGACACGGGATTACTTTTTTTACAAGATGTGATGTCTGAAAGAGCCACCGCTATATATTATCGTATTATTTGTCTTCGTCCAAGTTTTGTAATTGTAATAACGCGTCATAGTTTCGAATCAATTCAAGTGTCAAGTCAACTGCAACTGCAAGATATTTTTAAATCGGTCGCTGTTTTATTTTTTAGTGTGTTTGTTTATTATATCTATTAGTATGACGAGATAGCTACCGAACCAAAATACAAAAGTAAGCAAAAACAACGCCGAATTACCATAAACCTTTTCATAATATCTTTAATACAAAAAGTAAATAACTATAACCCCAAACTGTGTTCATGTAAAAAACAATTCTTATTTCAGTGCCAAAGCCAAGGGTTTTCACTAAAAAGCACACCAGTTTTAATTAATTTAACATCATTAATTGATTTCAATAAAAGAATAACAATTGTTTTGCCTATTTTTTTTCCAAAATAATCAAAAACACCGTCATAGACCACAAATCGCCGCAATCATTTGACATTAGCGATGAAATAAAAAATCTTAGACAATTCGAATTATCTGTCAAATCTTAACAAATCATTCACTTCATACAAATCGTAAAGCATCTATGAACACCAAATCGATTTTTGCTCACTGGTTTTAAACAGTGAAGGAAAGTGTTTCAAATTAAGAACATTGCGAATTGTTCAAAAACTCTATATCCTTTGCTCAAAAGATAGACAGCAAACATCAGCATGGCGGCTATCTCTTTGCACTCTATATGTTGTCCATACACTTTGGGAGGCTATACACAGCCCCAAGCTTGTTGAATACCATAGATAAGGTAAACTTCTCGAAATCCTGTGTATGGCCTCCCAATGTGTATGGAATCCGGAAACGGATAGATAGAGTAAAACAAACTCCCGCGCGATGGTTACGTTTTGCGATTTCGATCGGTTTATCAAAGATTTTCCGATTTTTCGCGGCTTTTGGGATACATTTAACACTCCTTACATTTTATTTTATGTGCGATATTTTTATATGGTGTATTGTTTAAAGATAAAAACCGGTTTGTTCGAAAAGATGGTGTATTTATCCTATACTATAAATTGCCTGGTTTTATTTTTGAGAAAAGCATAATTATCGACCGTAATTATCCCCCCTGAACTCGTATATAAAAGTCCGCGCCCTGCGCCCTGTTTAACTTACTCGTCCAGGAGAGCTCAATTGCTTGGTCTCAGCAGTAATGATTAATTTGCTGATTGTACTTTATCTTATATTCTGCATTGCAATTGCGAACTGTTTGTGATCTGTGTCCCGAGCGGCAAATATTCATGAGTAACGAAAAACAAAAATTCGATATTTTATTGCCAGATATTTAAAAAAAAGAATACTAATACACTTTAACTAATAATAATAAAAATAAATGTCAAAAGTAGCTCAAAAGTATCTTTCAAGCTTCAGGTTTTAAAGTTTTTAAGGACTTTGTAACTTTTTTAGAATTAGAAGTATATTAATTTTTTTTTTCCGTTAATCCGCAATATTTGGAAAAGTTATTTATATTATTCAGTTAATTAAGATCTTAAATTGGTCTACTAATGATAAAAAAAACGGAGTGTGCTTAAGACCCAGAGATAATCTGTGTTAAGACTAGAGATGAAACGGATATCACATATAAATTTCAACAACAACATAAAATTCACAGCAGGTTTTCAAAATGAGTAAGAAAAGATGAAAATATTTTTTCATTTTTAAAAGTATGTTTCTTTGGAAAAGTTGTTCAGTATGATTCTTAGACCATGTGTTTTTATTAAAAGATAGGTACCTGTTGAGTTACATCCGGTATATTGTGACAGCAAAAGAAGCTGGTGTAGTGTATGAAGAAAAGCACAAACGTTTATTCCCAACAATTGCTGTAAAGCTTGTCTTTAACACCGATTCGACGCAACACAACTTGACTTAATTGACAGGACTAAACTTAATTTCAGTGTTCTGTCCTTTTCTTTCTGTATCGAAAAGACAAAGACGGGACGCTCAAAATAAGGTTAGTCTTGTCAGTTGTGTTGCGCCGAATCGACACAAGTATCTACCATAGCTCAACTCATATTCACTTTATGTATTAGAATTTAGATTATCCAATAACTATTGATATAATAAATTTATTTTGTGATTTAAACAACTTTGTGTATGCTGAGTTAAGTATCTGGCATCCGGCCGGATACTGGTTATTATCCGGCCGGATACCGGATACCAAATATATGGCCGGATAGGCCGGATACCAGATAGTAACGGGATATCCGTTTCATCTCTACTTAATTCTCGTCTCTGTTGTTGACTGGGTCTCTTGCGATTTTATAATAAATTTAGGCCAATCACAGCGCAGAAACGCGGTGTTATAATGTAATATTATAACATCGGATAAACAATTTAGGTACTTAAAAAACTGCTTTTTATGTTGCAATTGCATTATGGCACTATGGGACTATTGGAGTAGATAAAAGATATTTTTGGTACCTACGTCGTTTATTTTTTCCGTTGCTACTCGAAAAGGGGCTATTGGTTCACCGATAACAGTGAATAACTCACTTTCCTACACTGGAGGAAAAAAACTATTTTTTAAATTTGTTTATACAGTTTCTGGGAAAGGCAAAGGTATCTGTGACCATACAGCCAAGTTTTATGTTTTCTTTTTTGTCTAGATTCAAAGGCAACAACGGCCAAGTTCTTTATTTCATCATCTACATATTTATTAAAATTATCATTTCTTGTTTAATTCTTCTTAAAATAACTCAAAAGCTCACATCCACTTTCAGTACTTAAGCACTTTCAGTAAATAAAATACAATCACTATGTAGTTTTAAGGCGATACGTAAAAGTTCTAGCGTCCCTGTTACTCCATATGCGAAAAAAACCCTCAGAGCGAGTGGGACGGATTCGTGGAAAAGTAGCAAAAAGTCGGTTCTGTATTTATTTAAAACGTACTAAGCTTATTTGTCAAAAATATTTTCAAGGAGACTTTACAAATACATACGCAATATCCACATTTTGAATGCAATTTCACAATGAAATTAGTTAGGATTTCAGAATTACAGGAACAAATAAAACAATTTAAAGGTTTTTTCGGAATCGAGAAAATTTCGTCCAATCGCGTTTTTCTTCAGTGAGAATCTTAATCAAATACTCAATAAACATTTACCTAAAAATTAAATACGTAGATGACGTTATAGTGGAGTAAATGGATTCGAAAAAACCCCATTTTATTTTTTGGTGTCGCCTTAAGTTCCAGCCTGATTAAAGCAATGTTATGTACAATTAATGTTTTGTTCTCTTATTTACCGAACATTTGTAAGCATAATAAAATGTTATTCAAATTGTTGTTATATGTACTTTCTCGTAGTCAATGGTAAAAAGTAGAGTACATAACCTGTAAAAGAAAAATTTCATCTAGGCTCATGAATCGCTACGCTTGGGAAATACTTCGCTGCTCTCGGGATCCAACTTTATGCCTCCAAGGGAATTTTTATTTTTTCCTCTTGTTGTGTAATCTACTATTTATTATTATTACAGTAGAGACACTAAGTGATGGCGTCTATGACGTTTAAATGAATGGCCTTAGTTTACTTTTTTAAATGTATGAAATACAGAAGGCTTAAAACGAATGTTGTTTACATAAGTCTATACAACGAATTAGAAGTGAATTTACCTTTACCTCGATGTTCATAATTGGCAGCAAAACCGGGAAGCTAACACGACAAAAATAAAGTTTTAATAAAACTTACAAGTAGCCGACTTAAAATGTAAGGGCAGACATTCACAAAAAATATACTGACCGATGGTACCGAAATAACACTTTTGTCGATTTCTGTCTTCCTGAAATATTATGTGCTCTACAAGTCTGCGTTTTCATCATATGTTTTGTGTTGCTACGAGTATATCATATTGACGTATTATCATTGACGGGTTAAATTGCAAAATATGGGTAGGTAAATAATAAGAAACGCGCTGTTTATATGTAACGAAGGTCAAGTGGGTATTACAAAACAAAAAGTGATTGTGTCAGTCGCGAGTGGTGTGCTCGCATGTATTAAGGAGTATCAGGGTTGAAGGTCAGGTGGGCCTAATGATAATTTTCAAGTAAAACCTTGCAATCAGCACCCCCACACAATGTGATCGGCGCAATCAGTCATGTACTGTCATTCGTTGAAGGAGTTTTATAGTGATGAAGCCAGGATAGCGACAACTTTCAAGTAACACTCTGCAAATTGCCTCTTTATCAGATCATGACCAAACTTAAATGAGATCTACTTGGAGGCACACTCTTCCAAACAAAAAAGAATCATTGAAATCGTTTATAAATGACGGCGTTATGAAGTAACACACCAAAAAAAAAAAAAAATGGGAAAAGAGAACTACAAACATGAAACATATCTACATACAAAACAGAAAAAAGAAGAAGTCGGTTATAAATTGTGATTGTCACTGTGTGTGCGTCATGTTTACAAACATAGTACATACTCGTGCTGACCCGTTTGGAGTCACATGACGGTGCTGCTTCATCGCATTGATAAGATATGAGTACGTATATCAATTTCCAGTCTTAAAACAATGGGACGCATTTAAACTTACTTTAAACTAAATTATAATGAAACTCCACTGGTTTCCGAGGGAAGGACGCCGATTGCCTGGTCATCCAAAGAAGCGCTGGTCTGACGACATAAAACAAGTAGCAGGCAATACCTGGACACGATATGCACAAGATAGACGAGCATGGAAAAATATGGAGGAGGCCTATACCCAATTATGGGTGCCCAAATAATGCTGTTTGTAGATTAAATTACAATTCATACAAATTCAAAACATTATTAACTTATTATTGAGTTTAATTTTACAATGCATGTTTTCTATTTATGATTTTATGACATTTATTAAAATTATTATTTGTTTATAAGTTTACTTTTAATTGAATTCTATATAATTTTATATTCAGTGTTAATTTTAACCATGATTATTTTGATATTTTGCAGTAGCATAATGTAATGAATTTGTCCATTTATAATTAATTTGGCAATAAAGGCTTTTTATTTTTTTTCAATGCATGTGCTCGTAAAGGCTCACTTTTTATGCATCAAAACCGAACAGAAAGTCGATTATTTTGCCCTAGGGCTTTATTATTATTTTTTTTTTAATTTGTTTGCAATGGTTGGCTAACCTGCAGCCTTTCCTGTGTACCATATATGTTATACTTTTTTTTCCACTGTTTAACAGCTCTGGATACAATCCTTTTGAGCCAATCATAATTTAAAGTTCACAAGATTATATTTATTTTCATTTCCTCACACTATGCATTGAAAAACGTAGTATGATACACGGGCGTAAAAGCAATAAATTACTCGGTTACGTTTAAAACACTCGCTACGCTCGTGTTTTAAATCGGCCTCGTAATTTCTTCCTTTTGGCCCTTGTAGCATAAACTACTATTATTTTATTATTATAATGAAACTGAGGAATTGATGAAAATTTGTTAATTAAGTCTGCTACATATTGGAAAACATACTATACACATCTGTACACTTTGTACACAACCAAACTCACCCTCACCGGCACTCTTTGATTATTTATAATCAAAGCCTATAACACAACCTAAAATTTTTATAAATCATTTCCTACACGCTCACACAAACAACATCAAACAACTAAATAAGCTCTTTTAAGTATTTATTTATGTATTGGTTTTGCTTGTATAAAAATAGGTAACAGTCATATCCGTGGTAACAGTTCACAAGTATATTTTCCTTTTCTTTTTATTATTTTATACAAAACAAAAATAAAATATGTCACCTGTATCTCTGCTAGGGGATATGATACTGTGACCCTAAGATTCAGGATTACCTAAACTAGTGAACAGGATAACTCCCCGGGTACTAAATTAAATAAAGTGTTTTTGTGTCTTGTACCTCTTTTAAGACATTTTTGTAAAGAAATAAAGAATTATCTATCTTATCTTACTTTTAAATTAATAGAAATAACCGTTTCGATAAAAAAATGTAAAGGACTGCAAGAAAAAAAATACAACTATAAATGAATATTCCGTCCTTCAAAATAATACGTTGCACTACAAAATGTATGTCTCGCACTAAAAAGTATTCTGGATTGTCATAAAAAATAACCTTAAAGATTATGTATGATTCCGTGACTCACCATACCTAACATACCGGCTCGCTTTTGCTCTGGTTTTCTATAAAACCGTTATATTTATGGAAACCATAATGACCCTTGCCTTCCCAATTCCAGTGGTGAGCATCATACACTTGGAGGAGCCATGCGTGCGGCAAGGCGGCATCTGCCTCCGCAAGGAGGATTGCGATCCTAGCAACCTGGTGCAGGTTCGCGGCGTGCTATGCCCTGCTCAGCTACATCACGGAGTCGAGTGCTGCTATGTAAGTAGGCCGCCAAAATTGCCAAAATTCTTCTCACAGTCTGCCCCTGCACAATTAAAAAGTCAGTGTCAGAAAAAGGCTACATTTGTGTGTAAAAATATAATATACATATGTATATAGGACGGTGTGTACTATCAGTTGACTTCCGTCTTTCTCCATTATATTATTAACTATAATGTGTCAAAAAATAATGATCTGAAGAGTTATTTAGTGGGGTATTTAGTTGTAGGTATGAAAAAAGCCAAAAACATAATCTGGGGGTATGTGATTTTCCCGTAGGCTCATTGATGATTGAAGCATGGAAGAGGTATCAGTATATCAATGGTGCAATATTGATTAGAGATCCATGTTTAGTGTTTATGACGTCATCGTTTTTAAGTATGGATATTTTTTCGTTTTTTTCTGGAACATGTCGTATGCGGCATTAAATGAAAGGGCTTTATGAGCTGATTGTAAAAATGTACTGTACAATTAAATTTCAGCCACTCGTTTTTTAAAAAACAAAAACATTTTCAAAACATACCAAGTTTGGGCTCTTCCAGGCAGAACACGGCTGAAGAATTTTTTGTGAAACATACGTCAACTTACTCATAATATCCTCATGACTAACGTCATGAAAACAAAAAAATATATACCTATTGTGAACGGTAATATTTACAAAATTCATTGAAAATTCCTTCATTTTTTTTTGTCCTGGTTCCATGGCGTTACCCATGAGGATTTAACGAGTCGTTTGACGTATGTTTCACAAAAATTTTCTGCCTGGAGGAGTCCAAATTTGGTGTGTTTTGAAAATATTTTTTGATATTTAGAAAACGAGAGGCTGAAATGTAGTGGTGTAGTGAATTTTTACAATCAGATCACTAAACCCTTGCATTTGATACCTAAACGACAGGGGCAAAAAAAAACATTCAAAAAATGGTGACGTCATAAAACCCGAACATGGATTTCTGAGCAATATCACCATTACCCCTGATGTAAAGCAGACCAAAAAAAATTTTGGACGTCTCTTTCCCGACCACCCTATACACGGTGAATTTGTGAACATCGTCCGAATTCATACTGGAGCCTTGGTAAGTGATCAGCATCATGAACCAATAACGATTTTTGTAAAATTCATAAAATGAAATTTCGACTTCCCATAGTGATTCACTCAGGACTGGGAGTGAATTACTATGGGAAGTCGAAATTTTATTATACGAATTTCACAGAAATTGTTGACGATTCATGATGTTGATCACTTACCAAGCCTCCAGTATGAATTCGGACGATGATCAAAAAGTCACCTTGTATATTATATTTTTATATACTAGGTATTCAGGAACTGAATTTTTTAACACTTGCACTCTGACTAACTCTTAGATAACGCATCACAGTTTGAAATAATAACCTTGTATTTTCAAGTTGATATTACAACTTCCATAAAAGAACGACAATTTAATTGAATGCTATTCATCTAATTTTTTTTTTGTTGCAGAGTTAGACATAAATGGAATGATGTATTGAATCCGCCTTAACTACTAAATACAAATCATTGAAGATATATTTATTTAAACTATACCTAAAGGTATAGAGTTATAAAACTACTATGTACTTATGCTAGATTTAAGAATAATGACTTTTGTTAATTTGTGCCTACTACAAGCTTGTGAATAAATGAATGAGTAATAACATGAAAATTTGATTTTCTGAATATGCCTTTACGCAGAGAATGAATGATTTACTAGACTAGAGACATACGAGTAATTATGGTAAATAATTTGGCGAAGTACCAGTCGCACTCGCCCACAAAGGGTTCCGTAGCACCACACAATACGGTTACGGGACCCTAAAAACATGGTAAATTGCAACAATATAGAGGTCATAGCAACATTAATGCGGCACAAATAAGCCGCTAAAATGACAAACTATTCGCGGTTCCCGCTGAATACGGAACCCTTATATCCTAACCGCAATATTTTTCCAGTTATCATTTTCATATTCTTCTAGGTCCTCTTGTTTCGGAGATAAGGGGGGACATGATAATGTTAAAAATGCTACATTTTCGAGATTTTTTGTATTGGTTGTATTACTTGTTTATTATTTGCCGTGATAAAGCCCATAATAAAACGTATTCTGTGAAAATTTCTACTGACTATCTATAACGGCTGAAGCTGTAGACCCCTTTGACAGACGGACGGACGGACAGACAGCGCAGGGTTAGTAATAGTATATAATTTGGTAATAAGGCCCCGTTAGGCACCCTTTGGGTATGGAACCCTAAATAAAGAACTGTTTTATGAATTTTGCCATAGTTAACGTGATTAATTTCTTACTAGCTGCACAACCAATTAGTGAAAATTACAGCTAATCTTATATCTTGAAGGTCTATATAAGTGTCACATGGGTAGAAAATACAGTGTTACGTTGCTTAGCAGTGGATAATAGCACTCAGATTTTGGAATTAATTATTAAAGTGGTGTGGTAATGCACTTTAATAATTAGAGTATTCCAAGCGAATATCGCAATAAAAATATATAATCCTAATAATATGTATTAATGTATGTATTCATTAATAATATGTATACGTTGCACTTATTTACACATGAAATATTTATTATGTATCTCATTAATATTTATTTTAACGTTAATTTATTGCATTTTTTCTATTTCATTTATCTATCTACGTATATACTTCATACTATTTTTTGCTGTGTTTTTATTTACCTAGTTAGTTTTAGTAGATTTTTTATTTAGAGTGTAAGTTAAATCAATATTATATAGCTGCCTTACCAATGCAAAAGCCTAAAATTGTAACCGATAATCTTGTTTTTTTAATTTAAACATTAAAAATTGCATATTTCTTGTAATGATATTGTGTAGGTAATTTTTGGAAAATAAAAATGATTTGATTTTGATTTGTTTTATCTTGTTTGTTCTTATATTATAAGGATTCAAATAAGTATTATATCACATAATGTGTATGCATCGCCCCCACGATAATAATCCAGCAGGTGCGCAACCTTAACCTCTTGTTTTTCTTGTTTTTTATTTAAATATATTTGCCTAACAGTAAAGTAAAATAATTGGATCACAACACTGAAAGGCGAAGAAAAGACTTCAAGGCTTCAATGACAATGAGAAAAATGTTACGTTCAAATACAAAGAAGTTGCTCTACATGGTTGTTAGCCCGGTTCTCTTATTACAAAATTTACATGATTCGACTTTTCTATTTGATTCGGGTGCACTTTTACACACCAAACGATACAGTCCTTAGCGATATCGACCGCGACCGTTGATACTGAAAAACGCGTTTATTTTTTAGTTTTCCAACACTGCTAATTCATTTATATTTTTGGGACTTGGGTGCCTCAACTGCCAAGTGTTTATCTTTATATTTTTAAGTCCGGACCTGCCCCCCTATTCTGTATCTTTAGTTGCCAACTGCACGAGGCGCCTATCATCAAAAACATAGCTAAAAACTGAAATTTCAAAATTGCCTTTAGTGGGTATTGAACTATTAACAATCTGTGTCGTCACTTCAAGTGCGAAAATATCCTTAGGACATCGGAATTCGATAGTATATCTATGTTTTTGACGATAGACACCCAGTCCAGAAGGCAACTAGAGATACACAATAGGCCCGCTGCCCCCAGCAATACGTAAAAAATCTCTGACAGATCTGTAAAAAGGATAAATACTGTAAAAATAATAAATTAATAAAGAAATTTTCATTTTCATTTTCAAAATAAGTATTTAATTTAAATTTATCCTAGAAAAGGAAAAATATCAAATATTGAAATGGGAATAAAAATCAATTTAACATTAAAATTATATCATTGCAGTATAGAAACGCAATGATATAATGTTAATTTATATCTCCTTGTGATGGATAAATCGCCAAGTGTTCAAATATAGAAATTTATTTGTATCATAGAAAATCAATTTAATTTGTGATTCAGGGGACTTATTGTCTAAATTCAACATCTGTTGCTATCGCTTTCAAACGTATCGTAATTGGCTAGCAAAGGCATCACACATAATTTTTAGCTAATCACGATTACTTTGAAAGCGATTGCGATATATATCGATGGTAGACAATAAGGGGGCAGGTTGAGTGTACGAACTTCATCAAGTACAAAAGCTGGTAACAAAAACATAAGGGTTGGAGGCTGAAAGAGAGATAGCGAGCTTTGAGGCGAACGGGCAAGAAGCAACCAGCAGCCAGTCGTGGGGTACATTCGATCTGGTGTGCTTGTGTCGTATTCATATTGTAGACAGAGTTTCGTGGTCGTGTCGAGCCTTCGGTAACTTTGTGCAAGGTAAGTGAGCTTATTGTACAAAAAAGAAATAAAAATCCAGTCTTGAAGTATAAAAATCAAGTTGCTAAAAATTTAAATAGATAGTTTTGTATTTGTTGTACAAATCTATTTACAGAAAAAAGTTCTTAGAATTTAGTGTCGTTTTAGAATACCTTGCTGGGGTGAAAACATTTTTACAAATACATTCCATAAGTTTTTAGATCCAGATAAAAGTGTCATGCTATTTAGTTAGATACACTTATAATCTAGTTCAATAAATAAATTCTAGACTTAATCGAATTGTTTTCGTAACTTTTAACCTCACGGAACATGTATGTAAAATTTTATGATTGGGCCACTTTTGTAATGTTAAAGAAAAGTAATGAGGGTGTTATTAGAATTTTTGGTAAAACAATTTTTTACAAGTATATGTACGTACTGTGTATATACGAGTACAGTAACGTTAAAAAAGAAACAAATATTCTATTCAATAAGAACTTTCCCAAAGAAAAACACTAGTGCTAATGAACTTTTTCTTTCAATTCTCCATATCAGTTTTCAATAGGTATGTACTGCGAGTTTTGTATCGGCAAATCCATTATATAGTCTATACTTTTTCTGTGGCCGATTGGTACAGAGTTCGCCTGCTAACCCAGAGGTCGCGGTTTCAATCCCCGAGGATCACAATAATTTGTGTTCGGTCTGCGTGCTTCGTCCATTTGTGCCCAAAGTACGGCGATAGGGCTCACCCACAGAACTAAAAATGCCATGAAAGCCGTGACTGCGACGCACCGATTTGATCAATACGTCAAGACATAACCCGCGGGCCACTCATTTCTCAACCGAACGCGTTAGAACAAACATATATTGTAAAAATGGTGTATTGCAGCGTGGAAAATTATTCTAACTCTTCAAATAACGCAAATTACGAAATGAAATTCCTTTAATTCCTTATAAATAAGACATCCAAAAGAATTTCATGTCACTCGTAAGTAATTGAAATATGTATTTATTAAACATGTTTTTACTGTGATATTTGCGGTAAATAAAATTTCAACCTTACCATAAAATATTTATCGTTGTAGCGAGCAGCGCTGAAATTATGTAGATAATACTTTGTCCATTGCAGGTTATAAAGAGTGTCACATATTGAGTTAGAATATTAAGACGAGGCCTTCCTTTCATAAAGTTGAAAATCGCGTGCGCCAAAATGTGCGCGAAACGATTCAGAACGAGTCTAATTTTAAGATTAAAATCGACTAAAATTACAATATTGCATTTAAGTCATTTTTGAACACACATTGGTTAATAAACAAGATTTTCGTATTGATAGTAAAATATGACACATAAAAATCAAATGGATTGAACACAAAATCAAAAAAACAGTCAAAAAGAGACTATTTTCAAAAATAAAATCTATCTAGCGAAAGTTTTCCAATTAGGTAACGCTACTTACAACGTAAAGATGAAGGTTTGAAAAAACATATCTACATTAACGTGTAACAGAAAGGTGTAACCATATTTGAAGAGCATATTCAGTCAATGGTTTAGAACAACTTTTACTATGGAACAAAACCTGTATCTCGAAAAAAAAATTAACTTTTTCATAGAAAAATGCAATGCCGCTCGGCCGAAATGTATAGAAGGGTATATTTTTTTTTTGAGATTTCATGGTTGTCTCCATAGTAAAAGTTGTTCTATACCATTGACTGAATAAGCTCTTCAAATATGGTTACACCTTTCTGTTACACTTTGTATAGGTTTCATATTGATTGCGCCTTGGTAGATTCAGTACAATCGGTCAAAAATTGTTGAAAAAAGAAGGCCTCCTCTTAAGGCGATACCCAAAAAAAAAATGGGGTTTTTTCAAATCCATTTACTCCACTATAACGTCATCTACGTATTTCATTTTTGGGTAAATGTTTATTGAGTATTTGATTAAGATTCTCACTGAAGGAAAACGCGAGTGGATGAAATTTTCTCGATAGTATTTAATTCCGAAAAGACCTCTAAATTGTTTTATTTTTTCCTGTAATTCCAAAATCCTAACTAATTTCGTTGTGAAATTGCATTCAAAATGTGGATATTATGTATTTGTAAAGTCTCCTTGAAAATCTTTTTGACAAAATAGCATATTTAATAGTAGTACATTAGTAAATATTTTATGTTGTTATAAATAAATTTCAGGACTGACCATTGAACTTGTCACCCATTTAGATCTCAATTCTTTTGTCGTTGAAGTCAACAACTAAGGCATATACTCGTATTATCTTAATTTTGAACTTGGCTCTCATTTCACATTTATGTTTTTGATGGGTTATATTACATACTAAATGCTTTAAATAAATTTAGCCTTTTACTTCTTATGGCCAACATTCAGTTGGACCACTACATCTCGATGAACGCTCATCAACGCAGTCATTGCGTCAGTCAGTCTCCCCTGCTGTTTTTCAAATAGCTTTTTAACCTCTTCACGGTTGAAAAACACCTTTCTGGGGTTGCTGTGGACACTAGGAGCATAGCCAACACAATTAGAAGCTTTTTTGTAGGAAAAAATTGTTTCTCGCAATTGTCGAGAGTTTCTAGAGTGGTGTAAGGTTTTTCCGCTATTGATTTCCAATGATTCACCCATATTTCGTATTTGCTTAGAAAATTATTGGCTTCAGTTTCTCCCAAAAATAATAGCGCAATTTTTTCAAGGCTAACTTTCGTCCTGGTCTCATTATTGGCCTTCTCAGGGAGAAGCATTTGAATACCCTCAATTGTTTCTTCATGAGGCTTAAAGCGTGCATCAAGTTTTATAATCACATGGTCAATGAAAGGGAAAAATATATTTTGACAGTAATATATTTTGACATAAAATTTTTCGACAGTGTCTCCTGGAACGTTGCTGCGCTGGGTTTGTCTTCCAGTCGTTCTCGGAACAATTATATCGCTTGAACATTTATTTCAAGTACATTTATTATTTTATTACATATGTTTTTATAAGATTAAATTTGACTCGTAAAAATGTATTATGTATACCTACTAAACTTATAAAAATAAACTTTTTGAATTTTAAATTGAACTTATTTTCTTTGCTTGCTCGAAAAGGATCGGGAAATCATTTTCGTTCCGAATATTCTGTAAAGTAGTATTCATGGTTTTTACATAGCTGCAAAAGTTGGTCAAATCGACGTTGACATTCTGCATTGCTTTGTTTAGGTTTGCGGTATATGAAAATACTTTTTTTAGTATAACTAATGACACGATAAACTGGCTATTTCCCATGGCTGCTTTCAGTTGGTATGCTTGAGTAGGAGCATCTCTATAAGCAGAAACTTGAAGTACCTCAAGTGTTGCGCGTACTACGGGAAACATTTCTGCATATCTTTCAACAGCCACATGTTTTCCATCCATCGCGTCTCACAAACCCTGCGTTCCGAAATAGAATTATATCGCTAAAATCGATTACGAAAGTATGAAGTGAATGGCTTATGATCCATTATAATTCTATTACGGACCGCAGGGAAAGAGAGATAAGCGTTGAATGAGATGACTTAATTTGTTCCGCAATTTTCTTCACAAGGCCGTCTCCCGAAGTGGACGAAAAAATGTCTACTGTACTCTTTATGGTTCCGATACAGTTTCGTATCAGGTATCTCATTTGAATGAGCTAGAACTAAATTAAGAACATGAATTATCTATTTTATGGCACGGATACAAAATGTAATTATCCTGCTATACAAGGGGGGGATATAAGGGGACATATATAAGTGGGGGACCCCCCCCCCTTTTATACGCTCTTGCTTCCCCCCCAAACCGCACTCCGACCCATCTCTCATCAAGAGGTGCGAGTTGGCGAGATATTTTAACGACGCCGAATTTGTGAAATGGTTTTAGGTAAAAACTGTTTTCCATGAAACAATAACTGTTTATTTATAGAAAATTGTATACTCTTAGTCATCTTTACAAGAACAACGCCTGTATGTCTCTCTTTTTTAATTTCCTAAATATTATTTTAAAGCCTTTTTTGCTTTTAATTATTTAAAAAAAATATGAATATAAATGAAAAAGTATTAACTATTATCGATATATATTTCGACCTACTTGTGGTCGTCGTCCGTCGAATTATATAAAAATAAAACAATTGCTTATGCATAATCCATAAGCCTATGGCTGAACAATATATTTAGTTTCATTAAAATTTCACGGCGCCATACACTGGTGTCGATTCGGTGTATGACATCTTATTTGACAGGACTAACCTTATTTTAAGCGTCCTGTCTTTATCTTTTCGATAACCAACCTGTCAAGAATACTTAAATTAAGTTTAGTTTTGTCATAGTATCGTATAATTTGTCATAGCACAAGTGCGGAAAATGCCGACTTTACGCACGCGCAGCGTGCGTAAAGCGGTCATTTTACGCACAGTGTGCTATAATAGTAGTTTGTTCTACTAGGGCGAAAAGGAATAAATTACGAGGACGATTTAAAACACGAGCGTAGCGAGTGTTTTAAACGTAACCGAGTAATTTATTGCTTTTACGCCCGTGTATCATACTACATTTTTCAATGCATAGTGTGAGGAAATGAAAACAAATATAATCTTGTGAACTTTCAATTATGATTGGCTCAAAAGGATTGTATCCAGAGCCGTTAAACAGTGGAAAAAAAAGTATAACATCTATGGTAGACAGTATTTTTACATGCTCTGTGGTAGACAGGAAAGGCTGCAGGTTAGCCAACCATTGCAAACAAATAAAAAAAATAATAATAATAAAAGCCCTAGGGCAAAATAATCGACTTTCTGTTCGGTTTTGATGCATAAAAAGTGGGCCTTTACGAGCACATGCATTGAAAAATAAGTTAAAGCGTGTTACACCGAATCGACACTATTGTCACTGTCATGTAGGAGGTCAACGCGAACGAATTCGCGGGATGAAGCTAGTTAGGTATAATATTGATCAAATATGTACCTCTACACTAACTCCCTTATTTGTGCCCAAAGTACGGCGACAGGGCTCAACACCTATCACACTGGCTGGGGCGAAATAATCGTTGATGAAACGTGAGTGTACGACTCGGCAAATACTCGGAAATGCCTCTAACGCCCCTTCGGCGATTCATGTTGTGGAAATGTAAGTACCCATTCCCTTACATATTACCTCCGGCGATTCATGCTGAGGAAATCTAAGTACCCATTCCCTTACATATTACCTTCAGCGATTCATGTTGTGGAAATGTAAGTACCCATTCCCTTACATACTACCTTCAGCGATTCATGTTGTGGAAGTGTAAGTACCCATTCCCTTACATACTACCTTCAGCGATTCATGTTGTGGAAATGTAAGTACCCATTCCCTTACATACTACCTTCAGCGATTCATGTTGTAGAATTGTAAGTACCCATTCCCTTACATACTACCTTCAGCGATTCATGCTGAGGAAATGAAAGTACCCATTCCCTTACATATTACCTTCGGCGATTCATGTTGTGGAAATGTAAGTACCCATTCCCTTACATACTACCTTCAGCGATTCATGTTGTGGAAATGTAAGTACCCATTCCCTTACATACTACCTTCAGCGATTCATGTTGTGGAAGTGTAAGTACCCTTTCCTTTACATATTACCTAATACGACACTGTATTGTATACGTACAATATTTAATATCAAAACATCTAACAAAGGCACTATTTCTGTTTTGTTTCAAAACGAACGAACAATATCTTTTGATAAATTTTATTGTGAAGTAAATACTAACAGACGTATAGTAAATTCGCTAACACAATTTTTTTGGATTCCGACCGGTTTCGTTGTTTTAGAGCTTTTTCAAAATAGCTTTGTCTTTTTTATGTGAAAAAGTTACAGACAGTGTAAAGTGGCATAGTTGCCCGCTTTTCCATCCATGCGAATGTGTCCCTAGGATACTACCAATCCCCAGGGAACTTATGTATTTATAATGAGGTTTTCAACTGATGACGCCTCACAAGATGCGAAACATTTTCAATTCAAACAATAATGTTTTACATAAAAGGTGAAATTTAATCAACCGCTCAAATTCATACTGGAGACTCGGTTAGAGATCAGGAACAAGGTTCAATGATCTTTTTTTTCGAAACAATCGAATTTCTCCTGAAGTGTCATTAAACATTCTTCTTGATCACTAACCGAGTCTCCAGTATGAATTCGGGTGGTTGATTAAAAATCACCTTATATTTACAGTGAAAATTAAAAAATTTAAGCTTTATACTTTATAATAAACATAACTTTTAGTAGAAGTTCAAAGTAATTGATTGTAAGGTCATCATCACAACCACGGAATACATTCGCAATTACCTACGTACTAATGCACATACGTATGACGTACCGGATGGCATGAAAATATAACTTGAAGTTGTAACTAATCTAAATTCTGTTGAAAAACGTCGTTTTATTAGCTCGCAGTCGTATTTCAAAACCACTCCCTAAAAGTCGAATTGTTTTATCGGCGGCCGCGGGGCTTTATGCCACGGGCGATAGGAACGAGGCTAAAGCCTGTCTTGATAGTCCCTCTGTATAGCGAAGGGTGGGAGCGCCCGGGGCGGCTCAGCCGACGACAACGGAGCGCGCTGCGCAACGCCCCGGGCGCTTACGATGCCGAGACTGCCGACCTAAGCCGAAAACGGTTATGCTGGATTTTTATAAAATTATTGAACGCTACAGAATACGAAGGTATAGTTAGCATAATTCAACAAATTCTGGTCTTCTTAATTTTTTATTCTAATAAAACGAAAAAGGTTCGCGTAAATAATTTAAAATAGGACTTGCATGAAAATTATTCGTTCATTAGATGAATGAAGAAAGATAATGGTATTTATTGCCAAAATACAAATAAGAATAAAAATTACAGATTTAGTATAAAGAAAACACAATCTCATTAGCAGTACCTTTTCAATCAAACATACTGAAAACATTAGATTATATTAAAAACAAAAAAAAAAAAACAAAAACAACGAAACGAAATGTAAAGATATTATGATGTTCTGGCTAATGCTCAGCATTAGCCGTCAGATAATAAATGAACACAATATTCAACTGAACGGCGCTGTTTTTCAGCATGTTTTATACAAAGATTTCAATAGTAAAGATAAGCCCTTACTGTACTATGACAGCACCAAAATGTTTCCACCTTTAAATGGGTGACGCTCACACATTTGGAATCAGTTCTCATCTGAACACAGTGATAGTTGGACGCCTTAAGTGCACTTAAAGTTAATCATTTTAACAACTTTAGTAGTCTGATCAGTTTGCTGACCGTAGGTAGCCAGATTACGCACTCATAAGAGTGCGCGCGTCGGCATTATGTTAACGCACGCATTCAAAAAACAATGCAATAGATTTTAGGTGCCAGGGCTCATCTAATCTTTTGACATCTTTGGTTCTATAGACATTATATTTGAAGTAGTAGACATAAATTACGCAGTGGTGCATAGGAGCACAAGATGCCACTTCGTGCATGACGTTCACGGAAAAATCTCGACGTTCATACATTTTATTTATCCGTAAATGACGAAGTGGCAATAAAGAAAAACGGTTTGTTTTATTTTTTATTTTATCATATAGTCTATAAAATAAGATAAAAGTCATCTAAAGAATTACTTCGATACGATAAGTAGTTTTCGAGATATTAATTTTTAAAAATAGGCTAGAATCGCTCGACCGCGCTCGCATGTGTGACGTCACAAGACATGAATCGCCTCGCGCCGCGCCGCCACCGGCCGCCGACTCGCTCAGTCAGCTGTTGCCCTGTTGCCTTAAAACCTTATAACAGTACCAAAACATTTATTTTTATTTATACCATAAATGATTAATAAAACAACACACATTAGTTGCATTTTATGACTCACAAAAATTATTCTACTAATTTATCATAAACATTGTTTTTCCAAAATAATTTGCATTTTTCAAAAAGATTTTTACAGAAGTCTTTATCGTACTGCACTCCATATATATCAACTTTTTTTGAGGACTCAAAGTCTACGTGAGCAACACAAAACAGACCTTTTTGTCTTGCTGACATGTGCATTTGTGCTTGTAGTTGAGCATAGTATTTTTTTCCTAGTTGACCGTTCTCATAGTACGTTCTCATTGTGTTCTCCTTGTAAGGACACTTTATTTCAATAACACAGTCATTTAAAGACCGTCGGGTGACGCACCAAGCATTGGCCAGTCTTTATTCAAATATATATTTTTTTTATTTCAGTAACTACTTTACTAACATCACTCTCTAGTATTTTCCCTCGCTTGATAGCTGCAGTTTCTTTAAATTTTAAGGCCCCACATACAGTTTCTACTTTGATGCCGTAATGCGCCCGTAACGCATTTCGAACCACATATTAGACTCAGCTTGAGCCTTAGCGGCATCTTTTACAAGAAGACATCTTGAATCAGTCATTTCATTTTGGCAAAATTTTATAAAATTTTCAACGCCCCGATCAGCAGAGCTTAGTTTGAATGTGCATATTAGGTAATGCATAGAAATTTTCTGTACTTCCGGCTTTTCAGTTACATATTGAGCGAGTGAGCACGGTACATTTAGTTCAAAAAGCTTTGGAACTAGTTTTTCAAAAAACCCATTACCTACTGTCGTCTCCAACATTTGGAAGCTGTGAACCAAAGTCTTTGGCTTTTATAACTTTTTCCGTAGTACCAACACCCGCAAGCTTCGATTTCTTCCAGTAGCATTTGTCATCTGTCGGTGACGGCTCCTCAGTGCGACGATGAAGCCACATTAATAAAGCTATAGTGTGTTTGCATCCACCTTTACTGGCGGCACAATCATCACAAGTAACGCACAAAACCTCATCCTCTTTTTCATTGCACTCCAGAGAGCAGTGGTAAGGTTTTGTGCTTACTCGATGCTCGGTGTGATTCTACACTTTACGATGCAAATGTCTCCTTGTCTTTTTACTTGTACATAACCGATTGCATCATCTCCATAACTATCTCTCGCTGATCTAAAAAATATGTAAATAAATAGTTTTCTTAAATACTTGATTAAAAATTTTATACTATTCTATGAAATGTTTAGAATCCCTGACAAAGTTCTAATTGTTTTATATACTAAGATCAATAAAAATTTACAAGAACATAAATATAGGTGCCAAATCTTGTGTTAATACATATCGTTACTAGGTTATATTTTGTTAGAGAAAAGAGTTTGGTAGGTACCATAGTACAGTGCTTAACTAGTAATACTTTATATTCTCTGGCTTAACTATGTTTCGAACATACCTACAAACTTACTTACGTACCTATTTGCTCTAACAGTATTATTGTGACGCGTGAAATGGGAAAAAATAAATAAATATCATGTGAAATACAAATTGGATTCTTACTTACTTTTTCATTTTTACTCCTCGCATTTCAGCGGCAACGAAATCAGCATTTTTCGAAAAATATTGAGCCACCATCAAACCGACCACTCTAGGCAAGTTATTTGATTGTCCTTTTTGAAATCCTTCTTCAATGTTTAAAATTAAATAACTACTAAAGAATAATAATCGGTCGGGAGACAAACTCGTTACTCGCGGTTACATAATAGGTATCAGTACGTGTGTTCGTGGCGAACCGGCGAGCGCGCGAGGCACCGCGAGGTGCAAGTGGGCGGGACCTGTACAACTACGTCACACGCAAAGCGCGCGTTTTCACGGACATTTGAATTTTTGTTCAACTTCTAATGTCTATAACTTTGAAACTATATCGAATTTTTGAATGAAACAAAAACAGATGTATTTCGTAACACTTAGGCGCCATTCTTACGAAGTTTCAAATGATTCTGCGAACCTACTGATGTTGTTTATTCTGATATATAATATGATTGAAGGTAAGTTTTCCTTCTGGGGTTTTTTTTAGATTTTTCCTAATTAAGTTAGGTATAGTTTTATTATATGTTATTTAAAATGATCTTAAAGACATGATAAATGAAATACATTTTTATATGATTCAAATCATTTATAAATGTGTAATAACTTGGGGAAATATTATATTAAGGGACGATTTGAGTTAAATTACCTATGATTAAATTAAAATTGGGGATGTGTGTAAAAAACTTTTTTTTTGTTTCTTGATTTTTAATGGTATACAGGTTATTTGTTTGTCTATTAGGATAATTTTAAGTATATTTTTAAATGTCAAATAGGTCTATGTTCTTGTAGTGGTAGTCTAGTGGCGTGCACAGAACTTTTTGCTGGAAAAGCAAACAATTGGTCAAGAACAACAATAAAAAAATATAAAAAAATTTAAATATCAATTTGAAAAAAAAAAATTGTATGGCGCCAGGGTAGACAATGTCTACCCTAGAGTGAAAATTTCCTACACAAACTTTTTTTTTTCAAAGTGATATTTAAATTTTTTCATATTTTTTTTATTGTTCTTCTTGACCAATTGTTTGCTTTTCCAGCAAAAAGTTCTGTGCACGCCACTGTGGTAGTGATATGTTAAATCATTTCAGATTTTGGATGCTGCGAACTATGTAGATGCTACCTCTAAAATTTGCTGTTCGATATTTTGTCCATTTGTTGATATTTTGGTACAGATATTTTGTGAACAATTTTGCGAAGTGTTTACATACTTATGTTGTGTGATCGAGTCATCCGATCTTCTCATGTAGATATGCTCACGTTGATATAACTATTTAGTCTATAATATACAAGGTGAATTTGTAAACATCGTCCAAATTCATACTTGAGCCTTTGTAAGTGATCACCATCATGAACCAATAACAATTTTTGTAAAATTCATAAAATGAAACTTCGACTCTCCATAGTAATTCACTCCCAGTTCTGAGTGAATCACTATGGGAAGTCGAAATCTCATTATACGAATTTCACAAAAATTGCTATCGATCCCTGATACTGGTCATTAACCAAGCCTCCAGTATGAATTTGGACGATGATCAAAAAGTCACCTTGTATATGTCGAGTATAACCATATACAGGGTGGAAAAAATTTAAGGGCCCTGGAGGGGAACTACCTTAAATCCTTTAGTTAGCTCATTTTGCTGAAAAGAAACATTCCTTTATTTTTTAAAAGAAACAAAACTGCATTCAAAGATCTTCTAAAATTCGCTTGTCTCACCCGGTAATCGAAACAACTAAAAACTAAAAAATAAACCCTGCCTATTTTATTATACGAATTGGTAGGAATATCGTTCAGGACAAAATTTGTCTAATAAATATTTGGTCTTTGAAATAAAAAAAAGTGAAAACAAGCTTCTAATAAATAAAATTGTTCTTGATACGCCATTATTACACAATGACAGCACGGAATAAAAGCAAAACAAAACTAAATTTGAAATTCGAACGAATAGTTTTATCGATTTTAAAAACGTTGAAAGTTATCATTCGAATTTTAAATTTGTTGCACCACGTTTCAAAAAAAAATAGTTTCCCTTTTTAAACTTTTCGTCAGTACGCCTAGTGCAAGAAGGAATTGTGCTGTGCATAGATTTATAACGATTTTCTTATCGAAGTCTTCAACAAGGTACTTAAGGTAAATAACATTAGCAAGCTTGTACTTCATACGATGTCTTTGGATGTTAGAGAGATAAGAAAATTAAAACGTGTCATTTACTTGTTACAAGTGAACAGTATTTTATTAGGTATTGTTAACAAAGAACTTGTAATAAATATTCAATTTCGTGGGTATCTCGTACAACAGATGAGTGTAAGACCAAATGTTTATTAGACACATTTTATCCTGAACAATAATCCTACCGATTCTTATAATAAAATAGTGAGGGTTTATTTTTTTCATTTTTAGTTGGTTCAGTTCCCGGGTGAGACAAGCGAATTTTAGAAGATCTTTGAATGCAGTTTTGATTCTTTTAAAAAATAAAGGAATGTTTTCTTTCAGTAAAATGAGCTAACTAAAGGATTTAAGGTAGTTCTCCTCCAGGGCCCATTCATTTTTTCCACCCTGTATATCGAGTTTAATGTTTTATTATTCTTTTTATACAAGGTGACTTTTGATCATCGTCCAAATTCATACTGGAGGCTTGATAAGTGATCAGTATCTTGGATCAGTAACAATTTTTTGGAAATTCATAAAATGAAATTTTGGCTACTCATATAAATTTAGTTCCAGTCCCGAGTGAATCACGGTGGGGAGTCGAAATTTCATTTTACGAATTTCACCAAAATTGTTTTTGATGCATGATACTGATCACTTACCAAGCCACCAATATGAATTTGGACGATGATCAAAAATTCACCTTGTATATATATATATATATATTATTATATTTAAGTAAGTACTTTTGGACGTCAATGGCAAAATATTCCACATACTCGTATAAATTATTAACATTTGAATGTGAGTTCTTGAACATCACTAGAGGCTAAATAATAATGTATGACCTCAGTGCATTTTATACGAAGACCTCGGGGCGTTTGGCCAGAACTCGGTGTGATACCCGCGGATCTCACTTTTCGAACTACAATTTTGTTTTCCAGAATTTCAGTTCCGTTCGTAAAAAGCCTCGAATTTTTAAATAACACGCCTTAAGGCGCTTTAAAAAAAACATTACTCACAGAATAAATATTGAAAGTCTGCTTGAATAGCATTGTTTTCATAAACAACGTCTTGAACGAGCTAAAATTCAAACTTTTGCTAAAAACGGACACTTTTGACATATGTTAAAATAATAGCTATAAAACGACGTGATTTCTGAAAACGTTGCTATGTATAAACAGTTCATTGCTATTTCTAGGCATTTAAATTGAGCAAATTTTCAATAATTATTCTAGTAAGTAAAAAATGATTTTTTCTAAAGTGGCAGCACTTTCGCTGCATATAATACAAGATAGATATAATACATAATAATAATAATAATAATAATAAGAGACGAGATCAAAAATTCTCGAAATAATAATAAATCGTTTAATTCAGTCAATTATAGACTATAGTTACACAACACATACATTTTACAGATAATATTTAAAAAAAAATGTACAATAGAAATCAAAAAAAAGCTTAAATTAAGAATAAAATAATACAAGGCTCAAACTCACAATAATATTACACAAATCACGCGAGGCCAAAAGCAACGTGGAATCTTAGATAAGGATTTAAAATAAAACTTAAATTTCCTTCTGCTTGGCCAAACACGCAAGTGTTAATACGTACTACGGTCATATTAACTTTAAGAAGATGGCATACCCTAGCAACTTTTTTTATTACCCGTCCAGCACAATAAGTCCTACGGCAAAGACTTTATTTGCTTGTCATAGAGGCGATTATATATTGGCTCTTTGGCCTCTTTTTCTTGAACGCGTAATACTAGTGATCACGCAGCGAAACAACAAATTGGTGTGTTTTTAGCTAATACTGAAAAATTTTGTAGGGAAAAAAATATTGAATTTAGGTGATATACCTTCATATTTCTATTACCTATTTTATGAAAAAAAAATCAAGTTGATCTCTTAACCGCGTTCTTGAAGCGAACGTTTGATAACCAAAAAAAGAGAGGGTGCAAAACATTTTTTTTTGACAAAAGTATAAATCTTAGTACATTGTTTATACGTAACATCCCTAGAGAAAAGATTAATAAACCAAATATATTTTTTTCAATACAAGGAGAGTCCGAATTTCTTCAAACGAATCCTAGATAGACTGGAGTTGGTCATGCTCTAGGCTCAGGTACAGGCTTAAATCATATTTTGCCTTCTGCGTACATATATACATATGTACCCACTCTTATTCCCGTTTATCATAACATGCCAATGATTCAAAGATACGAAGAGAATAATTATACGAATGCCGGTCGATATCTTTCTAACCGCAGGCTGAACATTAAACCGGGGCTACACTCTAGCCCAGGGCTAGCCTCGGGGGCTGAGGCAAATGACGTGTAGGATACCTAACAGTACAGTGAGTCATACTTTTACCTTTTATCTTTCTTTATATTTGTTATTTTATACTTTCTCTTAGCTAGGCGACGACGCTCGCGGAAGATTTATTTATGGGCCATAGGCCTCTTTAAATCTGAAGCTCACACATTGAAATTGCGTTCTTGCTACATTAAAAAATCTTATGTTACGATACAAACATACATAGTTATTTAATTTGTTCTAGTTAAACTATGTAATATGTTTTATGTTATTATTACATTATGTTGTATTCGTCTATGGTTACGTAGCAACATCCATAATTACTTACTTTGTATCAGAATGCAAACATGTAAATCTTTAAATAAATAAATCAGTCATACCACATTATAGAGAAATGTAAAACTTATCTCATGTCACCTGAATACAACAAAGTAATGACTATTAGTTTATGTATATTTTGCGAAATCCATCGCTATGAATACTCTAATAGTAGTTTATGCTACTAGGGCGAAAAGGAATAAATTACGAGGACGATTTAAAACACGAGCGTAGCGAGTGTTTTAAACGTAACCGAGTAATTTATTGCTTTTACGCCCGTGTATCATACTACGTTTTTCAATGCATAGTGTGAGGAAATGAAAACAAATATAATCTTGTGAACTTTAAATTATGATTGGCTCAAAAGGATTGTATCCAGAGCCGTTAAACAGTGGAAAAAAAAAGTATAACATCTATGGTACACAGGAAAGGCTGCAGGTTAGCCAACCATTGCAAATAAATTAAAAAAATAATAATAATAAAGCCCTAGGGCAAAGTAATCGACTTTCTGTTCGGTTTTGATGCATAAAAAGTGGGCCTTTACGAGCACATGCATTGAAAATATTATTAGAGTGCAATACAAACTAGAAAAGATCAAACAGAAACAAACCCAAAAACAAGAATGTGAATTAATCCTCGGGCCAGGATTCGAACCTGCGACCTCTTGTTATCAAGACAAGCGCGCTACCAATTGCGCCACCGAGGTTCCTACCCAGATCGGTGAATTCTTCCATCATACTTGTCCACTGTTATTTTTGCTTCTGCCTGATATACTAGCTTGTACTGCACATATAGAACGAGGGCGTTATGTGATTTCACGCCTTGTTCTTAATTTAATTTTTTCATATTCTTGTCTTTGGGTTTGTTTCTGATTGATCTTTTCTAGTTTGTACGGCACTCTAATAATATTTTCAATGCATGTGCTCGTAAAGGCCCACTTTTTATGCATCAAAACCGAACAAAAAGTCGGTTATTTTGCCCTAGGGCTTTAATATTATTATTTTTTTTATTTATTTACAATGGTTGGCTAACCTGCAGACTTTCCTGTGTACCATAGATGTTATACTTTTTTTTACACTGTTTAACGGCTCTGGATACAGTCTTTTTGAGCCAATTATAATTTAAAGTTCACAAGATTATATTTGTTTTCATTTCCTCACACTATGCATTGAAAAACGTAGTATGATACACGGGCGTAAAAGCAATAAATTACTCGGTTACGTTTAAAACACTCGCTACGCTCGTGTTTTAAATCGTCCTCGTAATTTATTCCTTTGCGCCCTAGTAGCATAAACTACTATTAGACTATTAGTTTGTTGGTGGGCCGAGTACATGTACAAAACAACGAACTGCCTAAAGTACTTACTAAGTACCATAT
Source organism: Ypsolopha sequella (assembly GCA_934047225.1). Classification (NCBI taxonomy): domain Eukaryota; kingdom Metazoa; phylum Arthropoda; class Insecta; order Lepidoptera; family Ypsolophidae; genus Ypsolopha; species Ypsolopha sequella. The sequence continues at coordinate 6,264,161 of OW203983.1, read as the reverse complement.
TTTAATTACATATTTAGATAGTTTTCGAACCTTGGCCTTGGCCATTAGTTAATATCTATCCCACTAATCTATACTACTATACAGGGTGGAAAAAATGAAAGGGCCCTGGAGGGGAACTACCTTAAATCCTTTAGTTAGCTCATTTTACTGAAAGGAAACATTCCTTTATTTTTTAAAAGAAACAAAACTGCATTCAAAGATCTTCTAAAATTTGCTTGTCTCACCCGGGAACTGAACCAACTAAAAATTTAAAAAATAAACCCTCGCTATTTTATTATACGAATCGGTAGGATTATTGTTCAGGATAAAATTTGTCTACTAAACTAAAGTCTTACACTCATCTGTTGTACGAGATACCCATGAAATTGAATATTTATTACAAGTTTCTTATTAAGAATACCTAGTACTGTTCACTTGTAAAGTAATAATTATACGCCATTATTACACAATGACAGCACGGAATGAAAGCAAAACAAATTAAAATTTTAATTTCGAACGAAATTTATGGTTCGAACTTCAAATTTGTTGCTCCGCGTTGCAAAAAAAATACGTTCCTTTTTTAAACTTTTCGTCAGTACGCCTAGTGCAAGAAGTAATTGTGCTCTGCATACATTTATTATTACCATTTAACGATTTTCTTATTGAAGTCTTCAACAAGGTACTTAAGATAAATAACATTAGCAAGCTTGTACTTCATATGATGTCTTTGGATGTAAGAGAGATAAGAAAATTAGTTTCATTTACTTGTTACAAGTGAACAGTACTAGGTATTGTTAACAAAGAACTTTTAATAAATATTTAATTTCATGAGTATCTCATACAACAGATGAGTGTAAGAACAAATGTTTATTAGACAAATTTTATTCTGAACAATAATCCTACCGATTCGTATGATAAAATAGCGAGGGTTTATTTTTTTAATTTTTAGTTGGTTCAGTTCCCGGGTGAGACAAGCGAATTTCAGTATATCTTTGAATGCAGTTTTGTTTCTTTTAAAAAATAAAGGAATGTTTCCTTTCAGTAAAATGAGCTAACTAAACGATTTAAGGTAGCTCCCCTCCAGGGCCCTTAAATTTTTTCCACCCTGTATACTAATATCTATACTACTATATAATTTCCTATAAAAAGTCTGAACTTCTTAATTATATCACTGTTCCCATGAAAAAATTAACTAGTATCAAATTTATAATTGTCAACTCTCTAAAAGTTGTGGATCTTTGCAAAAACACAATATTTCAAAATCTTTTTATTTATTTTCTTTCGATGATGATGATTCTACAGCCAAATGGCGTTAGCTCGAGCACCTACGTCATCTATTATTTTCCTGAAAAACAAGGTTTAGCACATAAGCAATATAAAGTAATTCCTTTATCTGTTTATTTGGTAATATAAACTGTAAACATTTCGTATTTTCTTCATTTTGGACTAAATTATTTGCAATGAATCAATCAAGAACGGGTGATAGAGTTACATGATCCATTTTAATACGTAATATAAATTAAATTTACAAATAGATATATAATTTAAATTCAATATAATTATTCAATCAATACAATTTTTGCATTGGCGTTGTTAAATTTCGTAGGAGAAAATGACAGTAATGCGGCCACAGAGACAAAGGAACTACTCACGGAATTAAGGAAGTTGAGGCCTCAATAACTCTAAAATTCTAGAAAATATATAAATATATAACCTTTATAGCTTTCAGTTTTCATCAAAGTTAAACTTTAAGTTTTAAAGGCCACTTATGACTAATTTTCCGGCTGAAAAACTTTATGCATGAGATGCTAGGACAACCGCATACAAACTAAATCGATGTTAAACTGAAATGTAATGTTTTAAGACCTTTTTCTTTTCACCATTAATAAAGAAGTTCTCTCATTCGATCGATAGTTTGATTATTGAAAATTATGCTTTTTGAGCGTTTCATATGGATGGATGAAGTGAGGTGAAACATTGCGTGTTTCTCTCGAGAGCAAAGTTATTTTGCGTCTCGTACCTTTGAAACCTTCGCTTTCTCAGGTTTCGATACAAATAACAACTTTGCAGCCTTGCATAAAAAAATTAAATAACTATTTAACTATATTTGGACTACCCTTATAGGAGGAGTAGGTTATCAAAACAGGTCTCATAATGCCGTTTGAGTATTAAGGACCGGCTTCGCTAAAGATGCTTTCACGTTTAGCATATTAAATCAAAATATTTTTAACAAATAAAATTCATGTCATTAGTAAAGAAGTTAAACTACATTATGTATTTTTCAGAATTGACAAAAGTATCACAATCATCGAGAAAAAAAATTGGTTAGATCACTAAAAATCACGGAAACCATCATTTGCCATTAGAACAAATATAATCTGTCTACTGATCTGACTGTAAAATAAAATTATTTTTCTAGAGTAAAGAAATTAAGGTAGCCTCTCCACATATATATTTTTGAAGTGAATACTTTCATGTTCGTGCCTCGTAAGGGGGGCCAATTCAGAACTAGCACGTCACTTCAGGAAGGAATTCCGCAGATCAAACACATTTTTAAATTTAATGATTATTTTGTGGATCGGTGGTTGATGAAGACTTTAGGACGAATGTAAACATTAAGGGTCGGTGGCGCCAAATATGTTCTCGCGTTTGGACAATTTAGCAAAATTAAAACAAAATATTTTTAACAAATGAAATTTGTGTAAGTAGTCAAGAAGTTGAACTACATTATAATTTTTCAGATTTGACACAAGTATCACAATCATCAAGAAAAAAAATCGGAAAGATCATATAATATCAATGTAATTTGGCGTTGCAAACAGAAAAAAAATTTTTTTTGTTCCAATTTGAAATATTATTTTTTTGCGTAAATAGATCAAAGTACCTTATTCATAATATTTTAATATTTTAATAATTTTTTCTTTCGTTATTTAAAAATAAATACACAAACATTCAAATTATTTTTGCGTAATTTTTCTGTACAGGAAAAATGTAGAATGTTTGAGTATTTCTTTTCAAATGACGAAAGGAAATAAAAAATAAAAAAAATCTGTAGAGGCTACTTTCATTTCAGACTCTATAAAAAAATATTTTATTTTGTAGTTAGATCAGTAGACTGGTCATACTAAACCCAAAGCCAAATTACGTTTTCCGTGATTTTACTGATCTTTCCGATTTTTTTTCTCGATGGTTGTGATACTTGTGTCAAATCTGAAAAATTATAATGTAGTTCAACTTCTTAGCTACTTACACAAATTTTATTCGTTAAATATATTTTGTTTTAATAACCTAAACTGTCCAAACGCGAGAGCATGTTTGGCGCAACCGACCCTTAATCCAAACACTTACCACAAAAATCTTTTTAGGTACTCTAAAACAATATTTTCCAATTACTTACCTCTCGTAAATTAATATTACACTACAAAGTGGTCAAGGACTATCTTAATGCTATTCTATCTTTAACATAAACCACGGAATTGTTGGGGACACTATGTTCATCCGCAGCTTGTCACGACTTGCTTGAGGCGTCGCTCGCGGCTTCGCCTCTCCATGTACAAAGGCACAACTTTGACGAAATTAAAATGTATATAAAACTGTTGTAGCTATAATAAGTACAATAGATCCATTATGTGGTACGGAAGCTAGCATTTCAGGTTACCTATTGGTAGTAAATAGTCTGGAGTCATAAAACCGTTAAAATTATTTACAAATGGAACTTGAATTGCAGCTGCAGGCGACAGTCCCTACATAATAATGAATAATGTAGGTATCGCTTATAGTTTTTTTTACCAACTCCATCTCTACGTAATTACGACAAAAGACAAAATTGGACCCTAAACTTAGGTTAAAAGGCCTCGTTAATTTATTGAGTTACACAAATTGCTTAATTAATTAATTTAATAATAAGATTACTTCCAGAAATCTGTAACTAGTACTGTATTAGCGAGTTGCACGAATAAATACCAATATTAATTAATGTTAATTAATTAATTTAATTAATGGTTTATTTCCAGAAATCTGTATTTACCAAATACTATTTAGTACTGTATCAGCGGGTTGCACGAATAAATACCAATATTAATTAATATTAATTAATTAATTTAATAAATGGTTAATTTCCAGAAATCTGTAACTAGTACTGTATTAGTGGGTTTCACGAATAAATATCAAAGTTCAAATTAATTTATTAATTTAATAAATGGTTTATTTCCAGAACTCAGTAACTAGTACTGTATTAGCGGGTTGCACGAATAAATACCAATATTATGTTTATTTTGCGAAATACATCGCTATGAATACTCTAAATATTATTAGAGTGCATTACAAACTAGAAAAGATCAATCAGAAACAAACCCAAAGACAAGAATTTTAAAAAAATCCCCGGGCCAAAATTTTTCAAATTCTTGTGTAAAACACAGATGTAAAGACACCATCTTTTCGAACGAACTTATAAGAATTCAATGTTTTTTTTTTTTAAGCAATACACTGCATAAAAATATTGCACATAAAATAAAATGTATGGAGTGCTCATTGAATCCCAAAAGCCGCGAAAAATCGGAAAATCTTTGATAAACTGATCGAAAACGCAAAACATAACCATCACGCGGGAGTTTTACTCTATCTATCCGTTTCCGGATTCCATACACATTGGGAGGTTATACACAGGACTTCGAGAAGTTTACCTTGTCTATGGTATTCGACAAGCTTGGGGCTGTGTATAGCCTCCCAAAGTGTATGGAATACATATAGAGTGAAAAAGATAGCCGCCATGCTGATGTTTGCTGTCTATCTTTCTCTTGAGCAAAGGATATGAAGTTTTTGAACAATTCGCAGTGTTCCTAATTTGAAACACTTTTCTTTACTGTTTAAAACCAGTCATCAAAAGTCGATTTTTAAATCGAGGGGAAATTTTATAAATTTTAATAACATTTATTGGAAAATGAAGGTGGTAAAAGGATTTTTTTTCTATACCTTTTCAAAACGATTGCTACGTCGTGTAGAACTGACGCAGTACTTAGTAGTACTTCTATTTCTTCTATGGCAATACGGGGAAGGAGTGGGCATCTGGAATTTTGTTCGATGTTACTCTGTAGTCGAACAGTTATCATATTCAAGTTAACTGCAAAGACTGAAAACAAATAAAGTTTGAGCTGATCCAACCTCTGGCTACTGGCATCTGAATAAACAGCAAAACTTGTTAATTGGCTCCCGACAGTTGAGAATCGTAAATCAATATCAAATAAGAACTATTTATTTACGAAGAGCTTTTAGTACGATCAATTGATCACTTTTCAAGTTATGGTGTCATTTAAAAATTCACTCTACACATACAAAAAAACACGAGTCGATGAAACTATGATAGAAATAAATTTCTATGTTTGAACACTTGGCGATTTATCCATTGCAAAGAGATATAAATTAACATTACATCATTGCAGTATAGAAACGCAGAAAGAAAAGTAAATCTGGATGTGCGGAGCTCTGAACTGGGATTCGAACCCGGGACCTCTCGCTTACCGGGCAATTGCTCTACTAACTGAGCCATCCAGGTCTCAACACAACTCGTGATATAGTATATATATATGATAATATGATAGTATATATATTTGAGTACTTAAGGTAAAACGTCAGATTTAAAAACATTTCGGTATGTGGCAGTTGACGCCAATAGTTCAGTATTAGTGACGTGTATAACGGATGAGTTTGAAATTGGATGCACAATTAGTCATGATCTTGTCCCAACAAAGTTAAAACAGCATTTTAAATTGGACCATGACTAATTGTGTATAGAATTTCGAACTCTTGCTTTATAAACCTAACTAATACTGAACTAGTGTCGTTAAATGCAAGAGACCAAAATTATTTTAAATTTTAAATTTCTAAACAAGAAAAACGTATTGCAATTTGCGCTAAGCTATAAGGCGAATGGATACGCCAACTGCAATTTGGACCTGTCTTTGAAGGTCTACTTCTCCCACACGGGTGGTCCACAAACTTTCATAAAAATATATGATAGGCACTATAGAGTCAAAAATAAGTTTTAAGTTTCATAAACTGTTTTTCTATTGTAAGTTTTGACAAAAAAAATCGAAAGTCATCGAAAGTTTCACATGATTAATACAAGAATTTTCTTACTCCTTTCAAACGCCTAAAGCGATTTTATTTATTATTTCACCAAATTATAGGAAATTTTTAGATCTAAAAAATTTAAGTTCAAATTTTTTTTCCGTTCATAGCGTCCATGTGAAAGGTATTATTTTCCCCTATTTTGCGCTAGGCGGAGACGCAGTGGTTGTCGTAACAGCCACTTTTCAAGGCACGCTGAAATGAACATTATTTCAATGTCGTTTCCGTTGATATTTGTACCGACACACATCGAGTTCCTTATTTAGCGTGGTCATACGCCTTAAATGAGCCAAGGCGTACCGTACACGGTAGAAAAAATTGCTTAGCAAATTTTTTTTCGTATATTCTTTTTTATTAATTATTGCGAGTGATTATTTCATATTTTTGCGGCAACAATTCTATACGGTTATTATCAATAATTATTTCATCCACAAATCATCAATAATTATTTCTATCTAGTGAAAATCCTCCTGATAATCCCAAATCTAGAAAAAAGTCCCAAAATTGTTACACTGATTTATTTATTTTAGTCTTTTGAACAGTAGATAAATAACTTCAAATATTGTCGATTTTAACGATATACCTCCTTAAGATAAGAATACTATTAACAAATTAAATTTATGAAATTTTAGTTTAAAATGCGAAATCAATCGCTTTTCAATTATTAAATATCAACTATTAATAATAAAGTATAAATTATAATAAAGATATACTGGCAATCATTTTATGGTTGTGCTTGGCATTGTAGAAATCCAATAAAAAACTATTTTAGAAATTATTAAAGACTGACACCTCTGAAGGTGAAAAGTGTTCACGTATTTAATATACATACAGATTTGTATGTAAAGCACAAACAAATAAAAAACTACGTGATACGTTTTGTGTTAAAAAGTATCATTTCTAATTTAGGTACGAATGGATCCGATTATAATCCGATGATAGTTATCAGAATCTAGAAAAATATTGTGCAAAACCAAAAAATACTTGTAATACATAACTATTATTATTTTCTGGGACATATATAAGTTGAATTTTAAATAAGTATGCAACAGCGACAAAAAGTCTACACGCTCTACTGCCATTTACATAATAGTAGTTTATGCTACAAGGGCGCAAAGGAATAAATTACGAGGACGATTTAAAACACGAGCGTAGCGAGTGTTTTAAACGTAACCGAGTAATTTATTGCTTTTACGCCCGTGTATCATACTACATTTTTCAATGCATAGTGTGAGGAAATGAAAACAAATACAATCTTGTGTACTTTAAATTATAATTGGCTCAAAAGGACTGTATCCATAGCCGTTAAACGGTGTAAAAAAAAGTATAACGTCTATGGTACACAGGAAAGGCTGCAGGTTAGCCAACCATTGTAAATAAATAAAAAAAATATATATATTAAAGCCCTAGGGCAAAATAATCGACTTTCTGTTCGGTTTTGATGCATAAAAAGTGGGCCTTTACGAGCACATGCATTGAAAATTCATTTATATGAACAGATGTATGAAATATGAGGTTTTTATGCTGTCGCTGGAGTATGCTCTGTACACACATATCAATCTTCAACATTTTCGGGTGTAATGTTGTGTTTGTTTCGTATTGAAATTTGAAAATTGTATTTTGCTCAATCCGTAATTTTGAAATTGATATGGATATTTAAGATTTTTAATTTAACTTTAATGTTCATTAAAACGACTCTTCTGTAGGAATGAATTTAGTCATAGATGGCGTCCTAGCTAGTTGCGCATAATCGAGTCAACGAAGAATTGGGACCGTGATAGTGTAACAGAATAAATAATAGTGATAAGATTATATGCAGTTAACAGCTAACTTAAAAGTTCCTGGGTGACTGTGCTCCCAAACAATAAAATTAACTTAAATAACATTAAAATAATTAAAGGAAAAGGGGACTAAAATAAAATAAAAGATTCATTTATTTTAGTCCCCTTTTTCTTTAGTTATTCGATAAGTTATCGTTATCACATTAGTTATTATTTAACTTTTACGAGCTTTTGATTATATATTATTATGAAAACAATTGAAAAAATTATAACTCTATATATTTCGGCCCTCGGTATGGGGCCGTCATCAGTCGAATGTATAAAAATTGTGACATATAATTTAGGTAAGTATCATAATAAAAAAGTAAATGGTATAAATGACATTTTTAAGCACTTCTCAACAGAAACTACCCCAACCAGTTCCTACAAAAACATTTACACCAAAGACCAAGATTCCTTAGAAACAACAGACATGCAAAACCAACCAACCAAACACGACTCATCACCACATATTTTCACGGCAGTCATAAACTCAAAACACTGATCAAAGACTCCTTACCCATCCTCCGAAACCTTAAATGCACACTCAACAAGACACAACAACTCACCATCCCCAACAACCCCAGCAACTCATCTCCTGGAACATCCCCTTGCCGACGGCCACGCTGCAAAACATGCACCATGATTAACACTTCTACACATATCAATACTCACCACACTACCAGCACCTACAAAACACAACCCAACACAACATGGACAACCAAAAATTGTATTTACCTACTAGAATGCCGACATTGCCCGGCATTCTACGTAGGTGAAACCAGAAACGCCTTACACATCCAGATGACCAACCACAGACATACATCAACTATACAAAACAACGTCCTACCCATTCCCACACACACACACGCTTACACAACGTCACCTTCAACGACTGCTTCTCTGTTCGCATCATTAAATCATTCACTCCACCATTAACTGACATAGACCTAAGAACCTGGGAGACGTCATATATCTGGTCACTTGGCGCTCATTATGGACCTGTACTCAACAGACAGCACTGACAGCCATGACCCGACCGACCAACGAATTAGACCGCTCAAAATTTCAAGTAATAACAACAACAACATCACACTACCACCTAACCCATCATCCATCATCCAAGAAGAGCAGTGATTAAATAATATCAAAAATAACCAACACCATCTTTACAGAAACCTACTTTATTATTTATATTTTTTAGAAAATAGTTTAAAACTAAAATTGTTTTCAAGTGTCACTTTTACTTTTTACTTTTTTATTATGATACCTAAATTATATGTCACAATTTTTTTACATTCGACTGATGACGGCCCCATACCGAGGGCCGAAATATATCGAGTTATAATTTTTTTAATTGTTTTAATAATAATAAATATTTTGTTATTATTGGTATAAGAAACATTTTGTTATTTTTTCGTTTCTGGTAAGAGATGTATCAAACATTTTATTTGTTGCATTAGTCATTGAGATTGGGAGAGAACTAAATGGGACTTATGTTATGATGGCTATGTGTCGTGTTATATTTCTTAAAGAAACCCTTTTCATTGTTTTTCTTTGATTCAAATATTAGCCCCCTTTTGGATATAGTAAACTCGGGCTCAAAATATGAACTTATATGGAAATAAATGGAAATAACGACTATATAAAACCGTATGAAAGAGGAATGGAGACAGTGGCGTATTTACCCTAGGGATAAAAGGGCCATGGCCCGGGGCGGCTGGCTGCGAGGGGCGGGGCGCAAGCTGCACCTCGCGCTCAGCTTTGGGCGCCTTTCGTTATCAATCTTTAGGTACCTATCTGGTTTATTCGTCCAAGGTTCTTTTAATTTATATAGCTTTTTGACTTTATACTGTCATTAAAAAAAAATGTTCATTGGAAAATATTGAATAAATGGTGTTTATTTGTTTTTAAGATTATTTGCTTTTTTCTCGTCAATTTATGAGGCGACAAACCTTAAACGCCCAGGGCGCCAAATCTTAAAATACGCCACTGAATGGGGATTGAGTATACCTCTCTCTGTTTAATTTAATTTTCCGTTTTATTCACAGCACGTAATACCGGTATCTATTCTAATGGACGTAAAAGTACATATATAAAAGCCTGCTCAAGGCATTGAAGGATTTGTTACTCGAGACATCTAGTGAGGCTATTTCCTTGTTTTATATTTCCTGTAATAATGTCTCGCGTTTATTTCTTAGTTTTAATTTGTTTAATAATTCATTGTGCATATACTGATACTTTAAAATGTGGCAGACATGGCGATCCTGTAATAGACGGAGAACTAGCGACCAAATCGGTCATGTGGCTTGCTTCAGCTGTATTGAAATTCCGTTAGCTACTTCCCTGAACAACCTTTTCCGATAATCTTCGTGCTGGCAGGCCGCGGGCGGTGGGTGCGGGTGTAGCGGGTGTTGTGGGAAAAAAAATGTGGGCTCAGCGACTTTATATTTTTAAACAGTTGCTCTGTACTCCCTGTGCACCCAAAAAAAATTTAAATCGATCGGGTGGTGGGAAGGGGTTGCCAGCGTTAATTAAAAGTACCAAAATAATAATAATTTTCCTAAAATTAAAAACTAAACTATAAATAAAACGCCTAACAAAAAAAAAATTATAATAATAAGAATAAAGACATTAACGATAAAAAAACTTTGCTTATTGTTCATTAGTTTTTTTACCATATGGGTTTTTTTTTTTTAGTGTCATCCATTTGCTAACCACTACAAAGCAAATTTGACATGTACAATATCTATACAAAGTTCATATTAGCCCGGTGAACGAATTCGTCGTTGCATTAGTTAAGGACTTTCAAAATTAGTAAAGAAACGTTAATAGTACATTGTTCACCGAGGGAAGAAAGGGGACGATTACCAACGAGGGTGTAGTTTGAGGCCCAAGGCGAAGCCAAGGGCCTCAATACACACGAGTTGGGAATCGCACTTTCTCCCGAGTGATACATAGTGCTTTATACTACACCTACGAGGAAAATAAAACACAAATTATGTTTAAAAACACTTGTACGTATCCACATATAAAATAGGTACCTACTTTTCATACCCGTGTCAGGTAAAATTACTAAAAATTAAAATTACTCTCAGCTTTCATTAGACAGAAGCTAGCTAGTAATTTTACAAATTTTTATTATTCAGATAAAACAAAAAAGCGATTTGCGCGTGATTTTAATGTTATGATTTCTTTTGATAACATCAGTAGGTAACAATTGACATATTAGAGCCTGGTTATAAACTTCTTGGTAGGTAACCTAATTTAATCATATTACTTATGCCAAAAGACAAAAAGTTTTTAAGTCAGAGTTCGCAAAATGATACTGGCCACTTGCTCATGCTATATTAAAAAATAAAACAGCACGTCAACAATAGATTTGCATATACTTTTTCTGCCCACTCAAGCACGTTAACAATGGATTTTCATACACTTTTTCCGCCCGCATATTTGTGTGACAGTAATGATATATTTTCTGCATCGTTTTCAAAAAAGTAAGAAGGTACTTTCCGAGCAGGTGTAGTATAAAATATTTTTTCACCATACTAGCTCAAAAAGCGCGCCTTTGATACATTAAACCAGTCAGCAAAAGTCAATTTTGCTCACTCAGTGAAAAGAGTGTTTTCAATGAGCGTTTTTCCTTATGTCAAATTTAGTGTGAATTAAGATGACACTGTCGTGTACTTTAGCAACAGAATCAAAGACAAAATTTGCACCGATTCCAAACAAACTAAGGCTTGATCCGCCAATTTAAGGTCGCTCAACGAGGTATGGAGCGGGCTATGCTTGGGATATCTCTGATGGATACGATCCGAAACGAAAATATCCGTCAGAGATCGAATGCCAAATCAGTAAGTTGAAGTGGCATTGGACTGGCCATATTTGTCACCGACATGATAACCGTTGGGGCCTTAAGACATTGGAATGGAGACCACGTACAGCAAAGCGCAGTGTAGGCCGCCTTCGTGCCCGCTGGACTGACGATCTGAAGGACGTTGCGGGTGGCGGCTGGATGAGGATGACTTAGGACCACCAAGAGTGGCGTAATATGGGGGAGGCCTATGTCCAGCAGTGGACGAATACGGGCCGATGGATGGATGGACCTTGGACAAAATCAATCGCTACGCTCGTGATTAAATTATAAAATACTTCGCTTGCTCGGTATTCAAACTCGGTACTCTTAACTAACACTGCTATCTTTGTGGCACAAATAACTTCGAGTGTTTTAAACGTAACCGAGTAATTTATTGCTTTTACGCCCGTGTATCATACTACATTTTTCAATGCATAGTGTGAGGAAATGAAAACAAATATAATCTTGTGAACTTTAAATTATAATTGGCTCAAAAGGACTGTATCCATAGCCGTTAAACGGTGTAAAAAAAAGTATAACGTCTATGGTACACAGGAAAGGCTGCAGGTTAGCCAACCATTGTAAATAAATTAAAAAATATATATATTAAAGCCCTAAGGCAAAATAATCGACTTTCTGTTCGGTTTTGATGCATAAAAAGTGGGCCTTTACGAGCACATGCACTGAAAAAATTTGTTCAGTGTTTTAATTTAAATATGGTACCATTTACACTCGGTATAGTAATTGTGCCTTTTTCTGGTCACAGTCCTCAATTGGGCCGTACAAATCAGTCATCTTATATGTACGAGTATGTGTCGCCCAGGTACACACGGCAGCAAGTAGAAGCGCCCAAGGCTCTGGCGGCGAGGTTGGGTGCTACCTGCCTGGTTTCATCAAAAATATGCCACAGGCTGTATGTCCACTCGTGGCTGCTAAATATAGGCTTGAATAAGCGTGGATTTGGTAAAATTGCGTATATTTAGCTCGATTTGTAGGCCAAACTGGCTACTAGAAAATTCTTAATCATGTAATACTTAATCATGTTTTTCTGACGAATTAAGCGTTTATAGACTATCGACATTTTATATCTTTACTCAAAAAAAAATAATCTTTAGGTACCTGATTTCATTCTGTACACTCAATTCGCTCGGACACGGAATATGCGTTTGAAATTAATCTTTCACACAATAAAAGATTTCATTATTATCTACAAACTATGTCGGCTGCGCCCACAGGCTGCGCCAACGAGCAAAAATATAAATATAAATATACAAACAATTTGTGAAGATATTCGTACCAAAGCTTCAAAATACACTCTATCAATTTAGTGCAAACATTTAATTGTTTTAGTTTCTTATTTATTAGCTAGGATTTACGGCAATTAGGTGCAATTTAATATTTTATTAGCGCAAAGACTATTTATTCGATTATTCGGCAAATATGCCTAAGTACAAAAAATAGACGCCATGTGAAAAATGCTCTCGCATTGCAAAGATACCTAAAATAATACATTCCTTTAATACAATGTTTAGATAAAAAAGTTTAAATTTTACCAAGTCTGTTTATTATTAGCGTTTTATGACGGAGCCGTCCGTGCGTCCGTCTGCCCGTCTGTTTGTCTGTCGTCCGTCCATCTGTCCGTCCGTCCATAATTTTGATATTTGATGTAGTAAGTTTAGAAAGTAGAAAGTTTCAAGCAAATCTGACGACTTTTTTGCAAATGTAGCCGATTTGCTCTGGCACACATACTTTCAAGAATTTTCATATCCAATATATTAAATTTCAAAATCGATACCATTTTCGTAATTAACGTCCCAAAAACCATAAAAAACGACACCCATATTGATATTGTAAATTTCAACATTTCAACCCCATCGGACCCCAACAGGGGATGATGGTGTTTCACGTCCACTATATTGGATTTAGAAATCGTTGTTGTTTTCGTAATCAGCGACCCGATAAACCATACAAACGAAACCCATGTTGGTTTTCAGACTTTGTCACCCCATTTCCCCCTCCTAGGGGTTGAATTCTGGAAAAGCCTTTTTCACGTCCACCACGTTGGATTTTAAAATCGTTGTTGTTTTCGTAATCAGCGACCCGATAAACCATACAAACGATACCCATGTTGATTTTCAGACTGGTCACCCCATTTCCCCCTTTAGGGGTTGAATTCTGAAAAACCTGAAACACATGTTTACTCATTTATGAATAGGAGTGGATACATACACTATATAAGATATCTATATGCAAAATTTCAAGTCTCTAGGATCAGTGGTTTAGGCTGTGCGTTGACATATCAGTCAGTCAGTCAGTCAGGACTTTGAATTTTATTATACAGACAGACTGATGTACTTTATTAAGTACTTGCCCATTGACAGTTCTAATGGTGAATTAGAAATGCAGGCAAATGTAGTATATTTTCGTTTTTAAGGTTCCGTAGTACTTAAAAGGAAAAGGTTCAAAAGAAACCTTTATCGTGAGAGTCCGTTGTCTGACTGTCCGTATGTCACAGCCTCATAACTTTAGCACCATTAAAGATAAAGACTTATCTTATATTATAATTTGTTACAAAAATAGCATTAATTTACCCGCATAACATAATGTAAAAAAATATATATGTATATATTGTTTAAAATATTTCCGATAAAAAAAGTTTTTTTTTTTAGTACAATATGGGTATCAAATTGTAGATATTAAAGAGCGATTATAAGTCATAAACTCATAACTAGCCAATTACAGGAAAACTATAGCGATTAAAAAAAAATTGAACAGAAATGAGAAATACATAAGTAAAAGTAATGTAAAAAAAATACAATATAAAATACAATATGCGTATCAAATTGTAGATATTAAAGAGTTAATAGTAAAAATATATAGCTTGGCTATATTTATTTGCATCTATTTCGAGTAATCCTCGAAAAACCACAAAAAAATGTATGTCCCTCCCCCTTATCTCCAAAACTGGCTGACCGCAAAATATGAAAAAAATTATAATAATATGTGCTTACGTAAAATTTACAGGAAAAATATATTGGTTGAGAAATTCACGAAAACAAAATGACAAAAATAAATTTTCTGTTCCCAAAACTGTCGAATTACGGAACAATAGGTACGCGAGTCAGTCACTTGACTGTTTTTTAGTGACATTCTTGATTATGTATGTAAATACTAGATACTCAAAAGTAAAAAATACTGTTAGTTTAAACAAGCTTACACCAAAACAGACATTAAACGATGACGCTAAATTTGATTTATTTCAAAACAAATGGGGCGCTGTGTAACAAACAAAGTCTTGAAACCTGAGCCTATTCGTGCACTAGACACAAATTGCGACATTTCTTTTGCACAAAAGCAAAATCTAGGCTTTTGAATGGGTTGGTTAGGTGTGAAACTGGCCAGATAGGGTTCTGTAGGTGACTGCAGCGGAGATGCAGCCTTGAGATAAAAAATAATTAAAGTCGGAAGCGCGGTCCAGGCATCAACCGCTGAATAGGCCACAGAGTTGCCATACCATGTACTATTTGTGAGAAAAAACCTTTTATTTATTCACAATGTGCTTACCCTTTCTACGGGTTCTACTACTATAATCATTTGGGTATGTGTCTTTAGGAAATTTTTCAAGGGTCGATTCTTCGGATTTGTAAGTAATTAAAACCGCCAAAAATACAACTTTTAGCTACTACAACTTTTAACACTAGTTTGCTACATGCAAAAATATTTTTCATGATATTATAGTAGCTTCAAAATAATTGGATTTTCCATAAGCTTGCTATTTAGATTATTTTTGAGATTTACGGCTGGTATCACGACTATGGAAAAGCTAATTGTTTTATACCTATTGTAATATTATAAAAAATAATATGTTTATGCATATAGCAAACTATTATTAATAGTTGTATACGCTAAAAGTTGTATTTTAGCCGTTATAATTATTTCTTAATATTTTGTTATACATCCGGAAAATCGACCGTTAAGTATGATCATTAAATACGTGGTATACCTACTATGGTTAGTTTGAAAACAGCTCATATTTTCCAGACGCGCAGCCGCTATGATATCGGTGAAGCCAGGCAGCCCCCAGCCGGAGGCAGCTGGGTCCGTCTGCTCCATGGACATGGACCATCCCTCGAAGAAGCCTATCGCCGGGATCCCAAGGGTCGCAGCCACAACTAAGTTCAACGCTCCAGTCCACATCGATGTCGGAGGAACTATTTACACCTCGTCTCTTGAGACGCTTACTGCGTAAGTCGTGTATTGAAATAACTGACTGAACTAGAAAACTGCTGTCGCGTTAGTAAAAAAAAAAATATATGTAATAAACTAAGGAATATCTGCTGGACTTCGATTGTCGAATTAGTATATTTAATTTAAATCAAGAACTTTAACTAAATAAATATAGAAAAACAAGGTCTAAATTATGACCAGGGTCCGATTGAATTAGTTAATATGCAGAGAAACAAATTGAAATTTAGTCAAATTGAAGATGTGTTGAGTTCCCCGTATTATTTTGAAGAATTATTGTTATTGTAATTGTAATATTTCTTTACGTATCTATAAATAAAATAAAATAAAAATCACCTATTTTGCTCTATCCACGATCGCGTGGTCGTCGTAACAGCGCGCTGATATGAACCTTATTATACTATAATTTATGTTTGTTAAATGTTAAATTCCTATCATTATCAACAAAGCAAAATCACATTTAAAATTTACTTCAAATAAATTATTATCTTATCAGTATTTACCAAGTAACACGACACCTCCTTTTAAATTGCGCTAGCATCACGGCATTTTAAGAGGCTATGCGAATTTTATTTTTGTCACTGTCACTCCAAGCGAAAAATCGCGCAGTGCGAGAGGGGCGGATTCAGGGCAAAAGGGAAAAAGGTTGGTTTTATATTTTTATTAAAAAAACTAAAATAGCTAGCAAAATTTCAAATATTAAATCTCTAGATATTGTTGAAACACACCTAATAAAATATGTTTGAGTTCTGTATATGGTTCCTATTCGTCAAACGAGGAGAAAAAGTGTGTTTGAAGACCTCATTGCAATTTTTTAAATCTATCGAGGAAAATTTATCCAAACATGTTTTCCAATTTCAAAACCCTAGATTATATAAGGTCTTTCAATTTAAATTGAAAGTAATTTAGGAGGTGATTTAGTATCGTTAATACATCACATTCAACTGCAAAACCCTTTTTTTTGCGCGAACTTTTTTTTCACTTCTGAGTACAAAGTGGTCCGATCAGCTGACTCAGTTTGTATGGACAAGTGAAGAAAAAGTTTGCGCAAAAAAAGTACTTTGCACTGGAATGTGATGTATTAACGATACTGAATCACCTCCTAAATTACTTTCAATTTAAATTGAAAGACCTTATATAGTCAAAATACATATACCAGAAATATATTTAAATTTTCCGTGTATTTCATGAAATACACAGAAAAGCAACAACCGTAGTTTTTTCGCATATCGCCTTAAATTGAATTTTAGTTGAGGTTTAGTCTTATCAATATTTTTACAAGGCAAGACGGTATTTCAAATTGAACTTTAGTTACACCTAATCTTATTATTATTAACCTAGCAAAACGGAATTTTAAGTTGACTTTTAATTGCTCTTTAATATTATTAGTATTTTTATTAGCCAAGCAAAACGGAATGTTAAATTGACTTTAGATTGCTCTTTAATATTATCAATATTTTTATTAACCAAGCAAAACGGAATTTTAAATTGACTTTTGATTGCTCTTTAATATTATCACTATTTTTATTAACCAAGCAAAACGGAATTTTAAATTTACTTCTAAGTGTAAGTATTTACAAAACATCAAAACAGCATTTTATTATTATTATAAACTATATCTTGTTATTATTAACTAAGCCAAACGACATTTAAATTTACTGATAATAACGCTTCCAACAGAATGAATAAAATAAGTACCTTTATAAGATGAAAATATATGTATTAAAGAGAAACAAAAAAGGTGAAATGTGAACTTTGCTTAGTTTTATTGTTAAAATTATCTAAAATACTCACTCAAACAACCGGTCAACAAAAAACTTATTTGTAATAATTAAAGTCCGACTCCAGGAGTGTTTAATTTTGTAAATATTTTTAATGTAAAACCATCCTGGTTCTGTTATTGTGTCTTGAGGCAAGGGACAAGGACTGGTTACAACATTCAGATAATAAATGTGGGTCGTCCTTTATTTTAACAGCCATTATACAATTCCTTCATACTTAGTTATTATTTCATTACTTTAATATAACCCATATATAACTGAACTGTTATTTCAACGAAAACTACGCTAATCGGTAAGCGTTACACGATATCCAGAATAAAATTAAACCTTTTTAAAATAAATTATTAATCGAGCGTTACTTGTACAACTTAGTTTCTTGACATCACAAAAGAGAGTTGTTATTCTCATGATGATCATCCTGTCCAACTCGTATCTTTTTCAAACATTCAGTTGTTAGACGAGTACATAGCTGTGTGCCCAGGAAGATGGTAAATAAGGTTGTTTTATCAGAGGCGGGCGAGTTATTCCTCGTCGGAGCGACGACCGCCTAGGGCGATTCCGCGGGCGCTGCGGACTAGCTCCACGGAACCCTCTCCCCGTACCTCTCCACGCCCCCTACCGGGCTCTTTTAATCAACCCACTCCGGGGCATGAAAATAAATATCTTGCCAATTGTAGCCCAGGGCGGGAGGTTGATGTAACGGTTTTCACTATACCAAGATTACCAAGAAATCGATGAGGCCTTTTTTTTACGTTACGAAGTTCTGTAAGTCTGAAGTTCCATTGTCTGACTCGCGATTGCGATATCAAAACGCAAGCTTGCAAATATGTTCGCAGAACTATAATCTATTTTTAGTAAAAAAACTGTTTGTCTTGTTTCAGTTGTTTAAAATTAATTTGTACAAATATACCTAAATACCGTGATGTTTTGCGCTTGCTTTTGTCACAATCTATAAAAAAAGATTTTCAATGCAAGTGCTCCGGCTAAAGGCCCGCTTTTTATGCATCAAAATCGAACAGAAAGTCGTTTATTTTGCTCTAGGGCTTTATTATTATTATTTTTTTATTTATTTACAATGGTTGGCTAACCTGCTGCCTTTCCTGTGTACCATAAATGTTATACTTTTTTTTCCACTGTTTTACGCCTCTGAATACACTCCTTTTGAACCAATCATAATTTAAAGTTCACAAGATTATATTTGTTTTATTTCCTCACACTATGCATTGAAAAATGTAGTATGATACACGGGCGTAAGAGCAATAAATTACTCGGTTCTAGTAGCATAAACTACTATTATACACTCCTAAGAAACTACATAGTATAAGAAAAAAGAGGAAGAGGCGAAATATCGGAAAGAAATGTTTTATTGTGTTTGATTATGTTACTGTCTCTGGACACGAGGCAGTGGGCCCAGAGTCAAGTTCGAAAGAAAAGGCCGGGCGCACCAGCCGTGAGTTGTCGGTATATTACACGAACCGTTTCGAGCGACTTTTGACCATTTCATAACATAACTGTAATATCGTACACCGTTCTTCACTTGTTTTAAAAGAAATTTTATCAGGGTCCTAGCTACTGAATGAATAAAACTTGGCATGTTTTCATGTATGATGTAAATAATTAAACTTTAGCTGTGAAAATTTGACAAGTTTCACACCTATTCAGTAGCAAGGACCCTAATTAAATTTATTTAAAACAAGTGAAGAACGTTGTACATTATTACAGTTATGACTGAAGGAACTTCCATAAACCTCGGCACTCAATTTGATTTTAATACTGCCTTTGTACTGAACTCGGCCCATTTTTCAAATTTATGTTTTTACTTACATAAATGAATCTAGACAACAGTGTGTCCAGAGCTGAGTTAAAAAAAAGACTGGCGCACCAGCCCTTATGTTATATTTACTGACCTCTGGACTCACTCTGGTAATACAAAATTACTAAAGATCAGTGGTTATATTACACGAACCACTTCGACCAACTTTCGACTCCCATATAACCCAAAATGTATTTGACCTATAAAGCCTAAAAAAGGAAAATATAATTTTATTCATATTATTATTTGGATAACTCTGAACATTATCTAGATAAAAAACATCTTTGGGCCCGCATTCAAACTGGCAACTTCTTGCTCATGATCATTCAGTGGCGCGTTCATAAACTAGGGGTCGCGACACGGATTCTATTGCTATCTATGTTGCACGCGTTTTAAATTGTATACGCTATCCTGCTGTCAGTGTTGGAACCTGACGAAAGTGTTAATTAATGAACGGAGGTCAGTGTGTGCATTACTGGGATAGATTATTTAGTTTATCTCATATGACTTTTTGGAGCTTTTTAATTTCAAATTAGTTACTCAACAGTGGGTGGGAATATTTTGGGGAAGTCATGTTTTAGTAAACCTGGGGCCTATATAACTTCAATATTTATCGCTATCACTTTCAAAGGCATCATGATTGGCTAAAAATTATGTGTGTTGTCATTTCTACCAAATCTGCGATACCTTTGAAAACGACAGCGGTAGATATTTAAGTTAGACAATAAGGCCCCTGGCTGCAGTAAAAAAATGTATAATATGAATAAATAATATCTAACATATCTCAAAAAAAAAATAGTTATTTGTTATGCAAGGCTGCAGAGTTGTTATTTGGTGCGAGAAAACCGAAGGGTTCTAGGATTGAACCACGAGCGAAGCGCAGTGGCGTGCAGTCCATACAGACAAAAAGACACTGTCTACCCTGACAAATACACATCATTTACGCATTTTTACGCATATCGTAAAAAAAAAGTGTAGCCACACCGACCGCCATCTATTGTCATTAGCGGGAACTGCGAGTCTCAGTTCACAGCTGCGATTCGCTCGCTCACTCCAGCCATAGATAAAGTATCTATGCTCGAGCATTCCGAAACAGAATTACATCGCTAAAATCGATTACGAAAGACTATGAAGTGAATGGCTTATGATTCGTTGTAATTCAATTTCGGACCAGCCATCGCGGAATGGTGGCTACCGGCCAGTACCGGCTTTTATGTGTGGGTCATTATTCCAACAGTATCTTTGTTGTGTGCGTTACTGTAAGTACATGGCACACAAATGCAAAAGCTTTTGCTTGTTTGCGTGCGACATGTATGCGAAAACTCTGCAAAAAGACGACGTCTTTTTAGTTTTACGACATTCACCGAAAATTACCGAAGTCTTACGAAGCCGCCTTAGCAGCTGAGCCGGCGCCATCCATTATTGTTTTGCGTTCGTTCGTTACGCAAATTGATGACAAGCAGTATAAATAAAATAAAATTGGGTCTAAAAATTGCAAAAAATGGCTAGTGGTGGTAGTAACTACTGTGAAAGTTGTGCTGGGAATGTGTGTGTGCAAAAATTAAGAAATAGTACGTTTTCAAAACTGTGTTATGCTGAAAAAAAAGAAGTAATCGAGAAAAGCCGCTTCGTACCGGATTCAAATAAAAGGTAAAGCAACTAGAAAATTCAATCCAAAACAATATGAAACATTTAACTGGCTGACAGGTTGTAAACATACTAATCGACTGGTTTGTTTCTCCTGCTTGTTATGTTCAAATAACCAAACTGTTTGGAACGATGCCGCTTAGCTATATTTACTTGCCTCTATTTTGGGAAATCCTCGAAAAACTACAAAAAAAAATTGATGTCCCTCAACTTATCTCTAAAATTGGTTGATCGAAAAATAAAAAAAAATCATGGTAATATGTGCTTACGTAAAGATTACAGGAATAATATAGCAGTTTAGAAATTCACGAAAACAAAATTACATTTTTCATCCACGATACGGAACCTTAGGTACGCGAGTCTGACTCGCACTTGACCGGTTTTTATGTCTAACCTGTGTAAAAACTCTGTGCACGCCACTGGCGAAGCGTGTGGTTAAAAAATAGAATCCTGGGCGTAGCGAAGGTTTCGAAGATAGGAGACGCAAAATAACTTTGCTGCCGAGCGAAACACGCAATTTTTCAACTCACTACAGCGAGGAAAATGCTAGGTGCAAGACACTGACATGTAGTAATACAAGGATGCTGGACATATTGCCCCATACAAAATGAAAGGTCTTTTTTGTTCCGATTCAAAGCGCTCCCACCAAGCGCACCGGCAACTAAAATTGACACTTGTTATCATCTTTATCATTAGTTCCGAGAATGCTCACTTCACTCATTGAGGCGATCAGCGACAAAATGACGATAATCGAATTGCTTTATTATCAGGTCGTCAATAGCCAGTCCAGCAACGTAATTGTATTGTAAGAGGTCAGTGGTGCAAGAAGAAAGCCAAAGAAAACAAACTTTTCTTTTTTCGTGCAATCGTCGTGCTGCCCAGTGCGATTGTTTTAAAAATAAGACTAGCGTACTGACATGAAATAAGTATTAATGCATTTCACCTTTTTTTAACAAGAATTATTTTTAATAATTAACTTTTTACACGCTATAGCGGACAAAAAGCACTTTTGCACCCATAGAACTTTTCCGAGCTTTTGAGGCGAAATACATTTCGGTACCGCTACATGGTTGAGACCTTAGGCTCTGCCCGCGCTCGAGGATCAATTCTGCCTTAGGGCTCCCATCGCAGACATGTTTTACTAAACTAATTGGTGTAAATGGTTCAGTTTCCTTTGGTCTCAGAGTAATGGTACTTAACGTCTTCCTCTGAAAACAGTCTCATCGTAAAAACCGCGTCAAAAACAGACAGAAAGACGTTTATTACAAATACAAATACAAATACAAATTTATTTATTCTGATATGTTAGTATGTACAGAAAACTAATCTAATGTTGACTTAAAAAAAAAACAACAAACAAGTAAATTTTGCACAACTAACTTAGTACACGTTATTGAATAGAATATGCGTGCTCCCACACCAGAATCCTCCGTTTCATGGAATTAGAGAATAGAGAATATTAGAGAATTAGAGAATAGAAATAGAATAAAAGTGTGATAATCAAGTATCCATAGCGATTTTTAATGTTTTTAATGCCAAACCATGATTATAATTACAAGAACAAGATCTCAGGCAACAGGCACAACTTTTACGAGAAATGTCGTCGGGTTCTGTGACATCCCTGAAACTTGTCGTATCAAAACTTAGTTCATCACAAATCTGTCACCATTTAGAAAATACTAACCTTTTTCCCACGGCTGCGCCCACGCTGAAGGAGTAATAAACTTCAACACATTTGTATCACACTTTTATAATTTGAATTTTACAAAATCCTTTCGTTGCGGGTGCCTGTGTGGTAACTACCCAAGTTTGTAAGTTCTCTATAACCCAAGTACAATTTCTTGAAAAAATTTAGGTATGTGTTTAAACTGTAAAAAGCGCAAACTGTAAAAGCGCAAACCAGATCTAAAACCAATAAAAAAACGAATTCTAGGTTTTCTTTTAAGATTTTCTTTATTTATTAACAAGGTTTTTTAGGATTCCAAAATGGTGCCAAACGGGACTCTAATACTAAGCCTCTGCTGTCTCTCTGTCCGTCTGTCACAGGGGTCTACAGCTTCAGACGTTATAGGCAGCCGGTTAAAATTGTCACAGAATACGTAAAATACTTTATTTATTTTATTTATTTATAACACATTTTACACATTTGCACAAATAACTTAAAGCAAAAAAAAAAAACAATTAAACATGGTGTACAAGGGCGGCACTTATTGCTAATAGCAATATCTTCCAGGCAACCCTTGGTAGCTAACAGAAAGATGAACAAAATAACATGTGGAGGTGTAAATACTAATCAGAAAATAATAGGGAGATCAAGATTAAAATATAAACCTAAATATCTAAGACATAAACTTACATTTAAAAATACATGAGCATACTTAAATAAATGAATACATACCTATAAAATATACACATACATAATATATTATATAAATAATGAATAAACATACAAAATTATAATAATATTTAGGTGAGGTTTACTTCAAGAAACAAATGCTCAGCTGATTTGGAGTATGCTGACGGAGATTTACTGATAATTTTATAAGGAATATGACCACGCAGGTAAACAACAACTCCGCCACCACCTTTATCAGTACGATCATTACGGATTAACTGAAAACCAGGAATCGAAACGAGAGTAGAGGGAGAGTGGGTTTAAGAAGACTTTCAATACATGATGAGGACAAAGGGACCCCATACAAAAAATTCAAAAAGGTTGCATTTTTTAACGTTGTGTGTTTCTGCTCTGTCTTCCGATTGTTTTCCGTGCTCTAACTAAAGTAAAAAATAAATTTGTTTGTCAGGCGCTACCATTTTGAGCACCTTGTTTTTTGTCGCCTTGATGTTGCTTTAGCATTTTTATTGTTATGTGCAGGTGGTACTACAATTTATGCGCGACTCCGACTCGCACTTGCCAAAATTGTCTTGCTAGCTCATTATCACACATGATTTGATTATATTACTAAGTATTCCTTGAACTTCCGAAGCCATTTGACTTCCACCGCACTATTCCCACCTTCCAGGTACCCCGAGTCACGGTTGGGTAAGATGTTCAACGGAACCATCCCCATAGTCCTGGATACACTGAAGCAGCACTACTTCATCGATCGCGATGGTGACATGTTCCGGCATATCCTGAACTTCTTGCGGAATAAGCAACTGCTGCTACCAAACGATTTCCCTCACCTGGATCTACTCTTGCATGAGGCGCATTACTTTGAATTGGATCGTAAGTCGATGAATTCTGTAAACTTCACTGGTTTGAATGATTTTTAGAGATGCGGTAGCTCAGTCGGTAGGGCTTTGGCCTCTCAATCTTGAGCCCCAGGTTCAAACATGATTTAAATTTATAGTACTCACCGTATCTTAGTTTTGTTTTTATATTTATCCCCGGATATTCTATTTAAAAAATATCTAAAGAAGTTTATATTTATATATTGACAACCAATGAGTTTTTCTGAATTTGTGTGCATAGTATGTACCTATTCTTGCAACTTGCTGACTTTAGACGATAATGAAGCATGGTTTTATGATAATAATAATGATCTTTGTCATCACAGTAGTTAGTATAATTTCCTAACTTATGTTATGATTCCTCTAGAATTAACGTTTATAAGCTAATATACGAAATAACTATAAAAGCAGATGGACTATATGGAACAGGTAGAAAAAGGTATTATATATTTCTTTCCTTCATGACATAAATTTCTCCTGTCTTGTATTTTTTATCCCTTTATTCAACTAAAGTGTGCTTAGTTTGTAACTTTGTAACGAATAATTATAAAAATTATACGATCTCGCAAAGTTTCTTGCCCTTCTTCTTAGCAGGACTAATTTAATGGGTGGAGTTATCAGATCTCATGAAGAACCTAGCCCCTAACTCTACAAGTCCTAACTATAAACTTTTCATCTTGGTCAAAAAGCATGACTTGTTTGTTTCGTCACATGTGCATGTTATTGTCAAAGACAATTGTATAACTAGACTATGCACTACAACACGAAAAATGAGACGAGTGAGAGGGGCGCAAGTGCTCGTTTGTCCCTGTTTTACTAATATGACCGTACGTTTGGCACACATGATTATATGTATAGATACACACGTAGCAAGTTACTAGTATATATACTATTTCGACCCACTTGGGGTTGTCGTCAGTCGAATATGGAACATATCATAAACAAGATAGAGTTAACATTAAAATCTCAAAAAACAAAAAGCTCAAAAAACTCATTAATGTTTTCATTCGCATCCTACAACAAAACGACGAAACCAAAAATCTCCTCTCCACAAACCCACAAATCAGCTACAGACAGAACCCGAACCTCAGATCATATCTCACTAAAACTAAACCAAAACATCCTACTCATCTCAATCCATCAATCACATCACCTGGTACCGCTCCATGCCGACGACCACGGTGTAAAACATGCCCCTGCATTAGAACAGAGACAAAAATCAACACACACCACACATTATACACCTACACCCCACAATCCAATACTTCATGCAAAACGGAGAACTGCATTTATCTGCTAGAATGCCGGCATTATACTTAGGTGAGACAAAAAATACGCTTCATATTAGAATGAAGCATCATCGAGACTCTACAGACTCAATACCTCATATCACTACCTATACCCACACAGGCTCGCTCTCATTCTCATTCATTTAACAACTGCTTTGACTGAATTTGAACTGAGAACTTGGGAATCGTCTTACATTTGGTCACTTGGTGCCTACTACGGAGCCGGACTTAACAGACAACACTGACCGACAGACACACCCTCCTCTACCTTTACCGAGTCTCTAGTATAACATAAATATATAATACAGATGAGAGCAACAAGGTAAATTAAATAGGTTAAGAATTGTCATTTTAATGTTAACTCTACATTGTTCATGATATGTTCCATATTCGACTGATGACGACCCCAAGTGGGTCGAAATATTTATCGAAAGTTTTCTTTTTTATTTAATTTCTACTATAATATTCATAAAAGTACAATACAAATACAAATTATTTATTATCCTCATAAAAAATGCAGCATCAAAATGTAAGTATTAAATTTACCCTGAACTGAGAAAAAAGCCCGCCTCTCAAGGTAAAGGTCCACATAAAATAAATAGACTTGAAATTTTGATACATCGGCAATCATAAATCTAATCATAACATGACATTTTAAGTTAAGAAATTTACATTTACATGCACAAAATTATATAATTACAACTAAAACTAAAACTAAACATGCATTATTTAAATATTTTTATGCATCTGATAACAGAAAGTAGAATTAAAAATTGAGATTTAGAAATTTATATTGATATGTAATTAACAATATCTCAAATCTCAAATGAAGTCAGAAATTGATTTTTTCGAGAATGTCATTTAGTTTGTTCTGTGAACAGTGTGGTTTCAGTCAATACCCTGGTCTCTGTAATGTAATCACGTTTTTTTTTTCAGATCTAGTATTTGCTTTGACCCGACTGAAAACCGAAAAAGATGGCGTAAAACAAGAGAGGGAATGGCTGAGTCAAGCGTCGGAGCGACTGAAACAAGAGACTGAGCTACTGAAGCAGGAGCGAGACCGACTGCAGCAGCAGTGGTCGTGAGTCGGAGATGTGAGTCATCCATCACATCTCATCGCAAATATCGTTGCATCATCGTGTACAGTAGTGATCGTAGTGATACAAGGATCATTTTGCGCGTGGATGACACACCTGACAAACTTTTATGAAAGTATGTGATAAAAAGTCTGCATTCAGCGAAAGTCGGCATACAGGGATAAAATCACAGAGGGGCGCAGCTGTGAAAATAAAAGCTTATACAGGTCGTGGCAGTAAATAATGCACATCGTAAAGTAGTATCATCTCTGTCGCACGAAGCCGGTGACAGAGACGACGCTCTACAAAGTCAAAGATAGCCTAAGTGTATTATTTTCGGCCGGATATATTAATTGGTTCGTACTGTGTCAGACACAGTGTGTCTAATGCAAGAAGCTTATAACTTGTAACGATACTATAGAACTAGAGGGCTAACTTCCTATATCAAGGCCACGTCAAAGATTTGACCTTGAAATTCATAAACCTTCATGAGTCTTGTCGTACAGTGGAGACCACATCAAGCTATACACTTGCAGTACGACATTAGCCCCTACAGAGAAGAATACGAGTATAAGATAGGTACAAAGTCCAATGTGTCTTACTTGATGCGGTCTCCACTGTACTGTACTCGTATCTATCTTCCTTTACCATATGCCTGTCATCCATAGCATCCATACGACCAATAACACCAGTATGTATTATATCATTGATATTACCAAATATTTAAGAATATAATATAACAGGTACGAGTTCGATCTTATGTCATATTTCTTTGATGCCCCAACAGTTTTCCTTGGGTTTCAATGACACCTAAATAAGAGCTTTCCAAGAAAAATCGTAACTGGCGTCGGATCTTGACGGTCACGACCCGGCAGCCGCGACCGACTGCCGCGACCCTCTGCCACTGCCTAGTCGCGCGACAAGGAACATTCGGATGGCAGCAGCCGGCGGCCGACTGAAAACGACCAAGTCAGGCAGGAGTCACTGTTCTGAACGGTCATGTGTTTGAGCATTTTATTAAGTATTAATAAAATGAAATATGTCTGACAATTTAAAAACAGCAACTTGCTCACTGAACGACGCCATTTTTGCATGTCCCGTTGGGTCGCGTGACACTACTGCTCCGAGGCAGTCTAGCAGCCTGCCAAGGTTGCGGCAGTCCGGCCGCGCCGCAAAGTCTCCTACATCGGAAAGCCCTGCATACAAATTCATAGAGAGCGGTGCGTGGTGACTGGTGACAATGTCGTTGCTGCCGGGTCGCGCGCGACTGCCGAGCTGCGACCAGGGTTGCCAGACACCGATGGCTTCTCCTCGTACAGACAGGGTCGAAAATCTCGTACTTTGGCAACACAACCTCGTACACACCTTTTACTACCATACTTTTAACAGTAAATCAAGTTTATTTAAAAGAAGCCATATGAAAGACAATATTTTATGCAGTTTTAGCATTTTGTTAATAGTAATAAGTTTAATAATTTTAGGTTTTCTTTAATTTGTTTATATTTTGTTTTCATTTGAGTTGCAATTTATGGATCAAGAGTCTGAAATAAATATTACAATTACGGTTACGAACATAATCAAACAAAATATAATATGAAACTTTAATACTTTAATGTATCTTAGGTAATTAAAAATAAATGCACCTAAACTATACTAAAACTAATAGCACAGAAATACTACGGCTGAAGTGAAGAACTGAGTTATCAAATAATATCCTCTATATAGCATCATTATCTGTTTCATCTTCCTGTATGCCTTTCTTTCTTTGTGAAACTGCTTGCGTACGAAAGATTCAAAAGATTGCTAACTATACCCATTGCTACAAACATTAAAAAAATTAAATTTTCAAAGTTTAATATCGGGGGAATTCCCTAGCGGTATCGAATGATTGCCGAAAAACGATGTACAATGCTGCTTATAACTTGCACTCTCAGTGATAGCAGCAGTGTATCTCGTTCCCGATTAAGGTGCGTTCCGAAATATAATTTGTATCTACGAATTAAAATTAAAATTTGTATTCATGAATCTCGTACAATTTCGTACGAGGATGGATGTGAGCTCGTACCTCGTACCGAGACCTCTAAATCTCGTACTTGTACGAGAAACCTCGTACGGATGGCAACCCTGGCTGCGACCACCAAGATCCGACGCCTACCTGTACGCGGCTAATTATAACTACACTAATTTTATTGAAGTCAATTCGGAAGGCTTTAATTTTAGTTTAAGTGCTGTCAAAACTTGAACATTTCCAAAGTAATTTAGCTTTTCCTAACGTTTTGCAATGAAGAAGATTAAGTTTTGACAACACTAAAACAAAAATCAAAGCCTTCAGAATCTCTTTTATTGTAGCGCTAGTTGTTACTTGAATATTTATTCAAGTAACAACTTGCGCTACAACATTATGGTCAAAATAGGTGAAGTAATCTAGAAATAAACTCTGGTTTCAGGACGCCGAATCCGGCTTAGTGGAGAAAAGAAAACGGTCAAGCGGAGACGCTGGTGGTAGCCTCTAAAAATACATCTTTTCTACGCCTGTAATAATGTCCTCGTTTTATGAGTATGATCTCCTGAAAGTCCTAGGGAATGATTATACTTCAACAAAGCGTCTCGTTCAGTTTAATCATCGGGTGACGCGACGTCCGCCTAATATGTCATCTCTTTTGCACGCGTTGAATTTGT
Source organism: Ypsolopha sequella (assembly GCA_934047225.1). Classification (NCBI taxonomy): domain Eukaryota; kingdom Metazoa; phylum Arthropoda; class Insecta; order Lepidoptera; family Ypsolophidae; genus Ypsolopha; species Ypsolopha sequella. The sequence goes on along the minus strand of OW203983.1, from coordinate 6,234,616 downwards.
ATATGCTATTCTGTTGGTGTTAGGGGGGCGATCAAACTGAACGCAGCACTTGGTGTAGTAAGGTATAGCCGGTATTCGCCACGTACAAACTTAGCTACTGTGTTATTACCACTTTTTCAAAAAGTGGACTTAATTATTGTATGAAATTGTGAAATACTTTCGCTGTTTATTAATTATTTATTACACAATAGGCATAGATTAAATTAAGTTAAGGTGTGTTAATTCGAAAACCTTTTATTTATAACACTTTTTGCACATTTATACAAATAACTTAATAGGCAAAAGAAACAATTAAACTTGGTGTACAAGGGCGGCACTTATTGCTAATAGCAATATCTTCCAGGCAACCCTTGGTAGCTAACAGAAAGATGAACAAAATAACATGTGGAGGTGTAAATACTAATCGGAAAATAATAGGGAGATCAAGATTAAAATATTAACCTAAATATCTAAGACATAAACTTACATATAAAAATACATGAACATACTTAAATAAATTAATACATACCTATAAAATATACACATACATATATAAATAATAAATAAACATACAATTTTTTTGGAGGGTAGTTGAAAGCAACAACATCATATAAATAGCTCTTGTTTTGATTAATTTATTAAATATATTTAAAACAGTTAAAGTATGCCATATTAGTGTATAACCTTACGTACCAGTGCCAGTGTACATTTCTGTATAATTTTCATGGTAAAGTGCTAAGTGCCCAGTAAACACAAAAATTTGCAACATTGTATCTGTCATAATAATCTCTACAATGGTGTCGATTCGGCTAAACAGGATTTAACTAATTTGACAGGAATAACCTTATTTTAAGCGTTCTGTCTTTGTTTTTTCGATACGGAAAGAAAAAGACAGTAGGCTCAAATTAAGTTTAGTTCTGTCAAATAAGTTAAGTCGTGTTGCGCCGAATCGACACAAATGTCAGACATCCAGCAATTTAGAATAATAAATTCTGTGCCCAGCAACTGGAAAATACTCTGAGAGCTCTTGGGGTTAAATTCGATGCTGGGTTGTCCAGCTATGAAAAGAGAATAGCCAGCCTTGCCACCCCCAAAACAGAAGTGTTAAGAGGATGGCATACCCTTGCAATTTTTTTTTTATTACCCGTCCAGCACAATAAGTCTAATGGCAGAGAATATATAATGGCAAAGACCTTATGGCTTCTCATAGAGGCGATTATATGTTCGCTCTTTGGCCTCTTGTTCTTGGATGCGTAATACTAGTAATCACGCAGCGAAACAACAAATTGTTGTGCTTTTAGCTTATACTGATATAGGTAATTTGTAGGGGAAAAAAATATTGATTTAGGTAACATCCCTTCATATTTATATTGCCTATTTTATAAAAAAATCAAGTTGATCTCTTAACCGCGTCTTTGAAACGAAAGTTTGAAAACCAAAAAAAAGAGGGTGGAAAACATTTTTTTTTGACAAAAGTATAAATCTTAAAACCTTGTTTATAGGTGGAATCCCTAGATAAAAGATCGATAAATCAAATATATTTTCTTCAATATGAGGAGACCTAGTTTCTTCCAATGAACCCTTGAAAACCTGGTGTTTTTGAGATTTTAGCGTCAGGTATCCCGTTAAGGAGACCTTTCTGATATTGAGGAGGCAAGTAGAAGTTATTGCAGCAGGGCTCGACACCATGGAAATGAAGTCCCGTTGCAAGGTGATCTTGTTCCATGGTTTAAATGAGGTTGACAGTGAAAATCTCATTGCAAAAGTCACATCCATTATAGTGAACAAGCTTGGCATTCCTGACATCAGTGGTGGGAACATATCTGTATGTCATAGACTAGGCCAGCCTCAAGTTGACTCCAAGCGGCCTCGGCCTGTGCTTGTTCGCTTCGAAAAACTTTCTGACCGGAGTGAAGAAGAAAAAAGAACAAGCTTCTTGAAGAAGAAAGCTAAGTTGAAGGGCAGCGACGTGAGTGTCTCGGAGTTCCTCACTCGGACGAGACACCGTGTATCTACTTGTTGAGGCTCGAAAGCGGCTCGACATGAAGCAGGTGTGGTCAACTGGATGGGACAGTCATCATAGTCCACGACGGTAGAAGGCACAAATTGAACACTTAGACGCAGCTTGTGGATCTCTTAAAAACTGTCCCGGAGCATGATTCTAAAGCAAAAGCCTCGACGACTACGGTATTGGCACCGAGACCAAGGCGGGAGACAGCCAAGACGAAAAAATTAAGTTCGGGGGCTGTTTGTGTCTTGGGTTTCATCATGCTCAGTGTGTCTTGTAGTGAACTTTCTCATTAGGTTACACATAAATTCGTAGGGTTATACCATGGCCGAATAAAACATGGTCTGTTCCTTCGGTTTCCATTCCAAAACATAAGCTTACTACAATTTGAACACTGAAAACAGGATAGCATATAAATTTTTGTATGAGTGCAAATGAATAAGCACGAGAGCTTGTACGACGACACTGATATTATTAAATATTTGGAACGCACCGGCCCAAGGTGACGTCATCCTACGTGCTTGCCATTTTATGTCATTATTTCTTGATAAGAAAAATAGTTTTTAAGTCATTTCGTTTACAAAATAATTATATTATTTATAACATTGATAAGTATTTTTTGTTGTTGAAATTAAACATGAACAAAATAAATTTAATTTTGATTTTTTGCTTATCTTTGTGGTCAGATTTGCAGAAGTTGTGTGACACGTTTGGGTAAAAATAAAAGCAATATACTGGCAATATCTAATGGCGTTTTTTCCATTTGTTGTCATCCTTGTTGCACGAGAGTGAATTTAATAGTTTGTTTCATTCTACACAGAGATTCCCAAAGGTTGAAGCGAGTTTCGAGTTGCATACGAGCTAAATAATTAATGATAATACTAGGGAGCAAGAATGGGCGGTTGTTCGATCCGTAATTGTAAAAACCGCGCTGCAAAAGGCGGAATAATTAGACTTTTTTCTTTTCCCAAAAATGAATTGGTGGCTCAAGGGTGGCTTCGTTATTGTGGCCCAAAAGCCAGCATCTGAAATTAATGTAAGTCCTACTTACCCCATTTATCCAATATATTTGTATATTTACTTACATAGTTTTCTAAAAAACATCTCCAAGGATTTTTATATGTTTTAAAATGTGTATTTTTTGGGTATCCATTTTCCGAATGGATATGTATGATTTGATAAAATCGATAAAGTGCGAGTCTCACATGCTACCTAGTAATTTATTTCTAAGGACATAAAAAATTCTACGATTCCTGACTTTTAAAGTTTGAGAACCGTCCATAGCGTGATGACGTATGCTTGGGCTAACCAGTTGGAACACAAAACCTCCACAAATCAGCAGAGAACATACCTTGTTTCTTTATACCATGGGGTACATTGTACACTTCAATACAATTCAATTTTTATTTTGGCAAATGCAGCCGATGTCGACTATTCTGCCAGTGTCACGTGATAGATTGTAAACGTGTTATGTATTCCTTGAGAAAATAAGGTCCAAAAGGAAAGAAGACCCCCCCCTTCAGTGCCAAAAGTTTGACGGCCCGTATCTTCCAAACGGCCGAAGCTAGACCCATGTCCATGGTACTCTAAGAAAAGGGCTCGACGAGATCTAACTTACTGTGAGTGAGTGCCATAAATATTATTAAGTAACAATTTAAAAACTTCTACTTAAAAACGTAATTATTTTGTTATGTTAAGTAACACCAAATTTTAATAAATAAAGTTTCTTACTAAATTTTGTTTGTTCTATCTTCTTTTAATACATTATGTATTAATGTGAGCGAAAGGTTTCTTACCCCTCATTTCGATTGTATGTTAGTCTTGCCCCAAATCAATATTTACACGCATTACTTCAAAAATAAACCCTATTTCGTTATTAACAAGATTTAAAATCAAACATATTACTTTAAATTTAAAGATTTTCGTGTAGGAAAAGCATAAAGTCTATATTTTAAACTGAAAAACAGTACTGTTAGTCTTGCCTCAGTTGGTAGGGGAAGACTACCAGTTTTACATTTTCTTATACAAGGTGACTTTTTGATCATCGTCCAAATTCCTACTGAAGGCTTGGTAAGTGATCAGCATCGTGAATTGATAACAATTTTTGTGAAATTCGTATAATGAAATTTCGACTTCCCATAGTAATTCACTCCCAGTCCTGAGTGAATCACTATGGGTAGTCGAAATTTCATTTTATGAATTTTACAAAAATCATTATTGTTTCATGATGTTCTCAAATTCACCATGTATATATTAATACCTGTTTTGAATACACTCATGGAAAAATCTTCCAAATTCTATAGTTGTTGGTATGTATCTTAGCACAGTATCATAACAAACTTAAAGGTAGGACTTATTACTTCTTCAAAAAACCGATTTTTCATATTAGACAGGAAACTACCTACGTTATTCTTACCACACCGCACTTATTCACATAATTCTCGTCAGATTCTCGAAACGCCAGCGAGTACAGGCGGGGGAGGGGCTTGTGCAATGTGCATCGTTGATGACGCGAACTTTAAAATCCTTTGAAATATATTGAATAAAATAACATAACACAGATAACAACAATTATTATAATTGAAATACAAATTAAATAATAAATAAAACATTTACATAATATACAAGGCAGTGCGAATGAAACTAAAATTAAATGATTCTTAGCTTTATGAAACCCCACATATTTACTTCGCTTTAGGAATCAATTCCATGCTTTGGGTACATACTTACATATAGAGGTAATTATAAATACAAGGTGACCTGATTTGTACCACCAAACGAAAAATAGTATATTACGATACGAGAGCGATGAAACGTTTTCTGACGAGTGTGAGTTTGCGGCACGAGCCGAAGGCGAGTGCTGCAATCACACGAGTCGAGAAAAAGTTTCTCGCACGAGTTTCGTATAATTTTTCATAGCATAAGTGCGGAAAATGCCGACTTCGTGCGTAAAGCGGTCATTTTACGCACAGTGTGCTATAAACATATGTTGAATCTTTACTGGCACAATAGTAATTATCTTTGTTTTTTTATATTTTTAAGATTATTTGTAAGCCTTTCTATATGTGAAAAAAGTATTAATGTTCTTCGTGCTCTGTCGGGAGTTTGGTGGGGATCTCATCCCTACTCACAAAAAATCTTGTATAACGCTTTAGTCAGAAGTTATTTAGACTATGGTAGTTTTGTATTGGATCCATGCAATAAGTCAGAAATGGAAAAACTTTATAAAATTCAGGCAAAATGCCTCAGAATTATTCTAGATGCCATGAAGTCTTCTCATACAAATGCTCTTCAAGTTGAAAGTGGTGACCCCCCCCTTCACATGAGAAGACAATATTTAGCTGATAGATTTTTCTAGAGTATCATGTCCAAATTAAAAACTCTTAAAGATTTGGTTTATAGATCTGGTTATGACTCTGAATATGACCTTCCTTGTGTACTTAGAAGTTTTATTCATTTTGCTAATCTTTCCTTTTCAGTTATACCATTCCAAAACTACCCCTTGTTCTCTTCATCTTATGAATCCTTAATTTTTGATCCGCCAGTAAAGACTAGTTTCGGTATTGAAAAAAATATATATATTGGCAAACAAAACTTTGAACCACTTTTTTTAATAAACACTGGCAAGGTTGTCTACCCATTTTTCACAGATGCGTCTAAACTTTCTCCAGAGGGCAATGTTCGATCTGCTGTTTGGATTCCTAAATATAAAATTGTTTTAAACTTTAAGTGCCCTCCTTTAGCGACTGTCTTCACTGGGAAAGCAGTCTTATATGTTAAGTCTCATAATTTAAATAAATCCATAATTTTCTTAGATTCTCTTAGTTTTTTATATTCTATTAGATCTAACCCTTTGAAATCTAAATCTGGTTTCCCTATTATTCTTAAAATTAGAGAAATTCTTTATCAATGCCTTCAACCAAATATTAAAGTTGTTATAGCATGGATACCGGGACATAGTAGCATACCAGGAAATGAATCAGCTGATTTATTAGCTAAAAATGCTATAGAATTGGGGGATTCTACTCACTTCAAATTATTCCAGCATGATTTAATTCCCTTGGCAAAAGTAAGGTTGGAGGAATCTTGGTCTGCTGCCTGGTCTGACTTCAAGAAATCAGTTGGGAAGTACTATGGTCGAATACAACCAAACATCCCTTGTCGTCTTTGGTTTTTTAAATTTCGTGAAGCGTATAAACTATAAATAACCTAAATCCGTTATTTGTCGCCTTCGGCTAGGCCATGCTTGTATCCCAGTCATTTTGGCTAAAATTAGGGTGAGGGATCACTCACTTTGTGGGTGTGGTCTTGCAGAAGGTTTTGTAGACCATGTATTTTTTGAATGTCCTAGACTTCAGTCCTCTCTCTATAACTTTCTAACTAATATAATACAATACCTCTCCCTGTTAACATGAGTTCCTTGTTGAGTCTATTTGATACTTCCTTCGTTTAAATTTTGTCGAAATTTATATCAGTAAATAATATTAAATTGTAAATATATATGAATACCAGCAATATTCATTTTGTAATTTTAAGTTCATCTAGTAATTAGTCATTTAAGATATAATTGATTATTTAAACTGTATATATATATACATCTTGATCACCTTCTGTATTTTGTTGTATTAGCAATCACCACAAGGATTTACAGGATACCAAATTCCTCGAAATTATTTTTCATTAATACAGTGCTTTGGTTTATGACGTGACATTGGCGGAATTAAATGTGTAAGTCACACACATTATCAGAAGCCATAAACAAGAAAATAATAATAATATTGTATCAAAATAGACTTTTCCTATTTACTTATATTTATTTTCACCTCCAAAATATAATTTTAGCAGTTTTAAATATTTTTTGGTTTTTTTTTTTACTGATTTTACTCGGTATTCAATAATATTATACTTAACAGGTTATGGGCGATAATTTTTATTGAAACTGTGTGAAAGTATTTTCAGTATGCTGAGCACTAATTCACAAAATAATAGTCGTGGTGATGGAGAAGGAAATGTTGGGAGTCAATGTATCATGTTCATGTAAGGAATCTAACATGCAAAGATGGTTATCCTTTATGGAAGTTCAAGATGAAATAATATTTGGTGCACAACAACATTTGCAATGCTGTCATTGGATATGAAAATGGCGACACGACTCCGAAAAATGTGAAAGAGGAGAAGTTAACAGCGATTTGTCTTTTATTGGATGGCGGAGCGGTCACCCATGCGCGGAACTTGAATACTGCGAAAGAAGTATGGGATGCACTGACAAGGGCATGGGCAGAAGGCTGTCTTTAGAGAGGAAGCTTTATCGGTACCAGCTGGCAGATTGAGCAATATACAGTGTGTCCCTCGTACAAGTGCACATCCGAAAAGGGGTGAAACTAGACCTTATTTTATCGACAAAAAAAATGTTGTTTTTTTTTTAGAACTTCTTTGTTTTAAAATTTATTTTGCGTACCATGGAGACTATGTATAAAATATGTCATAACTTTTGATCTATCGCGAGTAATGCAATGAAATGAATAGACGTTGCATGCCAAATCTTTTCAGCCATAAACAATTTTTTCTTTGTTTTTGTCGATACATTTAGATCTAGTTTCATTCACCCACTTTCGGATGTGCACTTGTACGAGGGACACATAAGTGCTATTTGAATACTGCTCAGGATTTGGCTGACATCGGCAAGAAGGACGAAGATGCCTCTATTGCAGCAATACTAGTTGGAGGTTTGTCCAAAAAGTACGATCCATTAGTTATGGCGCTTGAAAATTCGAACATTGACATTACGTCAGAACTCGTCAAAACGAGGTTATTAAATAAAAGGTTATACTGTGTAAGTGGGTGTACAAACTAAAGCGTGACTCTGGAGGTAATTTGTGTAGATAGAAAGCACGTTTAGTGGCAAAAGTTATGGCATTGATTATGAAGAGACTTTGCCCCGGTGGTACGTAATTCTTCTTTGAGAACCTGATTGCATTAGCTGCTAAGCTCGATTTGAAAATGCATCACTTAGATATCGATACAGTATTTCTTCACGGAGATTTGGAGGAAGAAGTGTTTATGAAACAACCTAAAGGTTTCGTAAAAGAAGGCACGGAATCTTCCAAGGTATGCTGGTTAAATAAATCGTTGTATGGACTCAAACAGGCGGCTCGAGCTTGGAATAAGCGACTTCATCAAGTACTTGTAAATAAAGGTTATAATAGGTCTAAGAACGAATCCTGCATTTACTTGAAAAAGATTAAAAAGACTGTTCTTATTTTAGCGGTTTACGTCGATGATTTGGTCGTATTTTATAAAGATCAGTCGGATTTGACTCTATTAGGTGAGCTTAGTTACTGCCCAGGACTCCATGCGACAAGGGATGATGGAAATATTGTAGTCGATCAGAAGCGATACATACTATATAGAAACATTGAATCGCTTCAATATGGAAGACTGCAAGTCTGTTGCAACTCCTATTGAGCCAGGGATGGATCTGTATACACAGGACCAACAGGAGATTGCTGATATTCCATATCAAAATTTAATCGGCTGTTTAATGTACATAGCTGTAAACACCAGGCCAGACATTGTTTTTGCGACAAGCTTCCTCAGTCAATTTAATAGGATACCAACAATGGTACATTGGGAGGCAGCGAAACGCGTGATGCGGTATTTAAAAGGTACAATAAATTATAGCTTAACTTTAAAAAATACTGGTAATTTGAAATTTGCGGCTACCTGGATGCAGATTGGGCGAATGGACCAGATAGGAGATCTTATACGGGATATGTATTTAAGTTATCCGATGCGCCAATTTCATGGGAGTGTAAGAAGCAACCTACCATTGCACTCTCGTCGACAGAGGCCGAGTATATGGCTCTGTCATCCGCTTCAAAAGAGGCAGTTTACATCCAAAGATTGCTGGCGGAGTTTGGGGTAATTCAAAGTTGCGTTTAACTTTTTAGTGACAATCAAAGTGCGCAAAAGTTGTCAGCTAACCCTGTTCCAGGGACTCTTTACGGTACCGTTGAAACGGTTAATCACCGTATACGAATTTCGGTACAGGTTAATACAACAGAAATCTTACCAACCCTTATTTAACCGGTTATTATTTGGGTAGCCGAAATCAGGCAACTGCATCGTGGGTGCGGGGCTAGCGGGGCGAAGAGTACTTTGATTCGCCGCTACCGCCGCGCCGCCGGGCCCGCAGCGCCGTGCCGTGCTACCTGCCACCGCACCTCGCGCCTCTGGCCACGGCCATGCAGTGCGCAGTCGGCACACACATAACTCTTTGATTTGCGCCGCTCGCGATGTAGGTATACGTGTTAAAAGTACTAAAAACTCAAGAATTGATTCATGGTGAGAAGAAAAAATCCCGTAAATGGCTTTTACACTTACGAAAAATCAAATAACGAGTCGTCGTGTTTGATACAAAAGCTGTTTATTTTTATTTTGCTAATGGGTACAGTCATGGACCCATACTTAGGACGGTAAGTTTACTTGGGACAATCTTCTTTTTTTTTAAACTTCTGGCAACACTCTACAGCTGACAAATTGTCTATGGTAGTTGCCGCTTTTCGAGTCACGATAAGGTAAGCTAAGATATTTTATTAGTTTTAACTTGTATTACGTTGAGAAAACGAAAAATATCGACATTCAAAGTTGAGACAAAAACCGGGAAAGAAGTTTAACCCGTATAACTTTGATTGCCGACCATTTCTTTTTACTTTTCTGTCCATGGTGGTATTTTTTACAATATTGTTAGTCTTTCAGCTACATAATTAAGTTGCAAGTGTATCATTATCATTCTTCGTGCTTTTATTATGATTTTTTTTCTGATAAAGCACCCTAGGGTCGGTTACTTAGGACACCGTCCTAAGTTAGGACACCGTCCCAAGTTAGAGTTTTTGGGACATTTTTAGGGTTCACTATCTTTTATGATATGAAGTAAATAATATAGATATTTTATCTCCAGATACCAGAAAGAAAGATGGATGAAGATGTTAAAAAAAAGAGGCCATATCATTAAAAAGAAATTGAAACTACTTAAGGAATGCCGCGGTAGATTTACTTTTAACATGTAAGCTGATTTATGTTACCTACTATGATAAATTTAGTGTTAAGGAACTCTATGTTACTAAACTTTATGTTATGTACGTTAATATAAAAAAAAAAATTTTACTGAACCCTCTTATTATTTATTTCATTTTTCTGGTAGAAAGCCCATATACTTGGGACAGTTTACTTTTTGCCTTTTGTCTATTGGTAAGAAACAGTATTTGAACTTGGGACATTTCAAAATGGTTTTAAATCATTTTTATAAAACGATGTTCATTGCAATTAGTAAGTGAGTGCAAGAGAATACTAATATATAATTTACAAGCAGATACAAGGCTTTTCTTAATAGAAAAGAGGAGGTTTCTTCATTACTTTTTGGCTTCAGCAATAAATGTTGTTTTTATCTTATTTCCCAGTGTTTTTTTTTTTATTTATAAAATTTATAACGTTGAACATACATTTTTAAACCCTTTTTACCGTCCCAAGTACATTATCCGCTTTTCTATCATGAGACATAAGGCAAAACAAATACAGTCCCAAGTATGTGGATAGTGCATCTAACTTGGGACATTGACGTTTTAAAATTTTAAAAAATATCTATATTACTCCTTTATTATTGAATTTTTGCTACATTAATTATGTAGTACAGACCAATTTATCTACATAATTGGTTTTCTCGACTTTTTAAATTTAATATAGATTTTGTAGTTCGAAAGTTGCGAATTGTCCCAAGTATGGGTCAACGACTGTAATCGAAATAAATTGTAAGAAAGTTAGCAATTATTATGATAAGATTAGTGGCTTTTTCTTATACAGTCAATACATTGACGCAAAAAAGGCGGTAAGAGCTTTGGCGGATAGGATTGAAATGCTATAAAAATAAAAACCGGCCAAGTGCGAGTCAGACTCGCGCATGAAGAATTCCGTAGATACCATTATCTATAAAAACGGCAAATAAATTATGTCAGTTGCATGGGAGCCCCCTTAAATATTTATTTTATTGTTTTTTAGTAAATATTGCCTGGCACGCACTCATTCACATCATAATAAGCCGATTTCCATAGTAAGTTCACTCACACGCTTACTAACCACCGACATTGCTATGCTTCAGTAGTTGCTTAGCAGCGACTCTGTCCGCCTTTTTTTACGTCAATCAGTTCATACTGCGCCGCAGTCCATCCTTTCAGAAGCGCTTGGAGTTCAGTAGGGCTGCCAGCCAAGTTATTATGGATTTAATTATAATATACAAGTAACAAATTTCACAAAACTACAAAAAGTAATAAGTAAAATTTTCTCAATACAGATAAGACATCAATCAATCATAAATAGATGATACCTATAATTAATTCATAAAAATTTAGTTTTTTTAGCTTTCTCCTGGCCGGCCAATTTTGAAAGTTAGCAGCCCTACGCACTCCTAGAAGTCGACTAAGATGGCTGCAGGCGGGCACGTGCCATCAAAGAATACCGACAGGTGCGCGGCAACGCGCCGTCTACAAAGAAACGAGCCAAAGCCAAGGCAAAATAACGGTAGCCGTTATTTAATCGCAACCGCAACCCGAAATGACGTCAAACCTAAATTTTACGGTAGCCCTTATTTATCGGTTAAGCAATTAAAGGCTACCGAAACACAACGGTATGACGTCAAACCGATCCTTTACGGTAGCCCTTATTTTGTGGTTGAGCAGTCCCTGCCCTGTTCATCATAATAAGACTAAACATATTGACTTCCGGTATCACTACATACGGAAGTTAGTGGAGGAAAATTAAATATCATTGTCTTACATGTCAACTAACGATATGATAGCTGATATTTTAACAAAAGGCTTACCGAAAAGGCTAATGGGATTTTGAAACTTACCATGCCTGTACATTACAAATAGAGTTTTAATGTAATTCGCATTTCTTAATAAGCTGTTGTTTATTACAGTAAAGGGCGAGTGTTGAAATAGTTTTGTTATATATAGCCTTTACTGGCACGATAGTAATTATCTTTGTTTTTATATTTTTAAGATTGTCTGTAAGCCTTTCTATTATAGTATCAAAATTGACTTTTCCTGATTATATTTATTTTTATATACAAAATATAATTTTAGCAGTTTTAAATATTTATTGGTTTCTTTCCTACTGATTTTACTCGGTATTCAATAATATTATAACAACATAGAAGTCTCAAAGCATGAAGTCTGATTAGCGCTGAAAAATGACATAATTATACAAACTGTTCTGTTGAACTCAGTTTAGTAGCGAAGGCTCTAATAGTGTCCACTGTCTATGAGTCTGCCAATCACTACTAGCCCATTATCGAACTACTACGAACCAATTACCCTTTTCGAATGACACTTTGTTAGAAACGTGTTTTCTATGTTTTTTTGATTCGCATATTTATACAGCCAAATCGGATACATACCGTTTTCATGGTAAAAAATTACAGCCTACATTTTTTACAATACTGAACATTGTTTACACCCTCCATACTGGTTCAAACCGAAACCCCGCTTAGCACGTTAAACCAAATTGTAAGCTAAAGTAAAATAAAAAAAATAATGTAGGTAAGTAATTGAATAAAGTCTGGCTATCGACCGACATTTTTATCAGCTGGCAACCCTATAATGTCACTGCGCAAGCACTGCGCCTACTACCATCGCGTGTATAGTGTATACCGAACATTATTACATTACCGAACAGCTGATACAAAAAAGTCTCACCAGTCCGGCGACCGGACTAAATAACCGGACTACTGATACAGAGGGGTTGCTAATGCGTTGGGACAAATAATTCGAAATAGCCAAATTCAGACAAGAAAATTTACTCTGTAACACCCCCCTTCAACCCAGAATCTACCCCGTGGACACCGATGGCAATGTCACCTTGTTGTCTCATAACAAAAAAAAATCTTACATAAAATGTTTGCACATTCAAAATCATCTGATGCCGTTGCGTTGTACAGTCACAATTTTCGATAGCCAAGCTTTACAGACTCTGGTCCCCAAATTTGGAGATCTGTTCTTAGATACCAGTGATATAGGAAATAGATAGAAGTTTTAGCAATTTAACAAAATGCCCGGTCTTTGGCGGTGTATAGACGTTTATGAGTACAGTTCGACAAAACGTGAAAGTTCTCTTAGGCTGCGTGAACACTTCTCTTTTGTTACAATCCATCCATCCATCAGCCTGCCGTCGTCGTCCACTGCTGGACAAAGGCCTTTCCAAGATTTTCCCAATCAGGGTGGTCCTCTTTGAAGTAATGCCCATACTCACACACGCTGGGTAGGCGGGTTGATGAGCGCGGTGCCGAAAACCTCGCACCAGTGACTCGTCACCAGCCTGTGTTGTGTAACGATCGCCAATTGGATATACCGCCATCAATCGAACCCAGGCATGGTGAGGCACCTGTTAAGGTCCTGTTTGAGAGCTGACCTCTTGCTCTCCCCCGAATAACTTCGGAGGGGGGTTTGCGAGTAAGTACCTGCACAGTAGAGCCCAGCATCAGCTCTACCACCTACACTGTTTTACAATCCGATAAAGTTTAATTAACATAAGTTGGAACATCGGCTACAGAAGTTCAGTAACTTTAGAACTTAGGTAGTTTGTCGCAGGTAAAAATATGTTTGCTGTAGTTGAGGTAAAATTCTTAAATATAGCCCGAAAACCTTACAAATACGAAATGTTCTGAGCAACTATCAAAACACACAAGAAACCTTTTGTTATAGCGGGCGCCACAGTCTGTGTGGCGCCAATCTGACACTGTTACCAATGTTACAAAACAAAGGTATCTTTTTAATAATAACTTGTAAGATAGATCCAATAGAAAATAGTTGATGACGTCCAAGTTGTTATGAATTTATAAAACATCTTTTACCTAAAATTGTTATGAATTTGTAAAGCATAAGGATTTTAGATTTTATTATTTATATTCTATTGAATCTACCTTAGATATTATTGTTAAAAAGATTTTAGAAAGCAAGACGTTTGTTTTGTTTTGTACCTTTAGTAAAACTATGGTAAAACAGTGTCATACTGACAAAAAATTTCAGACAAACTTGGGTTTTCTTGTATATTTTTCACGTGTTACTTTCGTGCAATTTTTCACAAATGTATTAAAAAAAGTCGTTTGATACACGTACGAGTGTCGATATTTTTCGTCACTCGCATATACGATTACCCAAGGCCTAAGACTACGTCTCGGCAAAAAAAATCAGTTGTAACTTGAAATATCGACCATCTCGCACTAGAATCAAAATCTACTATTACAATTTAACATATTTAATAATATAAACTGTTTTAAAGTTTATCCAGTTCACAGAGTGCTTACTAAAACGATGTCAATGGCAATCCCTAGATGGCGCTAGTTGTTGATCAATAAAACACTAGTTTAAAATGCGTACCTAACTTTTCGCACGCTATACCAGCACAGAACCTAGCATGTTTTCAGCAAATGTATCAAAATAGTATTTTATGACGAAGATTTCCAATTAGAGCTTCTACATATGGGGAGCGTGGATCTGAATTTGAATTTGACGGTCAGTTCCTCATAGGTAAGCAAAATACTTTAGAAGAGTACACAAAGAAATTGTTGCCTATATTATAAAAAACATTCAAAATAACTTGGCTTCACTATTCATTTATAACGGACAGCTTCTACTTTATTGCTATGACTGGTCAGTGTCATTGTTTTCAGGATTAGAAAGATACGAGCAATAGTGGGACAAAGATACAGTGGGACCAAGTGTCAAAAATCCTTCTTTTATGATTAATCATTTTAATTGTTGAGATTTTTTTCGTAAGTCATTGCGAAAATAATCAGGGCGCGTTGGTAAATTGTTATCATGTTTCATGGTGATTCTGATATATTAAAAAGGGGCTGCACAAAATTACTACGTTTTTCAACCCACTAGACATTTAAAATGTATAAAAATCCCTTTGGGAACCACTTAGTAGGTTTTTATTTTGACTAAAGAGGAATGTGACTGAAATGCGTCATAAACATTTTGTTTATTACGTCTTGCGTTTCAAATACATGCATATTTTGGTGCGTTCACAGCAACGTTCTGTGCTTGTTTTGGAACGCAGTATTTAACATGGCTGAATATTGCATCAGATAAACGAAAACGGTATTTTTTAATATAAATTGTTTTAAGAAAGGTGTCCGTGTAAAAGTGCGACGAGTTATGAATAAATCTACAAAGAATTATCGTCCAACTCAATTTCTTGTACGCCTTTCTGTCTCCAAGTTACGAATACCGATCGTTTTTTTTTTACTTTGTAAAGATACCGTTAAATAAATATTACCACAAAGGCGTGCTTGGTGTTTTGATCAGAAACGAGACGAAAGAAGTAAGCTAATAGATTAAGTACAAACGATGGTTTGTCAACAGAAGAATCAACACAAAAAGCCAATTCTGAATCAACTGAAGCCATAACTATTTATCGACGAATCTTAACCTTTCGGTTCAAAGAATAAATGAATGTAACTCAGCCGAAGATACTATGTTTTCGAGTTGTACAAAGCAAAGACACACATGTCTAAAGCTACTACAAAAGAATACTTCAACTATATCAAGTGAGATACTATCTTTATAAACTGTTTTTTTTTTTACATATTTACATAATGATAAATACTTAGGCACACAAGAACGTCTGATTTAAAGAAATAATACTTGCGGTTGTAAAATACGATTAAAGTGAAGTTTTTGTACAATTATAGTTTCTACATATTCTTACATTAGTACATCATATCATACCAGCTGGCCGTGATCAGCAATTTTAGAAAGTAAATCTAAATCGATCTAATTACTTCATCGAATAAAGGTACCAGGTACACTAAGCATTTTAATATCAAACAGAACCGCTCACTTATTGATTTATCAAAATAATAATGCCACAACAAAATACTAACTACTTAAGGGGAAGACTGGATACAACGTTAACAGTTCTGTTACTAAGTTTTTAGAGAACCTATGAAGATTTTTAGAGACCATCGAACGACAACCGCCTATCCACTTATTATCGCTTATGTTACAATTGTAATAATGCCTATTAATATCCTGCAGTATGATTTCCCAAAAGGCCAATAAAACTGCAGTCTGTTTCACGATAAGGTTATTTCTAAATCAGGAAATTTCTTCTAAAACAATATTTAAATGCTGTTTATTTCTATCCGCAGCTTATAAATATTGGTGAATACTGATAAGAACAGGCTTAACCTCGGTATCACCTTACATAATTTCAGGTTAGAGATACTCAAGTATGCAATCAATATTTAAATGCTGTTTATTTCTATCCGCAGCTTATAAATATTGGTGAATACTGATAAAAACAGGCTTAACCTCGGTATCACCTTACATAATTTCAGGTTAGAGATACTCAAGTATGCAATCAATATTTAAATGCTGTTTATTTCTACCCGCAGCTTATAAATATTGGTGAATACTGATAAAAACAGGCTTAACCTCGGTATCACCTTACATAATTCCAGGTTAGAGATACTCAAGTATGCAATCAATATTTAAATGCTGTTTATTTCTATCCGCAGCTTATAAATATTGGTGAATACTGATAAAAACAGGCTTAACCTCGGTATCACCTTACATAATTTCAGGTTACAGATACTCAAGTATGCAATCAATATTTAAATGCTGTTTATTTCTATCCGCAGCTTATAAATATTGGTGAATACTGATAAAAACAGGCTTAACCTCGGTATCACCTTACATAATTTCAGGTTAGAGATACTCAAGTATGCAATCAATATTTAAATGCTGTTTATTTCTATACGCAGCTTATAAATATTATATTGGTGAATACTGATAAGAACAGGCTTAAACTCGGTATCACCTTACATAATTTCAGGTTAGAGATACTCAAGTATGCAATCAATATTTAAATGCTGTTTATTTCTATCCGCAGCTTATAAATATTGGTGAATACTGATAAAAACAGGCTTAACCTCGGTATCACCTTACATAATTTCAGGTTAGAGATACTCAAGTATGCAATCAATACTTAAATGCTGTTTATTTCTATCCGCAGCTTATAAATATTGGTGAATACTGATAAAAACAGGCGTAACCTCGGTATCACCTTACATAATTTCAGTTTAGAGATACTCAAGTATGCAATCAATATTTAAATGCTGTTTATTTCTATCCGCAGCTTATAAATATTGGTGAATACTGATAAAAACAGGCTTAACCTCGGTATCACCTTACATATTTTCAGGTTAGAGATACTCAAGTATGCAATGAAGGGCTGTGATTGGCTGATTCGTCGCTTAAGTATAGCTTAGCGAGATTTTCTCAATTCAGAAACTGACCCTTAGGAGCCGACTACACAGAGAGACGTGCGGTCTAGTTGACCGCTTGGTCTGTGTGTGTAAAGATCCAAGCCGTCGCATTGATTACAGTGACCACGGAACGCAGTACGCGGCTCTGTGCGGTCGGCACTTTTCGCTTTCTGTCACATGACAATGCTCGCCAGTTATCTCGGGTATGAATATCCGCGTATTCACATACATTGTCGCATTATTTGCGAATTATAACAGGGGCGAGAAGGAAGCCTTACACCCTTAAAACACATTTGGCTTATCTTGTGCTGTCCCAAAAGTAAATTTCCTTAAAGAAAGCGAATTCTTCTTCGCGAGTTATGTGTATTTTGCATTAAAATGAATGAAAAATGCTTTTAGGATAGGCGTTAAGCAAACATCATTTATGGAATTAAACACTGCACAATGCACATACATTATCTTGAACATTGCGAGTAATATATAAATAAAGTGTTGGTACTTTCTTACAATATCTAAGATTTAAGGGGATTCATGCCCGCATAACATCCTCTAGCACCATATCAAAAAATAAACTAACAATCCAATGACCCCTAATCAGTTGGCACTAATCGAACTTGGTAAACGGTGGTATAATTTTTGTAATCATTGCATAATGCCGAATGATTTTGTATCGGATAAGCTTTGATAGCAGTAAATTTTAAATTTGCGCCAACAAATTATCGGTCACTGTATCCTAAGCTAAGCATAAGAGAGCGATAAAATCGGGTAACCTGAATGGCCTGTTTTTAACTAGTCATAAAAAAGTGATATGAAAGGTACATCTTTTTTTTTCATTCATTCTTGCAATCCATTTCATTGATTGTTTCAGGTCCTTGCAATCCCAGAGTTTTCACGTGTCTTGTGCATATGTACGCATGACAAATATATGCATTTACGGAAAAAATATACACGAACACTACTGGAATGTGTATAAACACGATTTACTACAAGTAAAGACCGGCCTACTTAGAAATTGCAACAACAATATTCAAAGTGACGATTGATGCAGCCAAATGTATACTGTGGACTTTAAAACTTGGGTTCACTAAACTATTTTTGATTTCCATAAAGTAGTGATGTTTTGTCACTGTGTCTCCAGCATGAATTTGGCTGCATTCGTCAAAGATTCCTCCCTATATACGACTAACTCTGCCAATCGGGACCTTCTTGCAGTTATATTAAACGATAAAGTACTCAGCCAACTTTTAGTTTAGTTAGGTACTAAAACAGATTTAGAAGTCTTTAATTTTAGTTTTAGTGCTGTCAAAACTAAATTTTCTTAATTGGAAAATAGTCTTCAAGACAAGTGTTAGGAACAAAATGCTAAATTAATTTGGGAAATTTCAAGTTTTGACAGCACTAAAACTAAAACTAAAGCCTTCGGAATCGACTTTACTGTAAGAAGACCCGACTAAATACTCGTAACTCCCGATTAAATCACTCGATTAAATAAATATACAGCAACATCATATGATAAAACCCTGTCTTTTCGCAACCATTATTCAACGATTGATATTTGCGCAAACCCTACAAGTGTCTTGTCATCAAACAGTTCGTTCGGTCCAGCCGAATTCTGAAACAAGAAAATATTTATTGTCAAATATCGGGGCGCGATGATAGCGTGCGCATTGGCGGGCGAATTACAATGGAAATTGAATGAAATGAAATTTATGATGCGCAACTCGTAGGTAGAGCTCGACGAGGCCGCCTCAAAAGTTAAAAATCATTTATTTGCCTAAAAGAAAGGAAAGGTACAATTTTAGTCTTAATCTAAGGAATAAAAGTACCACACATTTATTGAACATTGATGCCTAAGCTAAATGCGTCAAGCATAAAGCGCGTGGAAGGACGTATGCTGACCAAATTGGTGACATACTGAAGAAGGGCCATGTCAAAAGAACCCGGAATAGAAGAGCTTGTATGACTAGATCGATGAATGTGGAAGAGGCGAAAGAGGTGTGTCAGGATCGTAGCAGATGGAAATGTGTTGTCTCTGCCTACCCCTCTGGGAGACAGACGGGAGTATATGTATAAAAGTTTTAGAAATATGTTGAGACCCAAGTTCGATCGTCATCATACATGCACCAATGAGTTTTTCGGAATTTATATGTACATTCTTACTTGATACTTACCACTTGCTAAACAGTGAAGGAAATCACTGAGGAAACCTGCATGCCCTAGAAAAAGCGTGTATTTGTGCCCGAAAAACAGCGATTGCTCTCCTCACGCATCACGTGACAATATATATATTTTTGTATAAAAGCCCTCTTAAAATTACAGTCTTTCGTCATCCATATTATATCACATGCGTCATAAAAAAAGGCCGGGAAATGTTATACAACGTGTAACAGAAAGGTGTGGTCATACTTGAAGAGTTTATTCACCTTGCCGGTTATACTCACTAGAAGGAAAGTGACAGCTTTCGTCTTGGGCAGAGAGGATCCTATCTGCCAACCCTCGAGCAGCTTGGCGAGGTGTATGGAAATAGGCACAGAATCGCGCGGGTCCACGAGGCCAGCTCCGATCAGTTCCATGGCGATGCCCTCGCAAGTGTCCTTGCCAGTTATGTACTCGAACCGGATGTCGTTCAGTTCGCGGACGGAATTTCTGCAGAAGAATTTGGAAAACATTAGACTGAAACATCGAGCAACTAACTCCGAGAGATGAAATGCCGATCAGTCCGATTTCGCCTTCTAAACAGTGTTTTTGCATAAACCTGACTATATGCATCTCACTCGCAGTTACAGGGGATTCTCTGTTTCTATCACCGCGTGGAGTTGGCTAAGCCAATCAGATTGTGTTAAAGCAAGATGTCAATTCGCCTCTTGAGGGGAGGTGGCGCGGGGTAATTGTAACCATAATAATCTCTAGACAATATTATAAGTCCTGCTCGAACGCTTTTATTTTTTAACTGTCCTTTTCGTTCTAGACAACAGCCACGCATGGAAAACTTCAGTTATTTTGAAATTTTTTGCAACATTTTTATATTAAGTATGTTAATATTTACTATATATATATATATATATATAAGCGATGACGCCGAACCCTGTTTTTACCTGCTATTGACGCTCATGAGATTTAAAATAGTGACAAGATTATATATGTTAAAAAAGAAAACAGTTTCTGGTTTACATCTTTTTTGAGATTTGAGAAGACCCCGATTGTGCCAAAAACGTCACGTTCATTAAAACTATAAGCTTTTTGATTATTTTCACTATACATAAATTTCTGATATGTATCAGAATTTGTTTATTATACTTACCATAATACCATCCTAACCTAACACCTAAAAACGCGTAACTTAAGGCGATTATGTATTTCATGAAATACACGGAAAATTATAATCAGTTTCTGGTATATGCATTTTGACTATAGAATCTAGGGTTTTGAAATTGGAAAACATATTTGAATAAATTTTCCTCGATAGAAATAATTGTTGAAATGAAGTCTTCAAATACACTTTTTCTCCTCGTTTGACGAATAGGAACCATATACAGAACTCAAACATATTGGTGGTGTGTTTTAACAATATCTAGAGATTTTATATTTGAAATTTTGCTAGCTTTTTTAGTTTTTTTAATAAAAATATAAAACCAACTTTTTGTTTTTTTGCCCTGAATCCGCCCCTCTCGCACTGCGCAATTTTTCGCTTGGAGTGACAGTGACAAAAATAAAATTCGCATAGCCTCTTAAAACAAATCAATCAAATAAATTAATAACTGCGTCTAGCGAACAGACAACCAGACGGTTACTTTTTCTTGAACCCTACTAAAGTACTGACCTCATCCTTAAGACAAGGTTGATAACAGGAGGCTCGACTTTACGAGGCACCAGCTCCACCTCGTACGTAGGATGTGACGTATCTAAACTTTCCTGATGAAGAAACGAGAAACATTGTGGTTGTCTTGTTACAAGTAAAATCTAACCCCCGGTTTCTGAAAGGCCAAACAAAGTTAACAGTAGATTAAAAAAACTTTAACCGCAAATAACGATGAAAATAAAGCATATATGAAGTCTGAATAGTGATGAATCAATAATTAACTTAGTTAATTTTTGATTTCAATGTAAAATTCCCACTTTTTCTGGTAATTATTTTTTAATCTACTGTTAACATTGATTGGCCTTTCAGAAACCGGGGGTAACAAGTATTGCTGAGATTCAGAATTGAAGACGGCACCCGAACAACGAGTTATGGCACATTTATTGGCATCCGTTATTGGCACAATAAGATGAATATCATGTTCAAGTAATCTGAATGTACTTGCTGTGGATTTTTGTTTATGAATAAAATAAATAAATTTTGGGTACAGGTTGTACAATACGATTAAAATCAGTTAACGATTCGGCTTTTCTCGGATATCATCGCCTAAATCCCGAGACGAAAATGACACGAAATAAATTACCGCGATTTCTTTTAGGTAGCATTCAATTAACGCAATGTATAACACCTGCCAAGATGACACTACTAACCGGTAGACCTAAGAAATTTATTATGCAGAAGCGACATGAATTTGAACATTCATTATTTACTGAAGCTATACTTGTGTACAATATATTTAAAAAAAATACATATATAAGTCAATATTTTACTGTTACTGTTTACTGTTTATTTTACTTAGCGTTCATAAACATAAATGTATCATATACGTCAAACTGTTTTTATTGACACTAAGAAGGCAGACTGTCAAAATAGTCAATTATTTTTCTTATTTCAATATAAAGGTTGTGTTAGTAATGAGCTACAAAAGAGGTTTTGTTGCTCATATCGTTCTTGTATTGTATTCAATAAGACAACGAGTAATATAATTAAAAGTCATATCTGTAAATTGATAACTCTATGTGAGAGATGAGGGATTCACGACAATTACCGAAGTTGGCCGAATCGTTAACTGATTTTAATCGTACTGTAACAGCTTTTTTTAACAAAACTTCAGAATGAAAGAGGGAGATAAGCTATTTTCGGCTTCGTAGAGCATCGTCTCTGTCACTCAGTACAAAATGTTACGTTTTGTCGCTCACGTCAGTCGTTGTACAACTTCGTTAGAGTGCGGTCGCGTCCACTTTAAAATATATGTATATACAGAGTTGTTAAAGCCCCCTACATAAAATTATACAATGGCATCAAAAATAAAAAGAAGTAATAAACCTTATTTCATTTTCGTAATAATTGTTAATTTTTGTTTTTTTTTTCAATCGTGTTTTAAAAAATATTTCAATGTATTTTATTCAAATATTAAAAAATCTTAATTGTTTACAGCTTAGCTATTAGATACCGGGATGTTAATGCTCCGTGCGACAGAGACTACGCTCTACGAAGCCGATACTAGCTGATTACAACGTGTATCACCCTCTTTAGCTCGATGTGCATTATTTATGTCCCCGCACTGTACGTGACTATTTGGTATTTTAAATAAATACTTTAGAAAACATATAATTTCCCGAATATTTGATCAAAAAAGCTCAATCAATATGCTAACACGTCATACTGTTAAATTTCAAAGTACATATGGTCACTTGGTGCGCACTACGGACCAGGACTAAACAAACAACACTGACTCCACTTTGACTGACTCGACTCGACTCGACCAGGACTTGACTTACAACAAAAACAATTACTATCAAGACCAGGGTACCTGGGCAGCAATGCCATCTTGCGGGTTTGAGTGCGCCCAATATTGTAAATAAACTTCAGGGTAGCGCATGAAGTACCCGCAGGGTGGCCTCTACATTTTTTCATTTTTTTATTTTCTGTTAAAGTAGGTTAAGCTCATTCATGTCATAAGGTTGTATATATATTTTTTATTCATACTCAAATGTCATTCATTTAAAATCATTAGTTATAAGGTTGTATATATTTTATGTCATTTACTGTTTTTAATTCGACTGACGCCGGCCCCAAAGTGGGCCGAAATATATTTCGAAAATAATTTTTATACAATGTTTTAATTCAACAAAAAATAAAATAAATTTCATAGTGAGCCACAGCACTTTGTTCGGCTGTCGTCTTCAATTTACTGCAGAGTATTTTAACGATTTGGTGTTAATGATTTTTTTTAATAAATGAAACCTCACCAACAGGACAAATCGGGATAGTGGTACGTTATGAATTATATACCTATAGTACATGGTATCAACGTATATGCCGATTGCAGGTCCCAAAGACTTGAGATTACAGAAAGTACAAGTAGACGGCTACTGTGACGCAAATGTTTTTCAGCTGTGCCTACCTCTTCGTATTCGCTACCAGACGACTCAGCCCTTTGGAGCTCATTCATGGGCTTCTGGTCGTCATCTGGCTCCTCATCTGAATCTGGAACTAATAAGAACAAAACTCATAACTAGACATCGGATTTTTTGCATATGCAAATATGATAATAATGAGCTTCTTCAGTCAATGGTATAGAACAACTTTTACTATGAAGCCAACCCTGAAAACTCAAAAAAAAAATCTACCCTTCCATACATTTCAGCCGAGCGGCATTGCATTTTTCTATGAAAAAGTTAATATTTTTTTATAGATACAGGGTTTGTTCCATAGTAAAAGTTGTTCTATACCATTGACTGAATAAGCTCTTCAAATATGGTTACACCTTTCTGTTTTTTGATTTTGCATTGTGCATATTTTGGGCATATCAACAGTTTTTAGTGCATATTTCGGCCTTTTTAGTGCATATTTGCATGCATATTTTGGCACTTTGTTAGTGCATATAATCCGATGTCTACTCATAACAATCCTCATAAGATAACAGAACACATACAGATCAGTTAAACATACAATTCGTATTGAAATCTTTGCCAGGGTTCGTATTCTGGAAAACAAGCCGACAATAGGCCTCATACGAAACCCAATGTCATTAGAGATGTGATGTCCGTTGTACCGCACCCCGTGTTTACGGGTGGGTCTCTATTATATCCATTTTCCATTGGAATGGATATTCTGATACTGCCAGATTTATGCAAATCCGTCTTACAATAGCCATTGACGTGAAAAACATCGAATGGAAATAGTGATACTCGATTTCTCAAACAATCACTGTCGACTTAATCCATCAAAAACATTCTCAGTGGCCAGTACCTATCTATTGGTAGAGGAAATTGCGGCGTCTGATAAGCGACCGTGACGTCGGCGTCGCGATTTTAAAAACGCAATGGAAATAGTGATACATGTAGTATCAGAATAACCGTCAATGGTTATTCTCAGTGGAAATAATGAGACCCCGTGTTTACCCCTTCAGTAAAATGAGTGTGTCCCGTACTTATAGTTTTTATGTTCATATTGGTGAAATAAGTGGGAGAAAACGTGGAGACATGTGAAAGCACGAATAGTTAGAATAATAATTATATTGTTTGTGCTATGTTTAATTTGTGTAAATTTTTAATGTTTAAGATATCTAACTTTTTTAGATTTTTGTGTATTTTTTAGATTAGTTGTGTTCTTTTTCATGTTAGATGTAATTGTGCCTACACTGTTGTATTAGGTTTCCAACCTGTAATAAGTGTTTGTTGTTAATTTATACCTTGACCGTCCTAAAGTTGGCCTTTCCTAGGTTCGCGGGACGTAGGAGGGGGAACACGCTGGGTGCTTCCAATCTCGATCCACGACTTTCAACCCTCGAAAATTTTGTGGCGTGTTAATTTTATTGCCTAACATTATTGGGTAATTTATCCAGACTGCAATATTGGTAACAGATACCTGTATGTATTCTTGAATTTTTTTTGTAATTCCCATACTAAGTTTAATAAGAAAACACAAAAATAAATAATTGATAAATATTTTTAGATTTTTTTTTGCTATCATTACTATCTCAATCAGCCGAAATGTGTAGAGATCGGAACGAATTTAGTCGAAGTTAGAAACGGCATAATTATTTTTGGTTGTGAGTACTTATGAGTCATGGGTTGAACATTTTGTTACGAGTTCGGAAGTACCCAGCGCTTTTCACGCGCATGTGCGCACGGATACACAAGGCATTTCAGTACCCGTTTCGTTGCTAAGCAACGCTTTGTTTTTAAATAAAGCTATGTGCCTGCCACACATTTTGTATACATGGATTTACCGACTCTGCGTAATAAAAAGTTAAACCATCAAGCAAAAATAATGTTATTAAATGTAGCAAACTATTTTAAAAAGAAAAAAGAAGGAGGAGATGGCAAGTAATAATTTATGGGACATAGGCAAAAAATTGTACCTTGTAATTTTATTTGTGAGACCTTTTTTAGTGTTCCGTACCCAAAGGGTAACCAACGGGACCCTATTACTAAGACTGCTGTCCGTCTGTCCGTCTGTCACCAGGCTGTATCTTATGAACCGTGATAGTTAGACAGTTAAAATGTTCACAGATGATGTATTTCTGTTGTTGCTATAACAAATAGTAAAAAACACAATAAAATAAATATTTAAGGGGGCTCCCATACAACAGACATGTTTTTTTTACGTTTTTATAGATAATCGTACGGAACCCTTCCTGCGCGAGTCCGACTCGAAGATGATTTTCTGAAACAAATCATTTTCAATGTCTTACCAAAAGGTTCAATACCAATTTCCATTGTTCTTTTTATCGTGTATATTTAAAAAATATAATGGGTATATATTGTGTTTCAGTGTATGTATACGTTTACTATTTATTATCAAACTCTCACACCATAGTCATATTTCTTAAATTGGTCTTTAGACACATTATAACGTGGAAATACCGTGTGTAACCGCGCGCACCCTCCCCCTTGCGTCCCGCAAAACTAGGAAAGGCCAACCTTAGGACGGTCAAGGTATAAATAAATTAAAAAAATATATTTAAAAAAAACGCATATCTCCTGAATATGGTACTAATCTTTGCGACTTTCTTAGAGGCAGGAAAATGCAAGTAATCGTGTACCGAATTGCCGAAATATTAATCAAATCAAAGAGCGAAGCATTACATATATCTTTTCTTTTAAATCCTTGTTATACGAGGGGCATGCCAAAAGAAATTAGATACTCAAAAATTATAAAATTTATTCTTTATTACAAGTATCGATCTTTTCGAAGTATTCACCCTGAGCACGTATACACTTTTCCATACGTCTGAACTAATTGGAAAATACCAAGGACCACTCTTCTTTAGACACCTCAGAAATCTCTAACATATAGGCAGCCAGTGCATCTTCTTTGCTTTCAAACTTCTTCCCCTTTAGTTTTTCTTTGATTTTTGGAAACAGGTAAAATCACAAGGTGCTAGGTCAGGGGAATATGGTGAGTGAAGGAGGATTGACGCATTTTTTGAGTCGAAAAAGTCAAGTGTTTTGGCAGACGTGTGCGACGCCGCATTGTCGTGGTGCCTGAGAAGGCGTCGGATTCCTGACTTCGGTCGCTTGTCACACCAAGCTGATATTACTGTTGGAGCACAAACTGTCACATACCATTCGGAGTTCATCGTTCTTTGATTCTCTAGCACTACAGTAGCAATATGATCCATTTTGCTGAAAAACGAGACGACCATTTGTTTCTGTGTGCTTCGTGCACGGCGACATTTCGTTGGAGTTGGCTCATCTTCAAAGCACCATACAGTCGAATGTCACTTTGTTCCGGGATCATAGTTATAAAGCCATGTTTCATCACCAGTCAGTATATCATACACATTGTTCTTCTCGCCACCGTCGAATTTATCTATCATGAATAGGCACCAATCCAACCGACGGTCTTTCTGCTCATCGGTAAGTTTTTGGAGCACCCATCTCAAACAACATTTACGGAGAGAAAGGTGGTCGTGAATTATGGTTTGCATTGCTGCTGATCCAATTCCCTGTTCTCGCTCCAGCTCTACATACATAATTCGTTGGTTTTCGCGAATAAGTTTTTCGACTGCACGAACGTTTTCTTCTGTGACCGCGGTTGGCAGCCGACCTGTCTTCGCTTCATCTTTGAGACATCCCCGTCCTCTTTTAAACTTAGGAAACCAATTAAATACTGTTGTTCGTGAGCAACCAGACTCACCAAAAGTAGTAGCCAAAAGTTCAAAACATTCTTGAGGCTTAAAACTTTTTTATAGTCATAATAAATCATAGCGCGACAATCACTTCGACTGAGCTCCATTGCTGCAAGCGAATTCCCGCCAGATTCTCGGAAAAATGATGCTCATCCAAATAAAAAAAAAAAGAAATGATGTGCGTTCTATTTTCAGATATATCAACAAACAACCAGCCTATAAGGTGATGTATAACTTGCCAGTGTCAACCAAAGGAGTAAAGAGTATCTAACTTCTTTTGGCATGCCCCTCGTAAGTTGTGGTTTCCTAAAACAACCGTGCCAAACAATGCGGCCGCGCTATTCGAAAACCCTAGGGGCATCCATAAACCACGTGACGCTTATTTGGGGTGGGAGACAGGGGGGTTGTCGCTCAGTGTCACTAAGGGTCACGTAAAGAGGGAGGGGGATCAAAAGACAGTATTTTTAAAGCCAAATGTCACGTGACTTTTATCTCTAGATAAAACCAGCAGGTTTCGACTTCTTGATGCCGCTCTTACTCAAAAGCGGCCGTTTTAGCAAGTTAAAATTTTAGCTCATCAAAGACGTCGTCTATGAAAACTATGCTATTTAAAAATAGTTCATTGCTATATCTATGCATTTACTTGAACAGATGTTTAATAACTATTTTAGTAAGTAAATAATTATTATTTTTCTAAATTGGCAGCACTTTCGGAACATATAGCCCCTTAAGTCAGCTTTGGTGTAACCTTTTGGTCACTATTGACCAAACCCTTTAAATAAAGATTTTAAAAAACTTTTTGGTGTTACGAAATAATTCAGGTTCTTGAATCCGCTTACCATCAACTTTTTCTTCTTCCTCCTCGCTCCACACCCACTCGCCTGTGACGGTGCGATGTAGCCGCCCAGAGGTATCTAGTGTCCGTTTACTAGCCTGAAAACGGGAATAATTATGAAAACAATTACATTTAACCTTCGATATAGTGCATATGCATTGTCCGTCAGTGGCTCAGTATTAAATTGATTTGTCAAACAGTTAAGAGGCGCCATCACGTGCAAACCTCCACAAACGCTATCACAAAATTGTGAGGGGTTTTGGAATGTTCTTATAATATTTCTGACTTGAGTCCATTGACATTGTGACAGATTCTGAAGGTTTAAATTTTAGTTAAAGGGCTGTCAAAACATTTCTTTTTTCAATGTAATTTAGCTTCTATTTAGCTTTAACTTAGCTTCCCAATACTTAAATGCAATGAAGAAAATTTAGTTTTGACAGCACTAATACTAAATTTAAAGCTTAAAATTAATTCACAATCTGTTTTGTTATCTATATATATATATATGTCTAAGTGGAACTAAAAATCGTGAAATTTGAGTAATATCTTAACAATAAACCCAGAAAACACGTAATTAAACGGTTTTTTTTTAAAAGTGTAGCCGAATGTGCTTTTATTGTTTTAGATGAAATGAAAACACGAGTCAAAAATCGCAAATGTCATCTATAATTTGCCAAATTCATATTTTTCTGAAACAAGTTTTCAATTTTGCGCCCGCTACGAAATCGGCACGGTTGTATTGGTTTCGCAAGTTTCATGGAGCGTGCATATAATAATAATATTATACTGCTCGCATCGCTCGCCGGTTTCTTTCCCTCGGGCTCTGAACTCCGGTCGACTGTGCTAATCGTCAAATCAAAACACCGGACCAGCCCCCCTATTGTGTATCTTTAGTTGCCAACTGCACGAGGTGCCTATCATCAAAAACATAGCTAAAAACTGAAATTTCAAAATTGACTTTAGTGGGTATTGAACTATTAACAATCTGTGTCGTCACTTCAAGTGCGAAAATATCCTTAGGACATCGGAATTCGATAGTATATCTATGTTTTTGATGATAGACACCCAGTCCAGAAGGCAACTAGAGATACACAATAGGCCCGCAGGTCAGCGGTTATAGTTCATGATGTATGACGGATTGACATAATATGTCGTGTAATAATATTACATTTACTACATGCCTTGTGTACCCTGGTTTCCATACTAGGTCCAATAGCAACTAGTGTTTGGGTGAGGTACTTTCTGTCTTTCGCCTTCTTAAAGAATGGGTGCTTTAAAAGTTCTGTGGCTGATGGCCTTTTTGTTGGATCCTTTTGCAGGCAATCTATAATCATTTTCCTAAATGTTTTTCCATATGCTTTAAATTGCTCTTTTTCATCTGCACCTGAAAATATTTCATTTATTAGCAATTAATCAGTTACATATTTGTAAAATATGGGGTTTGAGAGGCGTCGTCATGCGCACATCTCCATACAAACGCTGTCACCAAATAGTGGAGTGTCTATGTGGAATGTTATTATAATATTTTAAACTGAGTCCATTGACATTATCTAGATCTATGTTCAAGTGGAACTAAAAATCGTGAAATTTTAGTAAATTTCCTGACAACAACCCTCTAAAATACTCCAATTTAACGGTTTTTTACCAAAAGTGTAGCCGAATGTGCTTTTATTGTTTAAAATATAAAATCAAAACATTTATACGAGTCAAACATCGGAAATGTTATCTAAATTAATAATAACCAAAAATATGTTTGAAAACGTCCACAATCTTGGCAAAATCATGTTTCTCCTGAAACAAGTTTTCAATTTTGCGCCCGCGACGAATTCGGCACGATTGTATTGTCTTCGCAAGTTTCATGGAGCGTGCATATTATAGCGAAATGAAACATTTTGCCGCGCATACTACTGAGTTGGTCGCGTCATGATAGAAGTCTTTTTGTTACGTTCCGTTTGAAAGGAAACAAAATTTGTAAATCTCGACCTTAAAATATATGAATTTGAGAGATAAACTGTTCTTTAACTGCTGCTAGAGTAACAAAGTGGTGGCGATGACACTTACCTGTATCTAGAGTCGGTGGGTCATTCTGTAACGTTAGCATCAGGACTTTCATCGGTGGATACTTGTGATAAGGTGCTGTTCCCGTAGCCATTTCTATTGCTGTTATACCGAATGACCATATGTCTACTTTAAAGTCGTATCCGTGGTCCTGAAATGATAGATACATAAAACATTTATTTAGCTTCATACTATTTTTGGGGTACCGTCGTAAAGGTCCGAAAAATAATGATTTTTAAAGAAAAATTCGGACTTGAACCATCATCACATGGTAAATCTTAGTTTTTACCAGAAAATCCTGAGGCTTTAACAGTAACATTACAATTTCATAATGAACAGAAAATCACTTGTACTATCCCACAAATTTATTTAATACTTCCTGACCGGTTTCGCCTTAATGGCATTATCAAAGGAATTAATATAAGATCTTAATTACACAATAAATTACAGCTTATTTATTTAACAATATAAAACTTAAATAACATTAAAAAACTAGACTACCTATAAATTAATAGAAATATAAAAGATAAAATTATACCTAACTAAAAAATAAATTAAGAAAAACTTACCTATAAATTAAACAATATAATAGTATATTACGATACGAGAGCGATGAAACGTTTTCTGACGAGTGTGAGTTTGCGGCACGAGCCGAAGGCGAGTGCTGCAATCACACGAGTCGAGAAAAAGTTTCTCGCACGAGTTTCGTATAATTTTTTATAGCACAAGTGCGGAAATGCCGACTTTACGCACGCGTGCGTAAAGCGGTCATTTTACGCACAGTGTGCTATAAAATATTTTTTCCAAATCACCGCCGTCGATCGGTAGGGTCCCCAAAAGGCTGGAAGCATTTCCTCGTTGGATAGCTAAGCTAAGTCGGTGTCCGAGGTATGCCCCAGCCCTCCGGTCCCCTGAAACGTCGACCATTCGCGAAGATATTTCCTTGAACATCTGCTTCGCGGCTGGACCCCACGGCCCTAAAGTTTCTACTCCAAAAGGCGCAAATATATAGTCTGAACTTAGATCTACATACTTGCGCCTTTTGGAGTCCTCTGCTGAGGCTGCCGCAGCACCAGCTTTAGCGGCAGTCGCTTGGATGTAGGACGCCGCCAATGTGTCGACACAAGTGGCGTCCCACACCAGCGACCTGCCATTTTTCCACGGAATGAGTGTCATTCCATGGAATAAATAGTTTACATCAGCCAGTGCGATCAATGACACTAACAGTAATTAAGATCTTATATTAATTCCTTTGATAAAGCCATAAAGGCGAAACCGGTCAGGAAGTATTAAATAAATTTGTGGGATAGTACAAAGTGATTTTCTGTTCATTATGTATTGCAAGTTCCACCAAGTGCCAACAATCAACTGTGTAAACATTACAATTTCATGATAGATAAAATAGATAAATCATGAAGTGTGGCAGATTTATGCATCCTAGTAGAAACAAAGCATTGAATGGAATAACGAAAAACAACTTGTTCTATGAAAAATATACAGACTAATCCTTTTGAGCAGGTCACAAAAAATCTAAGCTAGCTAGGCCGCTAGGGTATTTTTCAATTTTACTTTGCAGATTGTCTACAACACGATTTTACCGGGCATTTAACCGAGAGACATATTCTAAAATCTCTGAATACTTTAGGGTGTTTTTTTATAAGCGGGAGTGGGCGCCAGAAGCCAGAATGTATGAAAATATGCCATTACCGTTATCAGGAAGTGACGAAAAGTTTTGTACGTGGTATGATTGATATGATATGATATAACTTCTTGGTATGCATCATAGATATGCCAGTATTTACCTGCTCCATAACTTCAGGCGCCATCCAGCAAGGAGTTCCGACGAACGTGTGCCGTACTTTTTGACGAGACATATCCCTGTCAGTGGCTAGCCAAGCGGACACACCAAAATCTGCGATTTGGACCGTCCCATCTTCACCTAGCAGGATATTTCCCGCTTTTATGTCCCTGGAAATGTTTATGATATTGACTTCATCAAAGGTATTATGATAATGATACACATCTAATATGTTTTTGAACCTCTGAGTTTCCTTTTTTATTGATAAAATTCAGTACAATTTGCAAATTTTCGAACCAGCTATTATTGCTTGTTAGAAAATATATACAAGCATAATTGTGTGATTTCTTTTTCATTATAATTATTTTCATACATAAATACAGCATTAATATAATATATAAAATTGTATTTTTTTGTTCTCTCGTATTAAATACTTTCAGAGTCCACGTTCCATTAATTTCTTACAAATGGACAAAATCTTTTCAAATATCGAAAGAATGTATGTTTTAGATAAACATTCATTTCAATTGCCACTTTTCACCTATCTATGGACGCCAACATTATATTATTGGCAATTATTATCGCGGCGTTACAAATAGAGAGCTTGAACTGCAGGCGACTGTACTGTACGATGTTGTTTGCTGCCAGATGCAGAAAAATGACTCTTGTTTACCTTTAAAAAAATACTTTTTCAGTCGCTTAGCTACCTCATGCTCAACTTACGAAAACTATTTATGAACATTCACGGGCGTATATATATATATATAGCTTTTACATTTTAATATCGACATATCATTTTTGGCAGCAGAGGGACTAAGAGGGACTTAGAGGAAGCTAACAACCTGTTACAAAATATTTGAGGATTTTATTTAACATTTTTTCATTTTCAACTTGATTTTTTATTACAAAATCAGTCCTAAGGAGGGGTTTTTTACACACTTTATACCCTTACTATCCCTTATATACGCCAATGCGAATACTTCTACAAAAGATCAATTAGACATTATGTATATGATGAGAGTTAGACATGTCAGCGGAATAATGGGGATGGGAGTAACTTTACATTGACAGTAAAAGAACTGATTATCAGAATACAGCGAATTTACAAATGATCAGTTAAATAGCTCTAGACTAATATGGAGTCTCGAATTCAATAAGGACAAAAAATCTTGCCATGGTTTTCAGTTAGGAAGTTTTCAAAATTAATCTAGATAAAAGGTGGCAGTCGTTATCTTTTTAATAATTCCGTAGATTCATATCAAGAGGATGATTCTAATAAGACAATTTTTGAGGATAACATTCCAAGGGCTTCCTCTATTTTCAGGACAGCACCAGTTCGGGAAGTCTTAAACATCTAGGCCACTAAAAAGGAACCCTTATAGTTTCGCCATGTGTCTGTCTGTCCGCGGCTTAGCTTAGAGACTATTAGTACTATAAAGCTGTAATTGGGGATGGGTATACATATTTATCACGCCGATAAAGTGGCACATTAAAATTTTGAAAAAGTTTTTTTTTTGTGTAGGTACCTCCCCTACACGTAACGTGGGGATGTTTTTTTTTTTTGCTTGTCTATCCCCTAGTGTGAGGTGTCGTTGGATAGGTAAATTAAAAATATTAAGGGGGTGAGAAGACCCAATTTCGATCCAGGGTTCCGTTTGCGAAATATTAAACTTAAAAGTGTTAATTTTTGTTAGAGTCAAGTGCCCCCCCCCCCCCCCCTGCCAGCGAAACGGCTGTATTTGGAGACGTGAAAAAAAATCACAGCTGTAGGAAAACTATCACAGCTAAGTAGGCGTTACAAGTTAACGAGTACAGATCGCGTCAAACTTTTAGTCCCCTCTAAACACGGGACGATTCGCATCAGCAGGAACAAAATGTATGGGCCGACCTGGGAAGAGCAACTTCCGAGGGTCCTAGAAGTTTGGCGCGATCTGTATCAGTCGACAAACTTATAAAATGTACTTGGAGAAGAAGTCCGCATATTGTGCAGGGCAACTACGGAACCCTACACTGCGCGTGGCCCGACATTTTACGAATATATAATTCTTTTCGTATGTGTTTGCTTTGCAATGAAAATAAAAACTTTAAAGTTAAGAACCTTTTTGTGTAAATATGTACTTCTTTCTACATGCAAAGGACATAATTAAACAAGCAACAAAGAGAAAAAAGACCGATTGCAGCACAATTCTTACAACTCGCTGATGCATAAGAACTCGACACAAAAAGAAACAATGTACTGTGTACACATACAACAACTATGCTAAACAAACATATCTCTAAACGAAAGGCAGCGAATACATTATCGGTTGGTGATCATAATTTGGTAAACAATCGCGCAGCTGCACAGAAAAAGAATAATATCAGCACTGGAAATCATACACAAAATGCATCCTATTTTATTCATTCTTTGATTTAGTTCGCAACACAATAATTGATAAACTATGATAGAAATAAATTTCAATGTTTGAACACTTGGCGATTTATTCATCGCAAGGAGCTATAAATTAACATTATATAAGAATAATATCAGCACTGGAAATCATACACAAAATGCATCCTATTTTATTCATTCTTTGATTTAGTTCGCAACACAATAATTGATAAACTATGATAGAAATAAATTTCAATGTTTGAACACTTGGCGATTTATTCATCGCAAGGAGATATAAATTAACATTATATCATTGCAGTATAGAAACGCAGAAAGAAAAGTAAATCTGGATGTGAGGAGCTCGGAACCAGGATCCATCCGTATAAGCTGGAGACTCGGTAATTGGTCAAGACCAAGGTTCAATGACCCTTTTAGCGAAAAACGCAAAATTAAATTTGTGCCCTATACTAATTTAAGAACAACTCCCAGTCAATTAGTATAGGAAACCTATTTGTAGGGTTCCGAACCTATAAGGTACAAAAGAAACCTTTATGGTGAGACTCCGTTGTCCGTCCGTCCGTATGTCACAGCCTCATAACCTTAAAACCGTTAAAAATAAAGACATGAAATTTGGCACGAAAATAGCATTAATTTGCCCACATATCAGTGTGAAAAAAATAAAAAATAAATTTAAATATTTCAGAATATTTCTAAAACAAAAGTGGGAAAAATAAAAGATATTGTCCTAAATCTACAATATGGATATCAAATTGTAGATATTAGAAAGTTGATTGTAAAAATATATACTTTTACTATATTTACTGGCACTGGTTTTGAGAAATTTTTAAAAAACCACAAAAATATATGTCCCCCCCTTATCTGCGAAACCGGTTGACCGAAAAATATGAAACAAATTTGGATTATAAATCATAACTGGCCAGTTACAGGAAAATCATAGCCATAAAAAAAATGAGCACAAATGAGAAATTTAAAAAAATATGTAAAATACTTAAATTTTTTTTTTTTTTATATAAAATACAATATGGGTATCAAATTGTAGGTATTAAAAAGCTGATTGTAAAAATATATAGTTTGGCTATATTTAATTGCATCTATTTCGAGAAATCTTTGAACACCATAAAAATATGTATGTGCCCCCCCCCCCTCCCTTATCTCCAAAACTGGTGGACCAAAAAACATGAAAAAAATCATGGTAATGTGTGTTTACGTAAAGGTTACAGGAAAAATAAAGCGGATGAGAAATTCAAGCAAAAGAATAACAAAATAGTATTTATCATCTACAATACGGAACCCTACATATGCGAGTCTAACTCGCACTTGGCCGTTTTATTTTTGTTGTTTTTTCTCAAAAAGGGTCACTGGACCTCAGTTCTGACCACTTACCGAGTCTCCAGTATGTATTTTTGGCTATATAATTAGGAGTGACCTAATGTAGGTACCTCACAAATATTGCAAGTATTAGGGGTGTGTTTACTTTCGTAAGTACTTTCTAGATCCAATAAAAGGAATAGAAAATGACTGTTTCGCTGTCCAGAAAAATTTAAGGGGTAATCATAATCATAATCATATCATTTATTTGTAGATTAGAGCCACACCTGGCACAGAAATCATTTTATAAAATAGATACACAAAAAATATATATATTAAATGTCAACATTTGTATAAGAAAAAGGTAATAATTAAATAAAATTCAGAAAATTATCAGAGTAATAATTATCATAGCAACAAAGAGATTTACAAACAAGAAATTAAGATGACAAAATTGAAATTTTATAAAATATAAGTTTAAAAATGTTCTAGGTATTAAATTTATTAAAAAAAAAGTATATTCAAAATTGTAACAATTTATTTGTCAGAAAACTCAATTTAGATTACAAATTAGGAAAGTGGTCAGCAAGAGGTCAAGCTATACAAAATGTTACTTTTCTACATTACAGTAATGAACTCTATTTTTCGTAAGATTCATATTACATTATTATTTTTTTACAGATTGTAATAGCTTGACGTGTTGCCGACAGTACGAAAGAATTATAAGTTGGTGTTATTTGTACTTATGAAGCAACATATGTACTGGCCATTGGGATCAGTTAACTGTGTATAGTATATGTGTGTATATGTACT
Organism: Ypsolopha sequella; assembly: GCA_934047225.1. Taxonomy (NCBI): domain Eukaryota; kingdom Metazoa; phylum Arthropoda; class Insecta; order Lepidoptera; family Ypsolophidae; genus Ypsolopha; species Ypsolopha sequella. The sequence continues at coordinate 6,198,096 of OW203983.1, read as the reverse complement.
GGTCATATCGTAAGTTTGACGATATCGTAAAGTATGAAATCGAAAATCTTTCACCAAAGGCGAAAAAATAGGTGCAACAACGAGCGGAGCGTGTTAGGTTTATATAAGTGAAGCGGAGTGAGGCAACGTCTTTAGTTTTAACAAAAATACGATCCGCCCAGGCATATCATAATATCTTCAAACTTACGATATGAACACTAACTAATTCCGAACTAAAAGGCTAGCCTTTTGGTTTAGATGGTATTTCTGGGTGGTCATAAAAAAAATAACCACGAAGCGCGGCTCGCCATACCTAACCTCTCTTAACTAACCTACCGGCTCTCTGCTGCGCTGCAGGACTTCAGGAAAAACTAATTTCAATCAGAAGGCTGATTTAGCCACATGGCGGTGACATACGCACCAGCACCGTGTGTGTGTTTGTATTTAAATAAAATTGTCCAACTCTAATAAGAGTATTTGTTTTTTCAGATAAATGTTCGTATTGTCACCAGTCCTATACAAAGGACCTAAATGTGGAAAGGGAATATAGTAGCTCCAAAATGGAGGTTTTGCGAGGTTTGCGGTATCGAGACACAACGTGTGAATCGTTTAAAACGCGCAAAAATTTTGGCAAGCTGCGCAAAAATCCGCAATACCGTGGATACGGTAACTTCTCCGCAGACCTCTCAAGTTTGGGCTTATTTGGTCGGCCTTAATGAATGTGTTTGAATGTGAAAATATGGTGACTAGGTTCTAATGATGAGACTGAAAGGTGTTGTCAGGGAGGGAGGGGAAGGGAGGTTGTCAACGGACAACAGCAGACTTCGGGATAATTTGATTGGTCTTGATTAGTACTGTAGTAAAACATGATGACTAGGGTCTGATAATGGCACGGGAAGGTGGAAACAGCAACTCAAAAGGATAATTGAGGATTTCAGTTGAAGCTTGGGCTGATGATAAAGTCATAAGGCTCGAAAAATCATGTTCCTTTGTTTTGAAATAAATTAATATTATTATTATCGTTATGTAGGTACACTTTTCAGTCAAGGGCCCGGTCGTTTGAAAGGCATTCATGGGGCCGAATCCAACATTGAAGAGGCCTTTGGTACCATTTAATCTAAATGTGAGATGGCTGCATCCATGGAGGCCTCTCCCTTAATATATCATTGAGATACACTAACAGACAGTCTACCACAGTTGCCAAAGTACTGCCAGGAAGGAAGCGACTTGGAGTGGACTATGAGGATGGGATGCTAAATGGGCCGGATATCAGGGCTATGGAGTGAGATAATGGACATCTGCCTCAAAAATCTCTCAGAAATTTAGTGACTTGCTGCTTGATAACTATCCAGCAGGATAGCCGTTGTGGGCCCCCTATCTAGCCACGATGGGGCGGCCAATGGGCAACACTACTTAAGCAGCTAAGGTTGTCGAGAGGTAGGTGAGTCTACGGTACAAGATCTTTGTACAGTCAAGTGCCCTCGGCATTATGGCATAGATTTCGCTGTTGCATCTCCACTCTGGCCGGTAAGTTTAGGCAAGTGCAGAGGCGGGGGGTGTGTTGCTGTGTGTGAGTAAGCGCCACTCACCTTATTATTATTATTATAGTCCTTACATACAACGCAAAAATATCTTATTAAGGCTCTGTACCAAGCTAAATGCACATTTTAATTATATACCACACTGGTGTCGATTCGGTGTTACAGATTTGACAGGACTAAACCCGATATAAGCATTCTATCCTTGTCATTTCGATACAGAAAGAAAAAGACAGAACACTAAAAATTAAGTTTAGTCCTGTTAAATATGTAACTCTGAATAGAGACCATTGGCAGTTAATTGTCATATTTCAAATACAAAAAAATTATGTTATAAAAGAGAACATACATATATAAGAAAATTGTAGATCTGAAAACATGATTTTATTATCTTCGCACAATAGAAAAATATTGTAATAAATTCCCGATAACTTTCTACATAAATTACTTAAGACATTAGCTGAAAGGATTTTTAATTATAAGTCCTAATTTAGCCACAAATTCAAAATGACTGAAGTTTTGCATGCACGGCAGTTGATTAGAGCAGGATAGACTATACAAAAACAAAAGCATTAGTGCAGGATGGAAATTTAGCTTGGTACTGGCCCTTAACCGTATAAGGAAATCAGTCCGCAGAGCCTTATAACCGCTAATGGTATGAACGGTATATACTCATTAATATATTTATGTAACTGCTACAACAGTATCAAACTTTAAGCAAAGTCATGCCAATTACAAACCAGCTGTTTGATTTTTAACTTTGTCACAACTCTACTACCTACTTTCAACTCTACTAGCCACTTCGGTAGCTAGTAGAGCTGTGACAAAGTAAACATTATATTTCTAAGTTATATAATATGCATTAATTTGTCTTAGTTGAAATTAGAAATTTAAAAATACAATTTCTACCTCTTTAGAGAATAGTAGAATAGTAGAAATATTCAAACATATGAAAACTTTTCAGTAAATAGAAACTAAATAAACCATTCTGATACTGCCACTTTACAGGTGTTTTAGCCCTTAATTCATTGCAAGAAATTCTATGCGACACAGCCTTGGTGAGTTAGTGCAATTAATTCACCTGTCATTTGAATTGATCTTAGGCACATACTACAGGTACAAGTAAATGCTGGCTGCAAACTTTTACTATAGTTAAGATTTTCAATAGTTCTATAGGTAAGTAGTTTCAACCATACCTGTGAATCTGTCCATTACTATGAAAGTATTCCAAGCCTTTCAAGACCTCTTTTAGGACTGTTGCAATTGTTGCTTCATCAAAAACCCCATGCTTGCAGTTTGTTACCTTCATTTTATGTTTTATCACATCCAGAAGACTGCCACCTTCAACAAATAATAGGATGGATGTTGCAAAACCAATTTCTGTTCAATATGTAATAAAATGTGATGAAAACACTTTATATTACCTTCTAGTAAATTCAGTACAAGCCATAACTCATCTTGAACAACAAAGCTGGTGTAGTATGTCACCACATTTGCATGGTTACAGCTTGACATGGCCTGAAATTTTCATTATAGTATAATTTTTTTATAAGTCTTCAAGTCCTCAGATAATCAGGTCCATTGAACTCGGGTTGTATGTAACAATTAATCCAAAATGTAACAACCTATGATCCTGCTCTGTGCTGTTGTTGGTTTACCTGAATTTCTTTGAGGAGCTCATCCATGGATGTATTCCATTTCTCTAAGTTGATCCTTTTGATGGCACATTTTTCTTCCCTTGTCTTGCAAAACGCCCGAAACACAACTGCCGTGGCCCCAACACCTAAAATTTATTTACTGAATATATATATTTTGTGTGGAATGTTCAATCAACGAACATAAAACAAATTTTGAAGAAATTAAAAAGTTTGCTAATCCTCTGTGGACTAAAAGCTATTTGGAATTTGGCCTAGCACTGGTAATATACATTTTTATGGTTTGCTGCATCAAAGACAATGTTGACATTGTACCTATAGAACAAATATTTTAGTAATTATATTGTAGAATACCATACAGACCTCCAATTGTAGGTTTTAAAGCTTAGGGTCACAAACATATTTTTTTCGTAAGTTTTGGTTAGGTTGCCTTTTAACACAATAGTTAACGGATATTTTGGAAATAGATAAAATCTTTGTAGTCAAATGTATGTAGCAGAAACGAAGACGACAAAATGAAAATTTTAATTGAAAAAAATTCAAATCATATGTAGTATGACAGTTCAAAGTTAGGTCCACCGCTACCAACGGTTAGATAGAAATATGCTGTTTTGTCACTATATTATGACATAGAATGGAAATTTGTTAACAAAATAAGATATTAACAATAATACATACCAATGACATCTTGTAAATCATAATCATCTTGATTATTAGACCACGGACATGGTGGTGCAGCGCTTATAGGGACGGCCATCTTGCGTGTAAATAAATTTCCAATGTTGCCACCGCTTGCAATCCCAATGTTTTCGAAACTCTGACGTACCGTTCGCGCGTATGATGTCAACGCTGCTGAAAACTGAAACATCTTTGCGGAATTCTGATGATTAGAGAAGATTTAATCTACCTAGGTACTTAATAAGTTGACTACACAATAGAAAGCAAAATATATCTAAAATAACTAGAGTTAGGTGGGTAGATAGGAAATCGAGTAGCCGTGGAGTTAAGTTCGCACCATCCTCTATCTATAGGAATTTGCTACCTACCTAGCTGCACCCAAACAATATTATTCGCAATACTTCAAATATTCAGATTGTTAAATCTAAAAATACCTAATATGTATCTACTGATGTAAATTTAGCTTTTCTTGGATCTTTTATAAGATAATAATTTAACATGGCTTCCCAAAGTGTGTGTAGCGGCGCCCCTTGGCCGTCGCAGCATTATCCCAGGGGCGTTGCAACGTTCGGGCGTTTCGACAGAAGAAGAAGAACAATTAATAGAATTGTTATGTGACTCCAGCCTTAAGCTTCAATACGACAAAGACAACTGCTTGAATTTTGGGGCTCAGTTTCTAACGAATATCTGTTAATATGTTAAGTTATGTTAAGTAATAAGTGTCTATGTCCATTCTGGTCTATAGTCATATGTCATCTCTGAAGTCTGTATAAGTCTCAGACCAATGTATAAGTCTTGTCTAAATATATAATTCAAATGATATCTACATTTTATTTAACTTAATTAAAATAAATAAAATATATTTATATATTTCACATTCTACATGTAGATATCATTTGAGGGTGCGTTCCGTATTGAGCATCGACGCGCATGATGCAACTGCATCAATGCGATTTATTTATTACCAACATAACAAATGTGAACACCGCATAGAACTGCGTAAATCACATCTCCCTGTGGGCTGATGCGACTGATGCAGTGAGTATTTGACAACTGCTGCTGTCATTGACGACGAACCGCCTGAAAGTTTAAAGTTCTTTTGTTTTGTTTAACAACAAAAAAAAAACGGGAATATTTTAGCAAACTGTGAGAAAAGGTCAGAAATTATTATGTTTTATACTAAATTATGTCTTAAACCAGTTCCGCCTCTTGTGGAGTTAAAACCAAAGTTAACAACTGATTCCGTTCTTCTAAAAAAACTGGAACCTCCACTAAATCCTCCATTTCTTTGAAAAGTTTATTTAATGTCTTCAGAAAATAAAATCAAAACTGGCGAGTGGCAGGCGACCGTCACAATTCGCGCCAAAGCCGTTCCGATTTGTTTCTATTTAATGACGCGCGTCGATGCGCTTTGACAAAACGGAATGATCAAATCGCATCAATGCACTGATGCAGTAAATGCGCATTTCGGAACGAAGCCTGAATTATATATATTTTAGACAAGACATACCAGGGTTGGTTTTCGTAGTATAATTATACTATTTGTACCATATTTTCATGACCTGTAGTATGTAGTATCGTAATGGAAATATACTATGTACGTAAAAATACCATAATTTTATCTTCAAGCCGACCGACTCTTGTTTTATTAGTTGAGACGTTTTGCTTTTTAACATTTGCCTTACATTAAAGCCGATTCTGAAGGCTTTAATTTTAGTTTTAGTGCTGTCAAAACATAATTTTCTTGATTAAAAAATAGTCTTTAAATGATAGGAACAGAAGCTAAATTACTTTGAAAAAGTTTTAGTTTTGACAGCACTAAAACTTAAATTAAAGCCTCCAGAATCGGCTACAATATAGAGAATTTCTGTGCGTTATAAAAATTTTTAGTCAATTAAAAAAAAAACACTGACAAATAGGCTATTTTATTAAATTATGAATATACTTAGTAAATTCTTTAAAAACTTCACTTACAAATACGCTATTTTATTTCAATTCAAAACAAAAATCGACGAAAAACCGAAACTTGGTATAATTTAAGCCAAGTAGTATATTTTTAATTCCCATAGACAATAATTTTCCGAGGGTCTGAATCCAACCCTGAGACATACAGACTTCAGAGATGACTATAGACCAGAATGGACATAGACACGTATGATATGTATACATACTTAACATCCTCGGAAGATTTTTAAGAATTTTTAAGATAAACTCTTCAGTCCCATTCTGAAACTTAAGTCCTTACGTCTGGGACCGAACAGAGGTTTAGTGAGCATATCTGCTAACTCCAGCTCTGAGGAAACATGCTCGACTGTGACGTATCCATTGCTTTCACATTCAATTACGAAGAAATGTTTGAGCTTGATGTGTTTGGTGCGCTTGTGGTATTCATATTTTGGATTGTGTGGAAGTTTTATTGCTGATTCGTTGTCCAAGTTCAGCACTGGTTTCTCGGGCTGGATTAAATTACCAAGCAGGCGATTTAACCATAAAATTTCTTGCGCAGTTTCACTAGCTGCTATGATTTCCACTTCAGTCGACGAAATAGAGACCGTTGTTTGCTTTTGGCTTCAGCTAATAGCAGCTCCAGAAAATAAGCACACTATTCCAGTTGTCGATCTTCCAGTAGTTTGATCTCCTGCATGATCTGCGTCGCTGTAGCAAACCAAGCGGGCAGGTGACTTTTTCGTAAAAGTTAGCCCAATATTTTGGGTCCCTTTCAAGTACAGGAAGATGCGTTTTACTAGCAGTACATCTTTCTTAGAAAGTTATCCGAGGTTCCTCGGTGCAACACCAACAGCATATGATATATCAGGCCTAGTGCCTACTGATAAATATGCCAAAGCACCAACAGCTTGTGTTAATATTTTCTGCCACTGCCATTTCATTATCTTTGACGTAGGGCGTTTTTGCTGGTTTACAGTTAGACATTCCATATTTTTCGAAAACTTTCATTGTGTATGCCTTTTGACATAGTCTTATGGTTTTGTCCTTCCGTACATTAATTTCCATTCCAAGAAAATAAGATGCAGGTTTGGTAGTTATTTTGAATTTTGCTTGCAGTTCCTTGATAAACTCATCTCCTGCTGTTGTGTTGTACGCTAAAAGTCTACCACCAACATAAAGACCAATAAATACTTTGTATTGTCCTCTAATACGAACATAAAAGCATGCATCCGCCTCGCTCTGTTGGAAATCGGTCGGCAATGCATGTGTTCCAGCATAACGGTGCTTGTTTGAGTCCATAGAGACTACGTTTTAGTTTGCAGACTCGTCATGTACCATCTTCGTAACCTTCAGGCTGTTTCATAAAAAATTCTTCCTTTACTGTGCCATTTAGGAAGGCGGTTGACACATCGAACTGACTGTAAAAGTAGCTCAATGCTGGTTCCAAAACCACAAATGAGATCGTTTTGGAACGATCAAACCCGAGCAACTTTTTCTACTGACACGACCAATATTTTGCTCTGCGAAAATCGTCGGGCGGGAATATATTGCTCCTGTCCAGGGCTGCCACCTCCAATCGAGTGTTGCGCGCTAACTCCGATGTAAATAAGCGCTAGATTCCGCTAAACATAAATTTTTATAAAAAGCGCCAGAAGAAGCGCTATTTATATGTTGTATATTGGTGGCCTTATTGATTAGCTGATTGCATTTGATTAGCTTTTCAGTAAAATACGTCATTTATAGAACCGTAAAGAATTATAAAAAGAAGATAATGAAATTTTATACCAAATTAAATGAATTATCATCACTGAAACAAAATACATTCCAAAATAGCGCTAGATTTCCCAGAATTATTCCGAAAAAGCGCCAAAAATAATGAAACAAAGCTCATTTCGAAATAGCGCTAGGTTTTCCGCTAGGCGCTAAAAACGAATGAGGGCTTTTCAGACAGCATTAAAAAAATATATATAGTACAGAGTGCGATCAATAGACGGCGCTGACGTATGCTCTCATGTCAAAAATATACAGTCTACTCTATGGTTCCCGATTCAGTGTTGCCAACTTAGGGAATTTGCACTAAAACTGGTGGTTTAGAAACCCATTTTAGCGGAGAAATATTGTTTTTAGTGGCTGGTTTTTTTTTTATGGATTAGACTTTCGTTGGTGAAAAAAGACACTCTAGCACTAAAACATTTAAAGTTTAATTTAAGTTACATTATCCAAAGAATTAGGTAATTAATGCTATTTCATTATTGATTTTTCTACATTCTAACGCTTATGTGGAAAGTAGTACTATATAATATTAAATATATTGAAATCTTTATTATAATATATAAGGTTAGGTCTTGTCATAGAGTAGATTTTGTTACGTCATACATTTTTGAAATTAGAGCATACGTCAGCGCCATCTAGTTCATTTTGGTGAAACTTGACTAAGAGCTGTCATGAAAAGCCCTCATTTTGAGCGCTAAGTGGTCAAAAAAAGCGCTAGATCTAGCGCGAAATGCGCTGATCTGGCAGCACTGCTCCTGTCAAAAGCATGATTCTTGACGTATTTTTTTTATACGTTTACATGGATATCAAAAATTACAAAACATGAACTGAAGAGTGTTAAACGTTTGGACACATCTCAATCCACAGATGATAACTATTCGCCTAGAACGACATTTTTACAGTCATCGTCAGTTTGATCGTTCCAAAACGATCTCATTTGTGGTTTTGAAACCAGCATTGAGCTACTTTTATCTGACAGATAGTAATATTTTCTACTTCATCGGACAACCTAGTGTTTCGGAACGCTACCTTGGCTAAAATTAGCCACGTTTCGTTTTTCGTCGATTTTGTTTTGAATTGAAATAAAATAGCCTATTGTAACAGATTTTTCTTTTTATTGGTTAAAAATTTTAGTATCGTCTGGCAGGCGGAGGAGGGGGAGGGGGTCAGTGAGGGGTGAAGGGGGGTGGCCACTACCCCCTGGTAACCCCCCCATTAAAAGGTAATCCACCGTTTTTTTATATTACATTTTTTACTTTTTTGAGGTTATAATCAACAAATTCAGGTTTTATTTTTAAAGTAAAGGTGGGGAGAGATGGAAAAACTTCCTCATAAGGGAGGAGTGCAGAAACCCCCCTTCTTTTAACCTTGAACCTACCAGTGCAGAAGTAAATTTTTGAACCATTTGAACCTATCAATACTGAAGTCGCTTTTATATCACAAATTCACTTCTGCATCGGCTACGGCGCTTCTGCAGCCCCTTCGCCCTTGCGTAACAAAGCACAGGCACCCGTGCTCACCTCCGCAGCTTCGGCTTGTTCACACAGGTGCCTAAGCTTTATTACTGCGGGTGGGGGCTGCCCTCCCTTCGCGCCTTCGGCTTTTTATATACACTGTAGGGGTAGTAGCCACAAGACTGTATAGAGTCGGGGTGCTCTGATTCGGTTTTGAAACAGATTCAACCTATTTTAACTATGAAGTTTTAACCTCCTTTTGAGCAGGATTTCTAGGTAAAAACAAATAAAGTAACAAAATATTCATACATTTTTTCAACATTACTAATTAACGAATTACGAATGACAGTACATGACGCAGTTTTTTTTTTGTTGCGTTCCGTTTCATCGATATTGCACAATATTTTACACCACAGACAATAAACTAGGGCAGATTTGGTGGTCAAACGCCCATTTTAACGTTCCGTTTTCGCCTTTTACCTGATTTGAGCTAAGAAACAATTTTTATTAATTTCTCGAAAAATGTGCTTTACCTTTTAATAAGTGTGGTAGCGTTATAATCGGGGACCCTACCTCTACCAGCTTTAACCACTTTTACCCCCATACAACTGCCAAACGATACTAAATCCAACCCTTTTTATTTACTAAAAATATTCGTAATTTAATTAAAGAGTCTATTTGTTAGTGAAATTTAAAAAACAATTTACCAAAAATATTCATAACGCACAGAAATTCCCTATATTATAGGGTAAATGTTAAAAAGCAAAACGTCTCAACCAATAAAACAAGTCGGTCGGCCTGAACATAAAATTATGGTGTTTCAAAGGGTGGTGCCTTGGGTTTCCAAAAAATACCTTTCGCAATTCCGCGAGTTTCCAAATTTTTTTTATTTAATAAACATATTCAGTTACTCTTGTTCCCAAAACCAAGATGGGGTACAGTCAGCATCAGAAGCAAGGTATAATAGCATAAATAAATCTTTTTTCTACTATGACCTACTTACTTATTGTTATGAACCGTTTAGTTAACAGAAATCGCAAGTTGATTTTCCAGGTGGCTTTCGTTGTAAAGCTATTGTTAAGTTTGCCAACCCGTTTCCGAGAAATAAGAAGGCGGTCTTCGATGTGTAACAAAGTAAATGAAAGCGTTGTAGTAATAAAGACGTCTATTTTCTATAAATAATAACTGCGAGATAGATCTAAATACAATTATATTAATTAAAAAGGAACACATTAGATAAGTAATAGTATAAATTAATAATCACTTGCTCCCGCTGTCGACTGTACCAACAAAATTTTTGGAAACTAAAAGGACATCAATTTCATAAATAAAATATTTCTTGGAAACTGGAAGAATTAATGTATGGAGTTTTGATTTTCTAGAGAACAAAAGAATTGGAAACCCAAGGCACCACCCATTTTTACGTAGTATAGTTCCATTACGATACTATATAGTACATGACATGAAAATATGGTACAAATAGTATAATTATACTACGAAATCTAACCTGCTATCTATTGAGCCAGCTCTCAACTCAAATAAGACAGAATTTCAATGTTTCACACGAAGGCACAAAGAGGGCGGTGTCATCGCCTGTCACTGTCACAATCACGAAATCATAAGAAATGTCCGGTCGGTTACATCTTGAATAATCAGATTTGCTGTCCCGTCGTAATTATTCTTGAGAGTTTTGCTTCGACCAAAGTAAAATTAATGGACGGCTTGCCTTTACAATTTGCTCACTCATAACGAGTCAAAGCATCGAATTTCGATGAGTCAAAGCAATTGGATATATACTTCAATACCTAATTGTAAGTATTTATAGTGCATTTGCTACAAAAAAAAAAGATAGCGAATAAAATAACTACGTGAGAAAAAGAGAACACCTGCTTTTATCTGTTGCTTTTGAACTGTTTAACATTTGAAAACCAAACAAGAGTAGCCATTTTGTACCAAATCGGTTTATTGCTAAAAGTAGCGTTAGAAAAACGATTTGGTACAAAATAAAAAAATCTGTACATTTTTTGGTACAATTTTTTGTGTAAGGTAAGTTAATTTGTAGGGTCGTATAATATTATGATTGTGCCCATATCCTTTTTTTTTCTCAAGTGTATTCTATACAATTAATTAAAACAAAGAATTTTCATGTAAGAAATAGGTACTAAGTTGGTAGTAGGAAATAAACATTAGCCTTGACTAGCAAAAAAAAAAGACACATTAAATTTTTTTTATTTATTTATTATTGTAAATTAGATTATACATAATTAAAATATTTCGTAAGCTAAACCAAAAAAAAGTGGGTAATGGTTCTTTTTTAATGTTAAACGTCAGTAGCTTAGCGTAAAGTGCATAACTTAATTTTGTTATTCTTGTTTAGGAATTTAAAATTGAAAAGCATTTTGATATGTGCCATTTGACGCAAATTGTTCAGTATGAGTGAGGTTTATAAAGCAAGAGTTTGAAATTGTATACGCAATTAGTCATAATCTTCTCAAATCCAACTTAAAATGCTGTTTTATCTTTGTTTGGACCAGATCATGACTAATTGTGCGTTAAATATCAAACTCATGCTTTATAAACCTCATTAATACTGAACTATTGGTGTTAACTGCCCCATACCAAAATGTATTCAATTTTTAACTTCTTAACAAGAAATACAAAGTTAAGTTGTGCATTTTGTGCTAAACGACTGACGTTTAACGTTAAGTAAAAGATTAAGGTGTTTTTTTTTAGTTAGGAGAACCAAATACATAATGGTTCCTTTTAACCCCTTTAGGTAGGGAACCCTAAAAACTATATAAAAGTCTAATAATCATTTTAAAATATCTATTCAACAAGACCACTATTAAATAATGCAAATATCACCTTGATTTTTTGTGTGGGTTAAAAAAAAGAGAAATCCAAAGAAATTGCTGCATATTTAAAATCCTTAATAATTACCTGACAAATGAGGTATAGCCGTTTTATTTATTTTTCGCATTACTTTTTTGGTCATGTACGTTTCAAAGTGGTCGGAACAAATACGGCTGTATTTATTCGAGGTCCATTCTTCATCTATCTGTACGTTCATTTTCCACCTATTTTGATGAATGGCAAAATCACTTGGGAATACGAGTATATAATAATATTAAACAGTTAGTTAAAAAAAATATCAGCATAAGTTTTATACGATCGAATGGTACAACTTGGTACCATAAGAAACTAGTTTGCTGTCGGTACATCTGGTCTAAGATCGGCATTGTCGAACAGAGCGAGCTTTCCTTATCGCACTTAGTATATTCGTATATATCTGTCTTGTTACGATAGGATAAACAACAAAATGGAGACAACGAAACAATGTTTATTGAAATTAGTTATGTTCGTGATAAAATAGATCGATAAACATGTTATTACGCGTGAAATATGATGCCTGAACTTTCATTTTGATTTTTAGTAGTATTCTCGCACTTTGGAGAGGCACATGATGTTTCGTCAGTTATTTGGATGGCATGTAATAATAAGCGTACGTACGGCACTTCTAACAGACAGAGACCGACTGAGATGAAGTGAGAGCCGGCGCTCACTTTACAGACTTCAAAAATCCGCACGCTATGGCCCGTCCATTAATTTTACTTTGGTCGAAGGAGTTTTGTATATTTCAGTGAAGTAATTTGATAAGAGTTGAGTTGGGACTACTCCTCTACAAATTAGGACTAAGAAAGTTGAGTGAAGGATACCAAGGAACATACCTTGTTTTATTATACCATGGGCAGAGAATATAAAGTATTAGGTACTACGTAAAGAAGCGACACTCACCTCCCCGCGAGTGTCGGGGATGTTATGAAACAAATAGTACAAGTGTTTGTGTTCAAAATCGAGATGCTTTTTATGTTTCATCAAGTGCCGACAATCGCAAGTATAAATCTTGTTTTGTTTTATTACGATACTGATTTTTAATCAATATCGTTCGTTATTGTGGTATATGTATATGAATGAAAAGAACGGAGATTTTTCAAATTTCCTTCCTTTCGCTGAATTTATTTATTTATTTCAATAAATTGTACAGCATTACAGTTAACACCAATTCGCTATACAATTCAAACAAAAATAAAAATTGAACTAAAAATAAACACTATGTAGTACGTATAGCCTGCGACGTACCACGCACGTGCGGAGTGTCCGTGTCTGGAATTCTTCCACGGAATCGACGAAACACGACACTTTTCGGCCAAAACTCTTCATTCATGAAGGTCGAGAGATGGTCAGTTGGGACACGCAGCACAAATGAATTAAAATTGGCATTGTGGCGTGACTCCAATCGCTGGACCCTCAGTTGGAGTTTAGTTTTCAGCATGACATATTTCATGACATCATCAGCCTTCGTGGAGAAGTTCAAACGGGACACATACAGCAGCGTCACGGGAACAGCCGGTCGAAGTAGATGGTTCGGTCCGGTCGGTGCGGTTCCACATCGATTGCGGCAAGGGGGCTTCCTCTTCTTACGCTCCACCAGGGTGAAGCCCTTCTCATCGAATGGGTACTTCCTAGGGTTCTTGGTCTGCTTTCTTCCCTTTGCTACTTGCTGACCTTGTTGCTGGGCAGCAGGTTGTCTAGAGGGGGCAACGGCGGCGGCAGCGGCGTAGGCGCGGGGTGGGAGGGTACACTCTAGCGCACGTGGTGACTCTTCTGGCGAGGAAGTGGGGCGGGCGGGGCGCAGGGCATCACGCGTAGTAGCGAGGTCAGCGGCCGGCAACGAGGCATCCAATTTCACTGACTCAAAACTGCCTACAGATACATTTTGCGCTCCACGACGACAATTTACGTACGAGGTACCGGGTGAACGACTCACCGCTATAGCGTTCCGTAACAATGCTACCTCGGCACGAAGTTCACCAATGATATTTTGAGATCCCTCGAACTTTAACTGCATCTCAGCCAAACTTGCTTTCATAGACGTTATGTCCTTGAGCAGCCTGCTTACATCGACGTGACCAAAATTAGTCGGAAGAACTTTGCGTCCCGTCGCTACGAAGTCTGGCACGTCGTCCGGATCAGTCTCTTTCAGGAAGGCGACTATCTCGTCGAGACTCCTTTCTCCCCCGTCGTCGTCCGTACGGTGGGACGGCACGGTCATGTTTGTAGACACAAACAGCAGCGTCTTCGCAGATCGGATCTCATCCTCGGAAAAACTGGACTTGATGATTTGCGCGATACTGGCTTCGTCCATGACATCTAATCGGTTTTGAAGAAATGCCAGGAGATCGTTAGCCAAACATTTTTTCGTGCCCATGGCGGTCGAAGCGGGCAGCTGTCAAAGCCCATTTTCAACTAAGCCATTTTCTTTTATGTACGTAAAAAACACCTTTGACTCCTCTGAAAGGATTTCTCTTGTGACGTGACGATGTTTAAATTTTACTCAATTTTACACACATCATTAAATTTTACAACATCCCACATGTTGTTAGATAGGTAATTTAAAAATATTGGGGGTGTGAGAAGACCATTTTTCGATCCAGGGTTCCGTTTGCGAAATATTAAGCTTAAAAGTGTTAATTGTCCCCAACCCTGCCAGCGAAACGGTTGTATTTGGAGACGTGAAAAAAATCACGGCAGTAGTATATATAAGGAAATTAAAAGGAAAACTATCACAGCTAAGTAGGCTTTACAAGGTAAGGAGTACAGATCGCGACGAACTTTTAGTCTCCTCTAAATACGGGGCGATTCGCATCAGCAGGAACAAAATCTATGGGCCGTTCTTGGGAAGAGCAACTTCCGAGCGTACTAGAAGCGCGATCTGTATTAGTCGACAAACTTATAAAATGATCTTGGAGAAGAAGTTCGCATATTGTGCAGGGCAACTACGGATACGGAACCCTACACTGCGCGTGGCCCGACACACACTTGACCGGTTTTTTTTTTGTATTGGTGTAGGTAGTTGTTTATGTACTTTTTTCTCAAATTTCAGTTTCAACAAGGCGAGTTTCAAAATCAAAGTCTGCAGCTGAAAGAGTGTTAAGGAACACCATAGCTGAAACTAAAAATAAACTAAGAACATGCCAATTTTTTTTAATAACTAATAGGTGCAAGGAAATAAACCAAATATTATCGGGGAAAACCACGTTTTGGGATGACAGCGATCTTGTAAAACAAGCAGCAAATGATTATTATATTAAACATAAAAAGAAGAATAATAAATGAAAGAGAAAATCTTTGTTTTGTTATATTTTGAATCTGTTTTGGTTATTGCAAATATACCTGCAGCTAGCCCCAGACAGAATTTTTAGCTCAATGTATCTACCAACTAGGCTATATTTTGCACGTAGTAGAGAACATAATATTACTTCGGTTTACTTTTTATCTTAACATCTTTAATTTAGCCTATTAATTAGGGACGTAGAGATAAAAATGTAAACCAAAGTAATTTTTTCTCTACGTGCAAAATATAGCCTGGTTGGTAGATACGTTGCTGAGCTAAAAATTCCGTCCGGGGCTGCCTGCAATATATATATGTATAAATGTATATGTATGTATTTACGTATGTATACACCAGACATAGTTGAGAGCTGAACCGCTTGGCGGCAGCACTAGTAATGCCCGTGAAGTTAGCGGAGTTTCGTATCTATTCCCGGTACATTATACTTATCTATGAATAATATTGTTATGAACGCACCACGCCGCTCCGCTGCCGCACCGCGCCGCACTAGTGCGGTTTCTCCTTTAGCTAAACACTGAGCAAATAAAGGAAACATCGTGTTACCCGTAGCATAGATAAATAAAGGAAGGATAGATTGCTGACTCCATACATTAGAACAAAGCCCGCGTAAAACTTATTATTTTCGCCGGTACCTAGTAGTTCGACTTATTATTTTTGATGTCGCTACTATACTAGATAAATTGTGACATACCCAGTGCCATCTATCGAACAGTTGATGAAACGAAATTCGATGTGTGTGTAGCAACTATACTGCGCCCACAAAAACAAAAATTAGCTAGAATACGACAATACGCGACACATGGCATACGATAAATCTGAGGATAAATCGCTCAACCGTGCATGACAGTTGAGTCAAAGAGTAAAGTTATATACCGGTATGTATGAGTAGTGTGTGTTAGGTAAATAAAGCGTATTTTAATGCACATATTTTGTTTAATTGATCGTTGTGCGCCATCTACTGGAATTCAAAATAACCATCTGCACGCTTAGTTAGGTTGCCAACTTACCACCGAAAGTTTAATGAAAAAAATGTTTAAAACACCTGATTAAGAATTCACTATTTTCTGATGCGATGTTATGAAAATTTTGTGTTTTTATTCATAAAATAAATAAGTATGATGAACCAGAACAGTAAAATGCTACATTTCGTCGATTTCAGACAAATTTTATTTCCAGCAAGACAAGTAACGCCATCTAGCAACGTTTTTTTAGTATTGCGAACAGTACAAGGAGATAGCAATCTATCCTTCCTTTATTTATCTATGCCCGTAGACAGAGAATACTATGTCTACGGTGTTACTTCAGAACAATAATATTGTTAATAATAGTGTTGTTCTGAGGATGTTACCAAAATCGACTGTCAATGTGTGTGACACCTGCTTATGTATGTGTAAGTAATAGTGGGTCTCCCTACAAATGTTAAAAACAAACTATCGATAATTTTGAGGATGAAGGAAATACGTTAACATTTTTGTCTTATCTTTGTGTCGTTATTTTATTGTGCCTTTCATAGTTTTTGGGGTTTCCTGTTTCGTAGTGTACTGCCTTAAAATGATGGACATCGCCCGTTTTGCCGGAGATTATCCGAGATCTTTATCGAATGATTCAATGCTTTAAGCCAATTTATTTTAGGCTTGGGTTCATTATAGTTATTTCGAGTGAGCTGGTAATTTATAAATTAGTGCGCCTGCAAGTGTACAAATACTATGTCCCGTGGGATTCTTGATGATACAAGTATGGGAGTGGTATCAATGTCTTCGTTATGACATGGAGAATCAGTAATTGGATGGTGGATAATGACCACTCGTGTCAGATTGAAGTTATAAGCAAAAAACAAAATGGCCGCCGCTCTGCCGTAGATGATACTGGTTTTTTATGTTTATCTCGTAAAATACAGTATTTACGACAAAGCGATCTATTATGAAAGTATTCAGTATTAAATTCTACACAAAACATGTTCCTACAATATTTTGTGTACGGCTGACCCTTAACATAGAAATTCTGTATTTAAGATTCAATTCTCTGAATTAGTACCAAGATATTAAGAAATAACTATAACGGCCATGTTTCAACTTTTAGTTGTGAGGAATGTACACTTATAGTTTATTATATGCATAAACGTATTCTGAAAGACATTATGATACCTTCAAAATAATTGGATTTCTATAAGAGTGAAGTTACTTAGAATTTTGTAATTAAATTTTTCTAACTTCACTTTATGAAAAATTTTTCGGTTGTAAAAGTTAAACTCTTCACTTGGACATATACTATAGTATATACGTCCCCAGGGGATGGGCACTTCTCTAGGGACATCCAAAATAGTAGTTAGTTGGTTAGTCAGTGGTTTGTTAGTTACATTGTTGGTAATAAGGTTTTATTGAATGACTATTGAGTGAATTTAGAAATTAAGTGTTCTGTTAAGATTAATTAGAAAAAGGCGGGTTTTTCATAATCCGGCTGCGAAACCACTTGCTTGAATTTAAGCTTTAGGCTTTTAAATAAATAAATAAATAAAAATTGTTTTATTCAATTACCATCAATATTTTTTAGTAAACTAAACTTTATATCTAGCTATGCTAAACAACTTGATATAAAAAAAAAAACTTTAGGGTAACTGAAAGGGACCAAACTCAACTACGAGTTGTCAGTTCGACAATTGCCGCTGATTTTCAGTTTGGGCCTTTTTTACAAAGTGTTAATATAATGAAAAGTGCGCCGAACTACATTTCGTCATATTACACCGAAGTTTGCTTAATAAATATAAAGATTTAAGTTTTAAAGATTTTAGAAACAAATTCGAGTTCCCAAAGTAACAATAGAATATAAAAGAAAAAATGTATACATAGGTACAATATATAAATGTACATGTACAATGTACAATAATATATACAATAATAAATATAGACAATAACAGTAAGATAACTAATAATTAAATTAAATTTATATATTAACAAAAATAATATTTACAAGACAATAATATGAAATTAGTGGTAAAAAAATATGGTATGATTTTAATCAAACGATTTTTTTGTGTTCTATATATTTTATTATCTCAAAACATGGTACTGTGGCTCAACTCCCTTCACCACTACTATGACGCTTTATCTAATAACATAACTGAAATTGTAAAGCGAATTATATTAAATACTAATAAAAACTGTCAAAGAAAATGTAAAACATGACATTCCAAAAAAAAATATTGCGATGTAGGACACTGATACAAAAAATATCGGATTTTTTGTCGGTATTTCATGCATCACGCAAAAACTACTGAACGGGTTTTGATGCGGTTACCACTGTACGACCCTCAGCGATGAGACATGGATTACAAAGAAAGAAGGAAGGGAGATCACTGTTCGGTGACTTACAAAACGAGCAACATTTCAGATTTCACCGGCGCCCCACCTTCCCCTGCGAATCGTGCATTGTGGCGGCGAAACGCTACGCTACTCGCTCACTCATGGTCATGGGCGGTCGGGCAATATACTTCATGCAGGTTTAAGTTTTGCAAACATGTAATTTTTAATTATGTTACCTTTGATATGTATAAAACATTTAGAATTCATTATGCAAGGTGTAACAGAAAGATGTAACCATATTTGAAGAGCTTATTCAGTCAATGGTATAGAACAACTTTTACTATGGAGCCAACCCTGAAATCTCAAAAAAAAAAATTTGCCCTTCCATACATTTCAGCCAAGCGGCATTGCATTTTTCTATGAAAAAGTCGTTTTTTTTTTCGAGGTACAGGGTTTGTTCCATATTAAAAGTTGTTCTATACCATTGACTGAATAAGCTCTTTAAATATGGTTACACCTTTCTGTTACACCTTGTATATGAGTATATTATTAAATACTTTGTTAGTTTAAGTAATTATGTATCACTTATCTATGAAAAGTGATACATAATTAAACTATTATTTACTAATAATAAAGTTTCGGGCTGTCGGGCAACGGGCAATATGAAGTGGTGAGTAGGGAATCGAGAACCGGAACTGTTTTTTAGAACCCAGAATTTTGGCACTAGTCTTCAAAGGAACCAAGATTTACCGGTCATTTAGTTATTTTCGGCACCAATTTTTTTTCTTTTTTTTGTTGATGTAGAAACGGTTTAAGAGCTGCCAATTCAACATTTTATGAAAATGTTAAAGAAAATAGATGAAAACTGCAGCTTTAGGTGTTCTATCATTATGGAATCATGTTCTGGGGTTCTACCGCGTAATTCTCATTTGTATCAACTTCAAGCAAATGCATGCGAAATTCAACGCGTGCAAAAGAGATGGCATGTTAGGCGGGCGTCGTCGCACGCACGACAAATTTCAATCTCAAGTTGATGTTGATGAAAATGAGAATTACGCGGTAGACCCACTGGACTGATATGCCCCGACTAACACTTGAAAAATGATGGAAAACATCAGTTTCACAGGTAAATACGACAACGCTTTATAAAGTTTGATATACGTATTTTTCTATCTAAAGTTGCAAAAAATTTAATAAATAGACCATTTAGTTATAAATTATATTTTTCGGTTTACAGACTGCAAGAATATTAATAAGAAATAAGGCAATTGCAACATCGAAAGCAGTTTTATAAATACCTAGATTGTTTATGTTTATCCGATGTTATAATATTACATTATAACACCGCGATTCTGTGCTGATTGTAAAACCGCTAGAGACCCAATCAACAACAGAGACGAGAAATAATTACCAACCTAGACACAGGACAGAATCTTTACTCTATAATGAGTTTGTTTTGGATAACTTTAAATAGATAACTTTAAATTATTAGTTTTAATTATATATATATTTGTAGTAATGGTACCCACTGTCACCGCAACATATTTTTGGTACCCCGCGTTACTGTCCTGGCTGAGTTTGGGGACCCCTGTTCAAATTGTGTGTGTTTTTATTTCTGTGCAGTGTACTTATTTGTATGATTTTTATAATACTGTAATAACTTTTTTCGAAGCAATAAAACATTTTTAATTTACTTTTCCCAGGCCACCTTTATCCTGATTGGCCTTCAAGGCAGCTTTATCGGAACCACAGAACATTTTCAGAGATCGGAACGACCCACGCGAGGTCCAACGAATGTCTTCTCATTTTTCGTGAAATTGTTAGTTGAAAATATTATAAATAAAGACGATATTTTTTATGGTCTTAGATAAAGTATTGTGTGCAACTAAACATAATTAGACATTGGGACACTCTTGCAAAATACTTCGTTCGTTCCGTAAACAGGCATTCGTGTCTCAATGTCTCAAATTATGTTACAGTTGCACAAAATACTATTACTGTCTAAAAAAACGTATTTGTTTCTACATTTAGTCGATTCTATAACAATACGGACATAATAAAACGACAGCTTTAAAATAACTACTGTACACACGTAATGTACAGCTTACCCTGGTTTATTCGTTCAAGAGCTTAGCCCATACCCGAGTTCTTAGCTCTGCCACGCTAACGAAGACTGCAGTAACTAACAAATTTGCGAAAAATGAGTTAGATATCGATTCGGAATCCTCGCAACGTGATGTTTATACCAATCTAATCCATTTTTTGATAGCATGTATAGAGCCTTATTTAGAGATAAGCATAAGCACAGCATCTATTTACATATCTCAGACAATGTTACATAACATGATTGCAATAAGTGACAATTGGCCGATAAGCATACTGCGGTAATGCTAACCAATGTTCGATAATGTCGTTTTTGTATGTAGTTACCTACTTGACGTTATAAGAATGCTGCAAAGTGCAGTGGAATACTTTACTGTATTTATCGACTACATATTATATTATAATTATATACATTAATTATAGTTTTTTATTTATAATATAGTTTAATTTTTTAAGGTGTTTTAGTTTATTTTTAAGGATGTTTTAGTTTAGTTTAGATGTATTTACTTTAGTCCTTTTTATTTTAATTTTAATGTTATTTAAGTTAATTGTTGTTATCAAATAAATTAAAAATTATATTATAAATATATTATATTATATTTTTTTAGGACTTTTAAAAGAAATCCTCAAATTTTGTTGATTATTTACTTACAATGGATAAATATTTGTTCTCGAGTAGTTAGTACGATAAAACTGACTGTGATGAGTAGAATTTCATTAATTATTCGGTTTATACATAATACTACCCCAAATAGTAAGAATTGTTTATGAAGTATATCTCATGAAAATTCAAAAGTTCAGACTGTGAATTCGTTTGTTTCAAAATTTAGAAAGCAATAGTTTAAAAAATATGTTATGATTGTCATACAGAACACATACTGTTTTAAAAAAATAAAAAAGCATATTGTAATTTCTACGTCAGTAGATCTCATTATTTCCATACAATTATAGACAAAATACATGTAAAAGTAACTAGATATAAAAATAATAATTAACTTATCTTTAAGAAATACTTGTAACCATTGTCATTGACATAAGTTTCTTAGGACTTCATAAAGAAATCCTTAAATTTTGTTGATTTATCTACTAACAATAGATAAATATTTGTCCTCAATAATTAGTTAGTACGATAAAACTGACTGTGATGATTAGAATTTTATTAGTTATTCGTATATACACTTTTATGAGTTAAATATTTTCTCTTTTATGAGTTAAATATAGGAAAAGAGAAGGAATTATATTTTCGAAATATATTTCGACCACTCACTCGGGGTCGTCGTCAGTCGAATATGGAACAATCAATTGAATTGAATCAATTGAAATCAACTGAATTGATTGTTCCATATTTGACTGATGACGACCCCGAGTGGGTCGAAATATATTTCGAAAATATAATTCCTTTTTTTAAATATTTAACTCATAAAAGTGTATATTTATATTAAAAAAACAATGAAACAGCTTTTATAAAGCATAATTATTCATGACTATATTACTTATTTGTGATAAACATAATACTAACTAGAATAGTAAGAATTGTTTATGAAGCATATCTTATGAAAATTTATAAATTTAGACTGGCAAGCTCAATTAATTTAAAAACAATTAAGTTTTGACTTTAATACACACTGATAACCTATTATTATTAAAATACTTTTAAAACATGTTGTTATTTCTATGTCAGTATTTCCATAAATATATATCAAAAGTTCAATTTGTGAATCTTGTTTTATATTTACCTAATGCCACCTTACAAGAAACATTTACGGATGCCTATGGATATTATAGCTTTGCTTAGTATAAGTGCAGTGTCTATGTTATGTACTGCATTAATGGTAAGTATTACTCCTATTTGTGTATAATACCCTGCTTCTTGCTAAGTATAAAAGCAGTGACTATGTTACATACTGCACTAAAGGTTAGTATTACTCCTATTTGTGTATAATACCCTGCTTCTTGCTAAGTATAAAAGCAGTGACTATGTTACATACTGCACTAAAGGTTAGTATTACTCCTATTTGTATATTATACCCTGCTTCTTGCTAAGTATAAAAGCAGTGACTATGTTACATACTGCACTAAAGGTTAGTATTACTCCTATTTGTATATTATACCCTGCTACTCATAAAAGCATTTTCTTGTATAAAAAAACGTCCTATTAAGTCCATAATTAAAACGAATGGAGTACAAAAAACTACAAATGACAAGCTTAAAGTAACAATTAAAAAATGTCTGATTTAGTTGATACACAAACCACAGAAATTAAAAAACGAAAAAAAACCTTAAGCGCCAAAATCTCGAAATGATGTTCGTGTTAGTTACTGCAGTCTTCGTTAGCGCGGCTGTGGCTGTACTCACCACTTACGGGATCTACGTATTTATGAGTACTTACCAGCAAGATGTCTTGGTCACTCGATCCAAACGACTGCTGTAAAATAAAGTTTCAAGATAACATTGTGGACTCTGTGGATATGTACAAAGAGCAACTCCTGTTAAAGTAAGAAATAGAAACGAAATTAATTTAATCTTGAAAAATTGCCTCCAATGAGGTAAGGGACAACGTGTGATGATGGCACTTATGACAGATGATATTTAAAATTTCGGTTAAAAATAAAAATCAAGTATGATTTTACTCAACATTAGACACGTCATACAACATTCAACATAATAATACAAAAGGCAAATGTGTCAAATCTGCTTACAAAAATCTAGAAAGTGACTGGTTTACAATTATATAGTTTGGAAAGAGACGGAGCCGTAGGATAAAGGAGAGTAGAACCCTTTATTTAGATTACGATTCAGCCACTATCACTCCTCGTTGAATTGCCTTAAATTATCGACCTCTTGAGTTTTAAGAAAATGAGAAAATTTGCTATTAAGTCTTTGTTTCTATAACATTGCAAAACAACAGCAACATGAAAATCAAAAAATGGCCGAAACGAGCAGTTTATCATTATCAACAATGAAGTATTACAATGGTTTAGTAATACTTTTACTCAAAAATAATTACGAAACTTGGTAGGCATTTAAAACGCCATACTCTATGGCCCTACTTAAGGCGTATGACCACGCTAAATAAGCAACTCGATGTGTGTCGGTACAAATATCAACGGAAACAACATTGAAATAACGTTCATTTCAGCGTGCCAACCACTGCGTCTCCGGCTAGCGCAAAATAGGAGAAAATAATACTTTTCACATGGACGCCATGAACGGAAAAAAAATTTGAACTTAAATTTTTTAGATCTAAAAATTTCCTATAATTTGGTGAAATAATAATTAAAATCGCTTTAGGCGTTTGGAAGGAGTAAGAGAATTCTTGTGTTAATCATGTGAAACTTTCGATGACTTTCGATTTTTTTTTGTCAAAACTTACAATAGAAAAACAGTTTATGAAACTTGAAATTTATTTTTGACTCTATAAGACCTATCATATATTTTTATGAAATTTTTTGGACCACCCGTGTGGGAGGAGTAGGCCTTCAAAGACAGGTCCAAATTGCAGTTGGCGTATCATTCGAGGTCCTTTGACTCGCGCCCTAAAAACCGATGCCGACGCGAGCGCTGCGTGTGGCGAGCAAGACATGGACAGTTCAGATGAGCCAAAAGCTCCGTAAAAGGTTTCGATTTTTGGCGGAGAATACAATAGCTAGACAATACAAACCTGCCTGAAAACCCCAACAGCGCCTGTTGTCACTATGTCTCCATCCAATTTACTGAAATAGTAAAATGAATAAATATTAACATACACACATCGCATTGGTACCTAAACAGTACTAGTGGTAAGACTCCGTTGTCCGTTCGTCTGTATGTGTCATTAGCGTAACAACCGGAGGGGGCCAGGCCCCCCTGCCGTCTTCGAGCCCCCCCCCCGGCAGCTAAGTAGGTCAACTAGGACTTTCACTACCAGTCACAAAAAGGATAAATTAAACCGTAGTACAACATTGTTGAATTTATTCCGTTCCGAACAAACTAGGTAATTAGCTCTTACTCATTACATATTATAATAGTACTAATATAGGGGAGCCAGGCCCTTCCTAGACAAAAGTTATAGTTACGCCAATGATACGTGTGATAGAAGAATAGAAATTAAATACGAGTAAAACGCGTTAGTTACTCAAGGCTCCACGTGCCGGACTATTTTAATGTCTACGTCACAAATTGTTACTTGACTCCATATATGATGTACTCTTTGCTTAGCTCATATTATACCATCTACTCGTATATCTATAGGTATATTTTTGTTAATATAAACAATGGCTAACACGGCCTCCTTGCCCCAAGCTTTGCTCTCAAAGTTTTTTATCGTTTACCAGAAAGTAGAAAAATATTAAGGCGATATGCGAAAAAAATACGGGTGTTTCTTTTCTGTGTATTTCATGAAATACATGGAAAATTATAATCAGTGTCTGGTATATGCATTTTGACTATGTAATGTAGGGTTTTGAAATTGGAAAAAATGTTTGGATAAATTTTCCTCCATAGAAATAATTGTTGAAATGAGGTCTTCAAACACACTTTTTCTCCTCGTTTCATGAATAGGAACCATATACAGAACTCAAACATATTTTATTAGGTGTGTTTTTAACAAAATCTAGAGATTTGATATTTGAAATTTTGCTAGCTATTTTAGTTTTTTTAATAAAAATATAAAACCAACTTTTTTCCTTTTTGCCCTGAATCCGCCCCTCTCGCACTGCGCGATTTTTCGCTTGGAGTGACAGTGACAAAAATAAAATTCGCATTAAAACAAAAGTACTCAAAACATATCTTGATGAACACTTGTCTGTTGTCATTAGGTGAGGTCAACAAGCCTTTTTTTTGTGTCCCTTTTTTGAGTGTTTTTAGGGTTCCGTAGTACCTAAAAGGTAAAAGGAACCTTTATGGTGAGACTCCGTTGTCCGTCCGTCCGTATGTCACAGCCTCATAACTTTACCACCGTTAAAGACAAATACATGAAATTTGACACAAAAATAGCATTAATTTGATCACATACAAGGGTGTAAAAGAAATATGAAAAATTTGAAATTATTCAAAATGTATGTCCCCCCCCCCCTTATCTCCGAAACTGGTAGACCGAAAAATATGAAAAAAATGTCAATTATAAATCATAACTGGCCAATAACAGGAAAACTACAGCGATTAAAAAAAATTGAGCACTAATGAGAAATATAAAAAAAAAGTAAAATAAATATTAAAATATTTTATAAAAACACAATATGGGTATCAAATTGTAGGTATTAAAAAGCTGATTGTAAAAATATATACTTTTATTATATTTACGGAATCTGATTTCGAGAAATCTTTAAAAAACCCCATAAATATGCATGCCCCCCCCCCCCTTATCTCCGAAACTGGTAGACCGAAAAATATGAAAAAAATGACAATTATAGATCATAACTGGCAAATTACAGGAAAACTATAGCGATTAAAAAAAAGCAGCACTAATAAGAAATATAAAAAAGAAGTAAAATAAATAAAAATATATTTTATAAAAATACAATATGGGTATCAAGTTGTAGGTATTAAAAAGCTGATTGTAAAAATATATACATTTACTATACTTACTGGCACTGGTTTCGAGAAGTCCCCCCCCTTATCTCCGAAACTGGTAAACCGAAAAATATGAAAAAAATGACAATTATAGATCATAACTGGCCAATTACAGGAAAACTATAGCGATTAAAAAAAAGCAGCACTAATAAGAAATATAAAAAAGAAGTAAAATAAATAAAAATATATTTTATAAAAATACAATATGGGTATCAAGTTGTAGGTATTAAAAATCTGATTGTAAAAATATATACATTTACTATACTTACTGGCACTGGTTTCGAGAAATCTTTAAAAAATCTTCTTATCAATCCCCTTATCAAAATCATGGTAACATGTGTTTACGTAAAGATTACAGGAAAAATAAAGCGGTTGAGAAATTCACGAAAAAAAAATGACAAAATTAAATTTATCATCCACAATACGGAACTAGGGTTAGGTACTAGGAACGAGTCTGACTCGCACTTGGCTGGTTTTTTCGTTTTTGTTTTATTGTTATTAATCTGCGGTTTCAGCATACTACTTGTATATTGTAGTCGTCTGCGCTATTAATCTGCGGTTTCAGCATACTACTTGTATATTGTAGTCGTCTGCGCTATTAATCTGCGGTTTCAGCATACTACTTGTATATTGTAGTCGTCTGCGCTATTAATCTGCGGTTTCAGCATACTACTTGTATATTGTAGTCGTCTGCGCTATTAATCTGCGGTTTCAGCATACTACTTGTATATTGTAGTCGTCTGCGCTATTAATCTGCGGTTTCAGCATACTACTTGTATATTGTAGTCGTCTGCGCTATTAATCTGCGGTTTCAGCATACTACTTGTATATTGTAGTCGTCTGCGCTATTAATCTGCGGTTTCAGCATACTACTTGTATATTGTAGTCGTCTGCGCTATTAATCTGCGGTTTCAGCATACTACTTGTATATTGTAGTCGTCTGCGCTATTAATCTGCGGTTTCAGCATACTACTTGTATATTGTAGTCGTCTGCGCTATTAATCTGCGGTTTCAGCATACTACTTGTATATTGTAGTCGTCTGCGCTATTAATCTGCGATTTCAGCGTACTACTTGTATATTGTAGTCGTCTGCGCTATTAATCTCCGGTTTCAGCATACTACTTGTATATTGTAGTCGTCTGCGCTATTAATCTGCGGTTTTAGCATACTACTTTAATACTCCAGTCGCCTGCGCTATTAATCTGCGGTTTCAGCGTACTACTTTAATATTGTAGTCGTCTGCGCTATTTAACTGCGGTTTCAGTGTACTACTTTAATTTTGTAGTCGTCTGCGCTATTAATCTGCGGTTTCAGCATACTACTTTAATATTGTAGTCGTCTGCGCTATTAATCTGCGGTTTCAGCATACTACTTTAATATTGTAGTCGTCTGCGCTATTAATCTACGGTTTCAGTGTACTATTTTAATATTGTAGTCGCCTGCGCTATTAATCTGCGGTTTCAGTGTACTACTTTAATACTCCAGTCGCCTGCGCTATTAATCTGCGGTTTCAGCATACTACTTTAATACTCCAGTCGCCTGCGCTATTAATCTGCAGTTTCAGTGTACTACTTTAATACTCCAGTCGCCTGCGCTATTAATCTGCGGTTTCAGCTTACTAATTTAATATTGTAGTCGTCTGCGCTATTAATCTGCGGTTTCAGTGTACTACTTTAATACTGTAGTCACCTGCGCTATTAATCTGCGGTTTCAGCGTACTACTTAAATATTGTAGTCGTCTTCGCTGTTAATCTGCTGTTTCAGTGTACTACTTTAATACTGTAGTCGCCTGCGCTATTAATCTGCGGTTTCAGCATACTACTTTAATATTGTAGTCGTCTGCGCTATTAATCTACGGTTTCAGTGTACTATTTTAATATTGTAGTCGCCTGCGCTATTAATCTGCGGTTTCAGTGTACTACTTTAATACTCCAGTCGCCTGCGCTATTAATCTGCGGTTTCAGCATACTACTTTAATACTCCAGTCGCCTGCGCTATTAATCTGCGGTTTCAGTGTACTACTTTAATACTCCAGTCGCCTGCGCTATTAATCTGCGGTTTCAGCTTACTAATTTAATATTGTAGTCGTCTGCGCTATTAATCTGCGGTTTCAGTGTACTACTTTAATACTGTAGTCGCCTGCGCTATTAATCTGCGGTTTCAGCGTACTACTTAAATATTGTAGTCGTCTGCGCTATTAATCTGCGGTTTCAGTGTACTACTTTAATACTGTAGTCACCTGCGCTATTAATCTGCGGTTTCAGCGTACTACTTAAATATTGTAGTCGTCTGCGCTATTAATCTGCGGTTTCAGTGTAATACTTTAATATTGTAGGCGTCTGCGCTATTAATCTGCGGTTTCAGTGTACTACTTTAATATTGTAGTCGTCTGCGCTATTAATCTGCGGTTTCAGCATACTACTTTAATATTGTAGTCGTCTGCGCTATTTATCTGCGGTTTCAGTGTACTACTTTAATACTGTAGTCGCCTGCGCTATTAATCTGCGGTTTCAGCGTACTACTTAAATATTGTAGTCGTCTGCGCTATTAATCTGCTGTTTCAGTGTACTACTTTAATACTGTAGTCGCCTGCGCTATTAATCTGCGGTTTCAGCGTACTACTTTAATATTGTAGTCGTCTGCGCTATTAATCTGCGGTTTCAGTGTACTACTTTAATATTGTAGGCGTCTGCGCTATTAATCTGCGGTTTCAGTGTACTACTTTAATACTGTAGTGGCCTGCGCTATTAATCTGCGGTTTCAGCTTACTAATTTAATATTGTAGTCGTCTGCGCTATTAATCTGCGGTTTCAGTGTACTACTTTAATACTGTAGTCGCCTGCGCTATTAATCTGCGGTTTCAGCGTACTACTTAAATATTGTAGTCGTCTGCGCTATTAATCTGCTGTTTCAGTGTATTACTTTAATACTGTAGTCGCCTGCGCTATTAATCTGCGGTTTCAGCGTACTAATTTAATATTGTAGTCGTCTGCGCTATTAATCTGCGGTTTCAGTGTACTACTTTAATATTGTAGTCGCCTGCGCTATTAATCTGCGGTTTCAGCATACTACTTTAATACTCCAGTCGCCTGCGCTATTAATCTGTGGTTTCAGTGTACTACTTTAATATTCCAGTCGCCTGCGCTATTAATCTGCGGTTTCAGCTTACTAATTTAATATTGTAGTCGTCTGCGCTATTAATCTGCGGTTTCAGTGTACTACTTTAATACTGTAGTCGCCTGCGCTATTAATCTGCGGTTTCAGCGTACTATTTTAATATTGTAGTCGCCTGCGCTATTAATCTGCGGTTTCAGTGTACTACTTTAATACTCCAGTCGCCTGCGCTATTAATCTGCGGTTTCAGCTTACTAATTTAATATTGTAGTCGTCTGCGCTATTAATCTGCGGTTTCAGTGTACTACTTTAATACTGTAGTCGCCTGCGCTATTAATCTGCGGTTTCAGCGTACTACTTAAATATTGTAGTCGTCTGCGCTATTAATCTGCTGTTTCAGTGTATTACTTTAATACTGTAGTCGCCTGCGCTATTAATCTGCGGTTTCAGCGTACTAATTTAATATTGTAGTCGTCTGCGCTATTAATCTGCGGTTTCAGTGTACTACTTTAATATTGTAGTCGCCTGCGCTATTAATCTGCGGTTTCAGCATACTACTTTAATAATCCAGTCGCCTGCGCTATTAATCTGTGGTTTCAGTGTACTACTTTAATACTCCAGTCGCCTGCGCTATTAATCTGCGGTTTCAGCTTACTAATTTAATATTGTAGTCGTCTGCGCTATTAATCTGCGGTTTCAGTGTACTACTTTAATACTGTAGTCGCCTGCGCTATTAATCTGCGGTTTCAGCGTACTACTTAAATATTGTAGTCGTCTGCGCTATTAATCTGCTGTTTCAGTGTACTACTTTAATACTGTAGTCGCCTGCGCTATTAATCTGCGGTTTCAGCGTACTACTTTAATATTGTAGTCGTCTGCGCTATTAATCTGCGGTTTCAGTGTACTACTTTAATATTGTAGGCGTCTGCGCTATTAACCTGCGGTTTCAGTGTACTACTTTAATACTGTAGTGGCCTGCGCTATTAATCTGCGGTTTCAGCTTACTAATTTAATATTGTAGTCGTCTGCGCTATTAATCTGCGGTTTCAGTGTACTACTTTAATACTGTAGTCGCCTGCGCTATTAATCTGCGGTTTCAGCTTACTAATTTAATATTGTAGTCGTCTGCGCTATTAATCTGCGGTTTCAGTGTACTACTTTAATACTGTAGTCGTCTGCGCTATTAATCTGCTGTTTCAGTGTACTACTTTAATACTGTAGTCGCCTGCGCTATTAATCCTCGGTTTCAGCGTACTACTTTAATATTGTAGTCGTCTGCGCTATTAATCTGCGGTTTCAGTGTACTACTTTAATATTGTAGGCGTCTGCGCTATTAATCTGCGGTTTCAGTGTACTACTTTAATATTGTAGTCGTCTGCGCTATTAATCTGCGGTTTCAGTGTACTACTTTAATATTGTAGTCGTCTGCGCTATTAATCTGCGGTTTCAGTGTACTACTTTAATATTGTAGGCGTCTGCGCTATTAATCTGCGGTTTCAGTGTACTACTTTAATATTGTAGTCGCCTGCGCTATTAATCTGCGGTTTCAGCATACTACTTTAATACTCCAGTCGCCTGCGCTATTAATCTGCGGTTTCAGTGTACTACTTTAACACTGTAGTCGCCTGCGCTATTAATCTGCCGTTTCAGCTTACTAATTTAATATTGTAGTCGCCTGCGCCATTAATCTGCGGTTTCAGCGTACTACTTTAATATTGTAGTCGCCTACGCTATTACTCTGCGGTTTCAGCATACCAATTTAATATTGTAGTCGCCTACGCTATTACTCTGCGGTTTCAGCGTACCAATTTAATATTGTAGTCGCCTGCGCCATTAATCTGCAGTTTCAGCGTACTACTTTTCTGGTTAACATACCACTTTAATATTATAGTCGCCTGCGCTATTAACCTGCGGTTTCAGCGTACTGCTCTAATATTGTAGTCGCCTGTGCTATTAAGCAGCGGTTTTAGCGTACTACTTTTGTGGCTATCGAGGCCTTAACATTTCGCCAGCCCCTCTATTCCATAACCTTTCTTAGGTACTGTTTATAATGTTTACTTTTGTACATTTTTGCCTTTGTATCTTTCTTTCGTCATACATTTTCCTGTAATAAAAAGCCCAGTATATCGTGGGTCTAGTTTACTCAATCGTGTTCGTTCTTGTTCAACATAATGTTTTCAGGGTTTCATACCTGTATTTTGTGGTTGTACGGAACCCTTTGGGCGCGAGTCTGACTCGCACTTGGCAAATAAATTTTTATATTTTTCTCCAAACATCGGAGTAAATAGAAAGAGTTCAAATCATCGCTATCACGATATTACCAAAAACAATCACAGAGAGTGATACAATTACTGATAAAATTAATCTCGCTTTTTATGAAAACAGGACAAATAAAGCAAATTAAAAATGTTGTTTTCGGGAACGTTGGCCCAAAATGGATATTTCTACCAATAAAATGGATTTTCAGTTATCCGAAATTTTCATTTCAGTTCTACTTAATGCGAAAATTTACCTCAGAACTGAAAACTTAGTTCATAATGGGTCATTTATGAACAGTGGAGGGTAATATGGTAATGGTCGCTTCTTTGCCGTAGAACAGTTTCAACTACCACGGAGGGCAGAGATCACTATCCTGAGGCCCCATTATGTATCTTTAGTTGCCATCTGGACTGGGTGTCTATCATCAAAAACATAGATATAATTTGATATAAATCAGCTTTGGAAGACAACATTTCCGAAGAAATTCGGGCTATTCCGACCGAAATGCTCGAAAAAGTTGCCAAAAATTGGACTTTCCGAATGGACCACCTAAGACGCAGCCGCGGTCAACATTTAAATGAAATTATCTTCAAAAAGTAAATGTCATGGACCAATCTAACGTTTCAAATAAAGAACCGATGAGATTTTGCAAATTTTACGCGTTTTTTTTTTAAAAAAAGTTCTCAAGCTCTTAAAAAATCACCCGTTACTATCGAATTCCGATTATCTAAGGATATGTTCGCACTTGAAGTGACGACACAGTTCGTAAATAGTTCAATACCGACTAATGGCAATTTGGAAAGTTCCGTTATTATCTATGTTTTTAATGATATACACCTAGTCCAGTCGGCAATTAAAGATACAGAATAGAGGGGCAGGACTCTTTATAGCCTAAAAACTTGTTTTTTAATTTTTGTTAATGAAATAAATGACTATGAATATGAATGGATGTTTTACCACCTGTCTACGAAGTGTAACTACCTATGTAACTAGGCTAAGTTATGAGTCAATAAACAATTTTATTTATTATATTATATTATATAGTGTCGGGGATAAGAGGCTCTTGGTACTGCACAAGTTAAACTGCCACTTGGGCCGTCTAGAGATGTCTCTAACGACATCAGAAATAGATTTTTAATGCAATAAAGCTACGGTGTTTTTCCATCATACTTGCTTTTCCCCACATTCACAAAGGTGACAGACGTGTGAGTGCAAGTAGGATAAGACGCTTTATCTCTGGCACGTGCTAGCCACACAAAAGACATGTGGATCAAAAGACTAAAAGGATAGTGGCCGTCGTTTAGATTAAATTATGTTAAGGTGTGTTAATTCGAAAACCATTTCGAGATTTTCGAAGTTTTGGTCTAAAAAACCTCACGATGATGAATATTTTTACGAAAGGGATGCAACTTTCATTTGCCCTCGTGTGACGTCACTTCTATAATGGCTGTTTACAAATGTGTCCTTTGCTATTAAGATAAATTGATAAAAATTTGCTTCAGACTAATTTGACAGCTAGAAGACAGATGAGTAGACAGATAGAGACAGTCTACTTTTTTTATAAGCAATCACACATCACAATTAGTATAATGTCTAGAATTCTCAAGTGACAAGGAGATCGAACATTTATTTAAAAAACATAAAAAAATAATAGTTAAGAGTATGACAAAGCCAAAAAAAAACAGTTCTAGGCGTGGCTAACTCATTTTACGATAGCGCGCGGGGGGAAATTCGTCCCGGTCTCAAAGCTCGCGTCTACCATAGCAAAACTATGAATAGAGTGGACGAGGTAGGGTCAAAAGTAATACGTATTTTATTTTATCTAATTTATTAGTGTATTTCGATCATCGTTATCCGGCATTGATCCTACTTGATCACGTCGGGACGTAAATATATTATGGTCGAATAAAAGTGGTTTTTTGAGTGTTTGATTTATCAGTTGACACTCTGAACATTTCAGACACTCCCTTAGAGATACATAATAATATCGTGACGGTTAATTGTCACCATTACCATGAAATTTTACTGCCTGACGAAGTAAGAAGGGCCCAAGATAAAAAGTTGAAGAGAAAAAAGTAATTTACAATATTTGTGGGTGCCTTAATGGAAATCATAGCTTTTGAATTATAGATCTATACTGTATAATTAATTTGGATATTAATTTTATCGATCTATACTGTATTATACGTTATAATAATTCGGATATAAATTTCGAAAGTCCTATCCATATTTTTACATCTACTGGATTCAAAGGATTAAGTTTACCTCAACGTTTCGACAACTCGAATTGAGATAGTCAAAATTGGCTAGCTAAGGTATATAAAAAAGATTTTACTGACAGGAAACACAGCATTCAACGAAATTTCAAGCTTGCCGCATGTGGGTAAAGAGAAAAGATATAAAAGTAAATAAAAATCAAATTTCCAAAATGCTGATCGGATATGTTTTATTAGAGGTAAGTTAATTTTTATACTTCTTTGCTGCTCTTTTCACAAAATTACAAGGTTTTAATAAAATAAAAAAAGTAACTTTTGACAAAGAATGTATTTTACTTGTTTAAATCAACTATAAGGGCATATTTTTCAAAAGTTGTACCATCATGAAAATGCGTATTTTTTTCATCATCTCATTTTATTTATGATTTGAAATGTTCAGGGCATTTATAATAGTGTAGTATATCTGAAATAAGTAATATTTTAATAAAATACCAGCTCAATTGGTTTTTAAAGTGATTTAAATGCGGCCTCGTGAAAAAAATCATTCCTTTACGTTACCATCAACTTTTGAGGATAAAAGTAAAATAAAACATCCTTACATTTATATAAGACCGAAAAATACTTTAAAATAAACATTTTGTTGAAATAAAAATTGAAATGTATAAATAAAATTATTAAATCCAGAGTTGTAGGGATATTTATGTTCATTACGTTACGAGATGGTCGAAACAGTGTCCCATTTTCATTGCTGCTTGAATATATCGAGATATCCAATTATGACGTATTTTTTTTTAAATCCTTATGTATATATCTATCATTGGCAATATAAATTACATACATTATCTAACAAAATCATTAAAATATAATTAAATAATTATATCTTTTTTATTGGACGGTAACGTAAAGAATGGTAACGTAATTGCAAGGCCTAGGCTACACTGTATTATAAAACTTAACCATATTTTGGTATTTTTTAAATGCTTATTATATAAATAAAATTATAATATTATTTATATTTATGATAATGGTAAAAAAACACAATATAGGTAATTTGTTTTCTTTATTAAATTAAATTATTTTAAACTACAAAAACAATAAACCTGTTTTAATCTATATTAAAGTTAGTATTTTTGATATACGAGTATAGTAGCATTTTTAGTATTTTCTGTTGTGCGTTTACATACAAGCCCTTTTTTATTTATAACAAAATCGAAGTCTTCAATGTGCTCGCTGTTTTATGTTCCTTTACGTTACTTTTTAACTTCCCATTAACATACCACCGTTACCGTAATGTAAAAGGAAGTAACGAAATCAGCACCTAACAGTGTTTCAATTAAAATTTAACCCTCTCCTAGACTAAATACAAACTTTTCTTCCGTAAACTTGGTTTTGTAGATAATCAATGCTTATAAGTACAGCTTTTAACAGTAAGAAAATGACAAAATGTACAAGATTTACCTTAAAATCTCGGTGACGTAATTTGGATTCCGATTTTTGCACTGAGCGACGCAGCCACTTCTTTTCGATTAATAGCACAAACTGGCAGCTCAACTGCCAAAATAGGCTTGCCATGTGAAGAAAAATGTTGCTAGATGCATAAAAATGTCCTTAAATAGTGAAATTTCAATTTCCAACAGTACTAGAATCGTGGAAACGTAATATGGAATTCCCTTTTTCAAAATATCTTGGACAAGATTTAAACCAGTTTTTTAGCATCTTTGGACTTTATTTTGTATAAAATAAGGGTGATTTTCGAAAATTCACGTCTTCGTCTCTCTAGAACAAGCATCACAATCCAAAATGCAAAAATATGCAACTAAATAAACGATGTTTGTTTTCAAATTTTGGTGCTCGGACGGGTAAAAAATGAAGGTTTCACTTAACAAAAAACATAATAAAAGTAGTTTTACAAAGGACTTTTAAAGTTTTCATATAATTCTAACATAGATTATTAAATTTGCAATCTAGATTTTAATTCCCTCGGACAATATCTTAAGAAATTATGATACGGTTAGCTCATAAAGTTCTCGGACAGGTCAAAAACTCGAGGTACAACAAAAAAAAAATGCCCATAAACACTTTTTATTACTTAGGTAAACTTTATTTAAAAAAAGCAGTGGGTTGTCTCATTGATATGACCGTTAATACTTCGCCTCTTTACTCATAAAAATCCAGCCAAGCGCGAGTCAAACTCGCGTACCTAGGGTTCCGTATTGTGGATGATAAATTTAATTTTGTAATTTTTTTCATGAATTTCTCAACCGCTTTAATTTTCATTTAATCTTTACGTAAACACATATTACCATGATTTTTTCATATTTTTTGGTCCACTTGTTTTGGAGAAAAGGGGGGTCATACAATTTTTTATGGTTTTTCAAGGATTTCTCGAAATATATGCAATTAAATATAGCCAAGCTATATGTTTATACAATCAGCTTTTTAATACTTACAATTTGATAGCCATATTTTATTTTTATAAAAAAAAAATTCATTTATTTTACTTCTTTTTTTATATATTTTTTTTGTGCTCATTTTTTTTTATCGCTGTAGTTTTCCTGTAATTAGCATATTACGATCTAAAATCGTCATTTTTTTCATATTTTTCAGTTTACCAGTTTCGGAGATAAGGGGGGACATACATATTTTTGTGCTTTTTTAAAGTTTTCTCGAAACCAGTGCCAGTAAATATAGCAAAAGCATATATTTTTACAATAAACTTTTTAATATCTAAAATTGGATACCCATATTGTGTTTTTAGAATAATATTTTATATTTTTCTTACTTTTGTTTTGGAAATATTTTGAACAATTTAAAAATTTTCATATTTTTTTACACTTTGACATGTGGGCAAATTAATGCTATTTTTGTGCCAAATTTCATGTCGTTATCTTTAACGATGCTAAAGTTATAAGGCTGTGGCATACAGACGGACAACGGAGTCTCATCATAAATATTCCTTTTCTACCTTTTAGGTACGGAACCCTAAAAAAGAGTAAGGAATTACTGTCTGCCATAGCTATCATAATAATATATCAGTAATTACAGCGCAATCGCCCACGAAGAGATTTTAATTAATCTGGTCAAATAAGCATTAACTTGAATAATACCTCATAGCGAATAATGAACGATTAAAACGCGTAAACGTCTGTAATAAGAAATCAAACTAACCTTCTTTAAAATAAAACTATTTTCAAATGCTCAGTACACGTCAATATGTTTATACTAAAGTTCTTTTCACGAAAGGACTAATCTGTCAAAGTACTTTTATTATCAGGTACTAAATACAAAAATACCTTGATCTGCGGGACTTCTCTTCTGTAGTCCCGGACCAAGTCCCCTTATACGAGATGCGAACATGTATTTGAACTAAAGTAGGGCCACTGAGTGATGGCACTTATGAGAGCTGCATTAAGTGATGAGGTACATTTCAAATTTCGGTTAAAAATAAAAATCAAGAGTGAGTTTACTCAACATTAGACACGTCATTCAACATTCAACATAATGATACAAAAGGAAAATGTGCCAAAACCAGTAACGTAGCTATCGGAGGATTCGGAGGGCTATGCGGTATAGTGCCCCGGGGCCCCCAAGAGATGTGTAAATATCTAAATCGAAAAAAGTATTTTACTATCATTTATTTTCGTTTAGTTTAACTTCGTCATTGTTTTGTTTTTAATTAAATGTTATTGCGTAACTTGGCGACCCCAAACACGACCTATAAAAAATAAAAAACTTAAAAAAAAAAATCTTTGTTTCTATACGAATTCTATTGCACAATAAAGCAACATTCAAATCGAAAAATAATAACCGAAACAAGTAGTAGATCACTATCAACAATGAAGTATTACATTTTTTAATTCACACTTGATTATAAATAATTACGATACTTTGTAGGCATTTAAACGTCATAGGCGCCATCACTCAGTGGCTCTACTGTAGTCCAGTTCGTATGGGAACAATTTCTTTTTTAAATAATTTCACCAAAAGCTGTCTTTGAACCTTGTTCCTCTGATCACTAACCGAGTCTCCCGTATGAAATCGGGCAAGATGATAACCTTGTTCTAACCATTAATATGAACAACTTTTACTATGGGACCAATACTGAAATCGCAAAAATAAAATTAGCTGTTTCATGCATTTTGATTGAGTAGGTCTTTAATTTAACTTTTCTATGGAACAGTTGTTTCTTTTTCCTGATTTCAGTTTTAGCCCCATAGTGAAAGGTTATCAAATTAACACCCAGTATATTGTTCCAACTCACCTGCATCCAACCTTTTTAATGATGGTGCCTGCTTCAGGAACGACTTCCATGTGAAACTTCCTACGTTGACGGCGATGCATTTTTGTTTGATCTAAAATTAATATAATTGTACAGTTAAATAGCTTTATAATTTACCATATATATACATATATAAAGACTTTTATTGATATTATAGTAAAAACTAAATAAAAAAGAAAACTTTCGATATATGACCCACTCAGTGGCGTGCACAGAACTTTTTGCTGGAAAAGCAAACAATTGGTCAAGAACAACAATAAAAAAAAATAAAAAAATTAAATATCACTTTGAAAAAAAAAGCTTGTATAGGAAATTTTAACTGTAGGGTAGACATTGTCTACCCTGGCGTCATACAAAATTTCTTTTTTCAAAGTGATATTTAAATTTTTTCATATTTTTTTTATTGTTGTTCCTGACCAATTGTTTGCTTTTCCAGCAAAAAGTTCTGTGCACGCCACTGGACCCACTTGGGATCGTCGTCAGTCGAATATCAGATATTCGACTGACGACGATCACAAGTGGGTCGAAATACATATCGAAAGTTTTCTTTTTTATTTATTTTTTACTATAATATCAATAAAAGTCTGTGTATATATAAAACAAAGAATTTAAAACAAGGTTATTTATAATTTACCACAGAGTTTAATTAACCCTAAGATGGAGTTAGAATGCTCAAAATAAAAAGCACCGTCTTTGTTTCTACTACGTCTAACCGAAAGATTACATAATGCTCGTCGCCACATAGTAGCATTGGGCATATTATGATCTGCCTAATAGGCATATCATATTTCAGTAAAAATTAGAAGAGCCGCTTCGCTCGGCTCCCCAAATGTATTTACATGTAAACCTAACACGTTCCTCCCCGCTCCGCTCGTCGTTGTACCTCATAGACAATACAGTATTCATCTATGTTGTACCTATTATAATGGGTACAACATATACGAATACTGTATTGTCTATGAGGTAGATCGTAAAGTATGTAAACGAAGTTATTAGACTTTTGGTGAAAGATTTTCGTTTTCATACTTTACAATCTGCCCATGACATAGTACTCGTATATAAAACATACCTGTCTCCCAGAGGGGTAGGCAGAGACTACAGATTTCTAACTGCTACGATCCTGACACAGCTCATATATATTAATTTATTATTATATTAATTACCCACCAAACCCGATTTTAGCACAAACTAGTTTGGCCTAGGTCAAAGTAGTTTTAGGTTGTCATAAAAAATAACTACGAAGGTTATTTATGGCGGTCGCCTCTCTTCTGCGCTGCAGGACTACCGAAAGACTAGTTCGGTCTAGGCCCTAGGTTTGGCTGGTATTATATATTATATACGTAAATATATTTTAGACTTTTGCAATATGTTAATAATTTTTTTTTTCAATATACCGTATAAGGGCTTTTTATTATTTGTATTTTCCACTTTACATAAATATAATTACTTAATAGACTTATCCACTCTAATTTATTTATGTTTATGGGTAAGCAGATAGCGTTAGTAATATTTTTACATGGATACAAGTTTTTAAATCATCTAAAAATACCAAGTACTTACAGAGATATTAAAGCCGATTTTGAAGGTTTTAAAATTAGTCTAAGAAACCTATTAAAACTTATATGTTTTTAAATATAAACTATATAAGTAAGAAATATTAATGGAATTTAACCACTAAAAATTAAATCTTAATTTTATATGACAGCACTACATATTTTTTGCTATTTTGAAGGGCACACTAACTAAAATCATCAAGCTTTTAGGACGCTCCTAAGTTTAATTCACAGA
Organism: Ypsolopha sequella; assembly: GCA_934047225.1. Classification (NCBI taxonomy): domain Eukaryota; kingdom Metazoa; phylum Arthropoda; class Insecta; order Lepidoptera; family Ypsolophidae; genus Ypsolopha; species Ypsolopha sequella. The sequence continues at coordinate 6,158,270 of OW203983.1, read as the reverse complement.
TAACACAGACCACAGATAAGAATGCACCATTGACAATAATCAACATTACGGGTGATTCCATACGGTCAGTATGGCAAGCAATCAGTATTTCTACTTCTTGGCAGAATTACGACTATGTTGTAAATTATTTTATTTTAATATTTTAGTATTTTCCCCAGGGTTTTACTAACTGGAACATTGTTTTTGGACAACCTACTGATAAAATTCTTCAAGAAAGATTACCAAAATTGATCATTATCAAAATAAAATATTTTTTTCTGTCACATTCATATTAGTTATTTCAGTTATGTAAGTTATTTTTAAGATTATTGTGCTGTCAAAACTTAATAACTTTGACAGACGAGACGATAAATTATTTTCTTTGTAATTTTCGAAATGATCATAAGTAACAGCAGGAGAAGGTCGAACGAGAGAAAGACAGAAGAAGCTCATGTTGGAGACTACATACATGCTCATATGATTTTAGTGCGTGGTAAGTTTTAATCTAGATAGAATCAAAAATACCTTTTAAAAAACCTTCAATGGACTAGGTGCTAACGTTTATCTGCTTTTCTAGGAAACGGGGTTTATCCTCAAGTGGTGCAGATATGGAAAGACCTCGCCCTTCAAAATACGTTGGGGCTTGCCGGAGATATAACGGAGCAAGCAAGTATGTATTGTTGTTTTTTTTTTTCCTTTCAAAGCCTAAAACAGAGATACTTTGAAGCCAGAAATCAACTGACATCACTTAACATTTTAGGTACGCCCAGCATGCCTAAGCCGTGGCAAGATTTATCTCCTATAACTTATTTATATATGGTTACTCGCAACAAATGCTTTTGATGCGATTTCCGCTACAGCTTACTCAGGGTATTCCCTGCAAAAGTAAGCTCAAGGCTGTATTTGCTTACATCCCTGACTAATTTGAAATCACATTTAGTTTCTTAGGGACCGTCCACATATAGCCGCTTTCTGTTACTGTATTCTTTATGACGGCGTGGATCTGTACATCTACAAAACTATGCCGGTCAAGAAGGTGCATTCTGATTATTCAGTATGCAGAACGTGCTTTGTGTGTTTGGCTCAAGTTTCTTTTAAAATCTCTTACATAATTAAACATGATATATTTATTTTCAGTCTAGCGCATGGTTCCGAGGCCACTGATGCAAGTAATACAATGAAAATGCAAGGTCCAGTGAAGATTAGACCATCTTGAATGAATGAACACTTGATTGATTGAACAGCCGAAAACATTTTCTGGATGCTGCTGTTATCTACGAGTAGAGATCATGAGTGATGGCCAAATTTACTCCTAGTCGGTATGGGGCTGGTGCACCCGAAGATGGCAGGACCCTATAGAAACCATGAGTAACATAGATCTGGTCCTCTAAAAAGGCCGCTTTGGATGAATCATATTATGATTCTGTTGTAATGCCGTCTCTTTTGCACGCATGAAGAAACTCTTTCTCTATCCTACTTTCAAATCATTTCATGATTCACCCAAGTTGGCCTTTTTAGGTTCCCTGAGCCCCGATCTGGATTGCGATGTATTATTTTAACATTTGGTGTTTTAGTGCTATGAATTAAATCTAATTTATAAAATGTTTATTTTTTAATTTGTCAAATCCTATTAGTAAAATGAAAGAGTTTCCATGACTCGGCAACATGTTGCTTGCCCTTCAGATGAAAAGTGGATGTGTTCGACATTAAGCTGTTCTACCTCGGCTTGATGGTTGTTTCTCGTTAAACCTAATTCATCTGCCTAGTGATCAATGAACATGTTGTGCAGGGCACAGTGGGCCAAAAAAATTGTTGCTGCTGTCTCACGAGAATTTGGTGCTTTAACAAGCAATGAAATCTATTATTCGGGTAGCACCTCATAGCTCGGAAGGGTTGAACGAAACCACAGATGCTAGTGCTCCCATAAACCTTAGTATGTGTTTCTTATAGTTTTTGTATACGAGAGCAATTACGATGTTTTCCCTCATCATTATACCTTACCATCATACAAGGCTCGCAAAATTTTGGAATAAACTGTAATTTAAAAATGTATTTGATTGAAGCGTGTACGTGTCGAGAGTAACTACGATGTTGTCGCTCATCATAACTTACCATCATACAAGGGTCGCAAGCTGTATGTAAGTGGACAAATCTACTCTTTTCAATAGAAATAAAACGTAGATGTGTCATCAGGTTATAACACAAGTTTTGGCAAAACTGCAATTTAAAAATGCATTTGATTGAAGTGTGTACCTGACGAAGAATGTTTTTAAATCGGTAGACATTTATTTCTATCACAAAACTGTAAAAGACTACAGGAAAAGTCGTCGGAAAATTTAATCCGTTTTTATGAGAGACCTTATGAGCAGCTGATTAAAATCTTACTAAAAGTACTACACTTACTCAAGTGACAGCTCTAAACTGCCTTGAAAATACCAAAACACGTAATTTGAGTAAATTAGTGCTGTCAAACATAAATTTAGTAGATTTTAAATTCGTGACTTGAAAATGAAAAACCTTCAAAATCAGCTTTGTTAACAATCAAAGTTTGAAGTAAAATTAATGTACTGTTAAAATCCCGCCCAAAAGAGCGCGTTGCCCATTTGACCGATTTGACGTCACACGACTCCTTGTGCAGACGCTCTACAGATTTTACGCTTTGTTTCTCGTTTTTAGGAGTTTAAATCAAAGGGTTTACAAAGAGGACTTTTTGAGAAAGTCATTTAATAATTTTGCAATAATTACATGGTTAGATATTTTAAAAAACCGGCCAAGTGCGATTCAGACTCGCGTACCTAGGGTTCCGTATTGTGGATGTAAAATGAATTTTGTAATTTTTTTCGTGAATTTCTCAACTGCTTTATTTTTTCTGTAATATTTACGTAGACACATATTAACATGATTTTTTTCATATATTTTAGTCTTCCAGTTTTAGAGACAAGGGGGTACAATTTTTTATGGTTTTTCAAGGATTTCTCGAAATAGATGCAATTAAATATAGCCAAATTAAGTATATTCTTTTACAATCAGCTTTTTAATACCTACAAAATGATTCCCATATTTTATTTTTATAATTTTTTTTTTGTTTTTTTTCCTTTTCTTTATATTTTTTACTTGTCTTTTAACATTCATAATCGATATTTTTTTCATATTTTTCGGTCTACCAGTATCGGAGATAAGGGGGGGGACATACATATTATTGTGGTTTTTTAAAGACTTTTCGAAACCAGTGCCAATAGGTATAGTAAAAGTATATACTTTTACAATCAGCTTTTTAATATCAATTTGATACCCATATTGTATTTTTAGGATAATATTTTTTATTTTTGTCATTTTTATTTTGGAAATATTTGAACAATTTAAAATTTTGCATATTTTTTTACACCATTATTTTTTGTGGGCAAATTAATGCAATTTTTTTGCCAAATTTCAACTATTTATCTTTAACGGTGCAAACGTTATGAGGCTGTGACATACGAATGGATGGACAACGGAGTCTCACCATAAAGGTTCCTTTTGTGCCTTTTAGGTACGGAACCCTAAAAACAATATTTTCGATTTAATGTTGAGATACTCAAATATCTGACTACTTTGAGACTGTTGGGCTTTTTGACCCGACTCTTCATGTATCAAGAAAAGACATTAAAAAAGTGATTTGTAAAATTATCACCTGACGACGACAATTTTAAGTATTTTTTTAGGTGTAAATGTCGTTGTTGATTGACATTTTGGAACAACGCAATATTCATAAGACTGCTGGTTAGATAGAAACATTTTTACGAACTGCTCATTCCGGGTGCTGTAGTATAGTTTCCCTGTGTACAGGCACAAGCTTGGGACAAGTCGTGTGACGTCACACTCAGGGCGGCTGCGGCCGCCTCCTGGGAGCTATCGTTTATTCCCGCGCATTAAAGATATGAACTTTAAACTTTTCTAACTTCGTCAATTATTATCGTATAACAATGAAACTAGTGCCAAAGTTTAAGTTATGAAAAGTAAATTCAAGATATAAAAAAAAATTGGGTGTGGAATAGTCTATTAAACAGTTTTAAACGCTATATTTCGACCCCTCAGTGGGGCCGTCATCATGCGAATAAAAAAATATTATATGACATATAGGTATTTGAAGTTAGTTAGAAAAACGCTGACATCTATTGATATAAAAATATATAAAAGTATATTTTAAAACATGAACCAGACTTTTTTAAGGGAGGATTTAGTCAGCCAGCACTAGGTGCTCCGATCCTAAATATTTTGTTATATATAACTGTAAATTTGGATTTCATTATAAATTTATATTTGAGTCATTTGTTAAATAATCATATTATTATGAGTCAAGTCAGGTCGTGTCAGTCAGTCAGTGTTGTTTGTTCAGTCCAGGTCCATAATGAGCTCCAAGTGACCATATGAATGATGTCTCTTATGTCCGTAATTCAATGTCGGTTAATGGAGGTGTGAATAATTTAATGATACGTAGGGTGAAACAGTCGTTAAGTCACAGTCGCGTGTGTGTAGGTATGGGGAAAATGTTGTTTTGTATGCGATCTGCTGTGTGTCGGTGTTGATTCATTTGTTTGTGTGTCGGGTTCTTGGTTTCACCTACGTAGAATGCCGGGCAATGACGGCATTCTAGTAGGTAAATGCAGTTGCTGGTTTTGCATGATGTATTAGGCTGTGTTTTGTATGTGTTTGATGTGTGGTGAGTGTTGATATGTGTAGCTGTGGACATGTTTTGCACCGAGGCTGTCGGCAAGGAGCTGTGCCAGGTGATGAGTTGATGAGGTTGATGGGTTGTTTTTTTTTTGTTTTGCTGAGTATGTGTCTAATGGTTTTGTCTGTAACAAATGTTTGGGTTAGTGGGTAGTAGATTTTGGGCTTCGTTGTGTTGTCTGAGAATTGGAAGGGATTCTTTGATAAGTGATCTGAGTTTGTAACTGCCGTGGAAGTAAGTGCTGACTTAGACTTGTGAAGACATTAGCTTGTTTAGAAATGTTTCGATCAGGCTAACGCATTAGGAGACTAGACTATTCATTAATTGCAAATTATCACTTAGCGTAATTAAGTTACATAATTTATCTCTCATTAACTGCACAATTAGGGATAAAACCGGGTCTACGTAATTTTCCCCGATATTACATAGTCCTCAGTATGAGAACTGAGAGCCGTCCCTGATATCTGTTAGACGAGATATATCACCAACTCAACCGCTTTTCTTAAAAAAAAAACTTAAAGCCTTCTTTCATTTTTCAACAGGTGTACAAATTTTAAATACAAATTTTATATTTAGCATCGGAGGAACTCAACTCAACCGATTACGGGATGTTAGATCCGTCGGTTGTTATCAAATTATATGTAGCTCAAAAGTTATAGGAAACTTTTCTAAATTATAAAGGCTATATTTTTCCCGCTATTTCAGCCGCATTGAAATTGATTTTTGCTACATTTCTTAAATTACGAGCGTTTCCAAACATATCGGATGTCGGTAGAAATAGATTACAACAAAGGCTTTAAAAGTGCATCTAAAGTGAAATTGAGCACCTCATTTTGCATCAATCAGAACTAACCTCTATGACGTTTAAATATATATATTTATACATATATATGTATGTATAATTGTATCTATTTATTCTGTACACCGCCTCTACACATTTTTTTTCTTTTTTTAAAAGTTCCTCCATCTAAAGGTTGTCTGGAAGACATCGCTTTTTAGTGATAAGACCGCCAATTGTACCTTACTTTAACTTTTTGAAATCGTCTATTTACTTTGTTTTTGGTGTGCAATAAAGAATATTGTATTGTATTGTGTATTGTACAACACGTTATATCGTATATCAACAGATCGATAAGGTACGATATTTAAAGTTGATTGTACAACATGTTAAATCGTATTTAATTCTACTAATAGTGATTAACTTGACGGATAGTATTGACCGACAGATCGATAAGGTACGATATTTCTAGGTAATATAATTTGAAAAGGACAAAAATTATTCAATCTGTTGTATTTTTACCCCAATAAAACTTACTGTGGGAAGTATTTAGTGTTTTCTTTATAAACTGTGTAATTTAATATTTTTTGTAATAAATCAATTAAATTTTAAATATGTAACATAGTATTATGTTTAAATAGTACAATAAAAAAAAACTTTAGTAAAAAAAAACATTTATATGGACCGAATTATTTTTTTTTTCAAGTTTCAATGCCTCATGGTAAGTACTCTACCACACTAAAGAAAAAAAAAACTTTTTTTAATCTATCTCTATTTAGTAATAAAATTAGATAAACACACTCACATTGACTAAATCAGCTAATATTATTTGATTCCACTATACATCAGCAATCCTTTGTATCATATTAAGATGCACTTAATAATCATTTGCTCGTAATAATCCAAGTTGTTTATGAGATAAAACTTTATTATTGTCTTAAAGAATCGATTGACAACGAAGTTCTCTGCTCATCTAAGTTCCTATCGCTCTTGTGCCAGACCTAAACAAGTGTCAGCAACAGGCTAAAGGTCGCAGCCTCAGGGGTCTCCAACTGGTCATGACCATGGTTACTTTATAACATAGTACTATTTTGTTTAAGTAAAGTACTCTACTTGAGTACTATTTTTTCGTGTTTTATTTATTGTCTTTTTCTGGCCGATAATAAAAAAGTACTTAAGGTGAGCCATCCCACTTTCCTACCATAGAAAAAGCCTTGGGAGCTTGTGTCGTCTTTTAGAATTTATGATTTCCATAGAAATCTAAATTTATAATCTAGGAGTTTTATTTAATAACTTAGTCGGTGTGCGTTGTATTTTTAGAAAAAAGCAAGCACATAATGGACTTTCACAAAGGCAATCAACGAACACAAGCATGCCTGTATATGACGTCATAACACAAACTCCTAAGGCTTTCTCTATCTATGTAGTGATAAATTCAGTCATGATAAGTTTAAAAGGCCTCATAATATATGAAAATCCGAAAATATCTCTCGAATTTTTGCTGTGTTTTAAAACAATGAAAAAATTTTAATATAGTTTTTACACATAGTTTAATAGACCGTTCCCAGTGCCGGATTAGCCCATAAGCAAATTAAGCAACTGCTTAGCTTAGGGCATCACGTCACGGAGGGGACCATCAAAAGTAAAGATAAGCCCTTACCGTACTATGACAGCACCAAAATATTTTCACCTTTAAATGGGTGACGCTCACACGTTTGGAATCAGTGCTCATCTGAACACAGTGATAGTTGGACTCCTTAATGAATTTTTACGAGAAAAGGGTCTCGATATGCCATCTTGTGCATTTTAAAGTGCACTTACATTTCAAGAAATACGAATAAAGCCAAAAGTGTGATAATTCACATTCAAAACACATTCAAAAATAATGCAATAGATTTTAGGTGCCAGGGCTCATCTAAAATTTGAAATCTTTGCCACAAACAGCACCGATAAAATATTTTCAAGCTCATCAAAGGTAAGACTTAGAGACTAAGACCAAGAGTAATTCGATGTCATTGCGTGCACCTCACGTGAATTTTCAAATCTTCCGAAAAGTCAGGTATTAAAACGAACGAAAATTTAATGCTACAATAGAGGCTCGAGGCTTTATCAATTTTGAATACATATAGAGGCATATGTGCATATAGAACTTCGACAATCGTTCATGAATTTTCTGTCCGTAAAAGTCGTAAGTCGGATTTCAATAAATATTGAAAAGTGTGCTTTGGTTTTTATTATAATTACACTTATCTCTGTCGTACACATTTTAAAAAAATTACTAAGATAAATACAAGAGTATTATATTCTTTGTACGTAATGATCGATGTTTTTGTAATAAATACGTAACATTTTTGAAAGAACGTCACTGGTCTACCAGTGGGTAGGGCCCATAGGTGCGGATTGCTTAGGGCATCAAGTAGTCTTAATCCGGCACTGACCGTTCCAAATCAAATCGAATAAGTAATCCCCTTTTTCTATATCTTTTGAAAGCTAATTTAGCAAATTTCGATGTAAAGGGCACAGATATTAAGCTGTTTTCAGTAGATATCATAGTTTAAACAGGATTACAAAAATACAGACCATTGGTAACAAAGTCTTCTATGGACGAGTGAAGCACTTTTTACTAATTTCGTATAAAATTATAGATGAAAAAAAAAACACAGACAAATTTTCGTAAATTTTTAAATATGAATCATAATTAGTACTTTATTATATATATTATTAATGTATATTTAATTTTATTGCAGTTTTAGATTTAATTATTAAGAAATATTTTGCTACAATTTTATAATATTTTATTTCATTGGATGACTATACAATAATATTCCTTTTAAATTCATAATGACTCACAAAGTCACAACCATAAGCAAGTCAACATAAATAATGTTGACAACATCTGGCATGGGAATCTACGTTCGGCATATGACCTCTCCGCACCAATCAGCTGCCCGGGCTCAATTTGATGAACGTGAATCAAGCCACCCACAAAGGACATGCGCACCTATTTGCTGTGGGCATTGTGCATTTTTGATAAATAACCTGTTAAGTGGGAATCTATAACAAAAGTCCAAATTGCCCTATTCGTATCAACCCCGACTTTATTTTCCGTGTTTGACGGTAAACAATCTCTTATTATGTCGCAGGATAATCAGAAAAAAGGATATTTGTGAAAATCCTAAGATGATTGCACTAATTTCATACTAATAAAATCACACTTTATTCCACTAATATTGTAAAAATGCGAAAGTTTGTGTGTGTGTGAGTAAGTGTGTTTGTTACGTCTTCACGCTGAAACAGCTGGACGGATTTGGATGAAATTTGGAGTGGAGATAGCTTATACCCTGAATTAAGACGAGGCCTTCTTGAGGCGCAATTATAACTCGTAGACTAACATTCATAAAGTTGAAAATCGCGTGCACCAAAATGCGCGCCAAACGATTCAGAACGAGTCTAATTTTAAGATTCAAACCAACTAAAATTACAACATTGCATTTAAGTCATTTTTCAAATTACATTGGTTAATAAACAAGATTTTCGTATTGATAGTAAAATATGACACATAAAAATCAAATGGATTAAACGCAAAACCAAAAAAACACTCAAAAATAGACAATTTTCAAAAATAAAATTTGGTGAGTAAAAGTTTTCCAATTAGATAACGCTACTTACAACGTTAAGATAAAGCTTTGAAAAAACATATATAAAAGTTTCATATTGATTGCGTCTGTGGTAGATTCAGTACAATCGTTCAAAGAAAAACACTGTTCCATCAAAAGCATGACGTAAAACTGAATAATACGCGGGCAAATGGGGCAGAGCGAAGCGGATTCAAGCGACCTCTTTTCCATTATCCGGATCTTTGTAAAAGTCATAGGGTTTTCGCGACGATTTGTTTTTCCTGTACAGGGTGTTACAACGAAGGTGCGGAAGCCGAAAATAGCCAGTATACAAATGCTACGAAATGTACCTACTACCTACTACTAAGAATGTTTTGAGATAGGAGAAATACGACGCTTCTTGATTACGACAAACTTATTACGTCTCAATTGTTACTGGCCACCAATAAAGCACTTAATTATTTACTTGTCGTTATACCTACCATGATAATAAATAATATCTTTACTAAAATGTCGGTTTTTAGGGTTCCGTAGTGCCTAGAAGGTACAAAAGGAACCCCTATGGTGAGACTCCGTTGTCCGTCCGTCCGTCCGTGCGTCCATATGTCACAGCATCATAACTTTAGCACCGTTAATTATAAAGACATGCAATAAAAATAGTATTAATTTGCCCAAAATATTTCCAAAACAAAAGTGAGGAAAATAAAAAATATTATCCTAAAAATACAATATGGGTATCAAATTGTAGATATTAAAAACTTAATAGTAAAAATATATACTTGTACTGTATTTACTGGCACTGTCATCACGCCAAAGTCTTAGAGAGATTTTTAGGGAAGTAAATATTATAACAATGCCAAGTCTTTACATATATTGCTGTGTTATGTATGCTAGGAAAAATCTCGGAATGTATACTCAGCACAAGGGCATTTACAATTATTTGACCAGAAATAGGAGTACATTTTTAAAAGCTTTGTTGTAAATAGCATTAAAATGTATAATAAAGTTCCAGAACTCATTCAGGAAAAAAATGAGAAACATTTTAAAAACAGTATAAAATTACCCTTGACGAAAAAGTCCTACTATAGTGTAGATGCCTATTTAGATGACAAAGATCCACTTATGGTTGGCTAGAATTGAAAAAAAATGTAAAAATTAATTTTTTATCTATTTTAAGAATTTTTGTTTTTCGAATGTATGGTTAATTTTATTTTAGTTATGACATTTCTATTGAATATTATTTTTCAGATTTTATTATTTAATTTTTTTGTGTTTTAGTGCGTAAGATTTATTTCAATATTGTCACTTTGACGAGTATAAGTGTGCTTTAACTGCTGCTATACAGGGTGGAAAAAATTTAAGGGCCCTGGAGGGGAACTACCTTAAATCCTTTAGTTAGCTCATTTTACTGAAAAGAAACATTCCTTTATTTTTTAAAAGAAACAAAACTGCATTCAAAGATATTCTGAAATTCGCTTGTCTCACCCGGGAAATGAACAAACTAAAACTTAAAAAAATAAACCCTCGCTATTTTATCATACGAATCGGTAGGATTATTGTTCAGAATAAAATTTGTCTAATAAACATTTGGTCTTACACTCATCTGTTGTACGAGATACTCATGAAATTAAATATTTATTACAAGTTCTTTGTTAACAATACCTAGTACTGTTTACTTGTAACAAGTAAATTACACGTTATAATTTTCTTATCTCTCTTACATCCAAAGATATCGTATGAAGTACAAGCTTGCTAATGTTATTTATATTAAGTACCTTGTTGAAGACTTCAATAAGAAAATCGTTAAATGGTAATAATAAATGTATGCAGAGCACAATTACTTCTTGCACTAGGCGTACTGACGAAAAGTTTAAAAAAGGAACGTATTTTTTTTGCAACGCGGAGCAACAAATTTGAAGTTCGAACCATAAATTTCGTTCGAAATTCAAATTTTGTTTTGTTTTGCTTTCATTCCGTGCTGTCATTGTGTAATAATGGCGTATAATTATTACTTTACAAGTGAACAGTACTAGGTATTGTTAATAAAGAACTTGTAATAAATATTCAATTTCATGGGTATCTCGTACAACAGATGAGTGTAAGACTTTAGTTTAGTAGACAAATGTTATCCTGAACAATAATCCTACCGATTCGTATAATAAAATAGCGAGGGTTTATTTTTTAAATTTTTAGTTGGTTCAGTTCCCGGGTGAGACAAGCAAATTTTAGAAGATCTTTGAATGCAGTTTTGTTTCTTTTAAAAAATAAAGGAATGTTTCCTTTCAGTAAAATGAGCTAACTAAAGGATTTAAGGTAGTTCTCCTCCAGGGCCCTTTCATTTTTTCCACCCTGTATACTTAATAAACGCTTTGACTTTGACTGGTTTCGATAAATCTTTAAAAAACCACAAAAATATTATGTCCCACCCCCTTATCTCCGAAACTGGTAGACCGAAAAATATGAAAAAAAAAATTATTATAGATCATAACTGGCCAGTTACAGGAAAACCATAGCGATTAAATAAAAGTTGAGCACAAATGAGAAATATAAAAAAAAAGTAAAATAAGTGAATTTTTTTTTTTTTAAATACAATATGGGTTTTAAATTGTAGGTATTAAAAGGTGATTGTAAAAACATATAGTCTAGCTATATTTAATTGCATCTATTTCAAAAAGTCCTTGAAAAGCCAAAAAAAATGTATGTGCCCTTATCTCCGAAACTGGGAGACTGAAAAATATGTAAAAAATCACGGTAATATGTGTTTACGTAAAGATTACAGGAAAAATAAAGCAGTTGAGAAATTCACGAAAAAAAATGACTAAATTAAATTTATCATACACACTACGCAACCCTTGGTACGCGAGTCTTACTCGCACTTGCCCGGTTTTTTTTTAAATGTCTTTCATATTCAAATGTGAACATTTTCGGTCAATGATTGTTTAAACAAAAAATATTGCAGAAATTGATTAGTTTCAGCGTTTCGTAATCGTGCACCATCCCGCGCAGCAATTTTTAGGTGGTATTTGTAATTTAAACGTAGAATATGAAAACAAGTGCGTGTCGGTCGGGCCTAGGGTTGCCAGATGGAAAAATTAAAAAGGAGGGCAAATCAGTGCTACTAATCAAAAAAAGGAGGACTTCAGAAAAAAAGAAGGACATACTTAAATAAAACGGCACATCCTACTTCATGTGTTTTTTTTTTCAGAACTACCTGTTTAACTACTATTTAACTACCTATTTGCATGTTTTGCCAGTGTAACATGTGTGGTTTTGCGTATAGCGCAAGCTCAATGAGTGAATGTGACAGCGATAGTGCAACTCCATGTGATAGAAATAGGTCCATGAACCGCATATATAACTATCATAATAATATTGTTCCAATACGTGTGGGTTAACAAAGCGGTGTCGGCGGTGCTCGCAAAATTTTAAAAAGGAGGACAATTAAAATTAATAGATGAGGGAGGACGGGAGGACAAATTGTGAAAAAGGAGGACATGTCCTCCTTAAGGATACCATCTGGCAACCCTAGTCGGGCCACGAACAGTGTAGGGTTCCGTAGTTGCCCTGCACAATATGCGGACTTCTTCTCCAAGTACATTTTATAAGTTTGTCGACTAATACAGATCGCGCCAAACTTCTAGTACGCTCGGAAGTTGCTCTTCCCAAGAACGGCATTTTGTTCCTGCTGATGCGAATCACCCCTTGTTTAGAGGGTACAGAAAGTTTGGCGCGATCTGTACTCGTTAACTTGTAAAGCCTACTTAGGTGTGATAGTTTTCCTTTTAATTTCGTTATATATACTACTGCCGTGATTTGTTTTCACGTCTCCAAATACAACCGGTTTGCTGGCAGGGGGGGAGACACTGACTCTAACAAAAATTAACATTTTTAAGCTTAAGGCGATTATCCCCGACAAAATGTGAAATTCGACATTTTAGAATCTCGAAGACGCTGCATCCTGCCGCTTTAGGAAATTGCAGCTCTGCATAAACATACGTTGATCCTTATTCTAAGACCCCTTGGAATTCGTTTTTAGATAATTTATCATTTAAAGCTATAATAAGCTTCACGCGTTACTACAAAGTCATAAAAATAAGAAACTGTTTATCATCAGTTTCTCACCAAATACGGGCTAAAATGCAGAAGACATCACATATTCAGGTATGGTTTAAAGAAGTAAAGATACCTATGAGATTCTTTTTTATTCAATTTGTTTTAGAAGGAAAAAGCTTGAAAATATTTAAAAAGCGCCTGCAAAAAAAATACCAAAACAAGATCTAACGATTTTGATTATTGCTTTTAAAATTAATCAGGCGCTTAGAGTCAAACGACACGCTCCCGTCACGCAAAAATAAAAAATAAAATGTCTTTATTTCGGGCAATGAGAAACATATAGAAAGTGAAATGAAAATTTTGGCTAATATCAGGTGTTTTTGTGGTAGTTTAGTGCATTTGACGATTCCGATTTTGTATAATATTGTGAACTAGTGGTGTGTTGTGTATAGTAATGTAAATATTCCCTTTTGTTTTGTTTTTGTGCAATAAGTGTAAGTGTAATGTTAGTTTGCTGTATCATTAATTAAATAAATTAACATTGTAGAAGACAATAATAAATGGTAAATAATGGGTAATAAAAGAATAATAAAGTACTACGGTTCTGGTAAAGCCAAGCGAGTTTACCAAAATAAAGGTCGACGGCTCCTCGGTCTCAAGTAGATACAGAACATAAAATATAATCTTTACGTCAATGATAAAATAGTATATGAATTCGAGGTAAAAGAAATACAAATTTTTAAGTTTTATATTAATATTTTTTATATGTATATTATTAAAATATTATAGCTTTCATAGAAATTAAGGTGTCAGTAATGAATGACCATTCTGACAAAGAAAATATATATTATTATGTCCTACTGAGAGGACAAGATAATTTAAATCAAGAAAGGGTAATGAGGGAGCACCTAAGTATCTAGCTGCTGAATCTTTATTCAGTAAAATATAAATCAATGCTTGATAACAGAACTATTGAAACGTTAGAGGCTTTAATGATTATTTAGAATAATTTGTTTGTTTTTTAGCTTTTAAAGAAAATTGAGTGTCAGTAACGACCACCCTGACAAAGAAAACATAAATGTCATACTGAGTGGACAAGATAACGTTGTGCCGTTCAGGGTCAAGGTCATTGTACTGCCAGAAGGACAAGTCAAATTTTCATACAAAATACGTACTGCAAGCAGGACAACATATTGATTTTGTCAGGACGTTTCGCACAAAAAACCCATCCTTCCAGAAGAGCTACAAATAAATATCCAAATACGCTACAAATAAATTTAAATATCTGCCTAACTTTGCCCGTTAAACTTACTACGTTACTAAACAACCAAACAACCCAAATTTTGGATTTATTTGCGTATTTAACATGTGTTATTATTTTACTCTAATTAATGATTCTTTTGCTAAACTCATAAACTAAACATGAAAATCAGAGGTGCGATTGTGTAAGAAAATAGTCATGAAATCGTATTCATTTGATAGCTTAAAACTAATCATTTCACTTGTCAAACGGCCAATTCGAATTGTCTATGGTATTCATGGATGCTTTACGATTTGTATTGTTATTTTAGGCAATGAGTGAATGATTTGTTAAGATTGACAGATAATTCGAATTGTCTAAGATTTTTTAGTTCATCGCTAATGTCAAATGATTGCGGCGACTTGCTGTCTATGACAATCGTTTAACGGTAAGTGTTTTTGATTATTTTGGAATAAAATTAGGTAAAACAATTTTTATTCTACCATTAAAATCAATAAATGATGTTCAATTAATTAAAATTGTGGTGCTTTTTAGTCAAAACCCTTGGCTTTGGCACTGAAATAAGAATTGTTTTTTATATGAACACAGTTTGGGGTTATATTTTTGTAGGAAAGATATTATGAAAAGGTTTAGGGCAGTTCGGCCACAGAATAAAATATTTTTTCTTACTTTTTGGGTTCCGTACCCAAAGGGTAACCAACGGGACCCTATTACTTAGACTCTACTGTCCGTCTGTCTGTCCGTCTGTCAACAGGCTGTATCTCATGAACCGTGATAGTAAGACAGTTGAAATTTTCACAGATGATATATTTCTGTTGCCACTATAACAACAAATACAAAAAAACAGAATAAAATAAATATTTAAGGGGGCTCCCATACAACAGACATGTTTTTTTGCCGTTTTTATATATAATGGTATGGAACCCTTTCTTGCGCGAGTCCGACTCGCACTTGGCCGGTTTTTGTATTTTGGTTCGGTTGCTATCTCGTCATACTAATATAATAAATAAATATACTATAAAATAAAACACCGACCGATTGAAAAATATCTTGCAGTTGCAGTTGACTTGACACTTGAATTGATTCGAAACTATGACGCGTTATTATAACTACAAAACTCGGAAGAAGACAAATAATACGATAAGATATAGCGCTGTCTCTTTCAGACATCACATCTAGTAAAAAAAGTAATCCCGTGTCACAGTTTTACACTATTCGAATTTGCCCTACACGATCCTTGACAATGGTATAGATTTATCATCCATGACCAACCTTACACAATCGCACCTCTTTACATTACCAGAATACGGACGCCTCACAGAATAAGGTTGCGGGAAGCGCGCGGGGCGACTCGCTTGCAAGTGCGCCGCGCAGCGGGAATAAGACGGCTATAGTTTTTTTTCAAATACAGACTGTTCACAGTTATTTTACCTCTGACAGCTGTTCTATGTCCAATACTTAAGAAACATTTTCGATCAGCCTAGAGGTAAAATAACTGTGAACGATCTGTACCTATCGCGGCCGCGGCCGCTAACTCAATGATTCCCTTAATATTTCGCAAACGGAACCCTGAATAAAAATGGTCTTCTCACACTCCCAATATTTTTAAAATACCTATCAAATGACACCCCACACTAAGGGATAGATGAAAAAAAATGTAGTGGAGGTACCATAAAAAAAAATCTTTATCAAAATTTTACTGTACAGTGGAGACCGCATCAAGTAAGACACATTGGACTTTGTACCTATCTTATATTCTTCTCTGTAGGGGCTAATTTCGTACTGCAAGTGTATAGCTTGATGTGGTCTCCACTGTAACACTTTATCGGCACTATGAGAAAGCCTTCGACTCCGTCAAAACCTGGGGTGTTCTGGAATCCCTGCAGCGATGCCATATTGACTGGCGGTACGTCGAGGTAATAAGATGTCTATATGACGCCGCGACGATGATCGTTCAAGTTCAGGACCAACAAACGGGTATAACCCTATTCTAAGCAAATAAATGATTTATGATTTGTTCTTGCACCACTGACCTCTAATAATACAACTATCTGGACTGGCTATTGACGAACCTGATAATGAAGCAATTTGATTATTGTAATTTTCGCACTTATCGCTGCAGTGATCGGATCAATCCATCCATCCATCAGCCTGTGTTCATCCACTGCTGGACTAGGCCTTTCCAAAATTTCGCCACTCTCGGCGGTGTTCCTGGAAGTGATGCCCAAAAAATCTTATGACTTAAAAATCACAGTCCAAATTCGGAGGCACCACTGACATCCCTTAATGAATGTCGTGACTATGTACGATTTTTATAAATTCTCATCACAGCTCCTCTGTGCATCCTGCTGCTTCGGGAGCTCGCTTGCCGACTCCAGAGAGGAAGCCAGCGAGGTTCGGATCCCGTTCACGGAGAAAGTGCTAAACTCGGTCCTCGGGAGACTCGAGCGAAGCCGCCAGGAGCGGCTCGAGGCAGTCCCAGCTTCGGAGAAACAACTCGACTGCAATGATGCTGATGTGATTATTAAACTTCCCGATTTTTACACATTATGAGTATAAGAGTACAAGATTCGGTAACGACATGTAATTAAAATCCTTCTGCAAACGTCATATGTTATGTAAGAAGAAAATTCTCGCGAATTTTGAGATGTATATCTTACAGAATACTTAATAAATTTTTAGAGCTAATTTTGCGATTCTTTCTATGGAGCGAAGTTAATTAAATTACATTTTTAGATCAGCGAATGCCTAACTAATGTATGTCCTCTATTTAGGTATACAAGGTGTAACAGAAAGGTGTAACCATATTTGAAGAGCTTCTTCAGTCAATGGTATAGAGCAACTTTTACTATGGAACAAACGCTGTATCCCGAAAAAAAAAATTGTTTTATAGAAAAATGCAATGCCGCTCGGCTGAAAAGTATGGAAGGGCAGATTTTTATTTTTTTTTGAGATTTCAGGTTTGGCTCCATAGTAAAAGTTGTTCTATACCATTGACTGTATACGCTCTTCAAATATGGTTACACCTTTCTGTTAGACCTTGTATATTTAACATACCTAACATATATTTTTCATTTGTTTTAAATATGATAATTAACTGACAATATGACTTAAATAAAATATCCATTAAGCATTGTACGCCTGTACAGGGCTTTAAGATCATAATAAACGTAAAATATTAAATATATCTTCCAGATGTTACCAGAATATACAGAATCAGTTCAAGGATCCAGTGCCCGCGAACGAGATGTAAGGCAGCTGGCTTCCCAGGTGAATATTTTCATATTTGCTTCCTTTAGTTGTCCCTGGAAGTAAATTTCCCAATAAAAATGTTAGTCTGAAAGGCGTTCGACTGAATCAGACCACACTTAACCTAAAATTAAATGTTTTTTTGGACCCAAATGTGAAAACTTCTTAATGGCTTGTTGAATACTCATAAACGAATTGTCGTTAAATATTAACTTAGCTGTAAGTTTCGCGAATAAAATAAAATAAAAATGCAAGGGCCTCCAAGAAAATTTTTATTTTTGTTTCTTCAAAATTGTAGTAATTTGGTGTGTATTTTTATGTTTTTTTTTAATTGTTTTGTTGTAGTTACTAGTATATTGTGCATCACCTATCGAACTTTATGTTTAATTGTAGATGATACAGGATCAGCTGAAAATCAGCGCTGTGTAGACATGTTTTACCATGCTCGCAGCATAAGCTGAGCTGTCTCCTTTTTGTTGTTTAATGTATTTATGTGTTAAATTATTTTGTGTTACTTTTATGTGTTTTTTAGACAAATAAACTTTTTCTATTGTATTCTATTTTAAAAATACTAAAGATAGTAATTTTTTACCAAACGAGATTGATTTAAATAAAATATAATTCAAAAGTTAAATATGATCCATACTTCGTTCTACAATAAAGTTTCTTTAGTCTTTAAGGTGATATGTAAAAAAATACGGGTGCTCCTTTTCTGTGTATTTCATGAAAAACACGAAAGATTGTAATTAATTTCTGGTATTGCATTTTGACTATATAATTTAGGGTTTTGTAATTGGAATGTTTAAAGAAATAATTGTTGAATTGAGGTCTTCAACACACTTTTACTCCTCGTTTGACGAATAGAAACCATGTACCGAGCCCAAACATATCTTAATAGATGGGTTTCAACAAAATCTAGAGTTTTGATTTTGGAAATTTTGCTAGTTCTTTTGGTTTTTTTATAAAAATATAAATTTAACTTTCTTCCCTTTCGCCCTGAATCCGCTCCTTTTGCACTGCGCGTTTTTTCGCTTGGAGTGACGGTGACAAAAATTAAATGGTGAAATCCTATGGACAAGTGTTTTATTGTTTAAACATACAGTGCGACAAGGCTTTTTTGGCGCGTGGATGACATCGATAAGAGGGCGCAGTTGTGAAACAAGGGCACAGAATAAAAAACGCAGTGTAAGTTCCTATTTTGGCCATGGTCAGTCCACGCGCCAAAAGTGTCTGTAGGTAATACGATTTATTTATTTTATTCAGGATTATCTTTGAATACCTTTTCTTTTACATTTTGAGTTTTTATAATATCGCATGTGCAAGTAATAATTGAATAAATAATATTTTTAAGCCTTTTCTCGGGCCTTTTATTTTTTTTAAATAGATTATAATATATAAATAAAAACTTTAACTATACAAGAACAAAATGACATCATTCAAAATTTCAATACTTTGGCACTTAACTTGAAAATTATTGACAAGAAATCCCTTCGTCTCCTAGAGGCCCCTATTTTGGACGATTCCATTCAAAGTTACGTTGAAGACCAAATTTTCGAATTTCAGGAATCGTCCAGTCGTCTTAAGGAAATGAATCCACATATGGCCTTATTCATAATCAGGTTCTGCATATTCGTACCAAAATTTACTTATGTGCTACGCTGCACTACCATTTGGCGTCACACCTCTCTTTAGAACATTTTGGACATTATGATAAGAAACACTTTAGTAAAAATTCTAAATTGCCCTTTAAATGAACGCAGTTGGTAACAGGCATCTCTTCCGCCAGGGCCACAGCTTCAGGCTTCTGCTTCTTGCCGCGCTTCCAGGCGGTTTTTGCGATGGGCTTTGCCCTGCTACGACACCCGTCGGTGCCTTCGACCGCATCGGATATATAGCGCGCTCGACACTAGGTTCGTCCTGTGCGCTTGATCACTGTTTCAACCGGCTTCCTCCCCGCACACCGCCGTCCCAAGAGCGCAAGTCAATGGAAGCCGGACAAGACGCGCGAGTGGCGACCCATGGCCGGCTCTATACAACTTCATACATTTGTTCTCTCCGCCGGCGCCGTCGCAAGAAGAACCGCTTGACGCGCCTCTCGAAACTGTGGCCGACCGGTTCCAGTTCGATTTGGCGGATTGGGCATCCGTAAAGTGTCCAGCGTAGCACTACCAGCGTTCCTGTCCTCAGCTCACAGTACGCTTGACCTCATTGGTACCTTAATTATCATCACTTGGTGATGTCGAAGTCACGTGCTTGGCTGAGTCCAGGAGCGCCAGGATTGATATTGCTGGTCCGAGTCAAAACACCCTGATAGTTCCGACATCGCAGAGGCTGTAGGACGAGCCCCTCTGCAATCAGGTTTTAAAGAACCTATTGGAAACTGCAGAAAACCCAACAGAGCGAGCCCGTCTCCTAGCAAGCAGAGAGTCGGAGTCGGGGTACTGGTTAAATGCCCTACCGTCGGCAAGTATCGGCACCCTACTGGACAAAACTACTTTTAGTTTGGCAGTCAGTCTGAGGCTTGGTGCAAGAACTAACGAGCTACATCGCTGCCGTTACGGGGTAAGCGTTGACCAATTCGGTCACCACGGCCTGTCATGTAAACGTAGCGCCGGTCGTCTGCCACGCCATGCTGCCTTAAACGATGTCATCCGTCGGGCTCTCATGAGCGCCAACGTGCCCGCCGTATTAGAGCCCAAAGGTCTAGTACGCAGCGATGGCAAGAGGCCCGACGGATTGACACAAATCCCCTGGAAAATGGGCGGTCGCTGGTGTCGCAACATGCGTCGACACGGTGTCGCCGTCCCATCTCCAGGGGAACGCTGTCCTTGCTGGCGCGGTGGCGTCGGCGGCTGAGCGTCTCAAACGGTGTATATACGAGGAGCTGGGTGAAGGCTACATTTTTATGCCTTTTGCCGTAGAGACCCTGGGGCCGTGGGGGCCAGACGCAAAGCGTCTATATAAGGAAATATTGTCGAGATGTTCGACGCTTCCGGAGACCCAAGGGCTGGGACCCATTTTGGTCAGCGAATAACGCCGCCAGCCTATTGGGTATTCTTCCCGATGATGGTGGTGATCTGGCTCACATATTTTATCTGATTTAGAGCCCGTTATGAGACAGACAGGTTTGTATTTGTTTTTCTTTTTCTTAAGTTTTGTAAAAAATTGTATTATTATTTATATGTTGTTTAAGTGTCTTACTTGTAACTTGAAATAAAAAGGTATATTTAATAAAAGAGTATTAATTGGTTTCGAAATATATTTCGACCAACTTGTGGCCGTCGTCACTTATTCGACTGACAACGGCCACAAGTTGTCCGAACTATATTTCGAAACTAACTACTTTTTTATTTATATATTATTATCTATTTAAAACAATAAAAGGCCAAAGAAAGCGCTTATAAATATTATTTTCTTTTACGTAATATTTATGATTGTACAAAGTATACTAAAAATGTTATTATTCTAGAAACACTTTCCAATATGTCACCTGGAAAGAAAAATTCGACGATTGAACACCAACGAGTTCGAATACCGACCTCCGTACTACGAGGAAGTGCTGTGTGTGCCGAGATCACTAGAGTACGAAGTCACCAGTGAGGTGAATATTACCGGGCAACTCCAATTTAGTTTCTTAACTCTTTAAATAAGCTTATTTAATGTAAAAATATATAGTTGTACTTATATCAAAATAAGAAACCAAAAAATGTTTAAGATTTTATTCACTAATACGAAAATCTAGTAGATTACAAAATTATTTACCAATTGTTTTTGTCCAATGGCGGTGGCTATTTATTATCTATAATATATGTACACAAGGTGAAATGTAATCAACGGCCCGAATTCATACTGGAGACTCGATAAGTGATCAGGAACAAGGTTCAAGATCCTTTTTCTCGAAACACAAAAGAGAAATCTGTTCCCTTCTTCTTCTTGGTGGGCTCGGTTTCCGCACCTAGTCTCTTTTTTGGACCTTTGTGCGTGGAAAAGTGTGGGGCCGTCTATTCTAGCCAGCCCAGCTCACGCCAAAATCCCAAGAGGCGACCTAGGTCGCCACAGGACTGGCGGAGCGTCCTCGGTTCACCGAGGATCTTAGCCCGTTGTGTGCTGACTCCTACGCAATCTACTGTCACGTGGGTCGGCGTTTCTTCGACCTCCATACAAGCTCTGCATAGAGGGCTGTCCGTTAGACCTATAATATAGAAGTGTCTGTTAAGGTTACTGTGTCCTGTGATTAGCCCTACCATCATGCGAAGGTTGGATCTATTAAGACGTAGTAGTTTCTTTGTCAGACGACGGTCCACGGTAGGGAAAACCGCTTTCGTCTGTCTGCAGGCTGTCATGCTTGCCCATTGCTCAGCATGTTGAGAGCTGGTTCTTTCACGCAGCCATGTTCGTATCTGGTTAAAGGGCAAGGGAACCAGGGGTTCAGCACCTACTGGTTTTAACCTTGCGCCTTTTTTCGCCAGTTCATCTGCTGCGTCGTTGCCCAGCGATCCACTGTGTCCTTTTATCCACTGGAGGGTTACATTATTATGACGACTTACCTCTTCCAGTTGATTAAGACATTGTAGTATTAGCCCAGAGTTTACCGTGGTCTTGCTAAGGGCTCGTAGTACCGCCGTGCTGTCAGAAAGTATCCTAATATTGAGGCCTCTAGCTTCCCTTCTGAGTACCGCGCTTGTCGCCAGGATAATTCCGATGCATTCCGCTTGGAAAATCGTATTGTGCTTACCCAAGGCTGTTGATTTGTAAATGTTAAGTTCGGCTGAGTACGCTCCGGCCCCAGTACCCTCCTCTGTTTTGGAGCCATCTGTATATATCCTTACCTCGTGGATATTAGAGTGGTCTGCTGGTTCCTCAAATAATTGAACGTTGTAATGTCTATTAAATACATGTTTTCTAGGGATTCTGTCACACGGCGCGTCCATTAGTGGTTGGTGGGACAAGGCCAGCCCTAGAATGCGCGTGTGTGGTGCCCTGTCGTCGCTTTTCCACTGTCCGGCTGCCCTGAGTCTGAACGTAGCAGCCGCCGCCTCCTGTTGTATAAACAGATGTAGCGGCGGGATGTCCAGAATTATCTCGAGGGCCGCGGATGCAGTGGTTCGCATGCAACTTGTGGTTAGCATACAGGCAAGCCTTTGGAACTTTAATAGTTCTTTCTGTACGTAGCCGGCGTCCATCCTGGGCCACCAGACAACGGCACCGTACGAGACCATTGGTCTTATCACTGCTTTGTAAAGCCAAAGCATTATGTTTGGGCGTAGTCCCCATTTCTTACCCAAAAGGCGTTTGCACTGCCATAATGCTATGGTTCCCTTTTTCAGTTTGATGTTCATATGTTTTGTCCAATTCAGCTTACTGTCAAGTGTCATACCCAGGTATTTGACTTCAGTTGATAGGGTTAAAGCAGTGCCGAAGAGTTTCGGTAGTCCCATGTTCGCCAATTTTCTCTTGTTGGTGAACAGGACTAGTTCCGTTTTTTTCGGGTTCACTGTTAATTGGTACTCCTCGCACCATTTTTCAACGACTTTGAATGCACCCTGCATCAGTTCACAGAGTGTGCCTTCGAATTTTCCATTAATAAGAATCGCAAGGTCGTCGGCATAGCCTATTGTGTGAAAGCACCTATCGTTGAGACGTCGGATTAGATCGTCTGCCACGATATTCCAGAGCAGCGGTGATAGGACGCCTCCCTGTGGGCAGCCCTTGGCAACCACAGCTCTGGTAGTGCCATTCACACTTAGTTGCACCGCTCTCAACTTAAGCATGTTGTCTATCCACTCGCGTAGTGTTGGTTCGACGTCATATTTAATGAGAGCCTGGCTGATGTTTGTAAATTTAGTTTTGTCAAAGGCGCCCTCGATATCGATAAAGGCCCCTAAGGTTGATTCCTTCGTATTTAGAGCACTCTCAATTTTTCTCACTACGCTATGCAGAGCCGACTCTGTTGATTTACCCGAACTGTAGGCATGTTGATTCGGGTGTAGCGGTTTCTTCTTTAGAGCTCCGTCTCTGATATGCCTGTCGCATAGCCTTTCCAGGGTCTTGAGAAGGAAGGATGTGAGACTAATGGGTCTAAAGGATTTCGCATCAGTGTAGTCATTTCTACCCGGTTTAGGCAAAAATATAACTTTGACTTCCCTCCAGTCACACGGTATGTAGCCGTGTGCCAGACATGCTTTTAGGATGTCTGTCAGCGGGTCTGCTAGGTAGTCGATTCCCCATCTCAGAAGAGCGGGGAATACGCCATCCAGCCCCGCCGATTTGAACGGTAGGAAGCTGTTAACGGCCCAGGTGGTCTTGTCAGTATCGACCACATTCTCGGCCGCTTTCCAGTCCTGCTCAGTTGGAGTTCTGCTCGTTGTTTCTCCCCAGGTACAATCGTCTGAAATGCTGCAACCTGGGAAGTGTGTCTGGAGTAGTACTTCACAGGTCTCATTGTCTGTGTTGGTATAGTTATTATCCTGTTTCTTAAGCGAGCCTAGGTTGCGATCTTGGTCACTTGATAGGACCTTACGTATCCTGGCAGCTTCATTGTTTGATTCAATGTTCTCACAGAAACGGCGCCAGGATTCGCATCTCCTAATCCTGATGCGCTTTTTGTAGAATGATTGGGCCTCTTTGTACTTCTCCCAGTCTTCCTCGTTTCTGGTGTTCATGGCTCTGTTGAATAAACGTCTCGACTTATGCCGGAGCCGTTCGAGTTCAGGTCCCCACCAGTGACATTTTGAGTTTTTGGAGGATTGTGTCACTAGTGGGCAAGCCTTCTGGTAGCATGTGTTAATACTGTTTGTTAGTGTTTTGACATTGGCTTCAATGTTGCTAGCTTTTGTCCTCATATCCTGAAAGTTAATCTTCTGCAGTTCTTCTTTCAGAAGACCCTTATACCTTGCGATGTCCGTTTTCCTCGGGTTACGTCTAGGTAGTGGTCTCTCTATGTGGACACCTAGTTTGTAGCAGATTCGCCTGTGGTCCGAGAATCTGTTCCCTTACGAACTCACCTACAACAATTACTAGTACAGGCAGCACGGGAGCAAAAAAATTGTAAATTTGACCTAAAGGGTCATTGTTCTTGATCACTTACCAAGTCTCCGGTATGAATTCGGGTGGTTGATTAAATTTCCCCTTATATGTTATTGAATAATCTTATTTGATATATCGTGTATATAATCAACATAATAAAACTAAATATAAAATAAAAAACAAAATACATAAAAAATAAGTTCAAATTAAAACTTAACTCGGCCCATCACTGGGCTACCAAATACCATACCGGTTACAAAATATACGGCGCGCTATGGCAGCAGAATTGTTGTTATTTTAAAATCCTTAAATTAAAATGCAAATTCACGTTGCAATTTTGAACACTGCGAAGTTGTAACTGAAAACCCAAAAAAACCAGTGCTGAATCATATGAGAAGGGTTTCTCTACTTCCGCACACAAGTTTTCGAAAGATTTGACTTTGATTTCTAAAAATCTCCTATCGGACAGCCTGCACATTTTATTTCATTTCCTTTGGGTGGAAGAAATTGTTTAAGAGGATTGTTGAAATTAATACTACGAAAGACTAAACCTTTCTATTGCTTGAATAATAAATATTTGGTCAGCATCTTACGTCACAGGTTAGTTTATATTCACGATACTGATAATGAAAAAATATTTAAAAGATACTCTTTTTTTCGAAAATTTGTTTACGATATTTTGAGACGACAAAAAACGTCTAATGTATGACAGAAATGACGAAATTGAGTGAGCACTAGAGGAGCGGCGCGGCGGGGTGGGGAGGAGCACCCGAGTAGTACTACAGTAGAGCCATTGAGTGATGGCGCCTATGACGTTTAAATGCCTACAAAGTATCGTAATTATTTATAAGCAAGTGTAAATTAAAAAATGCAATACTTCATTGTTGATAGTGATGTACTACTTGTTTCGGTTATTACTTTTCGATTTGAATGTTGCTTTATTGTGCAATAGAAGTCGTATGGAAACAAAGATTTTTTTTTTTAATTTTCTCATTTTTTATAGGTTGTGTTTCAGGTCGCCAAGTTACGCAATAATATTTAATTAAAAACAAAACAATGACGAAGTTAAACTAAAGGAAAATAAATGATAGTAAAATACTTTTTTCGATTTAGATATTTAAACATCTCTTGGGGGCCCCGGGGCACTACACCGCATAGACCTCCGATAGCTACGCCACTGGTTTTGGCATATTTTCCTTTTGTATCATTATGTTGAATGTTGAATGACGTGTCTAATCTTGAGTAAACTCACACTTGATTTTTATTTTTAACCGAAATTTGAAATGTACCTCATCACTAAATGCAGCTGTCATAAGTGCCATCACTCAGTGGCCCTACTTTAGCGCTCCACGCCACTGTTACTAGAGATTGCAACCCGCGGGTCTATCGCGTAATTCTCATTTTCATCAACATCAACTTGAGATTGAAATTTGACCTGCGTGCGACGACGCCCGCCTAACATGCCATCTCTTTTGCACGCGTTGAATTTCGCATGCATTTGCTTGAAGTTGATACAAATGAGAATTACGCGATAGAGTCCCAGGTATGTTCATCAACCCGGCCGGGCCCGGTAGCATTCGTCGCCAACGGACCTGCAGAAAATCAAACGGCGCCCAATTTTTTCGAAAATATGGGTTTTTAGTTTATGTACAAGAATGGTCAGGGGCATTTCATTCATATTCCGTACAGCGGCTGCTCTAATGTAGACCCAGAAAAATGAAAGCGAAACGCTAAGACATTGTGATCGTCTTTCGTGCAGCAAAAACTGGATGTCCATAAGGAGGATGAAATCATTTTAGCTAAGAAGATGCTAGCCAAAACTGCCATGACCATCAGCCGCCTCGTGACATGGCAGAGTGATGGGCGCGGCAAAAAGGACCTGCAGGACATCTTCCGTATCCTGAAGGAGACATGTCCCGTCGTTTGTGGCGCATATCTTCATAAGCTGCCTCCCGTGACATTCGATTACGTCGATGTTACGAGGTAGCTAAAGGACATTATCCAAATTCGCTCCAGGTTGACTAGGTATTTCAGAAAAAACCGTAGGCAATTTTAAGATGGAGGTAGCCGAGCTGTGCAATAAAAACGCTGCGCCGACAATTTGGCCGAAATCCGTGCAAAATATCACAGTGCGTCGACGACGCGGCGGCAATCTACCTGCAATCCAAGTTTTATTTATTTATGAAGCCTGTACATCAAAAAATCTGTGAAATTTAAAATGAAATTGGTTATGACTCTGTGGCCAAAACTATAATTATCAGAATTTTTGCCTGTCTGTATGTGTGTATAGACCATTTTAACTCGAGAACCACTCAACGGATTTGGATGCGGTTTTCATAATTATCATCGTGGTGACCCTGGACAACAATTCTGGCACAGACGAAAGTTTGAGAAAGCCGAAGGTGGGTGATCTTTAGGAGCTCTTTGTACAGAAACGTATCAATCATTTAAAATAAAAACCTTTTGACCAGATTCATAACATATGTTTTACATGTATTTAATTATCATCAGACGGCATTTATCACGCCATTAACAATGTCGTATGAAACATGAAGCGCGTGAAAAATATTGGCAGAATAGCCGCCCTGGTCAACATATGGGCTATAAGGGTTGTTGATAAAATAATATTTTAGTTTTTTAATAAATATACACTCCACTGCTAAAACAGAAGTATTAAGAAATGAATTGACCATTTCATTTTAGTTTCGCTTGCTATATTGTAAATCAAGCGTTGCATGCATTAGTGAATACAACTTTTTTATTTTCCATTTACAGATTTGTTCCAGTCTTGGATTCTCGTGCATCCAGTGGAATAAGACTATTCATTTAACACGAAGGCGGTACTCAAGGTAATGTGTTTCATCATCACATCATCTACTAGGTATTTAGGAATTTTTACGTTATAAAATTTATATTTGGACCTCAAATTCAAAACGCCTGCTAATTCTTACGAGCAATGTTGCGTATCAAGTCATAGAAAAAAAACCGAACTTGCGCACGAAATGTTCCGTAACACCACACAATACGGGTACGGAACCCTAAAAACATAAAGATGCCATACCAATATCAAGACAACAATAAAATAAACTTTTAACAAAAAAATAGCAACCGACTTCAATAGTAACAGCAGTCATTCACTAAAAAGTTAATAATAATTCTATAAAGACCGATGGTACCGAAGCAACACTTTTGCTGACTTCTTTCTTCCTGAAACAATGTGTTATCTAGAAGTCGGCGTTCTTATATTGGTATTTATGTTGCTGTATCGTAGGAAATACGCCGACTTCTAGATAACATATTGTTTCAGGAAGAAAGAAGTCAGCAAAAGTGTTGCTTCGGTACCATCGGTCTTTATAGAATTATTATTAACTTTTTAGTGAATGACTGCTGTTACTATTGAAGTCGGTTGCTATTTTTTTGTTAAAAGTTTATTTTATTTCACATTTTTTAGTGTTGCTGGGTTAAATTGTGAAGTATGGGTAGTTCTTGCAAACGTGGTGTTAATATGAAACGAAGTTCAAGTCAGTATAAGTAGCTATGTTTGAGTAGCTTCCTGCTATCAGCACCCTAACACAACATGATTACCGCAATCTCGAGTTATGTACTGTCATTCGTTGAAGAGTTCTACGGTGATGAAGCCAAGATCGAAGGTCAGGTGGGTATACTGGCAATTTTCAAGCAATGCCCTGCAATAAGCACCCTAACACAAATTGATTACCGCAATCCAAAGTTATGTGCTGTCATCCGTTGAGGAGTTCTATGGTGATGAAGCCAGGATCGAAGGTCAGGAGGGTATTCTGATAATCTCCAAGTAATACCCTTGAGTTAGCACCCTAACGCAGTGATTGTCGCAATCTCGAGTTATGTGCTCTGATCCGTTGAGGAGTTCTATGGTGAATATGGTGATGAAGCCAGGATCGAAGGTCAGGTGGAAGAATGTCAATTTTCAAGTAATACCTTCTAATCAGCACTCAGGTACAAAGCGATTACCTCAATTTCGAGAAGTATGCTGTCATTTTTTGAGGAGTTCCACTGCCTATCTCTGAAGACCTTCATCAGATCATGACCAAACCAAAATGGGACCTACTTGGAAGTACACTCTTTCAAACAAAAAAAGAATTGTTCAAATCGGTTCAGAAATGACGGAGTTATGGAGTAACAACGCCAAAAAAAAAATAAAAAAATAAAAAAAAAAAAAAACATACAGTCGAATTGAGAACCGCCTCCTTTTTGAAGTCGGTTAAAAACAAGGTGCTAAAATGCCATTTTTTGGAACGAACACTCCAGACACTGCGATTCTGCGAATGAGAGATGTTTGGTATTTTCGAGTAAGTGGACTTGGTACATGCTCTAAGAAGTGGACAATTAGTCTAGAAATTTTGGACAGTGTTGGATGAAAACATATTAAAAAAACTTGCCAAGGGCGAGTTGGACTCGCGCACAAAGGGTTCCGTACCACTACACAATACGTGATTTGAATAGGTTTTGATTCCCTTAAATGTATGAAATCGATTGTGTAAAGTGCAATAACTTTTTTTCGCGTCGAGTTAGAAGCCTGATTTTTTTTACAGCTTGATATCTCATACGGGGCCCGAACAAAAGGGTCGCGACAAACAGACAGACATCTAAGGAGACATGTTCTTTTCCGCCAAACATGCTCTCGCATTTGGACAATTTAATTTTCAACAAATAAAATATGTGTAAATTAATTTTTGTTTCACCAGTCTTACAGAGGTCAGCTTATAATGGTTCAGTCCAGACAGCGCGTTGGTGTCTTATTGAAATATCTCTTTCTCTCACTACATACATCAAAATAGTTGTCCTTTTCTGTCGAATGCAAGTGCAATTATAGTTATGTGCTGTCATACGCTTGGGTTAGTTTTTGATTCTTTTTGTCATTTTTGGGAAACTATATTTAAGAATTATGGTCAATTAATAATTTAGTTAATAGTTATTTATGATGTATATATTAAATAACATTAAAATAAAAGTAAAAATGACTAAAATAAATACATCTAAACTAAACTAAAAATATCCTTAAAAATAAACTAAAACACCTTAAAAAATAAACTATATTATAAATAAAAAACTTCGTCCAAATCGCTGCTCTGCGGCAAGGTGCCCAGTATGCTGGCGACATTCCCACGCTGGATCGCTAAGCTTAATCGCTGCCCGAGGAATGTGCCAGCCCGAGGGTCACCCGTGACGTTGACCAGGCGCGCAGAAATTTCTTTAAAAAGACTACGCGCCTCGGGACCCCACGAACCCAACGTTTCGACCCCAAACGGCGCAAATAGGTAATTGTTTCCGAGAACAGCATACCTGCGCCGCTTGAGGTCTTCAGCGGCAGCCGCCACTGAGCCAGCGGCTCTACTACTTTGTTTGACATGGGAGGGCGCTAGTGTATCGACACATGTTGCGTCCCACACCAGCGGCCTCCCACGCTTCAAGGTACTAATGTCATTCCATCGGACCGCTTTCCGTCATCGCGTGCCAATTCTGGTGGTTCTAAGGTCGATGGCACGCTCGCTGACGTAAGGGCCCGAAGGATAACATCGTTGAGAGCCGCATGCCGGGAATGGCGGCCAGCAGCGCTTCGTCGGCAAGAGAGCCCGTGGAGCCCCAAACGGCCAACGTCAGCACCGCAAGAGCAACGATGTCCAAGTCACAGACCAACAGCAACGCGGAATGAAATATCATCCAGCAGCGTTCCTATACTGCTGGAAGGTAGAGCCCGCAGCCAGAAACCCGACTCGTGTTCAAAAGAGGCACGGAGACGAGGCTGATCCTCAGCACTATTGCGGGTCTCTAAAAGATGTTTTTGTTGAATTTTACAACGCGGCTCATCCCATTGCCTCTGAACACAAGGGTTCTCAGGGAGATCCTCACCCGGGCAAGCCAATGCCCACGTCTGCTTGGCTTCCCCACGGCACGAGACCTCAAGAACACCGGATGAGGGGTGCAGAATTTTATTATACAAGGTCTTTATGCCGTGAATAGAAGACAAGAACGCGGGCAAGGCAACGCTCGCCACTTTTCGTATGCCAAGACCTCCAAATCGTATGGGTAGAAATGCATGATCCCATGCACGGTCCGAAATTGGTAAATTTAGAATTTTTACTAGAGTTTCCAAGATACTTTTGTCAATAATAGAAAGGAGCGACTGGAATTTAAAAATTGGGCTGCATCTTAAAAAATAAATGAATTTTGGTACGAAAAGAGAGAAACGGAGGATTTGGAAAGCCATATGGCTATTTATTTTTAAAAGATGTGGAAGTGTTTCGGAAAATTTTTCGGATTTTCCTGACAGAAAAGTGGGTATTGCGTCTTCTAAAACTGGGGCTCCTAGGAGGTGAAGCGATTGTTTGTTTATAATTTTAATATTTGGTGCCAATGAATTTAATTTATTTTGTATTATGTGTTTGTTTGACTCATTAATTTTGTCTGAAAAAAATAGTTCACACTTACTGAAATTTAGATGAAGGCCAATTTTTTTTAATTTTTGTATAAGACTTTCCAGGTCATTGAGAACAGTATCTACCTCACCTCCAAGTGAACCGTCGTCCAAATACCAGATGTTTAATTTTGATTCTAAAGAACTGATTATTTTGTGAATGGCGAGGCTGAATATGGCTGGCCCGAGCGGGTCGCCCTGCTGGCAACCAACAGCCGAATGGAGAAGGTAATCTTGATAAAATAATTTGGAAGGGTAATTATAACATTGCCAAAGATAACTGAAAATTTCTGGAGTAATTTCTTTCACTTCAGTCAGCAGGGCGCCTCTGTCGACGGAGTTAAAAGGATTTTGAACGTCCACCCTCAGGACAACCTCATTAATAATTTGGCTATGTAAGCAATATAGGTACATTATTGACACTTATTACTAGTGATTGGAGTAGGTAGATAACGCGGCATAGAGGCGTCGTTCCTGTAGAGAAGACTTAGTTTGAACAATTTTTGACCGAAATCAAATTTTCTAGACCGCTATCCCATCACTATTGAAGGTACTCGGTCGGTGCATGTCAAGCGCGTCCTTGAAATAGCCAATCACGAAGCTGCTGTAACGCTCCCCGCAGCCCGCACCTTCCACCAAGTTTGGTGAACTCGATTCAGAATAAAATGGCCATACGGGATCTACGGGGGGTAAAGAACTTGTCTCCGTAAATGTACAATGTGATTCTTTTAATTTCTCTCAAAATTAAAAGAACGGAATCCTTATAGGAACACTTTGTTATCCGTCTGTCTGTCTGTCACGACCCTTTTGCTCAAAAGATCAGGCTTATTTTTTTTTTTTTTTTTATTTTATTTTATTTTGAAAAACAAACAGTCTTACAAGAAAATACAAACAGTGAAATGATAAGTAGACTTATTATAGACAGATAGTTTTTCCAAAATTATCACACAGTATATCTTTATAAAAATACCGAAACGTTAACAGTTAAAGATTAACAGACTTATTAGTTTAATAGACTTATGAACTTAAACTTATGAACTTAAAAGAACAGAACATTTTCAAGAAGTACGTTATTATGTAACTTGATATTAAACATGAAATAGTAAAGGCACAATCGTGAGTCTGTAACTCGAGTTTTTAGTTGGGTTAACTATGACGGAAGAAACCTAAACATTAAACAGATTATTATAGACAAAAAATAGGTTCTCGAAAACTATTACATAGTGTGCTATATATAAAATAAAATTACGAGACATTAACAGTGAAAGCACTTACTGATGAAGTATTATTAACTTAAGAGAACAAAACAATTTCAAGAACAAAATTAAAAAAATTACCTTATTGTTAAACACGAGATATTAGGGGCACAATGGTGCTACAAAAAGAGGTACATGTTATTTAAATTTATATAAATACTGACGCACCAAATGAGACGCACAATAGTAAGTTATTATATTAAGAACGAACTTTTAACAGAAATAGGTATGACTATTTATTTAATTATGATTTGGTTATAACAAATACAAGTAACGAAAGAGAAAAGCAGTTAAAGATTAATTACGGGAATATTTCAGTGGTTTTCCTTTTGAACACATTTAAAGACATTGAAAAAGGGTCCAGATCACTTAAGGAGTCATTGTACAAACTGCACACTCTGCTGATGAAACTGTTTTTAGAATAATTTGTTCTAGAGAATGGAATTGAAAAAAGATTTTTTGAACGGGTCATTAGGTATGGGACTCTAAAAGGGATTTTTTCGAGGAGTGAGGGGGAGTCGATCATACTATTGACAATTTTGTACAGGAAAAGAGCATCATATTGCTGTCTTCGTCCATGAAGCGAAGGTATATTGTGATATTTACATGAGGATTGGTAGTCAAAATGTTGATGTTGAGTCCGGTAATCTAATGCTTTAACGAATTTCTTTTGTAATCTTTCAATACGCTCAATGTGAACATTATACTGAGGGTGCCAGACTACGGAGGCAAATTCAAGAACACTTCTGACGTAAGCAAAGTATAGAAGTTTGTAAGTGGATGCCAGTTTAAAAGGTTTAAAAGGAAGTTAACTAGACGCGAAAAAAGTTATTGCACTTTACATAATCGATTTCATACAATTTTTTTCATACAAGAGAATCAAAACCTAAAGCATGTTTGGCGGAACCGGTCCTTAACAGACCTTTTTTTTATTTTCGTTGTTTTCTTTACGGTTTTTGCTTTTTATAACATTCACAACCGCCATATTTTTCCAAGCTTTTTGGGGGAAAAGGGAACCTTTATAGGACCAATTATTTTTTTAAACTTATTAATAATAAAAAAAAAGATAAGTTGCGCACTTTTTACTGAGCGACTTACTGAAAACCTGGATACAGGAAAAGTAAGACCCCTGCAAAACTAGACAACTCTGATATCGCGATACTGAATTAAATGATTGCCGATTATTATTAGTACCTACTGCTATTCCAAAGCCGATTCTGAAGTCTTTAATTTTAGTTTTAGTGCTGTCAAAACTAAATTTTCTTCATTGCAAAATAGTCCTCAAATATAAATAGGAACAGAATCTAAATTACAGTTCAACGTGACAACGCCGCCAGCCTTCTGATACAAACCTGTCTGTCTTATAACGGGCTCTAAATCAGATAAAATATGTGAGCCAGATTACCGCCATCATCGGGGAGAGTACCCAATAGGCTGGCGGCGATGCTTCGCTGTATTGCGAGGCTTATTCGCTGACCAAAATAGGTCCCAGCCCTTTGGCCTCCGGAAGCGTCGACCAATCTCGACGATATTTCCTTATATAGACGCTTTGCCTCTGGTCCACACGGCCCCAGGGTCTCGACGGCAAAAGGCATAAAAATGTAGTCTTCAGCCAGTTCCACGTATATACACCGTTTGAGACCCGCAGCCGCCGACGCCACCGCGCCAGCAAGGACAGCGTTCCCCTGGAGATGGGACAGCGACACCGTGTCGACGCATGTTGCGTTCCATACCAGCGACCGCCCATTTTTCCATTGGATTTGTGTCAATCCGTCGGGCCTCTTACCATCGCTGCGTACTAGACCTTTGGGCTCTAATACGGCGGGCACGTTGGCGCTCATGAAAGCCCGACGGATGACATCGTTTAAGGCAGCATGGCGTGGCAGACGACCGGCGCTACGTTTACATGACATGCCGTGGTGACCGAGTTGGTCAACGCTTGCCCCGCAACGGCAGCGATGTGGCTCGTTTATTCTTGCACCAAGCCTCAGACTGACTGCCAAACTAAAAGTAGTTTTGTCCGATACTTGCCGACGGTAGGGCATTTAACCAGTACCCCGACTCCGACTCTCTGCTTGCTAGGAGACGGGCTCGCTCTGTAGGGTTTTCTGCAGTTTCCAATAGGTTCTTTTGAACCTGATTGCAGAGCGGCTTGTCCCACAGCCTCTGCGATGTCGGAACTATCGGGGTGTTTTGGCTCGGACCAGCAATATCAATCCAGGCGCTCCTGGCCTCAGCCAAGCACGTGACCTCGACATCACCAAGCGATGGGCTTATTAAGGCGATACCAAAATAAAAATGGGGTTTTTTCGAATCCATTTACTCCCTCCACTATTACTTCATCTATCTATTTCATTTTTGGGTAATTGTTTATTGAGTATTTTATTAAGATTCTCACTGAAGAAAAATTTTCTCGGTACAATTTAATTCTGAAAAGACCTCTACATTGTTTTATTTTTTTTTCCTGTAATTCTGAAATCCTAACTAATTTTATTGTGAAATTGCATTCAAAATGTGGATATTATATATTTGTAAAGTCTCCTTGAAAATATTTTTGACAAAATAGCTTAGTCCATTTTATATTAATAAAAAACTGACTTTTTGCTACTTTTCCACGAATCCGTCCCACTCGCACTGAGGGTTTTTTCGAATATGGAGTAACAGGGACGCTAAAACTTTTACGTATCGCCTTAAGGTACCAGTGAGGTCAAGCGTACTGTAAGCTGAGGACAGGAACGCCAGTAGTGCTACGCTGGACACTTTACGGATGCCCAATCCGCCAAATCGAACCGAAAGAGATGCCTGTTCCCAGCTGCGTTCTTTTAAAGGATAATTTAGAATTTTTACTAGAGTGTTTCTTATCATATTATCCAAAATGTTCACAAGAGAGGTGTGACGCCAAATGGTAGTGCAGTGTGGTACATAAGTAAATTTTGGTACGAATATGCAGAACCTGATTATGAATAAGGCCATATGTGGATTCATTTTCTTAAGACGACTGGACGATTCCTGAAATTTGAAAATTTGGTCTTCAACGTAATTTTGAATGGAATCGTCCAAAATAGGGGCCCCTAGGAGACGAAGGGATTTCTTGTCAATCATTTTCAAGTTAGGTGCCAAAGTATTGAAATTTTGAATGATGTCATTTTGTTTCATTTATATATAATTCACACTTCTGAAAATTCAATTGTAGACCAACAGACTGAAAATTTTGGATTATATTTTGAAGATCTTTTAGAACTGAGTTCGTTTCGCCTCCTATGGTTCCATCGTCTAGATACCATTGAATTTTGAACAAATTTTTTCAATGCCGCTGTTTCTACCTTTGGTGACGTGCAGTGTCCGGAATGAACATGTTAATAGAGACTCCCAGCTTATTTTGTCGTTATTATTGACTACGTTTTTTATGATTGTGGACATAGAGGAAGCAACAGAATTTCTAGCACCTCTTGGTATCCTTTTAACTATTGGCAGAGTAGATTTTAGTTTACTCAATTCAATCTTGAATGGTGTGCTTGTTTTTGGTAGTGTATTTCTTACGGTAGATGAACTTGGATCTACAGGTTGTACGTTTTTGATTTTATGTTGCTTACCGAAATGAATGTTTAATCCTCTCTGTCCTTTACATAATTGGGGGCATTCCGGACAAGGGACATGGACTTGTGACACCGTCGCACCTACCGTAGCCTGGCTGCTGGACGATGGACCAGCCGTCTGAGACATGACGCCAGAAACAATAGCGTCTAAAAAGTAATCTTAAACCGCTAGGTTTGTTCAATAGGCCTGTCATGAGACTACCCATAAGTCACTATAAATATCTATACTGTAAATTATACTAGTAAAATTATAAATTATCCTAGATCATAAAATGGAAAAAAAAACGTAAACTATGTAAATACAAACTGACGTACCTAACTAATAGACTAATCGGATAGACACTGGGTCTCACTAGATAGTAGATATTATTGAATTTTTTCGGTGGCTGAGTAGTAGAAATTGGACAGGATGCGATGTGAATTTTGAGGCTTCAATAAATTTAATATAATCTTCGATCTCCATCTCATCAAAATAAATATCAGAAAGATTGAATCTTCATGGTATCTGTCAAATGGTATTCGTCTTCTTATTTTGGCAGTTTTGGTAAATCTTCCTGGATATCTTTTATTGATCTGGGTTGCAGGATGGGCCAAATATAATAGCGGGGTCGGGTGATCCAGTGGGTTCGAGTGTTTCAGTTTCAGTTTTGGTGACTATTTGGTAGGAAACGGAAATTAACCTGTTGCTGGAAATCGGGCTTGTAGTTTTCTTTCAAACAATTTTATGCTTGGTATGAGATAACTTGGATTGATTAAAAATTAAAGCATTCGAAATTTTTCGAGTTATTGTTTAAGTAATAACCTACGAGATTATTTTTACACATTTTCTTTTTTACTCTTTTAAATACTATATATAATACTAATAACTTGAAAAAATATTCAAAATCATAGGAAGCACAAATAAATAGAGCAGTTCCACGATTCCTCCAGTAGCAAGCCGAGT
This sequence comes from Ypsolopha sequella, assembly GCA_934047225.1. NCBI lineage: Eukaryota > Metazoa > Arthropoda > Insecta > Lepidoptera > Ypsolophidae > Ypsolopha > Ypsolopha sequella. Next base: position 6,121,347 of record OW203983.1, on the reverse strand, counting down.
GCGAGGGTTCAAAACTACCATTTACATTACTAGCCAAATTGATATAAACGATTGCAAATGAAGGGTACAGGAAAAAAAGGGGCTCATCAACATATTTGTCCAAATCAAACCAACAATGGCAGTTGATAGATTTTGAACAGGGCTTTAGTATGCCGTGTTCAAAACAAACTAAAAGGGGCTGGTTTCATGTTATATGGGCATAACAAAAAAAACTATAAAAGACTAAAAGGAGCATATTGCGACGTAAACCGGGATAAAAGGAGCGCATTTTATTCGATACTGGCTAAGAAGGGGTACATTGACAACTTACAACCTTAGAACGCGCCCATTGCACCGCCATTTTAGATTTTCTGTCATACTTATAATATAGTCTGAAACCTTTAAATAGCTTTTTCTTGAAATAACATAAATGTCGATTAACCCTTTCTTTTCCTGAACCCTTCAAATATATTAGATATTCAAAAATATTAGATATTCAAAAAGAGCCGAATTTGTAAAATGTTTCTGGTAAAATCTGTTTTCCATGAAACGGTACTGTTTAGTTATAGAAAAGTTTACAAACTCAGCCTTCTTTACACGAACGACGTCTGTATTTCTCTCTTTTTCATTTCCAGTATAAGTAGATGAAAATTATACAATTTGCGTAAAAATGAGGCAATATTCACGATATCTTGACAGCTATATTGTGTTTCATCAAATTTTGCTTATTGCTTTTTAGACGTCGCCAGATAAAAATTAGCTATAGACTTCACATTCAGTTTTTACCTATTGAAAAAAATTTAAATCACCAAATTTTTTTATTATTATCCGTTAACGCACAAGGGATATTAAACCTCACGCATATAGGGTATAGAAACACAATGACAAAAGAAACGCTCTGTTAGTACACTGTAGTATATTTATATGTTTCTACTTGAAAAGTTTCTACTTTATTTATGTACAAGGTGACTTTACATGATAACTTTTGGAGGCGGTGGGAAATTAATATTACCTTAAAATTTATTTTTGGAGGCAATGAGAATCATTATAAGAAGTTTTATTTTTTGAAAGCAATAGAATTTGGAGGCCTGGGAATAATCTGGCACGGCGTAGAAAGTACAATAGACAGACTCTTTATATTCATCACATGTCTGCAAATATTTGGGCGAGTGTGTGTCAGACTCCCGCACAAAGGGTTCCGTGCTTGTATACATGGTAACTTTTGGAGGCGGTGGGAAATTAAGATTATCTTAAAATTATTTTTTGGAGGCATTGAGAATCATTATAAGTTTTATTTTTTGAAAACGATAGAATTTGGAGGCCTGGGAATAATCTGGCACGGCGTAGAAAGTAAAAAGCGGCGTAAAAAGACAGACTCTTTATATTCATCACATGTCTGCAAATATTTGGGCGAGTGCGTGTCAGACTCCCGTACAAAGGGTTCCGTACTTGCATACATTACGGGTACGGATTACTGTCATTTTTTATTTCGCATGTATAATTTGTAATTTTTTGTTCTCTGAATATTTTTCTGCATTTATTTTTCCTTCTTCACAGTTGTCAGACAGTGTTCCTACTGCGTGTTCCTGGTAGTCGGTCAATTTTCATGGCGTCCCCCTCTCTCAAAATATACGTTTTGTGGGTGTGGGATGGTGTGGATGTCTGGTTGTCGGTGTGCGCGGGCGGATCCTTTTCAGACTATAAATATGTTTGTATTTAAAACCTTAAAAAAACCTTTTTCATTTTATTTCTAGTGAATGTTGGGAGACGAAGACCATGGTGATACCAGCTGGATGCGAGTGCATGTGGCCAGTCCATAAACTTGGCGACATTAAGTTGCACACAAAGAAAAGTCTGCTCTATTGAAGAAATGTGTATTACGAAACATACAGTAATTATAACATATGTAGATGATACAATTAAGAAAAACGGCAATGAAAGTAGTAACATTCCCTGGGAATTATTCCCGAATGAACTAAATAGTAATCTTTTGAAAATAACTTAAAAATAACATGTAGTCCTGCTATAAGTTCTGTTCCGAGAAAGGATGCTAAAGTACAGGTGTTGTGTTGGCTAATATAGAAAGTACTTTTGTATAATAAAAAACAGGCCAAGTGCGAGTCGGACTCACGCACGAAGGGTTCCGTACCATTATCTATAATAATACAGATCGCGCCAAACTTCTAGTCCGCTTGGAAGTTGCTCTTCCCAAGAACGGCCCATACATTTTGTTCCTGCTGATGCGAATCGCCCCGTGTTTAGAGTGGACTAAAAGTTTGGCGCGATCTGTACTCGATAACTTGTAAAGCCTACTTAGCTGTGATAGTTCTCCTTTTAATTTCGTTATGTATACTACTGCCGTGATTTTTTTCACATCTCCAAATACAACCGTTTCGCCAGCAGGGGGGGGGGGGGGGGGACACTTGACTCTAACAAAAATTAACACTTTAATATTTCGCAAACGAGACCCTGGATCGAAAAATGGTCTTCTTACACCCCCAATATTTTTAAATTACCTATCCAACGACACCCCACGCTAGGGAATAGACGAAAAAAAAACATCCCCACTTTACGTGTAGGGGATACCCTAAAAAAAATCTTTTTCAAAATTTTACTGTATCACTTTATCGGCGTAATAAATATGTATACCCATGCCAAATTACAGCTTTCTAGTACTAATAGTCTCTAAGCTAAGCCGCGGACAGACAGACAGACAGACAGACAGACAGACGGTCATGGCGAAACTATAAGTGTTCCTTTTTGTTGACTATGGAACCCTAAAAACGCGATTCCGGGATCGACAAATTTTGTGTCCTGACAATAGGATGAGAATGCATTTTTGTATCGAAAAATCCCGAGATCCCCAGGTTATTTTTGTTAAATAAATTATTTCAAAAAGCCACTTTTATGTTTTTATAGAAAAAAATATATATTTTAGGTAAATATATGCTTCAGAATATAATATTACTGGTTCTGTCCCAACGTCTAAAATAAATGTTATGTAAATAAAATTGGTAACTTTTAAAATGCATTTCTTTTACATACTTTATCCTAATCCAGCTATCATCAAAGTTCAATTTTTCTTGAAACATGCAGTGGGGTCTGAAAGAGATAAGTATCGATGATAATAACCGGGGGGAAAAAAACTTTTTACATAACGCTATATTCATTGAAATATCAAATGGTCCCTACGATAGATATGTCCTTTGCGAATGAGCTAGGGCGACCAAAGTCATCAATCAATGACTCTAATAAAGGTCAAAGCAGTCACTGAATGAATTGGAAGAAATCCTCTACACTAAGTACTGGTACGAAAGATGAAAATTCCACCAAAGAACATATCTCACATGATAGAAGAAGGCTTAAAACTTTGGACTTACCGCCGGAGTACAGAGCAACTTAGAAGTTGCTGCAGCGACAAGCGAAACTTAATAACAGACAAATTCTCGATTGAAAGAAATATTGACGAAAAACTTTTTAACAGTGAAAGAAAAATCGAAAATATGACTGTGTATATGCTCACAGGAGGCCATCATCCAGCTTCAGCCGTGGTAAGGTGGGCTTTGTCATACCAACGGGTAACAGATAGGGTTTCTGGTTTCTCGCCTCATTTCTTTTCTCGAGTTTCGAGAATTCTTGACTCCAATTTCTCGAGTTGTCTCGACTCTCGAGTCTTTGGTAAGAAATTGTAAATTATTGCTGAAAATAAAATAAAAAACAAATAAAAATCAGAATTCTTTTATTGCACTTTGCACTACAAGTTAGAAATACAAACAAAACAAAATTAAAACTCTTCCTACAAACATACAAAAACTAAAATCTTACAAAAAATCAACAATTAAAATAAAAACAATATACCTAATCTACTTTCTCAGTCTTTTGATCAGACATAAACTGGTATTCTTGATAGAGATCTTTTCTTCTAACAAGCAAGGCTAGACTTAAATTTAAATAAGATTAGGACTAGGAATCAAATGCAAATAATACAATAATCATCACAAACAAACGATTTAACTACAATGACGTGACATAAAATTGAGGAGTTTCAACAATCATATTTAACAGTCTTTTAATGATCTAACTGAGATATATTAATCATTTGTATGATCATTCTCGCAATCGCTGCAAGAACTGGAGGAAATGCTGCGCAGCCTAAGCGATTCTTCTAGACCGGACCTTTGAATGAATTTGGAGAAAACTAAGTTCATGTTCAACTGTCATGTCATCCAAAGGCCAGTAACCGCCGCCAATGTCAGTATGTTCAGTATAGAAGTTTTTTTAAAAATATGTTGTTTACTTGGGTCAATGCATCCAGCTGGGTACAAACAACTTCGACGCCGAGGCCTGGGCAGATTTCGGGAAGTTGCGTCACATATTTACGTCGCCAATACCGCAGTGCTTAAAGGCTAAAGTAATCAACCAGACGCTCCTTATGATGACGTATGGCGCTGAGAAGTGGTCTCTTACCAAGCTATGGAGCGGGCTATGCTTGGGATATCACTGATGGATAAAATCCGTAAAATCGTATGCGGCCGAACTAAGTCTACCACATAGGGCTTCTATGTGGGGACCCCACTGAAGACGAGAGTCTACCGTAATGCCCAAAAACTTAGTTACGTTAACTAACTCCAGCTTGGACCCCTGCAAAAGCAAATTACAATCCACTTGAATTACATTTGGTAACGTGAATTTTATACATTTCGTCTTTTTTGCGTTTAAAACTAAATTATTTACAGTAAACCAATCAAGCACCAGTGATAAAGTTGTATTCGCGTCGTCAAGGATATCTTTACGTCTATTAACTTTAAAAATAAGTGACGTGTCGTCTGCGAATAGTACTATCTTAGTTAAGTCTTTAGATCCGTCAGAGATCGAAAGTGAACGACATAGCCTGCCGAATCAGTAAGTTAAAGTGGCTCTGGGCTGGCTATATTTGTCACCGACACGATAGCCGAAAGGCGTTGGCGTTGGAATGGAGACCACGTACAGCAAAGCGTAGCGTAGGCTGACCTCGTGCCGGCTGGAGCGACGACCTGAAGGATGTTGCGGGTAGCGGCTGGATGTGGATGACGCAGGACCGCTAAGAGTGGTGTGATATTGGAGAGGCCTATGTTCAGCACACAGACTGGTGGATGGATGGATGGATGGATAGACGGATGAACGGATTGTTACATACGATTAATAAACTACCTACCTAAGTTCCTAAATTCTTGTCTTACGTGGTCTTCGAAAAGAAAATTATAATAAAAAAAAATATTGTGAAGCAATTTCTCGTGAACTATTAGATTTATCAAATAAGTCGTATTAAGTAAAGTTATAGACAAATTTATACTTAACAATTTTTTTCTAATATGTTTTTATGTAGCACTTAGTGTTTTTGAGTTATGATAAAATCAATGAATTTTTTAATAAAAAATGTTTTTTATGGCGGTTATTTTGTGCTTTTTGTAAGAAGAGTTTGGCCCCCCCTAAATATTATTTAGGAACAGCCAGACGAATAGTTATCATTAAACAGCAAAACTTTATCATGACCGGTAACTCACACTGAAGCATTCATACCTACTATAAGTAACAAACCCAAACAAAATCCAGTCGAATAATTGAGATTCTCCTCCATTTTTGAAGTCGGTTAAAAAGGAGAACCAATATATTACTTAGTGTGCATTATAAACCAGTAAATATCAATAAGAAAAATATTTCAAGTAAGAAAAATATTTTGTCTAAATTCGTCGGCCCAGTATTTGAACCTGCGACCCTGAGAATCAAAAATGTTGAAGACTGAAATGTATTGATACCACGCATTATTGCTAAAACCTAAATAGTGAAGTGAAAAATGAAAAAGCATAATAAAATTTTGCGAATTTACTCAATACAAGTTACAAACAGTATAACATTATTTACGAGTAGATACATGTAATACAACAAGTACCTCAAAAGTAATATGAAAAAGTATTTACGTACTCGATTTCATGAGCCATTATCGATATGGATGTTTAGCAGAATCTTCTACATGTCTACTCACTAAAACACCACTTCAGTTCTTCTAAGTTGTCTTTGAATTTTTAGTAAGAATGCCATTAAGTTTATAAAAGAACAAGTCTATTCATGCTAAGAAGTTAACAACCTAAGTTATGTATGACCTCTATTGCTAAAATAAATGACCTCATGAAAGTTAACCAAGTTATTTTTCTTGGCCTTGAAAAGGAAGTCAACGCTCGCATAATGTTCTTGATTTGATTTGCGCATTTGACAACAGTTTTATTTTTTATAATTGACGGCCCCGTTATCAATCACTTCTCTGGTCTTTTGCCCCATCTTAAGGGCCTTACTATTGCCAAATGGGTACTTTCTAAAGCCTACTCCTCGTTTATGACACAACCAAAAATAATGAAAAAATGTATTAGGAATAATCAACTCTTAGACAACATATGCAACATTTTTCTTTTTCATACCACTAAAACTTCTACATGAATTTTTTTTTTTTACTGATTGGTGTTTTTTGACCTCAAATACCCTAATGGCTTGGCCGATTGAATTCATCTATACTTTGATAAATAGATAAACTTTATAGCTATAAATATAACATAAGATTATTCAATCGAGTAATCACGTCCAAGTGAAAAGTATAATTTTCTCCTATTTATTTATCTATGCATTGCGCGCTGATATGAACGTTATTTCAATGTCGTTTCCGTTGATATTTGTAGTGACAAATATCGAGCTGCTAATTTGGCGATGGTAATCGCCTTAAGGCTCCAGTCCCCTAAAAATCAGTATTCTTGCAGAATTATTAAAAAAGAGAAATTTTATTTTAGTTAGTAAGAAAGCAATAAATAAAATACATTTTACGTTAATTTACAGTGTGGAATTTGAAGATTTCAAAACGTATTTTTTCATTTACTTTAATGCTACTTTTAATAGGTTTTTTAGGCTTTAAACATACCTTTATTTATGTTCTACGCGTTGAGAATTCATGCAAACGTCACGTAAAAATTATGACAAAAACAAGAAATTTATTCAAATAACATTTATTCTCATATCTTCGATAGTAACCTTAGTTTTCTTATTTTGAGTGCTTATAATTTGATGGATTCGACCACTGCTAAAATATTTTTTTTCTACTAGAAAGTTATCGTTTAGCGTAGTCAAATTTAAAACACGTAGAATAGAACTATTAATAAGTGAAATAACAAAAAACGGTATTTAAAAAATTATTTTAAGAACATTTATCAAATCGAAACTTATCGAGTGTTTAAAACACAAAACGCGTCGACATTTCCCTCAGTTTCGGTGTGACCACTGAGCAAATAAAACAGTTTGAATCGGGGGTCGGGCGGCAGTGTTGCCAGTAGTTGTCTCCAAATTAGTACGCCTGGATCCCTAAAATAGTACGCCTGGATCCCTAAAATAGTACGCCTGGATCCCTAAAATAGTACGCCTGGATCCCTAAAATAGTACGCCTGGATCCCTAAAATAGTACGCCTGGATCCCTAAAATAGTACGCCTGGATCCCTAAAATAGTACGAAAATCTATGTAAAAGAACGAAATTTTAATTTCCATTTAAAGATATATATAAATAAAACTTGTTAGTAGGCACGTGCACATACATACCTATTTTTATGGCTTGAAGTAAAGTTTCAACAAAAAATATTTAAATAAAACAGCAACTGTGTACAACCTGCTACTAATAATTATTGATTATTTTCCTTATGCATAGCTTTTGTAGTTGAAGACTCACAAATTTTAAATCCTTTTGCAAAACAAGTGCAATGTCATGATTAACATGCATTGAGCGAAGCATCTGACGTGCAACTAATATTTAAAAAAATGATAAGATATTAGTAGGGCTGGGTAGGGTTAGAAACACACACACAAAAACTGTACGGAGTGCAATACCTACATACAAAAAGTAATTTTACTTACCAAATCCCTTTTTTGAGTGTAAGCTAGTTAATAATAAAATAATCCAGGTCTATTTGGTGATTCTGATACAAAACAAATGCACTGGACACTCTGACTCAAAGAATATAATTATAGTGCAGTGGAGACCGCATCAAGTAAGACACATTGGACTTTGTACCTATCTTATATTCTTCTCTGTAGGGGCTAATTTCGTACTGCAAGTGTATAGCTTGATGTGGTCTCCACTGTACTCTTCATGGCCGAATTATACCATGGTACTCTTCTACGAATGAATGAACGAAACCCCATAACAAATCGTGAGTATTCGTGAGTTCACGAAAAACACGCACACAACCAACCAAACCAAACATGTAGCACAAAAATAGATACAACCAGTAGGCCGACTCAACGACGACGACGGAGCGAAAACAGACGCACACATGCATAGACACGTACGTACGATGATCTCAGCAGAATTTTGTATTGGCATTCACCCGAGTATCTTCGAGATCGTCGTCGTACGTACGCGTCTATGTGTGCGTGCGCCTGTTTTCGCTAGTTATTCGGAGTAAACATTCTGTAAGTGTTGTTTAAAAAAAACACTTGTACTTATCCACATAATAATGTGATAACATGTGGATAAGTACAAGTGTTTTTTTAAAACAATGTTTTATAAACTCCACCAAGTGCCAACAATCACTAGCATCTACTATTCTGTAAGTGGTTATTTTGTGCATGTAGTGTGTCAAATGTGTGTGAGTCGGTTACATGCAACATACACATGATACAGGATACACACATACAGCACGAACGTCGAAACCACAAATAAACGTTTATTTACATCGAATGATGTGTTTAAATGTTTACTCGCACCTAAGAATCCGATTTACTCTTTCGAATTTGTCGTTTAGTTATTGCTCCGGGAGTCGAGGTAGAACAAGCGCAAAGAGGTACCATAGACAAGGCAATCAGAATTATCTTTTTAATTTATTGCGACCACCGAGTTGATACATTTTTGGATCAAGTTGTAAAAATGTACGAAATAGTACGATCTAAAGCAAGGTACGACGAATGGTGAAATAGTACGATTTTCGTACCAAAAAGTACGATCTGGCAACGCTGGTCGGGCGGCAGGGCCATGCAGGGCGGTCCAGGTTAGGCTGACTACAACGCGCGAGCATTTAGGTATTTTCTTTTTGCGGTGACAATAATGGTTTATTCATTTTTATTTTACAGCTTGCAGCTGCTTTAAACTAATATCAGTTATATTATGCAAAGTTTCAGATCTAATTTCATGTATTCAGTGAATGCTATCGGTTTATTGTACGGTTTGGAGGTAACTTTGTATTTTTTTTCTATAAAGAAAATTTTATGGTATCATGTTTTCACCATAGGTTTGATATAGCATTAGTCCTCAATTTCACCATATATTTATTTCAAAGTGATTGTTGCAGTTGTTGTTGGTATAAAGCAGGATCATGCGAAGCGAAGTGAGGTATCACACAGCCTTAAGTAGGTAACGTTAACGAAAATTTATTCAACGCGGGTGAAGCCGCGGGCATAAGCTAGTATTTTGTAAAAATACAATATAGATATCAAATTGTAGGTTTTAAAGAGCTGATTGTAACAATATATTCGTTAACTATATTTACTTGCATCTCTTTCTCCCCCCTTATCTCCGAAACCGGAGGACCGAAAAATAAACAAAAATCATTGTAATTTGTGTTTCCGTAAAGATTAAAGAAAAAATATAGTGGTTGAGAAAGTCACGAAAACAAAATGACAAAATTACATTTTTCCTCTACATTACGGGACCATAGGTACGCGAGTCTGACTCACACTTGAACAATTTTTTCAAATCTTCGTATTTTATATCTCTTATTGGCAAAGTTCAAATTAATTCTGTATAAATAACGATTCGTCACCATATCGTGGGTATACTGTGAGAACCGACTAAGTAACAAAATGGTCGAATATGAGTTAATAAAACATAGCTATACTCGTTTTTTTTTGTGTTCTTTTTTCTAGTAAAACCAGTTAAATGATAGGCCTTTTGGATCCTGAGATTTCTTTTTATTTTAAACCGGCTGAATACCTAAGGAAGCTTTGAAACTGCCAACATTGCAAACTGATTTTCTCAAAACTATAAAACTTATACTTAGCTGGTTCTCGCAGTAAACCCTCGATATTAAATGAAAAGCCTGACCGCAAAAATCCGAAACTTTTGCAACAAATAATATTCTGACATATGGTCATGACATATTCTATGCCCGAGAGAGTAGGGAGTGTCACAGTGTCAACTAGAAGTAGAACAGCCACTATTCATGCACCACTTTTCACTTACGATTTTTAGGTACCAACGTGATAGGGTGAGAGTTACAGCCGTACCTCGGGCACAAATACTTGTAAAGGGTATGCAAGCTTACCTCACAGTATTTTCCTTCCCCGTTCAAATAGTAAGTATACAAATACTAGCTATATAAATACCGAAAAAAGTAATTGCTAGACAAATCTTTGTACAGACTACTGACCTCTCGCTGGTCTTTTAATTATTAGAGTAGTTTTCTATAAAGCAGGTTAAATGCGAGAGAAATTTTCATATCCCATTCATTGAAAATTAACACGAGAAGCAACGAAGATACTTATAATTATGTATATCGCTGACGAAAATTGTATTTTTCTACCACGTATTTTTCATTTTTCTTTTTTATGAAAAAGTTCCATTTAATACTCGAAATTAGTTTTGAAAATCGAACTTTCCGGGCCCCGTTACGGAATGACTATCAGTTCAGTTTGAAATATCGTATTGAAATTTCATTTATTGCAAAATTAGGCTCTTTTTGACGTTTATCTTCATTTCATGCTAAATTAGGTTCTTTTTGACGTCCTTAGTTTGTCTTTACAATCGGAATTCCCTGCGTTCCGATTCACGACATAATCGATTATATTGTGTCTGACTCTCTTTTTTCGCAAAATGATACTGGCCACGTATAAAAGCCGCCGCCGGCGCTTTTCAAAGTCATAAAATACATTGAATTTGAAAGGAAATATTAAATATTTTAATACATAAATCAGGTAGTAGAAAAAGTATCGTTCGCAACGAGTAAAAATGTGTTTTCTTACCCTCGGAATGTAAGCTTTCGACGTTCGCCTTAGGCTCACGTCGAAACTAGCTTCATTCCTCGGGTAGGAAAATCCGCCATTTTATACTCGTCACGAAATATACTATTATTGTGTAAGTGACCGGCGTTTTTTATTTTTTACAGGGACAGAGATAAAAGCAAATTATGGTCAAAAACTTCAGCAAAAAAATTATAAAATCTTTTCTCCATTTTCTATTAAAATTTTCTGAACACACAAATGTATGTTTTATTGTTTTATTAAATTTTTAATGTTTCACTGCAATTAGATGTATTCAAGTCATACTGTCATACTGTCTAGTGTGATGTTCACAGTTCACACATAGTTCACATAAATGGAATTTTCCTGGCGCCTCTATCTACATACTTTTTAAAATTTCGTCAATGGTAGACGCAAATCTATTAGCTTATCACTGATTAAATGTGCTGTATAACCAAGCTGTTAAGGTGATATACCGTGCTAGCAAAGGTCCCCGTTACTCCAGGCAGAAAGACCCGCAGTGCGAAAGGGACGGAATCGGGGAAAATTGTCAAAAAGTCGGTTTTAAATTAATGCAAAATTAATTAAAATAGCTACAAAAAATTCCATAACCAGTAATTTAGGTGTAGTTAAAACCCATCTAAATAAATGTTTTTCAAGCCTGTATGCTATCCTAATTTGTCAGAATATCAATAAAAGTGTAAATTTAGACCTGATTTCAATAATTATTTCTATCGAATGAAATTCCTCCTATCGCGTTTCTGATAGACCAAAATCTAGTAAAAGGTCCCAAAATTGTTATACTAATTTATTTTACTTATAACTTCAAAAAGTGTCAATTTTCACGGTATAGCCCCTTAATGCAAATACAAGAATCTTTTTAGGGTAGGAAACTATACACGATAAAATCCATTACGATAAAAAGTATACTTTAAATGTCTACCAAAAATGTATTCAAGCCGTAACGCGGTCCCGACCGATCACATTGAGTAATTGTGTTCTGTGCTACTGACGCTATCGGAGGTCAACAACCACGAGACTAATACCCTATCCAAACGTTCGTGACAGGTGCGATCATAAAACGCTTATACAATATGCTCTAATCCAGTCCCATGTGAGCAATAGCTCGGCCTGCCAGGAGCCTTTGGAGTCTTTGGACAGGGTATAGTGTATTTTAAGTTTAACAAATTGTATTATTGTGTGATACTGGTACATTAATTAAATTTACCGCTAATTTTCAAAAACACTGCATGGTCATACTAACATACCTTTAAAGGATTCTTGCCTTTGCTTTTACCAAATGTATATTACAAACATCCAACGTTCGGTTTATAATTTTCGTCTGCCCGTTTCCCCTGGGTCGTTGGCACCAGGGATACAGATATACAGTACCATATTTATATTTAATATACGTACATACGGAATAATCAGATCTTTATTGACCAATAATGATCTGCATCAAATTATCTATTAAACTCATCCACTCCACCGAGCATTACCTGACGTAAGCCGTGACCTCAAGTAACTTTGTTAACCCGAGAACGCAGCCTTCAGTGAGGCCCAGTTTGGCTCAGTACGGCCGTGCGAGTGGGCTGATCGCTCTCAGAGTCACCACAGTGCTTAATTTTAAACGGAAAACGTACGACCACGTAAGTAGTCAACATTCCATTGATATCCAAAATAATCTGATTTTTTTTGTTAAAAAGTAGTTTTTTTTTTTGTTTAGTAGGATTTAGAGATATTTGTAATTTAATTGAATATAAAACAGGATGTATTTACAACCTTTTTTTTTGAGTTGCTATGAAGTTTACATAAATAAAAGCGATAAATAACAATACTCATATATTTTTTTTTGTTATGAATGCGTTCTCCAGGTGGATTTATGGTTTATTGTGGTGCTACGTAATACATTTATTAAGATAAAAGGTATCTTGGTGAAATTCATTATCAATCCAGGAGCGAAAATTATAATGACAAAACTAAAAGTATTTTTAGTCACTTCATTTATTTATTTACCATTTGTACTGACATTGGCTATTCGGAAATGCTTTTACTCAATGTGGTGATATAAATCAAATTAAATTACTATCTTCCGGTAATTATTATTATAAGTTTCACGGTCATCTAAGAATGTTGAATGCATGCTTTCAAGCAACTTATCATCCTAATAATAGTAGTTTATGCTACTAGGGCGAAAAGGAATAAATTACGAGGACGATTTAAAACACGATCGTAGCGAGTGTTTTAAACGTAACCGAGTAATTTATTGCTTTTACGCCCGTGTATCATACTACGTTTTTCAATGCATAGTGTGAGGAAATGAAAACAAATATAATCTTGTGAACTTTCAATTATGATTGGCTCAAAAGGATTGTATCCAGAGCCGTTAAACAGTGGAAAAAAAAGTATAACATCTATGGTACACAGGAGAGGCTGCAGGTTAGCCAACCATTGTAAATAAATTAAAAAAAAATAATAATAAAGCCCTAGGGCAAAATAATCGACTTTTTGTTCGGTTTTGATGCATAAAAAGTGGGCCTTTACGAGCACATGCATTGAAAAATCTATTACAGTATTAAAATAGGAGGGGATCTGCGAACACGCCTCCATACCCCTTTAATTCTACCCTTGGACGGAACTAGGAAGGAAACTCCCTTATATTTGTTTCTTGTCAAAATACTTATTTTCTAAGTGGTAAACCGATGCACGACATACATTATACATTCTTATACAACCGTGTACACAAATATTTAATACGTTGTCCACGAACAGGGGCTCTACCGCGTAATTCTCATTTGTATCAACTTCAAGCAAATGCATGCGAAATTCAACGCGTGCAAAAGAGATGGCATGTTAGGCGGGCGTCGTCGCACGCACGTCAAATTTCAATTTCAAGTTGATGTTGATGAAAATGAGAATTACGCGGTAGACCCACAGATCCTCCTAGCAGATTGATGCGTGTCGTAGCCCTTTTTCTTCCGAAATTGGCTGACACATTACCGGAATAAATTTGTTCTTATACTTTAATGCACACAAAACATTGCTAAAACACAGACCTTTCCATTGAAAGTGTAACGAAAAGTGAAAGAAAATCATTCGCCCCTCATAATCATAATGCTTCTTTGTGAAGGGCCTTAATATTATCAGTAGAGTATGTGGTTTGAGTAAATGTTAGCACTCAATTGGACGAAAATTTATACCCGTATAGCAAGCCTTATCCGGTCAATCTATACTCACAATAAAGTTGTAAAACAGTCGTATCTGTATATTGTTATACATACCGTATATTTATTATTATATATTATTAATGTTGGATTTTTTATCCCTTATTTTGTGTAGGAAAAGAAAAGACAAGATGCCCTTTTTCTTAGTAAGACTAATCGAATGGGTGGAGTTACTCATTGTTTATTTATTTATTTGACGTATTTGTATTTATTTATATATATATGTCAACTTTGTTGTATTTGTTGCATCACATTTATTATGTATTTTATTAAATAATATTTTACTTAAATATTTTAAATTTAAGCGAACTTAAATTATTAAAAAAATGTATTTCACCGTATTATATTTAGTTCGATTATTTTATTTTACATTAAAACTCACCTTATACGTGTATTAGATATATTTACTTATATTACATAAATAATAATATTTCATTCCACTACATTGAATATTTTTGCGATATTTTAAATGAAATGGGTTATATAAAACTCGAGAACCACTCAACGGATCTGCATGCAGTTTTCTTTATTATCGTCGTATTGGCACGCTTATCTCTAATAAGAGATTACTTCCAGCAAAACCATCTTGTAGAAAAATCACATTTATCCAAGTAATTATACAAAAAGAGAAAAAGAAGTATACCTACATAGAAAAATAAGCCTAATTATGTAATAAAAACATACTTACTATAAATAAACACGATAAAATGTTAAACACAGTGCAAAATAAAGTACATAACAATAAATATATATAATATTTACCTATTCGGAAAGTGAGAGATAGTGTTAGGCAACTGCTAATAAGAGATTTTAGGAAATTCTCATAGGATCAGGTGAAAAGGGATCCACGTGAGCAGCGCCGCGGGCGCCCGCTAGTTATATAATATACTAGCTTTTGCCCGCGGCTTCGCCCGCGTTTATTACGTTTTTGTGTAGTATTGAATCTGTAAATATTTTTAATTGGCGGTCTTTGATAACTGATTTAATCCCCTAGTATAATATGTTTCGCAAGGCTGAAGGCCGAGCCGCGTCTCTGAATGACACTATTTCTTGTTCCCATGGGAACTGATTTATGGGATAAAAAGTAGCCTATGTCCTATTCCAAGCCTAGAACTACATTTTTGCAAAGTTTCAGCCCAATCGGTTCAGTAGTTACGACGTGAAGAAGTAACAAACATCCATCCATCCATCCAAACTTTCGCATTTATAATATTAGTGGGATTAGTGGGATTACTAGTAGTTTATGCTACAAGGGCGCAAAGGAATAAATTACGAGGACGATTTAAAACACGAGCGTAGCGAGTGTTTTAAACGTAACCGAGTAATTTATTGCTTTTACGCCCGTGTATCATACTACATTTTTCAATGCATAGTGTGAGGAAATGAAAACAAATATAATCTTGTGAACTTTAAATTATAATTGGCTCAAAAGGACTGTATCCAGAGCTGTTAAACAGTGGAAAAAAAAGTATAACGTCTATGGTACACAGGAAAGGCTGCAGGTTAGCTAACCATTGTAAATGAATTAAAAAAAAAAATAATAATAAAGCCCTAGGGCAAAATAATCGACTTTTTGTTCGGTTTTGATGCATAAAAAGTGGGCCTTTACGAGCACTTGCATTGAAAATTATATTATAATGAACCTTATCCAGTAAATACTACATGAAGGAAAGGTACGCTAGCCGTGTTCCAGCCATTAAAATATAGTGCGATAAAAGTAAAGATTATGTTAGTCCGAAGATACATACATCATACACCACAAAAAAAAATTGTCACGATATGTATCCCCGAGGGTTTGTCAGAACTATAATCGCGTTTACGTATCACCAACGTGATTGAGACCGAAATACAACTACTTACCTATTGTACGCTTGAATTTCGAAAAAATTAAGGCATTATCGCGAAATTAATGACACTTTTTGGAGTCTCGTAACTACTTTCAAGAAGAAGCTACCAATTTAATAAATTAGTATAACATTTTTGAAACCTTTGCTAGATTCCTGCTAAACTAGAAAAGTGATTGAAAAACTTTCACGCGATAGAAATCTGGGGGCACGCAGTCCTATTTCCAAACTCTTATAGATCCAGCCTGAATAATACTAGACAGCCCAAATTTTTATAATAATATATTGTTTATGAATTACGTTAAGTTTTATTTGCCTAGCTTTATGCTTTAGATTTTATTAACACCTAAAATACGTCGATTTCGTCACTCGCTGACACATGATCATCAAAACCTGCAGGGTACTCCCTGAAGTCCTAGAAGGGTAAATTTGGTAGGCAGGCTTGAATTAGCACACAAATAACAAAAAAAAACTGTAACTTTCACCCTTCAACCCTATAATGGGGGTCCGATTCTGTATTATATAAGAATATCTATTCCAAACTTAAAAAAGTCCTAGAGAGCCGAAATTTCGTAAACATGCTAGGATTAGCACACACATTAAGAAATCTATAACTTTCACCCTCCAACCCCACGGAAAAGGGAATTCGGTTCTGTATCGTATTATAATAACAATTTCTAGTCTTAACTTCCAAAACTGCTAAAAGGCTGAAATTTGGTATGCAGGCTAGGATCTGCACAGCTTAATGACTTTAAATTAATGACAATTCGAACAGCTTAATGACTTTAAAAATTTTTTTTAGACGCTATGCGCCATTTTGGGACATAGTTTTCATTATTTTGGTCTCAGACATTTTGGTACATAAATTAACCATTATTTCTCTATGATTTTTGAAAGAATTGTCAATATAACGTCACTTAAGAATTTAAGATACTATACTAATTGTGATGTGCGATTAAAAATAAAAATAAAACCGGTGAAGTGCGGGTAAGACTCGCGTACCTAGAGTTCCGTATTGTGGATGATACATTTAATTTTGAAATTTATTTTTCGTGAATTTATCAACCGCTTTATTTTTCCTGTAATCTTTACGTAATAATAATAATAATAGACGTTTTTTTTTAATAATAATAGACGTTTATTTCCATATGAAAATATTTAGCACATACAAATATTTCTGCCAAACTGTAATGCAGTTTGTAGTTGTAGGCAGAAAAATTCTCTGTTTAAATAAAAATGAAAAATAAAAAAAAAAAATTAACAGTTTCAATTTAACCTAACAATTAAAGCTTACACAAAAATAAAAGATAATCGTTTTATCTACACTTAAATATCATATTTCTGCAATGTTAATGATTTTAACTTATTTTTGAGTACAGAACGGGTTACATTACATTCTGAGAAGACAACAGGCAAGGCGTTAAATATTTTTGTATTAAATATTTATCTGTTCTTTGACCATTATAGGAATTTGGAAGGCATTTCTGGTGGCATTTCTAGTGTAATATTTGTGATTCACAGGATTCTGGTACTGATTATCAGGACCAAAATTTTCATTTGCTATCAAAAATCTTACTTTTTCATGTACAGGGATTATTTTACCGATATTAAATAGTTTATTATAGTTACTTTTACATTTATTCTTTGTATTTTTGTCTACCAATAACTTGAGAAATCTAATTTGTAAACATTTTATTTCATCTAAGCATGTCTTGAAAGTTCGACCGTATGATATCAATGTCTCAACCAGGGTATGATAGATAGCAAACAATAAAGATCGATTAGCAATCTTCTGCAGGTAGTAAAACTTACCCAATACACATCTTAATTTTTTGCAGACATCTTTTACGTGACTCTTCCAATTCATGTTTTGTCAATTGTTAAACCTAGATATTTAAGGCCGATACAGACCAGATGCGTGTGCGTGACGTGTGCGTGGCGTGTGCAGCACGTCTGCGTAGCTACGGCGTGTTAGTACTGTCACACTGAGCTGCGCACGCCACGCAGGGTGATTGCGTAGCTACGCAACGCATCAGCCTGATGCGTACTCACTGTTTTGGCAGTATCCGAAAAAACTTTGTTACGTATTTTAATGCTTAAAATATTAAATTATCCAACATATTAAAAATCGTAAATATTATTTTTACCTTCTATATCCAGTAATGCCCTTTAATCCTTTCCCATAACAATATCTTGTAATGCATATTTTTATAATCTTTGTTGCTCTGGTCAAAAAAGCAACAATGGTTGCGTGACGCGTGCGGCTCCTGCCACGCATTGTGCACGCAACGCATTCAGTCTGAATTCTTCCATATAGTCTCATACAATACAACTGGTGCTGCCACGCATACGTGCTGCACACGCCACGCACACGCATCCGGTGTGTACCGGCCTTAAAATACTTATCAACAAACTCCAAGCTATCACACCGACAATAACGTTTAATATTATGCAAGCAATCGTACGTGTGTCCTACAATTTTTATATAATTTCTCGGCTTTGCATTGTACGGCGAATGAATATGCATACATTTTGCTTTTTTTTGATGTTAAGAATAATGCCATTGTTGTGAGTCCATTTAGTTATATTATCGAAGAATATATATTATTATACGTAAACACATATTACCATGATTTTTTTCATATTTGTTTTCGACCAGTTTTGGAGGGGGATACACTATTTTGTGCTTTTTCAAGGATATCTTGAAATAGATGATATTAAATATAGCCAAACAATATATTTTTACAATCAGCTTTTTAATACCTACAATTTGATACCCATATTGTATTTTTATAAAATATTTTTTTTTTTATATTACTTCTTTTCTCGAAACTAGTGCCATTAAATATACTAAAAGTACATATCTTTACAATGAAATTTTTAATAGCTACAATTCGATACCCATATTGTATTTTTAGCATAATATTTTATATTTTTCTCACTTTTGTTTTGGAAATATTTTGAACAATTTCAAATTTTTCATTATTTTTAACACCGTGTCATGTGCTATTTAATTAATGCTATTTTTGTGCCAAATTTCATGTCTTTATCTTTAATAGTGATAAAGTTATGAGGCTGTGACACGGACGGACGGACAACTGAATCTCACCATAAAGGTTCCTTTTATACCTTATAGGTACGGAACCCTAAACAGTGGTCTGTCTCTGTCTGTCTACTCACCTGTCATCAATCTATCAAATCAGTCGGAAACAAATTGTTATAAATTTATCTTTATAGCAAAGGACACATTTCTAAACAGCCATTTCGTAAGTGACGTCACACGAAGGCAAATGGAAGTTGCAGCTTTTTCGTAAAAATATTCATCACCATGGGTTATTTGAGACCACAAGTTCTAATTAAACCAAAATCTCGCAATGGTTTTCGAATTAACACACCTTAACATAATTTAACCTAAGCGAATTGTATATTTTTACAATCTGCTTTTTAGTACCTACAGTTTGATCCCTATATTGTATTTTTAGGAAAATAAAAATACTTTTTCTCTCGTTTGTGGTGGCAATTCTTTGAACAATTTCAAAATTTTTTTTGCTCCATATCATGTGGGCAAGTTAATGCCATTTTTATTCCAAATTTCAAGTACTTATCAATAACGGTCTAAACGTTAAAATCTCAACATAATGGTTCCTTTTGTACCCTTTATTTACGAAACCCTAAAATTTAACTTTTCCGTGCGTACTTTTTGTTTTTACGTTGTTTTTTTTTTTGAGCCCGTTTTCGAATAGAGGTTAGTATTGATAACTTTTGACAGCAGCTGGTGTGCAGGTCTTTGCATGTAAATAAAAGTAACTCGTGATCAAACACAAAATTACAAAACATAATGGCGCGCGCCAGTCAGCGGGTCTACCGCGTAATTCTCATTTTCATCAACATCAACTTGAGATTGAAATTTGACGTGCGTGCGACGACGCCCGCCTAACATGCCATCTCTTTTGCACGCGTTGAATTTCGCATGCATTTGCTTGAAGTTGATACAAATGAGAATTACGCGGTAGAGCCCCAGGTCCGGCCTTTTATATCCACCGTGCGCGCGCAGCCGTTGCTCACTCAAATTGTTGCCACGCTCGTCCGGTAGGGGCGCTCTGTTCCAGATGATAATGCCGTTTGCATTATTATTCGAAATAAAGCTCAAACAATTACTGATTCTTAATTGGTTTACCATTTTGCAACTCGAACATATTGCGTTCCCTTATGAGTCCACGACCATGTTGTTCACAAATACTCATGACGTAAAAGTGAATAGTAACACGTTTTTGCTGAGCCTGCCAATTTATTGAGAACTTTAAAACGGATTAATTATACTGTCAGCCCAAGACAATATCTTTACGAATGTAAATACTTCATTGCGTTCTATTTAAATACTTTTTTAAACAATTTCCTCCTTGCCCAAGTTAGCTGGTAAAAATATTAATAAGTATTTACCTCAACTTTGTACAATAACTGTATTATGTGCAATAAAGTATTTTATTAGCGTAATACTCAATTATTTTCAGCCATGTGGTAACTTAATAATTCAACAGGTCAAACTTGGGTATCATATTGTAAACATTACTGGTGGTTGTACTTACAGTCAGGTCATCTTTGCGAGATACCATTTTTACCTTTCTTTTTGTCCATTGTAGGACGCGGATTATCCAACTTCTGATGATAACTTCAGATGGCAGATGGTGTGCAGGTCTTTGCATATAAATAAAAGTAACTCGTGATTTAATAATGTCAGCACGAAATTACAAAACATAATGGCGCGCGCCGCGCCGGTCAGGTCCGGCCTTTTAAAGGGGCGCTCTGTCGTCTTGTGTACCTAACAGTACTACAAACAACTTAGTAACTATGTTAGTATAAATAACTTATATTATTAACATCTATTAAAGGTTTCCCATATTAGCCTATTAAAGCTTTAGTACGCTCGTAAACCTTTTATAAGGTATACTGTGCGTAACTCAGGTCAAGAAACCAAGAGTTGAGACAACAAAGTAGCAGCAGTAGATGCCGTGATAGTGAAGGTAATTAAACAAATGGGATGACTCAACAAATTATGTATGCCAAGGAAGTATTTTAATTGCAAAGTTGCAAGATTTTATGAGTAATAATCCTAATCATTCGCCTTTTTTCCCCATTATCCTATTTATTATTATTAATTTATATATATTTATCATATCTCGGGACTATTTAGTCCTGGACCTTTGGGAGCGCTGCGTGGGGCCGAAGCCAACACGTAGAGGCCCTGTATACAAATATGTGAGACCAACCGACGATTATCCCTGTACGCACTGTAAGAATGCAACCAAGGACAACCCCCGGGCAATGTAGGACTATTGTAAGAAAACAAAGGAAACCAGACTATTGAGTTGAGGTGCTATTACAATTAAATGTGCCCCCCAAACCAGAGAATATAAAGTATTAATACGTACCCAAACGGTCACTTATTTGCTGAGCGGCTAAAGGGTGGAGAGATGTTACTGGACTATAAACGACGATCACCTGCTCTCTGAGGGTCAAGCATCACGTGCCCACTCGCCACTTACGTTTCACATCCACCCTTCGAGCATATAGCTCTTATTACTCCACTCAGACCGGCCCCCCACGGCAAGCCAGAGGTGGGGAATCTGTCCCTCGTCATTGTTCACTACGGTCGCTCAACAAAGGCAAGCCGAAGTTGAGGAACAAGGAACAACCCGGAAACTTTGGGTGCGTGGGATCGTTACTGCCCAAACGCTCGCCTCAAGCTGCCTTGCGTTTTGCCATTGCACTGCCTTGTCAGCCGTCTTAAGTTTTGTACACGTTGCCTGCCTGGCCTGATGGTCGGCTCGGACGTTGGGTTGGATTTTGAGAGGCCTAACCCCAATTATTCCTGCAGCTTCGCAAACGCACATTTTAAGGGTACATTCAAACTCAGATACTGCGTTTAAGAGCGATTTAGCAGCCGGATTGTGAAAAACCCGCCTTTTCTAAATAGTCGAAACAGAATATTTATATTCAAAATTTACTCAATAGTTCCTCAACAAAACCTTATTATGTATGTTTTGTGTAAACTGTTATCGCAAAGTTTTCATTGGTTTCTCTAAATTGGAATTTTAAAGTTTTAATTTAAACTTTGCTATGGCAGCATACTTTGCAATGGTAACTTTGTTATGGCAGCATACACGAAACATAGGTACAAGGTTTTGTTGAGGAACAATTGTGTACATTTTGAATTTAAGTGTTCTGTTTCGATTAATTAGAAAAAGGCGGGTTTTTCACAATCCAGCTGCTAAACCACTCTTAACCAAAAAGAAAAATATTGTAGAAACTGAAACAATTTTCCTCACACATGTTCACACTAAAAATAATAAAATATCTATTTATAAATAGATATGAAGCTGGACATGTTTTGTTTGTTATCGTCATGGAGGTGCTTGACTTCTAAATTACAAATTTATATGCTACCAATCCTCTTGGGTTTTCCACCACCACCATCTTTTAGGGATAGTTACTAAAACCTTTAACGAGTCTCTTCTCCAGCTTTCAGAATGTTTTAGGCTAATACAAAAATACGGAAACATGAATACGGAAAATACTGTACGTATCAAATTAGTTTGTTATATTTAAATTATAATAAAAGTACATAGGTACCAATTAATTTAAGTAAGTATAATTTGTTGCATGCCGAAGTTTGTGTCTCGAATGGATTTAAAGAAGCAAGATTATTATATGAATTACCCTGTGGATGCAAATTGCAAATACTTATTTCGCATATAAAAATATCAGGCTTCACTGATTCACTCATCATCGCACAGCCCAAAGGGCTACACCCAGAAACATTTAATTTTGACAGTAGGTTATTTTTGTCATGAAGGCGCTTGCTAAGAAAGAATTTTACGAAGTTCATTCAACCCTTAGAGGGGTAAAATAGGGGACCAAAATTCATTTGGGAATTTTGTTAGTGTTGTAGTAAAAAACATGAAAATTATTATGAAGCCTTTTGGACAGAAATTAAGAAAATATATTTCATTGTTTTTGAAAAATCTAAGGGTAAAATAGGGAATGAAAGTTTGTAAGTACAGAAATTTTGTAAGTTTTGAAGTTAAAACCATGAAAATTAGTAATAGCCTTTTAATTAAAAATAAAAATGACGTTTTTCAGGGTTTTTGGAAAATCATCCCCCGTAGAGTGAAAAACCAGATGAAAGTTTGTAAGGAAAATTTGTTACCATGAAAATTGTTACTAAGCCTTTTGGTGAAAAATTAATAATGATCTGTTTCAGCGTTTTTGTAAAATCATCGGTTAGGGTGCCCGCTTATCGACACTCTGACCAAAAAAATAGGGGATTAAAGTTTGTATGGAAATTTAGTTAGTTTTGTAGGGACCCCCCAACCCAAACATATCTCGGCAACCCTTTGACCGATTTTAATTGAAAATTCTCTTTGTCTCATTTACTCGCCTACAAAAAGCCCGAAATTTGTAATGACGAATGGGGCGCGGCACATTCGGACGTAAACTGAAATCGACTACGTTTGAATGGGGCGGTCGTAAAAATTTTAAACGATACTGTCACTTACAGAATACATGAACATTTGGCAATATTATTTTTTTTCATTATATCAGTAAGATTTACTCTACACTAATTATATATTTACTTGGTTGAAATCAAATACGTACAGAAACATGACAGAAACAGATCATCATAACCCGGTTTGCACGATCTCAGGTAGCTATTATCAGGTAGATATTACATTGAAATTTTTAACCGCCCCGTTCGAACGTAGTCGATTTCAGTGTACGTCCGAATGTGCCGCGCCCCATTCAATCTTGCCCTCCAATTAACGATACTCGGGTTATCGTCGGACAAACATTCATACATACGAGTACATACATACAAACGCCGGATTGTTCAAGAGACACGGAAAACTTCGCTCGCTCGTTCAATAGCGTTGACGTTGGCGGGTGCTTGCGTGGATTTCGAGAAGAATGACCGAAGGATCCTCGGGTACTCCATTGGTAGAATTGGCAGGAAAGAAAATCCAAATTCATGTTTGAATAATTTTTGAACGGCGAAAAGACAATTTGACAATTCAAAAAGAAAATACTATGTACTATCGTTCAATTTTCGTGTTTAAACGTTTTAATCGCATTGAAAAATGTCATTAAACTTTCAATTGCATTGAAAAATATCGAAAAAAATTTGCTTTCAATGCCTTTCCATGAAATTGCGACGCCACCGCGTTGACATGTGTTTAGACATGTTTGAAATGTGTGTGTGTGTCTTAATACCGTTGAAACCATCAAATTGAAAATAATATTGTTTCAAAAATTATCCGTGTAATATCGGCTTAACGTCATGGTTATGGTTATGGTTATGGTCGCTAATGCAGATGTTAAGGCAAAATTACGATTAAAACTGAGAAAATTACTCCAATAATTTATACAATAAAAAGCATTCTATTTTGACTGCACTGTGTTATATTAAGTATCACTTAAAGCTAGTTTTCAAAAATTAAATAATATTCCTCTCTTACCGGTACGCAATTTTCTAAGAATTTTAAAAGTAGTACGTCGTTTCTATGTTTAAAAACCCTGGTTCAAAAGAAGGCATGAAAAGTAAAAATGATAAGAAACTCAAAATCAAATGGGCCTGCTCCTCGAATTGCTTAAAATAGAGGTAAATAATGTCATACAATTTTATACGGAGCTTAAATATTTTTTCTTAAATTATTTTGTTGTATTAAATTTAAACACCAATTTTGCTACAATGCCTTTTAAACATTCCTACATTTATTTAGTACACAATCGTGAATAAGCAAGTAGCAAGCAAGCAACTATTACTGAAACAAACACAAAAAAAAAAACTGCCTCATTATATTATGGACAAAATTTTTTGCCAATCTAGAACAATTTCAGGCTGAAGTAAACTGGTTCAGGCAGTCTGTATTTATTAATTTACGAAATAAATAATATCTGAACGAGCGGAACTCTAAGAGCTGGAACTGGAACTCAAGGCTGGAGAACTCTAGCACTCTTTTTTAAAGTGACTATTCGGATCAAGATTGACCTCCGGTTTGTTTTGGTGGAACCAGAGGTAACTTTAGCAACAAACTTAACACAACCAGTTTTGTAGCCCACTGGATTACGAAAATCGACCTTCCTTACACAATATCAACATTCATGTCTAAAATTAATACTATCGAAAAGAAACACTACACCAGGTTACACTTTTTATTAGGCCTAACAGGTTTATTTGTCCGAGACCTGACACAATTAAATTATTCTTTTGAGTAGGTTTTTAGGCTCTGTACACAGTTAAATGCACATTATATTCATATTGACACTGAGAGTGAAAATGAAAATGAAAATTTCTTTATTTATTTATTTCAAATGTAAGTATATCATTTAAAAAATATATTTTCATATAAAATAATATATATACTTTTATAAAAGAGGACATAACTTAAGACATTTGTAAACGTGATTTTATTACCTTCGCTCGATAGAAAAAAAGCGCAAATTCAGCTCTGAAGTAAAAATCTTATAGGTACATACAAACGTACATATACTTACGCCTGTCTCCCAGATGAGTAGGCAGAGACAACAGATTTCTATCTGCTACGACCCTAACACACCTCTTTTGCCATCCATCAATCTAGTCATCCTAGCTCTTCAGTATGCAGCCAATTTGGTCAGCACACTCACACGTTCTTCTGGGGCGGCCTGGTGGTGTAGTAACTTCCACTTGCGCACTATAAATTTTTTTGTCACTCTACTCCCTTTCGATGCTCTACTTTCATACATCCTCTCTACACCGAGAAAATATTCTGGTTCCGTTAACCTGAATATAGTTCATGTAAACAGAAAACACTGTACTATATGTGCCGTCTATATTTATTGTTCAGTTTACTTGAACAATCTAATGTATACAATAATTTAAGTTAACATAACATAATTCTGTTTTTGTTAACCAGGTATTTTTTACAAAAACTATCTGGTAGTATTGTAAAAATATTTATTCTCCGTGTACATGTCCAAACCACTGAAGTATTCCTTTTTCTATTCTAGCTTTCTACATCTACTACACCTTCTTTCAGGTCACAACGATCCCGTATGTCGATATTTTTCACTTTGTCATTCAGTGTTAAACCACATAATATACTACGTAAGGAACGCATTTCCACTGCAATCACGCTACTTTGTTGTTTATCTTGCCATACCCAACATTCACTACCAAACTTAGGAGCCAACACTCCATTATGAACCGCCGATGCATGGTG
The DNA here is from genome assembly GCA_934047225.1 of Ypsolopha sequella. Taxonomy (NCBI): domain Eukaryota; kingdom Metazoa; phylum Arthropoda; class Insecta; order Lepidoptera; family Ypsolophidae; genus Ypsolopha; species Ypsolopha sequella. The sequence continues at coordinate 6,095,018 of OW203983.1, read as the reverse complement.
CCTTTGCAGTCACATTTTGGCTGCCCATAAAAGAGTGTAGGGCTCCATTCACTTTATTTCCCGCATTCACTCTTCTTTCAATGTCATCGTCACATTTTCCATCGCGCGTAAATAGACAACCCAGATAGACAAACTCGTTAACCTGTTATACTTCATCGTCTCCAATCTTGCAAGAGCAAGCAAGCAAAAAATCTTAAGATGGCGTTAAAAAATAATGACATGTAAACCACAATATTCGCAAGAATTTTGGATATACACTATGTAGAACACGAGTAGAAGGATTTTGAATTAGAAGTCCTAATACAAAATATCTGATATTTGGTGTGCGTGGCAGTTTATTAGAGCAGCATAAGACAATTCGAAAAAAAAGCGTTAGTGCAGGACGGAAGTTTAGCTTGTTTGGTTTTTTATTTGATTTTGTTTATCTAAACTCTAGGCTATTTCTAAATATTACGGATAGTCAAAATTCTTATGTGGTCTCGGGATTGAGATTTTTTCTGTACTATTTCAGTGTCTTCTTAGAGTTTTCAGTTGCATTGCGAAAATATAAAGCTATGCGAACCTAAGCAGCATTGCGAATTCACATGATAAATTGAGTTTGGAATGGTAAAAACTCAAAGATTCCTGAGCGTGCTGAAGGAATAAAAGGCACAAGAAAAAAAAAATTGCTCTCGTGTGACACATACATTACAACTTTTCATCTCACTAGAGAGAAAACACAAGATCTAATGACACTATATTTTCGAACGAACTTATATTCAATGTTATTTTTTAAATAATACACCATATAAAAATAATGCACATGAAAAATATCTAAGAATACTAATTGAATCCCAGAAGCCATCAAAAATCGGAAAATCTCTGATAAACCGATCGAAAACGCAAATCAACACCTATCATCACGCGGGTGTTTTACTCTATCCGTTTCTGGTAGAAGTTCATACGGAGTCACAGTCTATAGTACAGATTCCATACACGCTGGGAGGCTATACACAGAATTACGAGAAGTTTACCTTGTCTATGGTCTCCGACAAGCTGCAGGGCTGTGTATAGCCTACCAATATAGAGGCTATACACAGGATTACGAGAAGTTTACCTTGTCTATGGTATCCGACAAGCTGCAGGGCTGTGTATAGCCTCCCAATGTGTATGGAATCCTTATAGAGTGAAAGAGATAGCTACCCTGCTCTCAGACCAATTCTGAGACCCTGCTTGCTGATGTTCGCTATCCCTTTTTCAAATGAAATATGAAATGTCGATTCACAGGTTCTTAATTCAAAACAGTTTTCTTCACTGAGTGAGCAAAAAATGACTTTTCTTACTGATTTTAATAATGGCGCGTTTTTCGAGCTAGTGAGGTGAAAATTATATTTTCTTTTAACCACAACGTTAATTCAATAATTTATTAATTTATTAACCTTATGGGCGTGTGCAAAACGGAACTTAACATTAGTAGATAGAATTTAATTTTTTTTCATTTAAGAGTATAAAAAATATTTGCCGAAAAGAAAATCAAACGTGCCTGCAAAGGTCAAATAGTCAATTAGGCACGCATTAATTTTTTCTCACATTAGATTTAGATTCTAATTTATTCAGCTTATAAGTGTGTAGTACTATATATACTTCAATAATTAATTTATTGTCAGTGCCTACCACCAATACCGTAGCACACCTCGAGTCTAGCTTGAATAAGCGTGGATTTATTAAAATTGCGTATATTTAGTTTGATTTGTAGGCCAAACTGGCTACTAGAAAATTCTGGGAAATATATATGTACTTAATCATGTTTTTCTGACGAATTAAGCCTTTATCGATTATCGAAATTTTATATATTTACTCAAATGAATATATATCTGTAGTTACCTAATTTTATTCTGTACATTCAATTCACTCTGACACGGAATATGCGTTTTAAATTAATCTTTCACACAATAAAAGATCTCATTTTTATCTACAAAAAAGCCTTACTACTTTCTTTCTGTATGTCCTAAAGGAGCCACGGTTTCAAAATAACTGAAGTTTTGCGTGCGCGGCATCTGATTAGAGCAGGATAGAGAGTTAAAAAAACAAACGCGTTAGAGCGGGATCGAATTTTAGCACAGTGCAGCCCCTTAATGCGCGTGACTACGAAGCTTAACGCTCTCTTGAACTCAGTGCCAGAGTGTGACTTATTTTTTGACAGATTGATGGATGTAATGTGAGAGTGCTGAAGGTTCTGTGAGAAAGAGGCTTCTCTGACTATGTCCCAACATTTAAACTGTTAAATTAATTATTTTGTAATGCCATATATTATGTTGAATTTTAATGTTATGTGTAAACTATATGTTTGTGAATGTTTTTATTTGTATTTGTAAAAACTTAATTATACAGTGCAATGAATATCTGTAATGCTGTATAAATAATTAATTAATTAATTAAATTAGTCGTGCGTATCAATTTAAATGCAATATCATCCAAAAGAAAATTTACTACAGTATATTTTTTTGCACCAAGTAGGAAACTGACAGTTCGTGATCAGTGGCAAATGCACTTTTAAGGCGCTACGGAAAAAAAATCGACACTTTAAGAACTTGCATATCTACTTCAGTTAAAAATGTATTATTTTGATAAAACAGTATATTATTTTTTGAATCTTTTTGTAGGGATCTGTTAAAAGAGAAGCGTGATTGGAGAAATTCGGCTCGATAGAAATATTTATTGTAATGAGGTCTTTTTCGACACCAATTCTCCTGGTTTGACAATTTAGAATGACATATGGACTGTCATTACATTTTATTAGATGGGTTTTAACGTTATCTAGGACCTGCCCCCCTATTCTGTATCTTTAATTGCCAACTGGACTAGGTGCCTATCATCAAAAACATAGCTAAAAACGGAACTTTCAAAATTGCTATTAGTGGTTATTGAACTATTTATGAACTGTGTCGTCACTTCAAGTGCGAACATATCCTTAGACAATCGGAATTCGATAGTATATGTCAGTTTTTGATGATAGGCACCCAGTTCAAACGGCAACTAAAGATACATAATAGGCCCTCTGGTTAAACGAAATTTTGATAGCAACTTTAGTACATTTTATATTAGTAAAAAACCAACTTTTTGCTACTTTTCCTGGAATCCGTCCCTCTCGCACTGAGGGTTTTTTCGCATATGGAGTAACAGGGACGCTAAAACTTTTACATATCGCCTTAACTACTATGGTGTATGAGCCATTTCAAATTGTCGTATTTCCGGTACATCACGAATGTCAGTTTTCTTCTTCGTGCAAAAGAATATACTTTAATTATTATGTGGCGCGACCTGGGCGTGGGTATAGTGATAATTTTTATCTGTTAGGACGAGTGTATTGGCATATTTAGTGTGACATTAATTGAAACAGCCAAATTCATACCGTAGGTTTGATAAGTGATAGTATCACAGCTCGATAACAATTCGCAAAATAACATGTTGACCTCCCATAGTAATTGATTCGGGAATGGGCTTCCGTTGGTAAGGAACATGAAAAAAATAACCAACGAATTTAATAAAAAGGGTCAACGAATCTTTATACTGAGCACTTACCGAGTCTTCAGTATGAATAATAAGTGTAAATTAATATAAATAAACTGCATCCTGTTGGTAAGTATTGAAGAATTTTTACCTTTTTACGAAAAGGGGACACCCGACGTTTCGAGTGATCGCGGTAGACCCGATTATATATATTATAATGTGTACGAAACGCGAGAGTTTAAAGTTATATAGTATTGAAGAAGGTTTGGAGATACATTATATTAATAAATTAAAGGGAGTGGAGCAATAGCTATTTTGTTACATAAACATTTTGAATTTTCCCATATAATCAAATACAGCCGATGACACAAATACATACAAAGTACCTAATGTTAATGACAAATATTTTTGTTATGCAATATATGTATATTTATGATACATTTTTTGACAAAATACCAAATTTTACAATACGAAACGAGTCTGACCACATTCAAACTCTATTTTAAGAGAATGTTGCTACTTACTAGAAATTTATTACAATTTGTTAATAAAATATTTTTTTTTTTAAATACCGTGTAAGGTCCTTTTTATTTTTATATGTTATACACTTGCGAGCTTTTTAAACTGGAATCACCTAAACGGGTGTTGTTCAAAACAATTTTAACAATTTTCATGCAATACAATTATTATAAAATGTGGTATGTCGTTTGAAAGGTAGTTTTATTGGCTTTTGGATGCTAGTAAAGAAAATAATTTTGTTATTTATTTCCTACTTAAATTTTAGGAATTAGTGGCAACAGGTAAAAATTGTGGACATCTAAACGAATAGAATAAAATGAAAAGATATTAAAATTTTATTTCAAATTTTATATTCTTCCCCCTCAATATTTTGTATTAAACTTGAACTTGGGTCCCGTGGCTGGCCTTTTTGGGGTCAAGTTTGCTTCTTTAAGTCTTCGTCTCACTGTTCAGTCATTGACAGCCCTCCCTCGAACTTCTCTGAGCCGCTTGTGGACGTAAACACCGGTCAGGTGTCGATTCCGGAGCGTAGTGGAGACAATAAAACGGTCAGCTCTCACAGAAGTGCATAGCTGTCGGCCAGAACCTGGTATTTGCACTAAGCTTCCAGTCTCCCTGAACCTCTTGTATATGTACTTTTGAGACACAAGACTGACTCAGATGAAGCTGACGAGCGATAGTACGCTGAGACAACCCTTGCCGGATTAAGATGACGAATTGAGCGGCTTCTGCAGGTGTGGTTTCCATTTTCTTTACTTTCTGTATTCCCAGCGGCGTGAATTATTGGACTAATGACAATTTTTTTCACACACGACCCTTTTTTATAGGGCTTCTGGACTCCCAAACCATATTTTTTTTTTTTTTGAAAATGTATTACTTTTGTTTTTACGTTCCATCACATAAGCTGCGGGTCTACCGCGTAATTCTCATTTTCATCAACATCAACTTGAGATTGAAATTTGACGTGCGTGCGACGACGCCCGCCTAACATGCCATCTCTTTTGCACGCGTTGAATTTCGCATGCATTTGCTTGAAGTTGATACAAATGAGAATTACGCGGTAGAGCCCCTGAATAAGTTTTGGTTATGATATTAAAAGAGGTTGAAAGCCAATAAAATTACCTTTCAAATGATATACCACATTCTATAATTTGATTGCATGATAATTGCTAAAACTGCAAGTTGGACTTGCACACAAAGGGTTCCATACCACCACATAATACGGGTACGGAACCCTAAAACTTGCAGTTAAGAAAGACCAACATGACAATTGACACTATCTAAAGCAGCGGTTCCTAAGAGGTGTTCCGCGGAACCCTGCGGTTCCGTAGAGCGGTTTCAGGGGTTCCGGGATTTAGATTCTTAAGCATATATTATAATATGGACAACACCCGGGGCGGGGCCGGATGCGGTCCGACTCGCCTTTTGAACCGGCCCGCAACTGTGCGCCAAAGATCGTCATATTTTTGGTACACGCTGAAAGAGAACAGAGTGAGAGCGATAAAACTTATACTTTCATTATAAATGATGTTCACTGCTTTTTTTGCACACTTCTTACATATTAGATTGCAGTGTGTGCAAGCAATGAATGACTAACATGAAGATAGCCACAACTTTAACGTATTAATTTAATAAATGGGGCCGAGTACGTTATAACGTACGTTATTACGTAAGAAATATTTAGACCCTCCCCCTTCCCTATGCAAAAAAAAATATTTGGTCTGATCCCCTCGCCCCCTTTAATGTCTTACGTACATATTAAATGAACAGCCCCTAACATCCTAAAATTAGGCCCGCAACTTTCAAAAGGTTGCCCATATCTGACTAAAGGGTCTAATTAAGTTGGTCCTTGATAACTTCCTAAATAATTAATTATTAATAATTTTCAGACTTTATTCCTATGTGTGTGCTATAAGACCTATCTGTTAACGAAATTTCAAGTTTCTAAGTCAACTGGAAGTACCCTATATATTTTGATTCGAGTGTAAGTGTCAAAAATTTGTATGAAATTGATTATGTAAAGTGCAATAACTTTTTTTCGCATCGAGTTAGAAGCCTGATTTTGTTACAGGAGGTATCAGTTTCAACTTGATACCCCATACGGGGGCCGAGCAAAAAGATTTTGACAGACAGACGGATAACAAAGTGAAGTATAAAAAATACGAAAAATTTGCATTTTTACTTTGTCATGTCCCCCCCTCCCCTTATCATCAAAACAAGGAAAAAAAAAAAAAAAACATGGTAATAATAGGCAGTAATATGTAGGTGATGATTACGTAAACATTACAGGAAAAATATAGCGGATTCCGTACTCAGCGTGACTTCACAATCAGTTTTTACATTTTGTATGAATCTTGACAAAAATCCAGGCGTAAAAAGTTTTCTAGGCATTGGTAAACTTTTAATCTCAAATCGGCGCCTTAGGGGAGCGGACTGAGAAGGACTGACTCCATACAAATATACCCTTGCGAACTAGCTTATGCCGCCAGGTCGTATTTGCCAAAACAGTATTTCTTGTTTAAATTAAAGACTAGCGCTAATGTTACAAAAGGTAATTACCGTTTTGAAGTGTGTACTTAAACAAATCTGTTCAGATAGTTTTGTGTCTTAAATCAGTCTCGTGTCCCTGTAAAATGAAAATCTGTAGTTTTAAAGAGCAGTTTTTGACATTTTTTTCTCTGCTGTAAAAGTTAACCAAATAAGAAAATCAATTACCAAAATGATCAAAGACATGACAAATAAAATATATAAATGTCAGTTCCTGATGTTTTGTAATGACAATAAAAAGAAATATTGAGATCCGTGCCGCCATCATTTTCAATGCGTGTCGTCTGAATAATATTTTGACGCAATCAATAATTTCATTTGAATTAATGGTATTATTATACTATTGGTGTATTTTATATGATAGTCAATGCTACAAGCAACTTTTATTAAAATATAAATTTTCTCTACATTATGTAATTGCTTAACAATGGTTGGCCTCATATATATACAGGGTGGAAAAAATTAATGGGCCCTGGAGGAGAACTACCTTAAATCCTTTAGTTAGCTCATTTTACTTAAAGGAAACATTCCTTTATTTTTTAAAAGAAACAAAACTGCATTCAAAGATCTTCTAAAATTCGCTTGTCTTTCCCGGGAATCGAACCAACTAAAAATTAAAAAAATAAACCCTCGCTATTTTATTATACGAATCGGTAGGATTATTGTTCAGGATAAAATGTGTCTAATAAACATTTGGTCTTACACTCATCTGTTGTACGAGATACCCACGAAATTGAATATTTATTACAAGTTCTTTGTTAACAATACCTAATAAAATACTGTTCACTTGTAACAAGTAAATGACAACGTTTTAATTTTCTTATCTCTCTAACATCCAAAGACATCGTATGAAGTACAAGCTTGCTAATGTTATTTACCTTGAGTACCTTGTTGAAGACTTCGATAAGAAAATCCTTATAAATCTATGCACAGCACAATTCCTTCTTGCACTAGGCATACTGACGAAAAGTTGACAAATTTAAAATTCGAATGATAACTTTCAACATTTTTAAAATCGATAAAACTATTCGTTCGAATTTCAAATTTAGTTTTGTTTTGCTTTCATTCCGTGCTGTCATTGTGTAATAATGGCGTATCAAGAACAATTTTATTTATTAGAAGCTTGTTTTCACTTTTTTTTATTTCAAAGACCAAATATTTATTAGAAAAATTTTATCCTGAACGATATTCCTACCAATTCGTATAATAAAATAGCGAGGGTTTATTTTTTTGTTTTTAGTTGGTTCGATTCCCGGGTGAGACAAGCGAATTTTAGAAGATCTTTGAATGCAGTTTTGTTTCTTTTAAAAAATAAAGGAATGTTTCTTTTCAGAAAAATGAGCTAACTAAAGGATTTAAGGTAGTTCCCCTCCAGGGCCCTTAAATTTTTTTCAGCCTGTATAGGTGGTTAAGAACATAATGACACTAAACAAAAGATTACTTTACTTACTGGTCCTGAGAAACATTTCTACCATAGTTACAGTTGACATGACATCAAGCTATACACATTGGGCTTTGTACCTATCATATTATCCTTCACTGAAGGGGCTAATGTCGTAGTATTGCAAGCTTGATGTGATCTCTACTGTACAAGTAAAAATCTTTTCCATACCTCAATACGGCATTGGAATGTTGCGCGGTAGGTACCACTTGGGCATGTTCACTAAATTCTTGTGGAAAAGCTGGCCTATTTTGTATCTTTGAATCGGTTGCCAACTGAGTGCCTATCATCAAAAATATATTATATTGAAATCCGATTGTCTAAGGATATGTTCGCACTTGATGTGACGTCACAGTTGTAAATAGTTTAATATCCATATATTTATATATCCGCTTTTCACCGACGATTATTATGTCCTAAATGTCATAGGTGGTGAGCCTTATTTATCGGGGGCAAATAGAAATGATCGCCTCAGACGAGTGCTCTACCACTCGGCCACATATCAATATTTGGTTTAAGCGCTACCATTTTAATGATGACCAAAAAAAGTTCTAGACCTAAACAAAACAAAAACCCTTTCGCAGCCGGACTGTGAACAACCCGCCTTTTTCTGATTAATCGAAACAGAACCCAACCTTATTACTTATGTATTGTATATGCTGCCATCGCAAAGTTTCCTTTGGTTTTTGTAAATTAAAATTCCAAAAATATTTTAGATTCAAAATTTTTGAAATTGTAAATTACAGAAACCAATGGAAACTTTGCAATGGCAGCATAAAATACATAGGTAATAAGATTTTGTTGAATAACCATTGTGTGAATTTTGAATATAAGTGTTCTGTTTCGATTAATTAGAAAAATCCGCCTTTTTTATTTCGTAAAGATTCGGTAACTAAAGTAAAATTTAAAAATAGGTGTGACGACGAGCGAAGCGAGAAAGAGCGTGTTAGGATGCCTGTGATCATAAATTCGGGAGCCGAGCGAAGCGGAGCGAGGCAAGGTGACCCCTGTAGTCCTTAACAAAAACATAAACTCTAGAAAGATAAATGAGAGAAGGATCCCTCCCCCTCTGTTGTAAACAAAACGGCAGCTACTTATATTGCCCCAGTACCTAAGCATATTTAATAAATTTCGGGGAGTTATTTATTGTAAATAAAGTAGCTTACTTTATAAAGTTTTATTCATGTAATTCAAAATTATTATAATAATATTAAAAATAAATAAATTAAAACTAACCTGCTTACTTATAAACTTATAAATAACCAAAAATATAATTACTTAATTAAATCTAAAAACTATAAATAAAAAAATTGGGTCCAGATCGCTGGATAGATGCTCACTAGAACTGTATTGTTTTTATTTACCATGAAGTTTTAGGGTGCCGTACTCGTTTTGTATTGCGGTACGGAACCTTTTTAGTGCGAGTCCGACTCGCACTAGGCCAAATTATTAATTGTGTAACTACTGACTTCAAATGTAAGAGCAGTCATTCAATAAAAACTTTAAATAACACCGCAGAATTCTTTTCTGAAGTAACTATAATTTTTTTTTTTGCATTTCTATATAATAATCTAATATTTCCTTCATAGAGGCTGAATAGTATTTATTTTGTTTAGAAATTTTAATATTTACTATCATCTAATGTCGGAACGCTGAACCCTGTTTTTGCCCGATAAAAAAAGGATCACCATCATGAAGAAAATTGTGAACCTAAACCAGAGACATTATTTTGAACACAACCAGTAAATAAAATGTTAATGCACGTGTTTCCGTAAAAGGTAGACGTTGCCAGGCAAGGAGAACCAGGTACGAAACAGGTACCTTTACACATTAATGCATTGAGATATCCTTCCAAACTAACACAGGTTAACAATAAAACAGGCGAGCTAATCATCAAAACGCATCTGCCATCCTCTTCACTATTACCCACTTTGAAAGGGACAGTATCTACATGTTGATAGTGATTTGATATTCAAAGGCCACTAAATAAGAAAGTGTAAATACATGTGGATGGAGGTTGCAAATTGGCAAATTCTTCCCGGTTCACGAGACTGGTTCTTAAGGTGGATGCGTCGGATTTCGTTCCCAAACGCACAACAGATGATTGTTTTTCTTATTTTTTAATAAAACGTATTAAATTCAACAATAGTTTAATGTTAATTAGGCTTTTCTAGTCTAGTGGTGATATTTTACGCAATAGTTTGTAAATGAACCTGTACAACAACAATAAACACACTCTTTATACAGGGTGTCCCAAAATTAGCACGTCACACTGACACCGGAGGTAGATGGACCCAAAACGCATTGTACAAGCCTAACATGTCCATAGAAAAGTTTCGTGGGTTTTGAGTTATGCCCAGTTTTAGTCATTTTTTAAAAATCACCATTTTTTTGTAATGTTTGTATCAGAGATTTTTTTAAATGCACTTTATTTAACTTTTTTTTATGTGTACTCCCTCAAAAATAGTTATTTATTATGAAACAAACAATAATTAGTCGATAAGTAATGTGAATAACGACAGTTGATAGTCAATCTCAATTTTATTCTCACATAAAAATAATAGTTTCGACTTTGAGCAGCCACCGTGAAAAAAAAATTACTTCAAACATAATGAACTCAATTCAACTGAATTCAATGCGTCTTGGGTCCATTTAACTCCGGTGTCAGTGTGACGTGCTAATTTTGGGACACCCGGTATACGTTTATTTGTATTCTCACACTTCCACGCACACACATACACTCAACTTATATCATAATCACACTCATTCATAATACACTTAATTACACACCCTCACTTCTAATGCAGTATACACCCTCTTTTCACTTTGTTAATATTAATAAATAAGTTGAATTTTAGCAATTACTAACACTACTACCACAAAAAAAATAAAAATAAACTGTGACCAAATGTTAAACCTTCATTTTCTAATCTAATTGTTCACCGTAATGCCTATTTTATTATTAATTGCACTTTTAATATTTTTGTGATAGTTATAGAAAGAGCAGTCGATAATTTTGTTTAAAAAACCTACAGTTATTAATTTGTTCATTCTTTGTTAAAATACTAACATTAAGTTAAGTTAAAAATAATTAAAAATTGTTTCATAATTTTGTATGTACCTTTTTGGCTATTGATTATAACAAACTGAAATTATGGCAATGTGCTGACTCCAAGCTTACAGTTAACACTTTTTTTAGGAGTCAGATACTCATTGTATTTTATGATATTTTATGGTCTATAAAGATATTTTATGTTTATGTTTAGAGCTTAAGCTTTAGCTGTTGTGCAGGATCATTAACAGCGTAATGCATAAAATAACAACATTTTGCTAGAAAAGCCTTTTTGACAATAAACTATTGTGGCGTAATGCCATAAGTCACATTAATTTAATACTTTGAATTCAAAATGTTAATAACAATGATAAGTTGTGCGTTTGGGAACGAGACACGTCGCATTTTGAATATTTGAATTAAATAGCAAACGAATTGAATTATGCACTTAAGAAAGAATACAAACATAGAGCCTTTCGAAAATACTTTCATCATATTAACATAAGCGAGATATATTTATATACAGGCTGTCTCATTTAAATCGGTCAGTATGGGAAAGTCTGAAACTATAAGACATACAAAGATCTCTTTTTAGGAACCATGTCATCGATTTTAATAACGAGAAAAACTGCATTCGTTAATAATTTATAATTAAAAAAAAACCTGTACTCAGCTCGGAAATCGAACCCGGTTGTTTTGAAAAAAATAAACTTACACTATTTCTATTTAGATATCGATTGTGTAGGTCTTAAGCAGTAAATGGCTCTATGAAACATGGTGTCTCAAATTAATAAAATGCATTGCTTTCACATACTTAAATTTGTTTTAGTTTTTTAAATGGTGTTCGAAGTGACCACCGTTACAATATTCAACAAGTTCAGGCATGTAAAATTGTCTCTATGGTTGTTTGCACCTCTTTGCTGGTGTCGCAACTTGTTACATACACCGCTTTACATATCATGGCATTGGCATTGCATTAAACCATTCCGGAAGTGTTGTTATCTGCGATAATATTATCTATTGATTACTGCAATTGCTTACTTCTATTAATCAAACACTAACAATCAATTGAAAAGCCCACTTAAAATAAGTATGTAGATACAGAAACGTGATAAACCTCATTTGAAAATGGAACGTCTTGGTGTGATTGGCCGAATAGCAAAAAAAAAAAAAACATTGGAGTGTCAATGTTTTGGCGGGAACTTAAAATTTTGCTTAGGTATTTTGGTGTGTATCGCTGTGTGGCTGGGAAAATGATTTGTACAAAACACTGAGCAGTTGGAATTATTGGAAGGTTACTTTAAAAATGACATGACATGTGCATTACATTGGTACCATATTAAATATCCGACACGTATTTTACCTACTCGTAAGACCTACACAATCGATATCTAAATAGAAATAGTCTAAGTTAATTTTTTTCAAAACAACCGTGTTCGATTCCCGAGCTGAATACAGGTTTTTTTTAAATGTGTGAATGCAGTTTTTCTTGTTATTAAAATCGATGACATAGTTCCTAAGAACAGATCTTCGTATGTCTTATAGTTTCAAACTTTCCCATACTGACCGATTTAAATGAGACACTCTGTATATTATTGAGCGGGATATATTTAAGCGGGATATATGTATACATAATTGTGTCGATTCGGCTAACTTATTTGACAGAACTAAACTTAATTTGAGCCTTCTGTCTTGTTCTTTCCGTATCGAAAAGACAAAGACAGAACGCTTAAAGTAAGGTTAGTCCTGTCAAATTAGTTAAATTGTGTTTAGCCGAATCGAAACCATTATTGAACTGAATTAAGTTCAAATATAAAGAAGGGTCTGGAGTTGCAATTATTTTCGAATATATCCGAAACCGCGTCATCACGATCTGAGAATACTTTGACAAAGTGCACTTGGATGATAATTTTATATGAATCTAGTAGATCAAATTTGACCAGTATAGGACCAGGCTCTACTCGTCAAAGTACATATTTAGTAGCCGGCTCAACTATGTATATGTTCACTTTGTCCAAGCAGACTACGCTACGTGTCAACGTAGCTTTAGGTCCCTTACAACACGACACACGACAGTATGTCTAACTTGTTAGGTGAGGTGATGCCTCTTCAAAATATTTATTTTTGTATATTAAAATATATTTCTATAAAAACTCTGAACTAGATGTAGACAAGTTAACTACACTCATGGACATTATATTTAGGAGAACGCAAGAAGAGGTTCGATTCAAGTTTTTAGAGACTAAGGTTTTTTATTGGGTGTTACTGTTTTGTGATTTCCGTTCGAAAAACAGGCCCTTTGCTATCTTTATGCAAGATTTGGATATACCTCAAGAAAAAGAAATGCTTGTGAAACACAGACGCAGGATTACTCCAAAGTAGAACAGTTACTCTTTACAAACTACTTTTCAATTCTAGAACTACCCATAATGATTCAGATCTTGGAGGTAAGACTACAAAAATGTCGATTAAAGATCATAACTGGCCAATTACAGGAAAACTATAGCGATTAAAAAAAAGTTGAGCACAAATGAGAAATATAAAAAAAGAAGAAAAATAAATAGAAAATATATTTTATAAAAATGAAATCTAAGTATCAAATTGTATGTAGGTACATATTAAAAATCTGATTGTAAAAATATGTAGTTTGGCTATATTTAATTGCTTTTATTTCGAGATATCCTTGAAAATCCCTCCTCCTTATCCCCAAAACCGGTGGACTGAAAAATATGAAAAAAATCATGGTAATATGTGTTTACGTAAAGATTACAGGAAAAGTAAAGCAGTTGAGAAATTCATGAAAAAAAATGACCAAATTAAATTTATCATCCACAATACGGAACCCTAGGTACGCGAGTCTGACTCGCACTTGGCCGGTTTTTTCCTATACATATGCTATAAGATGTATTTGTGAACGGAATTTCAAATTTCTATGAAAGCTGGAAGTGCCTCATAGCTTTCCATGGTAAGTCAATTTGCAAATTGACTACGTAGAGGACTAATGTTTGTGTACTAAAAATTTTATAGGTTACATACTTCTAACCAAAGCTTTCTCTTCGTGACGTCTATAGGCCTTAAACGCTACAAATTATATTTTGCTATGCAACTTCTAACAGTAAAAAAGTAAATTCCTAGAATCGATAAATGACGATTTTTTTTCCGTCGTTGGATTTTAATGAAATAAAACCTATATTCTGCTCCAAATTAAGCCCCGTCCACCTGTGAAAATAACATCAAAATCCGTTCAGTAATTTCGGAGATGTGCGCGAACAAACAAACAGACAGACAGACAGAAAAGAATTATAAAAATCACTGATTTGTGTTCTATTACTCTTATTTAGTCACCCCCTTTCTATTTTTATTACTTCTCTCCAATGTACAGACACAGCGGGTTCTACTCTTTTATTATATTTATTGATGATGATTGATTGATTGATGATGATATCAGAGCTATTATAGTAATTTGTACAAATGTAACATAATTTGAGACATTTGTACAAGAGTGCTTGTTTACGAAACCAACGAATTTCACGAAAAATGAGAAGACATTCGTTCATGAGCCTCGGATGCGTCGTTCCGGTAACGCTGCCTTGAAGGCCAATCAGGACAAAGGGCGTGGCTTAAGACCCCGGACCCGCGGGTTGAAGCCCGCGGAGTTGAAGCTCGGGCAAAGATGCCTGCATCAAGGCCCGTACCTTCGACCGCCCTTCGGGCGGCCGAAGACGACCCACGTATCGTGGCTTAAGAAATAAGTTTGGGACTTATTTCTCGTCTCTGTTGTTGATTGGTTCTCTAGCGGTTTTATAATAAATTAGGCCAATTGCAGCGCCGAATCGCGGTGTTATAATGTAATATTATAACATCGGATAAACAATATATGTACCTATACTTATAAAACTGCTTTTGATGTTGCGATTGCCATAGTGCAGTGTGGGAGTAGATAGCAAGGTTTTACTACTAATTAACTATTATTTTCTCACGTATCCATTATCCATAAGATAATTTATATTGTCATTCAATCATTTGTATCTTAAGTGTACTTTTCGGCTTTTTAGAGACTAAAAATTTAATAATAATAAAATTAAAATAATATGGGTGTAAAAAAATAATTATATAATGAAAAACTCATTAGTGCGTGCTCGACCGGCAGGATTTGAACCGGGCTCGATAAGTCCTACCGAATGAGCTGCCTTGAATATTACAAAAACCTTTTTGTACAATAGCTTTTATAGAGTTTCTTCTAAAGATAATAAAATATATTTCTATACCTACATCTTCTTATATCAGATTCTATCAAAATGTAGGAAAATCCAAGTCAAAGCACTTTTATGACAACTCTACCTAGATATAAGAAAGCGTCACAAAGTGTGTTTATTCACGCATTCATCGTTTTCGCACCAGAACAGGTGAAGTGGCATTTTGTCTCAATCGGTGCACAATTTTGTCATTTTGTGGTGAACCGTGATGACTACCAGGGTGTGATTATGGTTAACGATGCTACGGACATTCCTTGCGGGTAAATCATAGTGGCGGATCTTATTTTGGTAGTACCGCAAGCATCAAGCAAAATATTGGAAACTAGTGATCCGTAAAAATATTTTTCAATGCATGTGTTCGTAAAGGCCCACTTTTTATGCATCAAAACCGAACAGAAAGTCGATTATTTTGCCCTAGGGCTTTATTCTTTTTTTTTTTTATTTGTTTGCAATGGTTGGCTAACCTGCAGCCTTTCCTGTGTACCATAGATGTTATACTTTTTTTTCCACTGTTTAACGGCTCTGGATACAATCCTTTTGAGCCAATCATAATTTAAAGTTCACAAGATTATATTTGTTTTCATTTCCTCGCACTATGCATTGAAAAACGTAGTATGATACACGGGCGTAAAAGCAATAAAGTACTCTGTTACGTTTAAAACACTCGCTACGCTCGTGTTTTAAATCGTCCTCGTAATTTATTCCTTTGCGCCCTTGTAGCATAAACTACTATTATATGGTGGCTTTTCTCTCGCACCATTTTTTGCACAATATATAGTGTTATTTAAACAGCATGAGAATAGGTATTGTCTAAAATTCAATCTGTGTTTAGACGTTTAGACTATTCTTTGAAACCGCTAATGGTATTAGTATTATTTTTGCACTAAAATACAAAGAGAGTATTGCTTATTAAAATTATTGTAGGAATTTTTTTCGTCCCGCTAGTCTACAACAAAATCTAGATGGCCCAGTTTGTATATTGTTGTCAGAGTAGAGTAAATTCGATTCGGATCTCTACTTCTCTAGTCATGAAGGGAGCTTTATATATCTGGAACAACGTCCTTGATTAAGGTTATGACAGCATTAGCCTTTATTTTATTGTTGTAAAACAGCGCAAAATAAAACAAAATCCATAATTTAATGTAAATCCAAATGTTCAGCTGCACGTGACGGCGGTGGTTGCCCAAGCGAACTACCCACAAGTAAAAAGTTAAGATGTGAAATTGCATAGAAAACATTTTAATTTAGGGTAACTTAACTATAGTCTGTAAAATATAGCTTGAGCCCTGTGACAGCTGTCAGCGCTATGCATGTTTGAGCATGAGAAAGAGAGTTAGAAATACAAATTGTATAGCACTGTCCTGCTGTCACAGGGCTCAAGCTATATTTTACAGACTTTACCTCTATGTATATATATATATAATAACAAGGTTGAGCTTTGGTACCTTTGCGCAAGGCTACAACCACACGTGGCGCTACACATGCTTGTCGTTCCGTGCAACAACCTACCGTCCTATTCTAGTTACATTAAACGGTAACAAAACTGATAGCTTAGAGAAAGTGCTCGAAAAAGCTTCTCTCTATAAAAAATGTAGATCCCGGCGAAAAAATTTGAAAATGATGCTGATGTATAGATATGTATAGAAAGGGTAACCCGTGACGGACCTTGTAAGTAACCACGGACTGTTGATATTTTGATCTTATTTTAGAACGCTATCTGCCTGTTCGTAAAATGTATGGACGTCAATCCCAGAGGGTTATATTATTAAATTTTAAAATATGAAAATCAACAATTACAATTTTGTAAATATGTTTAGAAAAGTCGGCTAAAATGTACATTAAGGACCGTTGATTTGGGCTTTCGTAATTTTTTGGCAGAAAGTAGATGATTTAAGACATCTTTCAGCAAAGTTTCAAGTTGCGCAAACTCTTGGTTTTGTGAAATAAATTACTAAGGATTGAATATTTTATCACAATTTTGAGTCAAAACATTCACTTTTGTTTTTTTATAATGTTATTCGACTTGATGCTAAGTCCTTTTAGCCATTTCAGTTGAGTTTCGTAATGCAAAAGTTGAACCTAAACAGTCACATCACATGTGATGTGTTATTATAATAAATATTTTTAAATTACTATAAAAACGGAAATAAGTTGGGTTTAAATGGTATCCATGAAGTTGAGGTTCGCTAATTACCTAGCCAGCGCACTTCAACTTCATGGATAAAAAATAGGTTGAATCTGTTTCAAAACCGAATCAGAGCACCCGGACTCCACCCAGCTTTGTGGCTACTACCCCTAGAGTGTATATAAAAAGCCGGATGCGCGGAGGTAGGGCAGCCCCCGCCCGCAGTAACTAAGTGCAGGCACCCGTGCGAGCCGTAGCGGCTGATGTTGGTCGGGCGACCAGCAAGCCGAAGCTGCGGAGGTGAGCATGGGTGACTGCACTTTGTAACGCAAGGGCGGAGGGGCTGCACTTACCGTAGCGCCGAAACAGTTGCAGAAGTAACAGGTCATGAATCGATTTTAGTCCGAAAACTGAGGTTATGATTTTACAAAAAAAATACATTAATCAAAAACTAAACATTTCCTAGACAGGGGAAAACTTCCCTACGTCTCCCCTTCTTCCCACCCTCCCCCTATCCCTTGACGATGGTTCCGGATATCAATTTTTTTCAACTTCAATCATGAATATCTTGGAAACTACGATTCTGCGCAGGGGGGGTGGTACCAAAGGGTAACCCCCCTCCCCTCCCACTCCTCCACCCCCCCCTTAAATCAATAGTTCTTAATGTACATTTTTACCGAAAAGTCAAATATTAAATTTAAAAATAACATACTAACATACATTCTAATCAGCCTTATATAAGTTCACGAAAGAATATACTCGTATCATTCTCTGGATTAATACAGTCTTACTGAATATTACTTATACAAATATGAATCAGTCTCTGGATTTAGAAATAAACCTACAGTTGAAATAACATTGAAAATAACAAACTTAAATATTAAATAATTATCCAAATATGTAAAATAATATATAAAATTTTTCATATTTTTTATACACCGTGATATGTGGGCAAATTAATGCTATTTTTGTGCCAAATTTCATGTGCAAAAGTTATAAGGCTGTGACATACGGACAGACGGACGGACGGACGGACGGACAACGGAGTCTCAGCAAAAAGTTTCCTTTTGTACCTTTTAGGAACCCTAGAAAGACAAAATATGCTTTAATTTACTTAATTTGTAAATGAAATGAAATAACATATTTCTTTTTAACTATTTAATGTAAGCTGTGAGGTGGTTTTCCTTATAGTAATTTGTCGGCTAGCCGGCCGACCGAAGTGCACTGGCACCATGCTGGCGGGCAAATTCAAATGTCTTGTGGCCCGCGTGCCTGGGTTTGGCCGGCCTTGCATTAACTCATTTTGACATACATACATATACCTGTCCTATCAGAGGTCTGTCTCTCAGAGGGGTAGGCAGAGACTACAGATTTCCATCTGATACGATCCAGACACACCTCTTTCGCCTCTTCCACATCCATCAATGTAGTCATACAAGCTCTTCTATCCCGGGTACTTTTGACATGGCCCTTCTTCAGTATGTCGCCAATTTGGTCAGCGTACGTCCTTCTAGGGCGGCCTGTGGGTCTACCGCGTAATTCTCATTTTCATCAACATCAACTTGAGATTGAAATTTTACGTGCGTGCGACGACGCCCGCCTAACATGCCATCTCTTTTGCACGCGTTGAATTTCGCATGCATTTGCTTGAAGTTGATACAAATGATAATTACGTGGTAGAGCCCCTGGTCGAACTGTACCTTCGACTTGCGCACCATAAATTTCTTTCGTCACTCTACTTTCATTCATCCTCTCTACATGTCCAAACTTATTTTGCATAAAAAACTAATAACAAATAATAAGCGATTAAAAAACGTTATACCTAATACTAAATAATAAATAATCGGTAATATCAAATCATATAGCTGTCGACAAACGCGCATGTAAAGTCAATATGCTTCCCCTAAAGTTTTTTCAGGAAAGAACTTCTCTTCAAAAAAATTACCATAGGTAAATACGAAAATTCCTTAATTAGCGGAATTCTTTCGTGAAGTCAATCACGAAAGTGACGTACAAGTTCTGAACTGGACTCCCCTATATGAAATGCGAACATAGAAGTATCCACTTCAAAAAACAACAAAAAGCGAAAACCTTAGAGTGAACGCGTTATTTCGAAAGAGTGCCCATTATTTTGTCATAATTATATCATAAACGTTGTTTTTTTATGCTTCATCATGATTCTGTAACTATAATGATGGAAGAATCCATGCTCAAGAAACGCATTGACACAAAGCTATCAATACAGACCTTGCATTTTAATTGTCGAAATATTTTAAGCAATCAAGTTTAATTGGCCGCGTTCATGGTGACGTTGAAGATATTTCAAGCATGTTTTCTTGTATTGTGTCTATCTATGTATGTGTAAATACGCATTTGTTTTCTTTATTTAAGTGCATTTTTAGTTTTAATTCATAACAAAGGTTCAATCACTCTTAGTTCTTTAAATAATTATAATCAATAAACCTTGGGAACAGAAATGGCCAGTACATTTTAACAATATTTTACCAGATTAGCTACTTATGTATTTCTATATTATTTACTTATGCATTTAACAATATTTATCATTTTATTAAATTTATATTATAATTATATTATAATGATTTTTCTTTTATAAGCTTTATTTATTTATTTATTTTATTTATTATCATTAAAACAATTAAAAATATATATTATTCGATATATTTCGACCGTCAGTGTATGGGGCCGTCATCAGTCGAATTTAAGTAAGCCTAACTTTAAATATTTTTTAAATTGTATTTCCCGGTTTTAAATTTATTTTTTACTAGCTTTTGCCCGCAGCTTCGCCCGCGTTTATTAAGTTTTGTATTCTTTTATAGAATCTGTCAATATTTTTCGGACTATTAATTTTTTAGTACGTAATTGACCTGATTCTGGTTTTGAGTGTTTTTGTACCCGAGGAGTGTCTGAACAAAGAATATTTTTTATAACTGATTTCTGGTCTAGAACCACGCTTGTGAAAAGTTTCAGCCCAATCGTTCAGTAGTTACGGCGTGACAAAATAACAAAAATACATCCAAACTTTCGCATTTATAATATTATATATATATTTTTTTATTTAGTTATTTACATAAAAGTACAGATTTACAGAAATCTATTACGCTTTACATTTCAATTATTTTAATAAATATAAAATTTTCATTTAATTGTTAATTATTATCATTTAATAATTCAAAATACAATTACACAATAACAAATACAATTAGGTTATACCACTCTTTCTTGCATCTTTCTCATATAACTCCTCATAATATATATGAATATATATTATTATACGTATATATATATATATATATATATATATACGTATAATAATATATATTCATATATATTATGAGGAGTTATATATATATATATATTGATCATATCTTGGGACTATGTAGTCCCGGACCTTTAGGAGGCGTTGGGGCCGAAGCCAACACATAGAGGCCTTTAGTCAATTTTATCTAAAATTTAGTGTGATGAAACACCAACCGTAGATTATTATCGTACGCACTGTAGTAGTGCACCCAAGGACAACCCCCGGTCAGTGTAGGACTATCGGGTTGAGGTGCTTGTGGACTGGATATCTAGGACTATGGAAGGAATTATAGCAACTGCCCGACCTATGTTAATAATACGGAAAAATGGGCAGGCGGAGACTCGCCAACTCAATTAAATGGGCCCCCCAAACGTCGCTCGCACGGAGAGAAAAGGGGGCAACATTTGTTGCTGCGCGGCTAAAGAGACGATCACTTGCTCCCTGAGGGTCCAGCATCACGTGTACGTTTCACATCCACCCTTCGAGCATGTAGCTCTTGCTACTCCACTCTGACCGGCCTCCCACGGCAAGCCAGGGTTGGGGGATCTATCCCTCGTCATTGTTAACTCCAGCCGGTCAACAAAGGCAAGCCGAAGATGAGGGACAGGACCTTAGTATCGCCAAATGGGTACTTTCTAAAGCCTACTCCTTGTTTATGGCCAAACCAAAAATATTGAAAAAATGAATTATGAATTATCAACTCTAAGACAACATATCCAACATTTTTCTTTTCCATACCAGAAAAAAATATTTCAACCGAATGATGATTTTTGGCTTAAATTCCTTACTGCTCCTAAGCGACTGGGTCGATTTAATTATTTTATGCTTTCATAAATAGATAAACTTGATAGCTATAACCATAACATAGGATTATTCAATCGAATAATCACGTTCATGTGAAAAGTATTACTTTCTCCTATTTTGCCCTATCAAGGACGCAGCGAGCGTCGTAACAGCCACTATGCATTGAGCGCTAATATGACCTTACTTCAATGTTGTTTCCGTCGATATTAGTATAATATACCGACAAACATCGAGCTGCTAATTTAAATTGGCGACGGTGATCGCCTTAAGCTAACTGATTTTATTACTTATTTAATAGTTATTACTCATTACTCATTAGCCTCGACACTCACCTGCATTTCAAGCTCCCTGTTTGTAAATAAGACACCGCAATAAAAACTGATCATGCTGGCGTCCATACCTGTAATAACCTCATAATGATGATGTCGGAGGTCTCACCTCTCACCGTGATGACAATGGAGTAGTTATTTAATATTTAGCATTAATTTTATTTTTCCTCGTACCTGTCTATTAGCTAGAGTCATAATGTGACTCGTAAAGAGGCTTTATTATTGTTGAAGGCTCATTCTTGTGCACGCAGGTTTTCGTGCACAGAGGGTAAAAACAAAACCATTATGACAAGACCCCGTTCACCATTATGACTCTTATAAGATATAACTATATATTCTATATAACATATCTCTGGAGCTTATGGTATCTCATTTCATGTTAGAGCTATTGAACTCTGGAATTCATTGCCGCACGGTAATAAGAAATTGTAAATATATGTGATATTATTAATGATTGCAAATCTGTGATTTTATTAAATAATACGACATTTAATAATCTATGATTTTAGTAGTGAGTGTAAAACTAAGATTTTATTAATTTACCTCCATAAGAAGTAAAGACTCCGTGATTATTAATTTCCATGTTTTTATTTTTAAGCTAATGAGGATTTGTTATGGGGGTGGGGATTGGAACTATTTTGTCCACAAATCCCCATATGAGCCATCAATGGGGATAAGTGGAAGAAAAGTTCACAAATCCCCATTGATGTGAATTGTCAATGGGGATTTGTGGAATAACCCGTATTCGTGACTGTCCCACTATTAGTCGTTTTAAGTTCCTAAAAGAGCACTACCTCTCTCTGTCTTAAAGTTGGTAAGTTATTGTATGTATTTATTTATATTAGTATTTATCTATAGAAGTATATATATATATATATTTTTTGTATGTTAATATGTCTTTATTTGTAGTATACGTATGTATGATTACTTATTTTTATTATTATAGTGTCCTCTCCCACTAAGGTTTGCTGGAAGAAATCTCTTTTCAGAGATAAGCTCGCCTCTGTACATGTATTTTATTGTAAATAATTCTATGTAATGTATCCGTGTACAATAAAAAATAAAGAATAAGATCTGACACAATCTTATTAGAGTTCCGTAGTTACCTAAAAGGTACAAAAGGAACCTTATGTTGAGACTCCGTTGTCCGTCCGTCCGTATGTCACACCCTCATAACATAACTTTAGCACCGTTAAAGATAAATACATGAAATTTGGCACAAAAATAACATTAATTTGCCCACATATCACGGTGTAAAAAAAATTAAAATTTTAAATTGTTCAATATATTTCCAAAACAAAAGTGAGAAAAATAAAAAAAATTATCCTAAAATACAATATAGGTATCAAATTGTAGATATTAAAAAGTTTATTGTAAAAATGTATATTTTTATAAATCTTTAAAAAAAAAAACATAATATGTATTTCCCCCCCTTATGTCCAAAACTGGTGGACCAAAAAATATGAAAAAAATCATGGTTATATGTGTTTACGTAAAGATTACAGGAAAAATAAAGCGGTTGAGAAACTCACGAAAAAAAAATACAAAATTAAATTTATCAGCCACGCGCGAGTCTGACTCGTACTTGGCCGGTTTTTTAGGGTTCCGTAGTAAACAACAAGGAACCTTTATAGTTTCGCCATGTCCGTCAGTCTGTCTGTCTGTCTGTCTGTCTGTCTGTCTGTCTGTCTGTCCGCGGCTTAGCTTAGAGACTATTAGTACTAGAAAGCTGTAATTTGGCATGGATATACATATTTATCACGCCAATAAAGTGGCAGAGTAAAAATTTTTTAAAAGTTTTTTTTTTAGTGTAGCTCCCCTACACATAAAGTAGGGATGATTTTTTTTCTCGTATATCCCCTAGTGTCGGGTGTCGTTGGATAGGTAATTTAAAAATATTGGGGGTATGAGAAGACTATTTTTCGATCCAGGGTTCTTTTTGCGAAATATTAAGCTTAAAATTGTTAATTTTTGTTAGAGTCAAGTGTCCCCCCCCCCCTGCCAGCGAAACGGTCGTTTTTGGAGACGTGAAAAAAATCACGGCAGTAGTATACATAACAAAGTTAAAAAGAAAACTATCACAGCTAAGTAGGCTTTACAAGTTAACGAGTACAGATCGCGCCAAACTTTTAGTCCCCTCTAAACACGGGGCGATTCGCATCAGCAGGAACAAAATGTATGGGCCGTTCTTGGGAAGAGCAACTTCCGAGCGTACTAGAAGTTTGGCGCGATCTGTATTAGTCGACAAACTTATAAAATGTACTTGGAGAAGGAGTCCGCATATTGTGCAGGGCAACTACGGAATCCTACACTGCGCGTGGCCCGACACGCAGTTGACCGGTTTTAAATAAGAGGCGAGAGACTTAAATTTGAAAAATATATTTCCAGGCACACGTCATGTGGTTAACTTAATAATAAAACGTCAAAACCTTTAACATTTCCACAACCTGTTTGCTTATAAATGAACGAATTCATCCAACCTAACAATAGATTTCTATTGTTATATTTTTTTCGGTACGTTTAAAGCAAAAAATACAATTTATTTGTTTAGGTGACGGATTCATATCCGAATTGAAATTCGAATGATTCAAAAATACAGCTCCTGATCCACTCGTTTTCCGATTTCTACTGGTAGAAACCCCTCCCGATCAGAAAGTCTAAGTAGCAAAACGTCCAACAGCACGCGTCCATGTAGCAAAACGAAACGACCAACTATCAGATTATCAGATGGTCTGTATAGCAGAACGTATGCAAGAATGACAAGAAAATGTCGATGTCGATCTCAGAATAAGGAATTATTCTGAGATGTCGATGCATCGATGAGACTGACATAACATCATAACTTTTTAATTTACGTTCCGTTCACCTCCATTCATTACCGGTTTTTAAAATCAACGAAATATTGCTTTCCGGTTTTAATTTTTTCTGCGTGAAACGAAAATCGTTTACATTGATTTCTACTGATTCAAAAATACGTAAAACCATGACCAATCGAATTCAATTTCGCTCGTTTTTTTTTTCGTGCTTGAATATATGATTCACGGCGAGTGATTCAAAAATACAGCTCCTGATCTTTAGTGAGTATAACTCATTTTTCCCATCTCGTTTGCTTGTTAGCTTCAACTTTAGCGGTGGTGGGTTTTTTATAGTCAGGAAACCATGTGGTGCGTTCATTACGAAAAAAAAACTTGTGAGATATATACTCCCTTTAAAAATACTTAAGTACCCATATAAAGTGAAATTCATTGATATAGCCTAATTCATACTGGAGACTTTGTTAGTGGTCAGTAACAAGGCTCAGTCATAGTCACCTTATATAATATATTACATACTTATTTATATAAAATATATTATTATATTTATAACATATTTAGGATTTGACAGTTAAAATGAAATTATTCGGTCGAGAAGGCCAACAGACTTGTTGGTTTCTTTTCCAATAAGACAAATAAGCCATAATATTTCGTTAATGTTTAGATTTAGAAAAAAAAAATAAAAAATCTAGATTGAAAACTTTTAGATTGTCGTTTTTACCTCATACTTTCTTATTAACTGCTCATAATGCAGCTATAAAATGGGTAATTAATTGCATATTAGCAGACGCCGATAATAAAATACATTGTAAACAATACTAGTGTTGTTCAATTTAACCTACATATGACCAGTTAGTGAGTTGGTATGAGGTAAAAACGACAATCTAAAATCTAAATGTCTGATTCTATGGCAGCCGGAAAATCGGACAGTGACCGGAAGTTTCACTGGAATCGGGGGGCACCTTAGTGCCCACGACGAGTCTCGCAAAAAAAAATACCATCCTTTTCTCGGAGCAACTCACTTTCAAGCCCCCTGTATCTTTGTTGTGGGTAAAGCTAGAAGTCTGAAATTTCAGTCACGAAGAGTGCTTACTGAACCTACTTCCAAGTGTGTACCAAAATTTGATTACGAAATATTTCAAGTCAAAGTTCCCTTATTTTGTCACTGACTGACTGACCTATCATCAAAACTGTAAAGGTGTTCTAGCAGACCTATGAACTTGAAATTTTGTATGCGGTTAGTGTTAAGTGTACATGGCAACAAAAAAAATTTAAATGTTATTGGCGCTTGATAATTTAATATTTCCGTACAAAGTCTATACAGAGTGTATGTTTTCAGCTGCATCTATAAATTTGTATGGCACTAGATGGCGTTGGTGGTATGCTGCGTTGCATTAAATACATTTACCACGACAAATTCTACCTCGTGACACTAGATGATGATAGATGATAGCTAGATGATAAAACCTGTAAAAAATGTACCTATATCCACCTTTATCTTCGAAAATAGAGCAAGTAGTAAAAAAGATCTCACAACTTTTTACGGTGGAAGGATTGTGTAGCGAGACTTGACATTTTTGTACATTCTATGTTTTTGATGGGATATTACTGTCAAAAGGTAACGATCGCTTTCCATAGAGTTCTTTAACGCCCTGTACTATGAAACGCGGTCAGAAACGTAAGCGATAAAGAAGTGTATGCGGGGCGATACGTGTCGCTTTCTTTCAACAAAAACAGTGAAAATATTATGTTGACAGAAATATGTTTATTGAAATTTAGAAGCAGTTAAGAGATTGCCAGTCAAATACATTATTACCGTTATTTAAAAGACTTTTGCAAAATACTTTATCAATCTCATTGTATGTAACATTACAAGTCCTCACTGACTCACTGATCATCGCACTGCCCAAACGGCTAGACCCAGGAACATGAAATTTTGACAGTAGGTTACATTTATAATGCAGACGCACACTAAGAAAGGTTTTTACGAAATTCATCCCCTAAAGGAGCAAAATAGAAGATGAAAGTTTGTATGGGAATATAGTTAGTAAATTGATATGATATGATATGAAGGACAGAAATTAAGAAAATAACTTTCAAGGTTATTGAAAAATCATCCCCTGAGTGCGGAAAATAAGAAATGTAAGGTTGTATAGAAATATCGTTAGTATTGAAGTTTAAACCATGAAAATTAGTAATAAGCCTTCTAATTAAAAATACACAATGACGTGTTTCAGGGTTTTTGGAAAATCTTTCCCTTTAGAGTAAAAGTTGGTAAGGAAATTTTTTACCATGAAAGCTGGTATTAAACCTTTAATGCCTAATATACACAAATACAAAATACAACATTATTTTATTTATATTCATACACAAGTAATTTATTTACTCTGTACCCTCCTTTTAAGCTAATAAAAATTACCTCATACCAATGTGGGTAAAATAAGGGATTAAAGTTTGTATAGAATTTTCGTTAGTTTGTAGTTAAGACCATAAAAATTTGCAAGAAACCTTTTGGTTAAGAATGATGTGTTTCAGCGTTTTTGAAAAATTATCCCCTATAGGGGTAAAAGAATAGGGGATGAAAGTATGTAGAGATATTTCGTTAGTTTCGTAGTTAAAACAAATAAAGAACAATTTGCTTCCGTGTTTTTGGAAAATCATCCCTTAGAGGGTGAAATAGGGGATGCAAATTTGTATGGAGAAATTGTTTATTTATCAGACTATTACCCTGCTGTTACCTTATGTTAGTATTCCTAATCTAAACAAAAAAAATATATAAATTGAATTTACGTAGTGCTGGTAACCATGCATAAGAACCATGAAAAATGTTTTTAAGTTCTTTGGTAAAAACTAAGAAAGATATGTCACCAAAAACACTTAACTAAAGGATCAATTAATTCTGAGAACAAGAAATAATTTCGAGGGATCAAAATCACACATACATATACCCAAGCTTATCTCCCAGAGGAGTAGGAGGAGAATATGGAAAGAAAATAAATTTCATTCAGAAACGCAGCATGGCGTTTGGCCTCGGCAAAGAAAATTTACCTGTAAACAAGATCAAGAAACAATTTGGTTCGGAAACGCGGCTCAGCCTTCGACGGATCAAATCAGAGAACAATAAATTGTTTCTTTCGGAAAGACATTGGAAATGAAATGAAATGAAATATATTTATTTATGTAATGTAAGATCAGATACACTTATTACAGGTCGGTTTTAATGTAATATAATTAAATAATCTATGTCTATGGGTCGTAGTTTAATATAAAAAATAATCTTATGGGGAAATACACAAGAAAATAATAAAGGATTACTTAAATTAATAAAAATATACACACGAATACTACAATAAAAAATAAAGGAAATAGGGAAAAATAATATTATAAATATATGCAATACATATAATAAATGTATGCCAAACTCCATCCATTCGATTAGTCTTGCTAAGAAGAAGGGCAAGAAACTTAGCACGATGTCTTTTTTTTTCTTAGCAAACAACTAATGTAAAAAAGTACGCCTATACTTTAATTAAATAAAGAGATAAAACGTACAAGACAGAAGAATATTATGTCATGAAGGCAAAAAAATATATATATTACGTCTTTAGTATGAAATTGCCGTTTTCTATGGAGAATTCGAAGGGAACTCAATTTTCAGTACTAACATTTTTGCATTTTTATGGAATGACAAAACCAAATTATGTAATTTTTTTTGTGTACGAATGAGACAACTTTAAGCTAACAGCAACATTGATTTAATTTTCTAAAAGTGTATTATCATGGAAATGGCTGATTAGAAATGTGTCCTTTGCTATCAAGATAAATTTATAATAATTTGCTTCCGACTAATTTGACAGCTGGATGACAGATGAGTAGACAGACAGAGACAGACCACTTTTTTATAAGCAATCACACATCACAATCCGTGGGTCTACCGCGTAATTCTCATTTTCATCAACATCAACTTGAGATTGAAATTTTACGTGCGTGCGACGACGCCCGCCTAACATGCCATCTCTTTTGCACGCGTTGAATTTCGAATGCATTTGCTTGAAGTTGATACAAATGAGAATTACGCGGTAGAGCCCCAGTTTAATGTCTAAAATTCTCAAGTGACGTCATATCGGACAATTCTTTAAAAAATCTTATAAATGTAACGGTTAAGTTATATACCAAAATAATGAAATCTATGTCCTAAAATTACGAAAATTCTCTGAAAAAAAAAAAATCGGTTTAATAATCGGATCTACCGCGATCCAAATTTTACGAGACATGCCACGAAATGTCGGGTGTCAAATGTTTCATCAAAAAAAAGGTAAAAATTTGGATTGCGGTAGAACCGATTAAGTATTATAAAATGTGTATGAGTCTAATATACAAAATACAAATCTATATTACATATCTAGAGGCGTTGGTTTGGAGCAATAAATGTAGTAAGTAGAGTATTGATGATTAAAAGCTAGTATTATACATATAAACCCTAAACCATATAATACTAGCATTTCTAAATACCTATACTATAAGTAACTATACGTGGCAGGCATCCGTGTACATAATGTTACTATAAAGAGTATTGTTTTTGCCCAATGCTACAAGCTGGGTACTCAGACTTTACTATCTGTTTATATAATGAATGAACACGTACTGAACTAACGTATCCCGAGATAAGACACACAAAAATACCAGCCCCCCTATTCTGTATCTTTAGTTGCCAACTGTACTAGGTGCCTATCATCAAAAACATAGATAAAAACTGAAATTTCAAAATTGCCTTTAGTGGGTATTAACAATCTGTGTCGTCACTTGAAGTGCGAACATGTCCTTAGGA
The DNA here is from genome assembly GCA_934047225.1 of Ypsolopha sequella. Classification (NCBI taxonomy): domain Eukaryota; kingdom Metazoa; phylum Arthropoda; class Insecta; order Lepidoptera; family Ypsolophidae; genus Ypsolopha; species Ypsolopha sequella. The sequence goes on along the minus strand of OW203983.1, from coordinate 6,065,496 downwards.
AATCGGAATTCGATGGTATATCTGTTTTTGATGATAGGCACCCAGTACAGAAGGCAACTAGAGATACATAATAGGCCGGCAGGTGTTAATTTGATTGCTAAAAAGACGAAACAAGGTACTTACAAAATTCTTTTGCTATGAAACCAAACATTAAATCGCAAAAAAAATCAGCTGTTCCATAAATTTTCCTTTATAAGCCTTTTCTATGGAAGAGTTGATTTTATTAACGTGATTACAGGATAGGTTTCATACATTTTTGTCGAGTAGGTATGTGTCTTTTCTATGGAAAACTTGGTCCTATTCACATGATTACAAAGTTGGCTTCACACATTTTGTTAAGTAGGTAGGTATTTGCCTTTTCAACAGCAGATTTTTTTTTTGCGGTTATTGCACTACCTAATTTTCACGACAAATGCACAAGATGAATGAAAAAAAAAAAATATGCTGCGCAAGTCGAAGGTATAGCTTGACTAGGCCGCCCTAAAAGAACCAACTGCCTGCCTGCTGTCCAAAAGGACCCGAAACAGAAGAGTTTGTATGACGTGATTGATGGATGTGGAAGAGGCGAAAGAGGTGTGTAAGTATAGTTGTAGATGAAAATCTGTAGTCTCTACCTACCTCTCTGGGAGACAGGCGCGAGTATAAATATGAATGCATGTAAATTTTAACCTGGTATACATAGTTTGGGTTCCGGAGGTTCTCGTAGTAAGTATTTTCTAGAATGAAAAACTCTCCTTTCGTCAGCGGCCGGCCTCGTGATATCTGGTCAATTGACCTGGTTAGCAGTCATTGCACCATTTTTTGTTTTGGACAACATGTTTGTTGGGCCGAACAAGTTGCAACACAATTTGAGAGCACAAAAATGTATTAGATAAAGCCTTATGATGTGTAGGTATATATATACATAGACATACACGTATTTAGTGTTCTGTTAGTTTGAAGTTTTGTTTGCAGATTATGTAATGTGATAAATGCTAAATGATAGATGCACTAAAATTAATATTAGAGTCTCAGTAAGTGATAAGTTACTAGGTTCAGTGACACTTAATTTCACTTAAACATAAAATTCCAAAATTTGGCTTCCTGTACTGACCAACTCGGTGTTGGAACTTGGCCTTGAACAACCATGAAAGCAGCACAAAAACGGTTTATTGAACCTGGGTCTGGTCTTTTACTGGGTTTCCAGTGTAATGAGTTCAATGGAACACGGGCTCATGTGACAGACTGATTTTATTGAATGGGTTTCATTCTACCCTACAATACATGACATCCTCTTTCTTTTAAACAGCACTATGGTTACTTAACTACGAAATTTTTCAAATTAATAGGGTTTCTTATTAGAATCACGAATAAGTTTAAAAGCCCCAAAAGTCTCTTACATCTGTACCTTTTAATTATTAGGCCCTTGGCCGAGTATTGTTCTATTGTTTGGACGCTATTCTACAAAGTTAATATACAAAATATAGAAGTCATACAAAGGCGATGTATGAGTATTATATGTCGTCGATATGGTTTAAAACGTCAGCTACCAACCTATAAATCACGAACTAAACATTTCGGAATACAGCACCTTTCGACAGGGAAGAATATCAGTTAGTTGATTTACCTGTTCAAGATTATTAACTATCACATCGATTGTCTGATCAATATTAACGCAAAAATTAAGGAACGTGTGCTGAAATTTTTTAAGCTTCATGTTTTTAAGAGCAACATAACTTATAACACACCAATAGCCAGAATGTGTAGATCGTATGGTGACATAAAGAGTTACAGCGATAACTTTGATATATTTTCAAACAACTTCAATTCCTTTAAAAGAACATTGTACTCAAAGTGATGATGAAGAGTAAAGCTTATAATTTTTGTTTACTTTGTGTAACATCAATTTTATGTTTTGTTTTGTAGTTATCTTTAATTTATATGATAGTTAAGTAATTTTTCGTCTTTTAACTGTGCATGTTGTGTACGTTTTGGGAACCAGCCTTGTCCAAACGGTTATTGTGTTATTTTAAGAAATGTGGCTGTAATTTGTTGTATATACCTTATAAATAAATAAAATAAGAACAAAAAAAAATATAAAAAAAACAAAATAATTGTAATTACCCAATTTATAAACTAAATTAACAGTGCATGAAAAATTTATTTGAAAGAAGAATTAGTTAAACAAGATGTCTTTTTTACTAACTCACAGCTATTATAAGTATGAATGGTCAATACTATTAAAAAGTAATAATCAATAGTTATTTATGATACTAGTGATTTTTTGCATAGAGATAGTTTATAGGCCGGAGAGTGACATGAGTTACTTTTTTTCCCAGAAAAATGCAGGCTTAATCAGCGCGGGCGAAGCCGTGGGAAAAAGCTAGTTTACTATATTTTGGTTCAGGTTTTACAAGGACAGAAACTGAAATGTAAAAATATATCCATGTGTGATCTAAGTAGCTTTAAGCACGGAACTCTTAAAACACTAGACAGGTTTTTATAAAAAGTTAAACCTGTTGGTCCCACGTACAGTGGAGATCACGTCAACCTATAAACATTCGACTTTGTATCTCTTTTATACCCTTCACTATACGGGCTAATTTAGTACCGCAAGGGTATAGCTTGATGTGATCTCCACTGTACAGTGCGACAAGGCTCTTTTGGCGTGTGGATGACATTGACAGGGGACGCAGCTGTGAACAAAGGTTACATTTTAGTAGGATAGCGATGGTAATTCCGATTTTGGCCACGGCCAATCCACGCGCCAAAAGAGTCTTGTTGCACTAGGCACATGTCCCAGTAATTGTTCTTTCATATAATGTCAATACATACCTATCTTATGTAGGTTGAACACTATTAGATTATACTAGCTTTTGCCCGCGGCTTCACCCGGGTTGATTTCGTTTTTGTGTAGTCCTGTCGAATCTGTCAATACTTTTGTCAATGTTCAAAGTGTTTATTTGTTGACTTCTTATATTTTGATCCATAGGTAAAGTGTCTATGGTGAGGCCAAAGGCCGTGCCGCGTTACTAGCCGGAATAATTTTCTATAATGATTCGACCAAAAGTAAAGAACCTGCGTTTACTAACTTGTTCTCTGATTTTTTCCTGTACTAAAGTGTCTTTGGCGAGGCTGACGGCTTAGCCACGTTCCCAAATGAAACTATACTATTTCATCCCCAGGTAAAGTGTCTTTGGCGAGGCTGAAAGCCAAGCTGCGTTTCCGAACAAAGATTTTTCTTTATCTCTGAATTACTCCTTAGTTAGTCAGTGTCTTTGGCACGGCTGAAAGCCCGCCACGTTTTCGTACGAAATTAATATTGTAATCGAAAAATTTTTATTTAAAAATCATGGTAATAGGTAATTACGTAAAGATTACAGAAAAAATATAGCAGTTAAGATATTAGCGTTCTGTACTCAGCGGGAGCCGCGAAATGTTTGTCAGGCGCTACCATTTTAGCAGCTTGTATGTGTCGCCTTAATGTTGCTATGACATCTATATTGTTGTAATTTTCCATGTTTTAAGGGGTTCCGTACCCGTATTGTGTGGTGGTACTGAACCCTTTGTATGCGAGTCCAACGCGCACTTAGCCAAATTATTTATTTATTTCTCATATAAACTTTACGAAACCTTAAGGTCAATTATTCAGAATACATTCAACACTTGAGAAAAATAGAATACAAGGACCTCGATCACCATGATTCAAAATGCAAATGACCGAAACCAAAATGTATAATTTCCTTTGGATCAAGCTTTACCTGGGCAGATAAAGGAATTATGAAGTAGCATTAACATTTTGTAGATTTATTTTAATTTAATATGAAGTTCTAGCAAAAAAAATATGCCTAGAACCACTTTGGTGTTTTTTTGTTCACCGTCACAAGTTACTAATATTATAAGATATAAAAAATGTATATATTTCGTTATAGCACAATGTCCTCGATATCGGTGCGTGATTTCTACAAGGGCAGGAACATCCTGCTAACTGGAGGTACGGGTTTCATGGGCAAAGTTCTCATCGAGAAACTGCTCTTCTCCATCCCTGAAATCGGCAACATTTACATCCTGATGAGGCCCAAGAGAGGGAAGTCAGTGTCGCAGCGACTGGAAGACATGCAGAGATTGCCGGTATGTTTTATTTTGCTGGAATACTTACGAGTAGTACAGGGAACTCAAAAATCACATGTTTTGATTTCATACCATTTTTATTACTAGTTGACCAAAATTTATGAAAGAGCTGGTTCTTTTTTTCGCGACTTCTATTTTGGCTCTATAGCAAAAGTTTTTCGTATTGACTGTATACTGCTTTTCAGCGACCAATAATCTAGCTCATATAATACTAACTGACTGATACCTGTCTTCTATATGAAGGTGTTCGATAGAATAAGAAACAAGCGGCCGAGCGATTTCAAGAAGATGAAGGCATTGCAAGGCGACGTCTTATTCGACAATCTAGGATTATCCAACTCCGACGTGGAAGAACTGTCCAAAGACATCACCGTAATGTTTCACTTTGCCGCAACGCTGAAACTCGAGGCACCGTTGAAGGCAAACGTAGACATGAACACTTCTGGAACCTTAAGAGCATTGAAAATTGCCCAAAGACTTGAAAATCTTGTCATTTTTGTTCACCTGTCAACTGCTTTCTGCTATCCCGATTACGATGTATTAGGTGAAAAGGTAAGCCATCGTCGTATTTTCACACCTAAGCATTGTAGAAGTAGGTAGATAATAACTGCATATTTGTTATGTGATATGTTTCAGCTTTACGCTCCACCAGCGAAACCTTATGACGTTATGAGAATGGTGGAATGGTTAGATGACAAGCAATTGGCTCTAATAACGCCGTCACTATTAGGTCCACATCCTAACTGCTACACCTTTTCGAAACGATTGGCAGAGAATCTGGTCCAAGACGCATACACCAAAGACGGACTGAGAGCTGTCATTGCACGTCCAAGTATCGGTAAGTTATATGGTTAGCTCACCACAAACACACGATAGGTATACACTATCTATACTATTATTTTAATTTTATTTTTGTTTTATTTTATTTGGGACTTCAAGAGCACATACAGTTTTAATGATAATACAGAAAAAAAAGTACAGTAAATATCGCCAGTGACAAGAATTCAACCGTTAATACAGTTAAAAATTAAACGAAAACATACGGGTGACTTATTATATAGAAGTAGGTTTCATCGCAAATACATAGTTGCGTTTAACAAAGTCATAAGCTCACATGTATACAGTGTGTTCCTCGTACAAGTGCACATCCAAAAGTGGGTGAAACTAGATCTAAATATATCGACAAAAACAAAGAAAAAAAAATTGTTTTTGTGGTAAGGTAGTTGATTGATTATGTTTTGTTTTTGATTTGGTATGCAACGTCTATTCTTAAGGATTGTAACAGTTTTATTTCATTGCATTGCTCGCGATAGATCAAAGGTTATGATATATTTTATACATAGTCTCCATGGTAGACAAAAAAAAATTAAAAACGTAAATTTAAAAGCCAAAGATTTTCTGAAAAAAAAATCATTTTTTTGTCGATAAAATAAGGTCCACTTTCACCCCTTTTCGGATGTGCACTTGTACGGGGGACACACTGTATACGTATACATATATGTATATGTATATATATCAAAACATGTGTAAATAAACTATAATATAGAAATAAACGTGTTATAATAAATAAGAAATGAATGAGTATTTAGAATAAAAGTATAAACTGAATAAGAGACTACCTTGTAAGAGAAAGTGTTTTTAGAATTCGAATTTTACTACAATCCAAAGGATCAATGTTATGACACTTTTTATTATAATTTGAAAGAAGACGTAGTATGGGAAAATTTTGAGCATAGTTGGTGTTTACTCGGGGGACGCTAAACAGAAATTTCTCGGAATGACGAGTTCGGCGCTCTGTGACTCTATACCTATACTTAATCTCTGCGACCAAGGAGCTACAATCGATATTGCCACTAAGTATATCGTGAAGTAATGACATATCAATGAAGTAATGCATATTATGAAGCGGGCAAGCGGGTGGATAGTCCTTACCAAATTGATGAACGTGAAAATTCAGATAACGTAAAAAAGACCATTTTATTCGTTCAATTCGCTCAATGTGTGTAATATATTGTGGATTCCAAAAACTACTCGTGAATTCAGAAGGCTACATACAGAGTAGTACATTTACACCTAGTATATGGTGGGTCAATCAATTAACCACAGGTGGTTGATTAAGATTCAGCTGGGCTTTCGCCAGGACAGCAGGTGCCGTACAAAAAGGCTGTAGATGTCCGTTGTCATCCCCTGCAGGGTGAGTCAGTGCCGCCGCAAAAGCATCTTGTCCCCGCTTTATCGGGTACTAATCGTCGAGCCTGGTGATTGCCACTGGATCCATGCTCGCCAAAGAGGAAGCGAAGTGCTGCTGTACATCAGTACTCCACTGTAATATTACACGCACATGCTTTTTTGTAGAAAATGATAAAAATAATGTATAAGTTTGCGACGTGAAACGTCCGTTCCATGTTGGATTCACCAACACAGCCTGTGAGGAGGACAGCCCTGATTGCCGAAGAACTAAGAAAAATAAACATAGATGTTTCAGCTTTGAGTGAGACCCGACTTTCTGACTACGAGAGTGTTGCAGAAAGAAGCAGTGGTTACACAATATTCTGGAGGGTTGCGACACCCGTGAACCTCGCATTCACAGCTTAGGCTTTGCTATCAAGTCTAGCTTGGTGAAAAGTCTATTAGAAATACCCATCGGAATAACCGAAAGCTTGATTCGTTGCAGACTCAGCACCGGTGGTGGTAAGCCTTTCAAAATTGAGGCTCACAGAATCGAAATACTACGCCTTGTGGAATATAAAAGACAGTGGCTTACACAACACCAGACGTTCCCAAATAACAACACATTTAAAAATAATTACACGTAAACTAAAAACAAGTGGTAGCTAAATAAAGCGGCAGAAACACAAAGTTCGTTTACTAAGACGTGCTAACGAAGCCAGAAACTACTCTCGAGCACCAATACGACACCCAAATGGATCACTAATAAAATCCCCAGACGAAGTACGTAAGAGATGGGCCGAACCTTAGAATAAGGAATTCCTTATTCTAAGGGCCGAACACTACTCTGAAGTACTGAACCGAAATACTCAAAAAGGACAGATAAGGATAACACGCCTACTTAAGATGAAAATAAAAGGGCCATGCGCTTAATAAAAAGCAATATGGCTGACATGATAAATCTCTACAATTTTTCACTAGATGAAATGATAACTCTCATTTGGGATTCCGAAGTACTAACAAATTTCAAAAATGACGTCAATTGTATCGATTCGGCATAATACGTCTTAACTTATTTGACAGGACTAACCTTATTTTTAGCGTCCTGTTTATTTCTTTCTTTCTCGAAAGGGCAAGGACAGAACGCCTGAATTAAGTTTAGTCTTGTCAAATACGTTGAGATGTGCTTCACCGTATCGGTACCATTGTCAACGTTTATAAGGCAAATCTATAAGGTAAAGGAGGTAAATCTGTTTGTGGTAATTATCGCGACATCTCTACTGTCAACAGCCGAAAAATTCCTCTCAAAATACTGGTTTTTAAATTAGATCATGTAGTAGGATCTGTGTGCTCAGAATCATAATCAGGCTTTAGAATGGGCAGAGAGATGTTTGATATGATATTCTCGTCTTAGCAAATACTATAAAAACCAGCAGGACAAAGATATGATTACTTTTTTGCCTCTATCATCTTGGTCAAAGCTTTTGATAGCATCAACAGGTATACACTTTGGCGCATTTTGCTGCGAATCAGATGCCGTGATAACTGTCTCAATACTACGCTGCCTTCAAGAGGGAAATTTATCATCAGTTTTAGTCCATGGCGATAATTCAGAGCCATTTTCAACTACAACGGGCGTACGTCAAGGCTGTGTCCTTGCTCCCTCACTCTTTATCATATTTCTGTCAGCAGTTTAGAAGAATTACAAAAAAAAATTGGCGTTCCTATCATGTTCCAATCCGAAGACTGAAAGCGCAAAAGTGCAATCCTAACTAGTACCTGACCTGTAGTACGCCAATGACTGCGCGCTTATTGCTGGGAAATTAAAGACTGGAACAGGTTGATCATTCTAAATATTTCTGCAGCTTTCTCTTATCTAATGCTGAAATTAAAGCAGAACTTAACAACAGGCTCAACTGTAAAGCTGTAGCTCTAGCATGACTCCAAAAATATATTTTATTTGGTAAAAATTTAAAAACTCGCACCAGAACAAATTTGTACAAGGCGATATTCCTGCCAACCCTCACGCTTTTGTGTGAATATTGGTCACCATATCGAACACAATACCAAGCCATGGAAAAGTTTCACCAGCGAAGCTTACGCAATCTTTTAAAATCAATTAATTTGTTAGCAACTAAGAAGTCTTGAGAAAAGCAGACAGTACGTCAGTTACCGAACGCATTACGCACCTCCAACTGCAATAGATTGGTCATACATGGCATACGTATGAATAATGCGTGAATCCTAAACGTCTACGATGGTCATCTATATAGAATATGGCTTAAGAAAAGTTGGTGAACAGAAATTACGGTTTCAAGATAATCTGCTTAGTTCATAAAGACGCGCTGAGCTTGTTGAGCAGATGACATGTGACCGCAATTAATGGAAAACTAGTGTATAAACAGGAAAATTCGCGGTAAGGAAAAAACGACGTGGTGATGGTACCGAGGTAGACTTCCTGTATGATGTCTGTGGCCGGCGCTGCCTCTCAAGAATCGGATTCTACTCACACCATTAGTAATTAATTACACATTAAAAATCCAACTGGCATCTCCGTTCGTGAAGGTATGATGATGATGATGATGATGACCTTTAATGGTATCGGGACCACTTATATATTCTAAATATAAAAGAAAAGTCTTGTCATATTAAGCCATATATACATGTAGGACTCGATAGATAAATGTGGATGAAACGAAAGAGATGTGAGTATAAAAATATGACACGATACAAGAGTATAAAGATCATCCAGCCATCCATCAGCCTAGTTCGTCCACTGCTGGACATAAGCCTTTCCAGGACTTTGCCACTCCCGGCGGTCATCCTGGAAGAATTGCCCATACTCACACACGCTGGGCAGGCGGGTTGGTGAGCGCGATGCTGGAACACTCACCAGTGACCAGTGACGCCACTGCCCGTCACCAGTCTGTTCCATATAAGGCCCGTCTATTAGGGATGGATATACCGCCATCCATCGGTCTCAGGCATGGTGGGCCTCCTGGTTTTTTGCCTGTGAGCTGTCCCCTTAATCTCCCCCGAATTACTTCGAAGGGGTCTCCAAGTAAGATGGTGGTACCTCCACAGTCGAGCCCGGCACCAGCTCTACCACCTGTGAAAAGTATAAGGATAAGGAACCTGAGTATAAGGATATGATCAAGATTTTAATAGCTGGAGATCTGTGTTTTCTATCTTCCTCTCAGGGAGACAGGTGAGTATATAAAGGTATGTACTAGTACTACAGTATATAAATCAGCCTTTCTTGACATGTTATCTATTTGCGATAGTTCTGCATTGACTTTAGGTACACCTTTGTTTTGCTTTTTCCAGTGTGCCCATCGGTAGAAGAACCAGTGCCTGGGTGGGTGGATAGCCTTAACGGTCCTGTTGGGGTGATGCTGGCAGCTGGTAAGGGTGTCATCCGTACCATGCTTGTTGATGGAAACCTGGAGGCTCAAGTGATTCCCGTAGACACCGCTATCAATGGAATCATATGTATTGGAGCCATCGAGGGTACCAAAAAAGAAATGTAATATAGTTTTGTATTTTCTACAATTAATTTAAGATTGGCTTAATTCTGGGAAACAGTATCTGATTCGTTTTGTGTTTCGTAGAACCGAGCTAATCCCCGTGTACAATGTGAATATTGGCCACCAAAAGCCCACTACATGGTCTGACGTACTCGATGTTGCCAAGGATTATGGGCGAAAATATCCATTGGAATGGCCTCTGTGGTACCCCAACGGAAATATAACTACCAACTACGCCGCCCATGAACTAAAACGAATCTTCTATCATCTACTCCCGGCTTACATTATCGACTTCCTCATGTTAATTTTGGCTCAGAAGAGATTGTGAGTTGTAATTATTAATTATTATTTCTTCTGCAGGCTACCTTTGTAAATATTTCCTTAAGTATTAATGTTACAATCAGAACTCATAACCGGTCAAAACTAGTTTTAAATCAGTCGAAATTGGTTTTGACCAAGGACGTCGTCGGTCAAAAGTAGTTTTGATTAAAACATATTTCTAGGTTGTTATGAAAAAAATAACCTTCTAACTTAACGGCTTTCTTCTGCGCTGCAGTACTTCCGAAAAAACAATTTTAACTGCGACACACAGGCAAAACTGGTTTTGACGGAAGACGTCGGTCAAAACTGATTTTGACTGATTTTCGCGGTCATTATTGGTTTTTACCGGTTGTGACTTTTGACTGTGACATAAACATTTAGTTATTGTAGTGGAGCTGTTTATTAAGTAACATTTAAACATAATTTAAATAATAAATATAATTTAAATAAGTATCAAAACAATGTTCTTCACCAGCATGGTTCGTATCCAAGACCGGATCAGCCAAGGCCTGGAGGTGTTACAGTTCTTCACGATGAGGCAATGGGTTTTCCCTTCACCCAACTTCGACTTAATCCACGGAAGACTTTCGAAGGAAGAACAAGAGATCTTTAATACGGATTTGACTAATCAAGACAGAGACAAATATTTGATCAGCTCCGTTGAAGGCGGTCGCGTATACTGTCTGAAGGAAGACCCCAAGAAAACCAAAATAAATAGGGCACATCATAACTTGTAAGTGCATTTATTTATGTAATTTATTTTTCTCTGACTATTCTCTACTAGTGTAACCTGGCGGCAGTGGCGTGCACAGAACTTTTTTCCGGAAAAGCAATCAGAAGGTCAAGTACGACAATAAAAAAAATATGAAAAAATTTAAATAACACTTTGAAAAAAAAAAGTTTGTATGAAAATGTTCACTCTAGGAAAGGCAGTGCCTACCCTGGCGTCATACAAACTTTTTTTTTTCAAAGTGTTATTAAAAAAAATCGTTTTTTTTTTATTGTCGTACTTGACCTTCTGATTGCTTTTCCGGAAAAAGTTCTGTGCACGCCACTGCCTGGCGGTAATAAACCTGCTCCTTACATAAGTAATCGCTAATCAAAAACGAATAAACCATTCAAACAGTATGTAAATTTAAAAAAAAAGGAGGTCACACTTTATTATGAAAACGGTTGACAGCAGCGGTTGGAATTTTAGAAGGAATTGCAAGACATAAAACATACTCAGAGTTGTAGGAAAGTAGCGAATTTCGTTTACCGAGGACACGCATAGTACAACGGCTTGCGTTACCTACTTCAGTCTATATCTGTGGTCTAGACGATAGTATAAATGTCATAGCCTAATAACTAGATCGAAATATATGTACCTATAATAAAATTATGTATATATATTTCACAAATAAACAAAAAATATCGCAAAAAAGAATACGCATTTATTCGTAATACTTCAAAAAATTAATAACTTAATAGACTATACATAAACTACCCTCAAAAAGATTATAGTATGGGTGTCCCATAATAAGTGAATCAAACAGTTATGGGAGGTAGCTAAGCCCAAGTCCTATCAAATAAAATAAACATAGGTGAAACAAAAGTTTGATTATTTTTGAGTTATTAACATTTTACATATAAATTTAATTTTGTCATTTTTTTCCGTAAATTTCTCAACCGCTTTATTTTTCCTGTAATCTTTACGTAAACACATATTTACCATGATTTTTTTCATATTTTTTGTTCCACCAGTTTTGGAGATAAGGGACATACATAGTTTTTTTTTTTTTAATGATTTCTCGAAACCAGTCCCAGTAAGTATAGTAAAAGTATATACTTTTACAATCAGCTTTTAAATACCTACAATTTGATACCCATATTGTATTTTTATAAAATATATTTTTTATTTGTTTTACTTCTTTTTTTATACATACATACATACATATTTTTGGGGTTTTTTAAATATTTCTCGAAACCAGTGTCAGTAAATATATTAAAAGTATATATTTTTACAATCAGCTTTTTAATAACTACAATTTGATACCCATATTGTATTTTTATAAAATATTTATTTTTATTTATTTTGCTTCTTTTTTTGTATTTCTCATTAGTGCTGAATTTTTTTAATCGTATAGTTTTCCTTTAATAGGCCAGTTATGATCAGTTATGTCAATTTTTTTATATTTTTCTGTTTACCAGTTTCGGTGATAAGGGGGGGACATACATATTTTTGGGGTTTTTTAAATATTTCTCGAAACCAGTGTCAGTAAATATATTAAAAGTATATATTTTTACAATCAGCTTTTTAATAACTACAATTTGATACCCATATTGTATTTTTATAAAATATTTATTTTTATTTATTTTGCTTCTTTTTTTGTATTTCTCATTAGTGCTGAATTTTTTTTAATCGTATAGTTTTCCTTTAATAGGCCAGTTATGATCTATAATTGTCAATTTTGTTATATTTTTCTGTTTACCAGTTTCGGTGATAAGGGGGGGAAATACATATTTTTGGGGTTTTTTAAATATTTCTCGAAACCAGTGTCAGTAAATATATTAAAAGTATATATTTTTACAATCAGCTTTTTAATAACTACAATTTGATACCTATATTGTATTTTTATAAAATATTTATTTCTATTTATTTTGCTTCTTTTTTTGTATTTCTCATTAGTGCTGAATTTTTAATAATTGCTATAGTTTTCCTGTAATTGGCCAGTTATGATCTATAATTGACATTTTTTTCATATTTTTCGGTCTATCAGTTTCGGAGATAAGGAGGGGGCTTTCAAAGATCTTCTAAAATTTGCTTGTCTCATCCGGGAATCGAACCAATTAAAAATTAAACAAATAAATCCTCACTATTTTACTATACGAATCGGTAGGATTATTGTTCAGGATAAAATTTGTCTAATAAACATTTGGTCTTACACTCATCTGTTGTACGAGATACCCATGAAATTGAATATTTATTACAAGTTCTTTATTAACAATACCTAGTACGTACTGTTCACTTGTATCAAGTAAATGACACGTTATAATTTTCTTATCTCTCTAACATCCAAAGACATCGTACGAAGTACAAGCTTGCTAGTGTTATTTATTTTAAGTACCTTGTTGAAGACTTCGATAAGAAAATCGTTAAATGGTAATGATAAATCTATGCACAACACTATTTCTTCTTGCTTGACCGCCGTAAAGTTGGCCTTTCCTAGGTTTGCGCGCGGGTACACACGGTATTTCCACGTCTAACGATTAATTTAAAAAATATGACTACAGTATGAGAGTTTGATAATAAATAGTAAACGTATACATACCTATACACTGTAATACAAACATTATATTTTTAAATATACAAGATAAAAAGAACAATGAAAATTGGTTTTGAACCTTTTGGTAAGACATTAAGAATGATTTGTTTCAGAAAATTATCTTCCAAGGAGGTTAAAAGTAAAAAAGCCGGCCAAGTGCGAGTAGGACTCGCGCACGAAGGATCCCGTACCATTATCTATAAAAACGGCAAAAAAACATGTCTGTTGTATGGGAGCCTCCTTAAATATTTATTTTATTCTATTTTTTTTGTATTTGTTGTTATAGCGGCATCATCTGTGAAAATTGCAACTGTCTAACTATCACGGTTTATGAGATACAGCCTGGTGACAGACGGACAGACAGACGGACAGCGGAGTCTTAGTAATAGGGTCCCGTTGGTTGCCCCTTGGGTACGGAACCTTAAAAAAGGTCTCACAAATAAAATTACAAGGTACTATTTTTTTGCCCATATCCCATAATTATTACTTGCCATCACCTCCTTCTTTTTTCTTTTTAAAATAGTTTGCCACATTTAATAACATTATATTGCTTGATGGTTTAACTTTTTATAACGCAGAGTCGGTAACTCCATGTTTACAAAATGTGTAGCAGGCACATAGCTTTATTTAAAAACAAAGCGTTGCTTAGCAACGAAACGGATAGATATCTCCTGCATGCCACTGCAATGCCTTGTGTATCCGTGCGCACGTGCGCGAGCAAACGCGCTGGGTACTTCCAAACTCGAAACAAAATGTTCAACCCATGACTCATAAGTACTCATAACCAAAAATAATTCTTCCGTTTCTAACTTCGACTAAATTCGTTCCGATCCTACACTTTCGGCTGATTGAGATAGTAATGGTAGCAAAAAAAATCTAAAAATATTTATCAATGATTTTTTTGTGTTTTCTTATTAGACTTAGCATGGGAATCACAAAAAAAATCAAGAATACATACAGGTATCTGTTACCAATATTGCAGTCTGGATAAATTACCCAATAATGTTAGGCAGTAAAATGAACACGCCACAAAATTTTCGAGGGTTGAAAGTTGCGGATCGAGATTGGAAGCACCCAGCGTGTTCCCCCTCCTACGTCCCGCAAACCTAGGAAAGGCCAACTTTACGGCGGTCAAGCTATAGGCGTACTGACGAAATCTTTAAAAAGGGAACGTATTTTTTTTTTGCAACGTGTGGCAACAAATTTGAAGTTCGAACGATAACTTTCAACATTTTTAAAATCGATAAAAGCATTCGTTCGAATTTCAAATTTTGTTTTGTTTTGCTTTCATTCCGTGCTGTTATTGTGTAAAATGGCGTATCATTATTACATTACAAGTGAACAGTACTAGGTATTGTTAATTAAGAAATTGTAATAAATATTCAATTTCATGGGTATCTCGTACAACAGATGAGTGTAAGACCAAATGTTTGTTAAACAAATTTTATCCTGAACAATAATCCTACCGATTCGTATAGTAAAATAGTGTAGTGAGGGTTTATTATTTTTATTTTTAGTTGGTTCAATTCCCGGGTGAGACAAGCGAATTTTAGAAGATCTTTGAATGCAGTTTTGTTTCTTTTAAAAAATAAAGGAATGATTCCTTTCAGTAAAATGAGCTAATTAAAGGATTTAAGGTAGTTCCCCTCCAGGGCCCTTGAATTTTTTCCACCCTGTATATGTCATTGAAAATATCTATGTCGTTATTGTTATTATTCGCTTCGTTGTATGTATTGTAAATTCTAGTAAGGGGAGAATGAATACCTAAGGTCTTTGAGAAAGGAACTTTAAATATATTGGTGATAAGATATCTTGGATAGTTAAAAGGAACTGTTAAATTTATACTTTCAATGAGGCTAGCACAATTAATTTGGTAATAGATAATTTTGTGTAAATATATAAGATCTTGTATTTGACGACGGTTTCGCAGAGAAATCATGTGAAAAAGGGAAAACAGGTTTCAGAAAAAAAACTTGCAAGAACTGATGACGTCATACAAGACATTTGATGTCGATAAAATCGATGAAACCGGTAGCGTAATCGTGCTTGAATATATTAGTGGAACATAGTATATGTATTTTAAAATTTTGTATCATTCATAAAAAACAAACGTTATTTCAAGTCAAATGCCCGGTACTACAGCATTATGTAGCTTACAATAAAGAGATTCCACATAGTCGCAACTACGCTTTACAAAAAATCCCACAGAAGATGTTATGTAATGCTCTTCAACTAATTTGTATGGATTCAATTTTATCAATTCAAGGATTAATTAAAAAAAATATGTAATCTTGCTACCTATTTCCTACAATAAATCTTTAATAACAGTGAAAAAAAAGGAACCTGAAGGTTAGTTGTGCACTTTGTGCCGTGTGACTGACGTTTAATGTTAAATAGCTTTTTATTTTTGTTAAGAACATCCTGTTTTATTCATAGACATTAGAAGATTTACATCTTTGAAAATAGTGATGTTCCCACGCGCCTTCAAGATTTATTGACTTATTCTAAATTGTTCATGATTAAAAACACAGTGAATAAATTGTGGAACGAATAAAACTCGAGGTCCAATAATAAAATAATAGCTCAAAAGGACCAATGGCCACTATCCAGGGCTGTGAAACCATGATTTAAGGCGCTACGGAAATAAAATCGACACTTTAAGGACTTGCATATCTACTTTAGTAAATAATGTATTATTTTGATAAAATAGTATATTATTTTTGTATTCTTTTTCTTGGGATCTGTTAAAACAGAAACGCGATTGGAGAAATTCGGCTCGATAGACATATTTATTGAAATGAGGTCCTGGTTTGACAGTTTAGAATGACATATAGACTGCAACTATATTTTACAACTATGTTTTAACGGTATCTAGGACCTGGTTAAACGAAATTTTGATAGCAACTTTAGTACATTTTATATTAATAAAAAACCGACTTTTTGCTACTTTTCCACGACTCCGTCCCTCTCGCACTGAGGATATTTTCGCATATGGAGTAACAGGGACGCTAAAACTATTACATATCGCCTTAACATATAAAAAAACACACGTCATCGCTTTATACTGAAAACGAAGTGTCTATTCATCGGTCCCCTGACAAATAGTGTTTTAATCTACTATATAGGGGCGGTGCTCACAGTTTAATGACGCTTTAAAAATATAGCGAATGGAAAATATACAGGTTTTCGGTTTGGTTCACAACTTCCGTCACACGAATATTAACAATATACCCAATACAATAAATATGCCCTTTTTATTTAAAATTCTCGTGATACATGGTAACTGCAGTGCCCCACCCCGCCGCTCCGCCAGTGCTGAGTCAATTTCATCATGTGTGTCGTACACTAAAAGAAGGTATAATGCAACACTAAAAATATCGTGGACAATTTTTTTTTGTCAGCCTTGTCGTGAGTGTTTCCTCCCCTGTGACGGAAATTGCTAACCAAGTCAACACCCTGTATATTCAAAAATAAATAAATATATTATCGATAGCTCTAGCTGCTTTAAACCGAACCCAAGCAGCGAGAGTTCCACCCGCACTTGACCGGTTTTCTGCAATTTAATAATGATAATAATAGTAATAATAAATCTTACTAGACTTAATATTAAACGAAATCTTTTTCAGACTAACATTTATTAAAACTAAGCTAAACATTTTCCAAAATTTCATGATGTTCAATAATTAAGTATTTTTTTTATCATTTCAGCTTATACGTCCTGGACTGGATTGTGAAAATCTTCTTCTGGCTGTTCGTGGTCTCACTTGTTGCATCTTGGTTCGAGCCTGTCAAGTATATCCTGTCTTTGGGAGGTCCACTTGTCAAACATCTTCCTCTGGTCGGATCCGCAGTCTTTGCTGGAGAACAGTAACTTGGATGAATTATTCGTGCCTGCTATCTTGCCTTATTACTTGTACATATTTGGGTTGGGTGGGTTGGTTATATACTAAGTATAATATTTTAATTATTTTAAATACCTAGGTATTTAAACTATGACAGAAATAAATTTCTATGTTTGAACACTTGGCGATTTATCCATCGCAAGGAGATATAAATTAACATTATATCATTGCAGTATAGAAACGCGGAAAGAAAAGTAAATCTGGATGTGAGGAGTAAAGTGGGTATCTATAAATATCATTGCAGTATGGGAAAGCACATCGGTAAATTCACGAGTTGTGTTGAGACTTGGATAGCTCAGAGGTTAGACCAATTGCCCGGCAAGCGAGAGGTCCCGGGTTCGATTTCCGGTTCAGAGCCCCTCACATCTCCAGATTTACTTTTCTTTCTGCGTTTCTATACTGCAATGATATAATGTTAACCTAGGTATTTAAATAGTGAAAAATGTTTTAAAAAAGCTCGAACTGGTTGTGCAGGTTTTTACAGTTATAGATTTGTTTTATAGTTATAGAGTTCGGTCAAAGTCGGAAACCGATCATGTTTTGATAAGAAAATTTAAAACTTGATAGAGTTTTCGGATAAGGTTATTGTAAATTATTGTAAATAACAAACACTTGACTGAATTTTTTATTATTTACTTCTGAAAATGTTTACTTTTATGAGTTTACTTATCGTTTAACTTTGGTGTAAGATTAAACCTGTCACCACCAGTTCTAGAATAAATCTTTGATACATAGTGGCAGGGATATAATTACATGTTCTATTAATTAATTATATAAATATCACTTTGTGATGAAACTGATGGCGTTACTGACTGGAAATATTTTTGCACCTTTTGAGGGGCGCTATAAATAAAATAACACTTGTATATTACGTATCAGATATTATCAGATACAACGGATTATTACTCTTTTGTGGCTGTAGTTAGATGGACGGTAAAAGGCTATTTGGTTACTAGACCCTTCGACCAAAATAAAATGAATGGACGGGCCTTGTCTTTACAATTTGCTCACTCATAACGAGTCTAAGCAATTGGATATATACTTCAATACCTAATTTTTATTTTTATGTTTATTTTGCTTTTTGCACTTTGCAAATGCACAAGAAGGTATTTTTTCGTCAGTTATTTGGATGGCATGTAATAATAAGCGTACGTGTCACTCTTCTAACAGACAGAGACAGAGATGAAGTGAGAGCCGGCGCTCACTTTACAGACTTCAAAAATCTGTACGCTATGGGCCCGTCCATTTATTTTATTTTGGTCGAAGACTAGACCTGCGGCCCCACCACGTAATTTTCATTTGTATCAACTTCAAGCAAATGCATGCGAAATTCAACGCGTGCAAAAGAGATGGCATGTTAGGCGGGCGTCGTCGCACGCACGACAAATTTAAATCTCAAGTTGATGTTGATGAAAATGAGAATTACGCGGTAGACCCGCTGGAAAATACTGTATAATTGCCTAGCAAAAGATTTATAAAAAGATTTAAAGCAGATAAAATAATAAGCAGCAAATTTTCCTAAAATAAACCCTGAGGAAGTGGGCTAAAAACTGTTCCACTCGAATTTGCTTTTTGAATTATTTTATAATTCCATTTCGGAGCAATCAAACTGAACTGAAACATTGTATTTACATTCATTAAGCTCTTGTAACTTTTAAGGCGAATCGGTGCAAATTTGTATTTTGTATAAATGTATTTGCTGAACATGAGAATTATTTGATATTATTTTATAATGCTGTAAGAAAACAACATAAATGAAGTTTATATTTTGTGGCTTTGGTGTGTTGAACAGCCTAGACTCGACTAGACGTCGAAAGTCTAATTTTAAGCTAATCGTGATTGCACTTCGCCTTAAAGGATACTTATTAAATACGAACTGAAGCCTTGTGATTGACCCATCCGTCACTTAAGTAATGTTGTAAGTATCGCTTTACGAAATTTCCTCAAATTAGAAATTGAACCTTTATCAGAAGTGTTTAGGGTGGCTTTCCACCAGAGATGTGCGAGGAAGCTGAGATACAACTTGTTACAAAATATTTGAGGATTATTTTATATTTGAGAACACTCCTTTACATACGCCCATGCTCGCACACATCCCTCGCTCGCTTTGTACTTAAAAAGACCTCACTCTGCTAAGACCAGAGCTGCTCTGTGCGAAGGTAGGAAAATGAAGCAATCCTATCGGTGGATTTTTAGGGTTCCGTAGTACCTAATAGATACAAAAGGAACCTTTATGGTGAGACTCCGTTGTCTGTATGCCTTATAACTTTAGAACCGTTAAAGATAAAGACATGAAATTTAGCACAAAAATAGCATTAATTTGCCTACATATCACGGTGTAAAAAAACATGTAAAATAGTTCAAAATATTTCCAAAACAAACCAAAAATACAATATGGATATCAAATTGTAGATATTAAAAAGCTAATTGTAAAACTATATACTTTTAGTATATTTACTGCACTGGTTTCGAGAAATCTTTAAAAAAACACAAAATATGTATGTGCCCCCTCCTTATCTCCGAAGCAGGAAGACCAAAAATATGAAAAAAAAATCGATTATAGATCATATTGCCACTGCTAATTACAGGAAAATCAAAGCGATTTAATAAAAGTTGAGCACAAATGAGAAATATAAAAAAGAAATAAAATATATTTTTTTTTTTTATAAGAATACAATATGGGTTTCATTAAAAAGCTGATCGTAAAAATATATAGATTGATTATATTTAATTGCATCTATTTCGAGAAATCCTTGAAAAACCATAAAAAACGTATGTGGGAGACACTGGTGGACCGAAAAATATGAAAAAATCATGGTAATATGTGTTTACGTAAAGATTACAGCAAAAATAAAGCGGTTGAGAAATTCACGAAAAAAATGTCACAATTAAATTGACCTATCATCCACAATACGGAACCCTAGGTACGCGATTCCGACTCGCACTTGGCCGGTTTTTTCCTTACACGCCGCTCAGCTTCGTTGTTAATCTGATGAAAAGCTAGCCTATGTTTATGATTTGTTTATCACTTTGTGATTTTCTTTTGTTACTCATTATCTGAAATTAAATAATATACTAATTGCTATTGGATTATTAGGTTGTTTTTAATAGATTCGTTTAATAAACTAAGTATGTGGGGGACGTTAGTCATTACATTTATATTTTTGTTACTCATGTCTTTAATAAAACTTTAAAAAAAAACTATGTTTTAATTTATTAAGCAGAAAGGGTTGAAGGTAACTAAAATAAGGCAGATTAGTCCCTTTTTTGGAGTTCCGTACAAAAATAAGAAAATGCAACCCCGTCCGGTCGTCTCGCGTCTTCTGTCGCAGCCATATTTCTTAAAGACGGAGAAAGATATCAATATGAGATGTGAGAGAAGAAGCTCACTTGTCTGCGTTGTTTTCGCTCCAAAATAAAGTTTCTGTATTAGTTCGGGATATCACACGTAACACATATCTGTTGTATTGATCAATTATCTTTAGTTGTGCCTTTTGATTCGAGCTTATAAGTTACGGATACCTTGTTTGCTTATTCTTAGAAAAATTAGAAAATCCCACTATCCCATCCCACTTCCCACTAATATTATAAATGCGAAAGTTTGGATGGATGGATGGATGGATGTATGTTTGTTACTCCTTCACGCCGTAACTACTGAACCGATTAGACTGAAACTTTGCACAAATGCGGTTCTAAACCTAGAATAGGACATAGGCTACTTTTTTTATTTCATAAATCAGTTCCCATTGGAACAAGAACAAATGTTGGATGGATGGATGGATGTTTGTTACTCTTTCACGCCGTAACTACAGAACCGATTAGGCTGAATTTCCTCAAATGTAATTCTAAACCTAAAATAGGATATAGGCTACTTTCTATGCCATAAATCAGTTTCCATGGTAATAAGAAAAAATTTCGTTGAGAGACGCGACTCGGCCTTCAGCCTCACCAAACATACTATAATAGGGGATTAAAATCAGTTATCAAAACCGCCAAAGACACATTAGCAAAGTATTAATTCAGAAAACAAAAAAATAGTTTCGATCAAAAAAGCAGCTCGGCCTTCGGTCGCCAAAGACACTTTACATGGGGATCAAATTAGAGATGATGACAACCAAAAAGATTCCAAACCAGAGTCAGGTCAACTACGTATCTACTAAAAATTAATGGTCTGCAAAATATTTACAGATTCGATACGACATACAAAAACTTGATCAACACGGGCAAAGCCGCGGGCAAAACCTACTAGGAAATATATTAAAGGAGACCGTGTCTGTACAAGAAACATGTTTTGAAAATCGTAATGGTTGTGTAAATGATTATTCATTAAGATATCAACACACAAATTTCTCTCTGTCTGTGAACGCATCACGCAAAAATACTGGACGTATTTTCAAAAGTTTTGATGTGGTGATATGATAACTTGGTAGGATCAATATACAGGATTTTTTTTACTCCAGAAAATTGTCTGTTTGTGCGGGCTAATCTCCTAAACAACTTAACCAATTTTTTCGGGACTTTCATTGGCATTTGGGGACTTTTGAAATAATCTAGTATAAGATAACACAAAACATAAGTTCACCTAATTACGATTTTCTGTTCTGTAAATTTGGGTTCAAGTCAGGTTCATGTTTTTTTAATGAACTTTTTATTTTCTCGTTTTAAATATACAGGTTTTTGGGACGTATAAAAATCCAGATCATTAAGTAGTAAATGAGTTCCACCTGGATAGAATCCAGGCGTCTGAGTTTTTGAACTTTACGTGCGTTTGGGTTGAAGTCAGGTTCAGGCTTTTTTTAATGATTTTTTATTTGCTCGTTTCAAATATACAGGTTTTTGGGACGTAGAACAATCCAGATCAATAGTAAAAGAAACACACCTGGATAGAATCCAGATGTCTGTGTCTTTGATTTTTTTGTGAGTTTGGGTTCAAGTCAAGTTCAGGTATTTTTTAATGATATTTTTAATTTGCTCGTTTTAAATATACAAAACTTTAGGACGTAAAAACAATCCAGATCATTAAGTAGTAAATGAGACCCACCTGGATAGAATGCAGACGTCTGTGTCTTTGAATGTTTGTGAGTTTGGGTTCAAGTCAGGTTCAGGTTTATTTAATGAATTTTTTATTTGCTCGTTTTAAATATACAGGTTTTTGGGACGTAGAACAATCCAGGTCATTAAGTAGTACATGAGACCCACCTGGATAAAATCCAGACGTCTGTTAAACATTTTAAACATTTTTTGAATTTGGATTCAAGTCAGGTTCAGGTTTTTTTTAATGATTTTTTATTTGCTCGTTTTAAATATACAGGGTTTTGGGATGTAGAACAATGCAGGTAAGTAATATAATAATCTCCATATTTCTTATCTAGAGTCATATAAGAGACTTGCTTCAATTCGTTTTTATGTAGAACCAGCCATACAAAACTTTAAATATAATGTTGTTTTACACCAGCAGGCGTCAGGTAGCATTTGCTTCTCGCTGGCAGGCGCCTGGTAGCATTTGCTTCTCGCTGGCAGGCACCTGGTAGCATTTGCTTCTTGCTAGCAGGCGCCTGCTGTTATGTTTTACTGGCAGCCAACAAACTTACTTTTATTTGCTTATATGTAAAAATCGGCCAAGTGCGAGTCAGATTTGTGCACGAAGGGTTCCGTACCATTTTCGTTTTTGTAGAAAAAAAAACCACGTTTGTTGTATGCGAGCCCCCTTAAATATTTATTTTATTCTGTTTTTTTTAGTATTTGTTGTTATAGCGGCAACAGAAATATATCATCTGTAAAAAATTTCAACTGCCTAACTATCACGGTTCATGAGATACAGCCCGGTGACAGACGGACAGACAGACGGACAACGGACTCATAGTAATAGGGTCCCGTTGGTTACCCTTTGGGTACAGAACCCTAAAAATAGCTATACATATCTTTTATTATTGTTTTGTTATATTCTTGTTTTTTTTTGTTACACGTGCAAGCACCTGGTTGCATTTGCTTCTCGCTGGCAGGCGCCTCTTACTTCAGCTCGTCTAATGAGCTAACATAATCGCCTCGAACATAATAAGGTCTTTGCCCTTGGACTTATTGTGCTGGACGGGTAGTAAAAAGTTGCTAGGGTATGCCATCCTCCTAAGTGCCTGCCGGGAACGCACCGTAACGGCTCATATGTTACAAAATCGCCTACAGTTTGCAACGGCATAGATAAATAGATAAATTAATAATTTCCTTTATTTATCTATGGCAACGGGTACCTACTCGTTTCGGTGACCAAACGATCCGTAATTGATTGGACAAGGACTAGAAAACTTCAAAACGACGAGTTGTTCGAATTTCTTTGTCCAGGGCTCAACGTGAAAATCGTTTAAGGTTCTCCCGTCAATATTTGGACTGAGGCATAAAGCAGCGGGGCATGGTGATTTTCACCGACGAGTGCAAACAAAAATTTTTAATGTCGATTGGCGCATTAGGGTGTTGAAGCGGCTCGGCAAGCGATTTTCGGAGCCTGCATACATGAAGTGGATCTTTTCGGTGGTCCCAACGTAATGATTTCAGGTGGGCTTATCTAACACGGCAAAACTGAGCTCGTTATTTTAAATAAGGGCCCCATAACTGCCCAGCGTTACATTGAAGAAGCTATCAAGGCCTCGTGTGATCCCATTTACACAGCGAATGAGTCAATGCAAGACAATGCCCGTGCACACACACAGCTCAAGCAACCCAATCTGTACTGGAAGACTCTCACATTTGAGTGTTACCGTGGCCAACAAGCAGTCTGGGCTTATAATGATCAAGCACATGTGGAACCAACGAAGTTCTTAAAACGAACTACAACCAGCAGCAACTTATTGACGCTTAGGAAAGTGCCTGGGAAGAAATTTTAACTGAAATCGTGAATTCTAAATCGAATGATTACTGGCCGAGTAGGACTATCTATAACATATTCTTTTTTTCTCCATGTCCCTAACAGTGTTAAAAAAATCCTTCCCGAATATGTGTTTAACATTTCCTGTGACCCTACACTATAATGGGATAGATGATTGAAAATACCAAATTACAACATAAATTATCCTTTATTTTAGACTTGCTACTAAGAATAATATACAGAAATGCCGTTCGCGTAATATATCTATGTCGACCATCAAATGTTTAGTAACAGGGAAATGATTTACAAGAACATACAGCATGTTCATAAAAATACAAGTGTTTGACGACTTAAATTTGTAATCTCTTAAATTGACAAAGTATTTATACTTTAACTTATTTATACTGATGAATCAATCAACAAAAAAAAACATTTAATTACACACTCTTCAATATCAATTTCTCAAATAAATAATTGTTAAATAGTGACTTGTTCAGTTAAATAACACGACTTAACAAAAGTTGATAGGCACAAAAGTGCTATTTACAATGCTTCCGATCAAACGTAGTCTTACTTGAAACATGATTTGTAAAATTGGTAAGTATGTATGAAGGAGAAAAATTACCTATATTTACCAAAATCACTTTTAATAAAAATTCTCTAAAAATTATTAGAGCAAAGGAGTTTGTTTTTTATTTTTAAAAAAATTGCCATTTTCTGGTCAATATTTGACTCCCTAATTTAACTCTGAAATCACTCGGCGAATAGCGAAGCCTTTTGAGCCTAAAACAGTACAAGTGTTGAGGAATAGCAGTAACAGTCGCATTCATTACTGTGTAGCGTTGACGATGTCAACGAATTCAGGCTTCAGGCTGGCCCCGCCCACAAGGAAGCCATCGATATCGGGGCAAGCGGCAAGCTCCTTGGCCGTAGCACCAGTGACCGAGCCGCCATATTGGATACGAACGGCGGCCGCAACATCTGCGGACACATTCGTTGCCAACCAGTTGCGAAGACTGTGATGCACATCTTGCGCCTAAAGAAAATGAAAAAGATATTAGTTTTATGACTGACAAATACAACCTTCAACGTAACGAGAAACTAGCACGAAAGCTTTGTCTTAATCTATCGGCTCTTACCGCAGTTGTTCAAAGTTGAGATCAGAATTATGACAGAGATAAAAGTTACACCCATCGAGCACCCAGCTGATGGAAATGCCCATCGAGGAAATACCAATCCGTCTGATTCCGCCAACTAATCATTGTTTTCGCGAAAACTTGACTACATGCATCTCACTCTTACTTACAGTGGATTCTCTATTTCTATCACCGCGTGGTGTTGGCTTAGCCGTCAGAGCGCAATAAAATTTAGCGAAATTTATTTCGTGCAAAACCAAGTATCACTTCGCCACTTTGAGGTTAGTTCCTCCTATATGCTCTGTGGTTACACCAAACCTGATTTTTGTTTCGGAAGTCGTGCTAGTTTTCGATAAGTAATTTTACATCGGATGGCTTACACAGCTATTGAAGGTGACTAAACTTAAAAAAAAAAAATGAAAAATCAGAAGTTATTCTTAGCTGCGATAGCAGAAAAACCAAAACAATGTTTTCAAAAATTCGAGAATATCGAATTTTCTCAAAATCCTAGGGTCATATTTACATTTTCTGAAAGGTCAACTTATCTTACGTGAGACATGTACGTACTTATTTTGGGGCACCTTTAGGGGCACGACGAAACTTAGTTGAATAACAAATGCGAAGAGCGTAACACGATGTACAGTATGCCACGCTCCTCACACTTGTGATTCAACTAAGTCGCGTCGCGCGTATTAAACATTGTGCTACGGGCGCTATATAAGGTTGTTGATTTGTTACAGGGGTGTTAGGATACATGTCATGGCACATCGTAGAATTGGGCATAACGTATTATATCGTATTTATGTTAAAATTAGGATGGTCGTTTCTTTAAAAATTTTTTACTTGTAAACCTAACACGCTCCGATCTTTGTCGCACCTTTGGTGAAAGATTATTGATTTCATACTTTACGATCTGCGCAATTCTACGATATACGCCTAGAACATACACATTGCTACTCCAAAAAAGAAACAAATAAAAGGAAATGGACGTCTTGTTTTATTTGTCCTCAAAATTGATGTGCTAGTAACTATGGCCAAAAATATAGTCTTTTGCCATAATAAGGGCGCTTACGCACTCATTCGTATTCGTGATTTGTTACGAACAAATTAAAAACGGATTCAAAATTCGTCTAGAAAAAATACAATAAAATAACACGAAAACGAATCGAACACGAATGGGTACACAAACACCCTTGTTTTTTTTTTACACTTTATATATTAAAATTTTATTTTTGTTATGTAGCTTGTTTCACTAGCTTTCCAACGACATATAGATGTAACATAATTCATGTAGGGATTTTTTATTGCATACTTAGTATAATATATTATTATGAATATTGTATTAACACCTTTGTGCTAGCAGATTGCAATTATTTTTATTAATATTTTCAACACCTGGATGGCAATTCTGGCAAGTGCTAAAAAATTTGCTACGGCAGATTTCGAGTGATTTACAAGGGATTTTTATTGATTTTTCTGCTTTCGCAATTTTTGCGCACGCGCCAGAATCGCCGTCCTGTGCTGTGACGAATAACGAAGAATAGAAAATTGAAATTACCTGTTGGGGTGACGCTGTCTTGCCAGTGCCAATAGCCCACACGGGCTCGTAGGCGAGGACAACTTTGTCCCAGTTGCTGCCAATGGCTGGGACCAGAGCCTTGGTCTGTCTGAAGACTACCTCCTCAGTCTTGCCAGCTTCTCTCTCTTCGAGAGTCTCGCCGATGCATGCGATCACCTTCAAACCGGACTCCAGAGCGTGGGCGACCTAAAAACAAATATTTTGAATTCGTTAAATTATAATTTGAGTAAGACATCAAAAAAGATGGGAGACGAGTTAAAACTGGCAGCAGGTCCTAACTGGAGAAGAGTTTCACGAGACAGGAAACAATGGGAAAGATGTTAGAGGAGGCCTTTGCCAAGAGGAACACTGATCTAAGAGATATTCTATAAGTACAGAAAGTTACTCACAAACATACCAAACGCGCAAGTTTCACCACACTTGTGCCTGCGCAGACCGTCGTTAGTAAAATGTGTTTGCATGTATTTGTAATTGCGTAGGCAAGTGTGATAAAGGGCTTATTGATTGATTGAAATGAAATTATCTTTTACTAGTTGTTGCCCGCGAATTCGTCCGCATGGAACTTTGATTAATTAAGTGAAGATGCGGTATAACCACAACGCGGTTGGATCCACAAATACAGGTCCAGCGGGCCTATCTTTGTTTAGTAGTATTCCAGGCGGCGTTTGTGTGCACGTAATTGAAAACACCTTCACCTGTGCTATAAAAAACAAACTTCATGGCATCACCTTCAACTCGTAAGTACACCAAAACCAGAAAATGTCCTTAAATTACTTTCTGTTTGTTTTGTTTACACTTCGCCATTTGCAGAAAAGGACGGTAATATTCAACATGAATGTGTGTGACTAGTTCAGTTGCGCTAGCGCCGACAGTCTTTCGCTTGCATGCCGCGTCATGTACGGAGCCACAAACTTATCTGTTCCGGTGGGCCAAACTAAAATGGCTTCTATATTCACTGTGTGACAGTCTTCGCCGCCGAAACAAACAAGTTTGTGGCTCTGTTATCACACTAGACTTCACCGCTCGGCTCAGCTCGCTTTCTCTCGGCTTTGTAATGAACCGAGCCGACCAAGCAATAAAGTCAATCTATCTCTTTCGCTGATGGTAATTGCATATACATAGTACGAAGTACCTGCACAGAATAAAATATTTTCCATTTCTTGAATCAGTCGACAAAGGGCGTTACGAATCTTCACTTAATTAATCAAAGGCATGGAAGAAGATAATGCGGCCACAGTGTAATCCCTTGGGAATCCCACAGTAAAAACTAACCCACTTTTTAAGTTGGATAATAAGTTATCGAACAGTTATCTCCCTTCCTTCTTTCTCTGTAATCTATGTTGCACTTGGTAACTGCATCAAAACTGTTTCTTTTTGTATTTGTTTTGTATCCTGCACTCCTATTTTTTTGGAATACCATCTATGTACAGACAGACACGGCTCTTTTCTTTTACAGTTTTTTAATGAAATTGAATATACTTAGCATTACAATTTTCAGTTATTTCTTACTAACCCGTTTCATCAAAGAACGTGTCAACATCTGTTATACGAGGGTGAATCCAAAAGTTCTAAGCCCGACCGTGAAAATGAAAGAAAAGTGGGTTCAAAATTATTTTTATTTTTCGACATAGTCTCCATCTAGATCAACACACATCTTCCACCTGACCTGCAACTTGTTTATACCCTCGAAAAAAAATGATTCCGGAAGGTCGTCAAAATAGTCATTAACTGCGACTATCACTTCTTCTCTAGTCGAATATTTAGATCCCCCAAGTGTTTTTTTTAAATTTGGAAAGAGATGATAGTCAGAGGGGGCTAAATCCGGCGAATAAGGTGGGTGGGGCAGCAACTCGTAACCATATGCATGGATCACAGCCATCGTTTCAACCGAAGTGTGAACTCGTGCATTGTCTTGATGAAAAAAAACTCTCTTACGCAACATCCCCGGCCGTTTTTCTTTTATTTCTTCGCGAAGTTTTCGTAATAGGTTACAATAATAGCGTGAATTTATAGTTTCACCATTAGGTAAATAATCCAATTAAATAACTCCATTCGAATCCCAAAAAACAGATGCCATGACTTTGTTGGCTGACAAAACGCACTTGGCCTTTTTCGGCGTGTGAGCCAGATCTTTTCCACTGTTTGGATTGCTGTTTTGTTTCAGGAGTATGGTGATAAACCCAGCTTTCATCCATGGTAACAAAACGAGACATAAAATCCTCAGCATCTGCCTCAAAAAGTTCCAAACAGTCACGCGAAATTGTGAATCGAACTCGTTTTTGGTCAGCTGAAAGCAATCTTGGGACCCAGCGAGCAGAAACCTTAAGGAACCCCAACTCTACAGTTATAATGTTTTTCACTCGGCCATAACTGATGCCTGTGATCTCAGCTATCCTACTAATGGTCAATCGTCGGTCTCCTAGGATGAGATCACAAATTGTGTCAGTGTTTTCTTTAGTGGTAGACGTTGAAGGCCTTCCACTCCTTGGGTCATCTTCAATGGTCTCCCGACCGCGTTTAAATTCAGCTACCCACTTTTTGACAGCGGAATACGATGGAGCAGATTCCCCTAATGTTGTTTCCATATCTTCATGAATCTCTTTAGGTGAAAGACCTTTTTTATTGAGGTACTTAATCACAGCACGGTGTTAAATTTTCTCCATTGTGAAAAATCCCGTCAGACTGCATTAAACAAAATATCACAAAAAAATAATAGCTTGCAGTATCGAACTTCAACTTCACACAATCAATCACGAAAAAACATACTAACAAATGACGGTAGATTTACAAAGATTTGATACCTCTTTGTAGGTCGGGCTTAGAACTTTTGGATTCACCCTCGTACAATTGCAGCAACTAAATTCGCATTAAAACTTTTTATTTACCATAATAGATGACGCTATTTAAACGAAATAATTAAACATTTATTAATCCACTTTCTAATAATGAACAGCGCCACCTGTTGATTTTTCGTGTACTAAAATGATATAATGTACATAATTCTAGCCAAAATTTTCTTCGTTCGTGACGTATATAGGCCGTCATCACCACGAATTATTATTTGTTATGTAACTTCTAACAGTATTATTTAATTATTTATTTATTATTCATTTAAAATGTATAACATTACAGTTTATCAACTAATACGTTAAACAATTATATTATTAACAAAAAAGAAAAAAAAAAATACATTTACAAAAATTTTAAACTAAAATTAAATATAAATTCAAAAAAATACAATAATATATAAAACATATTAACAATTTATAAATAGGGACATTCCTGTTATTCATCACGCTCGCAGAACATCAGGCATTTCTCGACAATCAGTCATTAATCTATCAGCAGTAGAAAAGTAATTTCTAAAAATCTTTAAATGACGACAACTTCTTTCCGACATTCGATTTTAATTAAACAAAGCCTATAATCTGATCCAAATTAAGCTCTGTCCACCTGTGAAAACTACATAAAACTCTGTTCAGTGGTTTCGGAGATGTGCGTGAACAAACAAACGGACAGGAAAGAATTCTAAAAATCGCTGTTTTGTGTTGTATTTTTAGTCACCCTTTTTATTTATTTTTAGTTTTCTTCTATGTACAGAGTCTGTACTACAGACACACCGGGTTCTACGCTTTTATTATATGTACTGATATTGAAATTAATATTTATGTACACCGCCTCTTCAGCAATCCTATCGTACAATATCTTTCACCTAAAGGTGGTCTGAAAGAGATCGCTTTAAGCGAAAAGACCGCCTTTTTGTACTTACCCTTTTTACTCGTATTTTTAAGTTCAATGTATTGTATTCTTTTCCTTTGTGGTATGACAAAAAAGCTATATTGTATTGTGTGATAAACATAGGTAATTTTCAGTAACTAGGTTATCTTTGGTTAACATTATCTGTGTTACTACAAAACGGTGTTTAACTTTAGACAGTGTTTAAATCTGTTGCTGTCACTTTTTTACGATATGAAAGAAAAGGCGACAACAACAGATTTAAACACTGTCTAAAGTTAAACACCGTTTTGTAGTAACACAGTGAATAATTTCATTTACTTTTTTCTGCGTTTCTATACGGAAATGATATAATGATAATTTGTATCTCCTTGCGATGGATAAATCGTCAAGTATTAAAAAATACAGAAATTTATTTCTATCATAGTTTATCTTTGGTTGACTATGATATGATTATAAAATATGATACGATAAACATAGGTTGGTTGACTATAAAATATGATACGATAAACCTTTTCAGGCATACCTTTTCAGCAACTAGGTCATCTTTTTCCCCGAAGATAACTCTCCTTTCAGAGTGACCAAGGATCACCCAGTTGGCACCAACATCCTTGATCATTGCCGGGGAGATTTCACCTGAGGAAACGATATAAAAAAAATAGTACATATGCATAGAAAATTGCGGATAATTTTTTTTTATGACTTTGATAACAAGAGCGAGAATTTACTTAGATAAATTTTGTTAATAATAATAATATATAAATTTTTTTCAGGCTACAATAACAACTCATAATTTGTTAGTAACAATAGTTCTTATTCTAATATTAGTAAATAAATAAATCATATTGACATTTAATCATTTAATCATATTGGACTGTACCTATGTGAGTGAGCTATGTGAGCAGCGACTCAGATAGGGACAGTCGAGCCTGGCCGCAATGGTAGACAGGAGAATGTTGGAGCTGGCCCGCACACGGCGCACCAGCGAGGCGGCACGCTTGCGTATTGTTGTGCAGAAGCAATCTGTGCGCGCTTCCGCAAACATACCTGACGCACTGCAGCATCGGGACAGCCCCAGCAAACTCCGAAACGCGTTATTATACTGTTCCCGGAGGGCACTGTACGATTTTTGCGAATAGAAGGATCACATACTACATGGACCTGCTTGGAGCACCGGAAAAATCTGCGAGCAATCATGTTCGCTCTGATCGACAATGCCCTCCGTTCCCTCTCAATGTCATCATTATCTTTGAGGCTGGACGTCAATATGTGACCTTATTTAAATTTATCCACTCTTTCTAGAGTAGATCCATTAAGCCTGATAGGAGGAATAACCCGACGCTTGGCTCCAGCCCCAAATACCATGAGTTGACTCTTCTTGACATTGTATACGAGTCCGTGAGAGTGGATGTATTCCTCACAAATACGTAACATCAGTGTGATCCCGCAGGCCGAGGCACTCAGCAGCACCATGTCGTCCGCGTAACTTATGTTGTTGAAGCTGACGCCATCAATGTAGTATCCAACACGTTGGCTGCTGAGCGCCCCGATCAGCGAGTCCATGTAAAGGCTAAAAAGTGCAGGCGAGGTCAAACCCCCCTGCCTCGCCCCACACTCCAGCCTATACGGATCCGACAGTACGTCTGCCCACTTGACACTATTGATCTGGTTCCCATACCAATACCTGAAGATATTAATGAGCTCACCAGGCAAATTAATATCCGTGAGCTTCCTCCAGAGAATATCGTAGGAAACCAGATCAAAGGCTTTGGAGAGGTCCAGAAAGCAAGCGTATACAGGCGTATTTCTCTTCACATAATACCTAACGGTATGCTTTAAACACAGTATTGCACTCTCTGTCGATAATCCCGGCCGAAAACCAAACTGATTATCGTGCAGATCCAGATGTTTATTTAAATGCACCTCAAGCAAACCGTCAAATACCTTGGCAAATTGCAAGAGAAATAGGCCTGTAGTTCGTTTTATCGGATTTATCACCCGTCAATAGTACGCATCATGTCAGAAGGTATGTATGAATGCCTCATACAGCAGTTGAACAATAAGGCCAGTACTCGGCATATGTGTGATCCAGCATGCTGTAGGTGCTCGATGCTGAGACCATCATGGCCAGGCGACTTACCGCGAGTCATTGATTTAACAATTTTCGCCACATCTTTATCGCTTAAAAATATATTTATATTAGGCTGTACGGTCTCAGCATCGACAGCAGCTGATGGTCCCAACGAGGAATGCAAAAGAAAGTGGTTTGTGAATAAATCTGCCCTGGTAAATAAATCTGTTAAGGTGTGTTAATTCGAAAACCATTTCGAGATTTAGGTTTAATAAGCCGTATTTTCGAATTGTTGGTCAAAAAACCCTCATGATTATGAATATTTTTACGAAAATTCCAAATTTGCTCAATATCAATATCAACCTTGTTACCTTGTTTACAGAAATGGAAATTTTGCGATGACACAATACATAGGTTAATAAGGGTTTACTATGATAGAAATAAATTTCTATGTTTGAACACTTGGCGATTTATCCATCGCAAGGAGTTATAATTAACGTTATATCATTGCAGTATAGAAACGCAGAAACAAAAGTAAATCTGGATGTGAGGAGCTCTGAACCGGGATTCGAACCCGGGACCACTCGCTTACCGGGCGATTGCTCTAACCACTGAGCTATCCAGGTCTCAACATAACTCGTGAATTTACCGATCTGCTTTCCCATATAATTAAAATAATAAGAGTATGTTGAATAACTATTGAGCAAATTTTAAATTTAAGTGTTCTGTTTCGATCAATTATAAAAAGGCGGGTTTTTCACAATCCGGCTGCTAAACGGCTCTTAGACGTGAATATATAATCGAATATAAACTCACTTTTCGCTCTTGTCACCATTGGTATGCGGATTTTTCCTCGATAGTACACATTGAAATGTATTCTAATATGACAAAGAGGAAAACAACTTCTATGTGATATGATCATGACTTTGAATTTACATATTATGTAATAATAATAGTGAAGAAAAATCTGTGATGTCTTACCAGTAAAAGCACCTTTAGCCACTTTCCAACAGTTTTGTGCAGCAATGCCTATATTTTCTGGAGCAATACTCTTAACATACTCCAAGTAGATGGCTGGAATGCCAATCACGACCTGAAATCAGAAAGCATACCTGAAATTAGTATTCATTTTCATCCACCCTAAAATAGCAACTCAATGTGTGTCGGTACAAATATCGACGGAAACAACATTGAAATAACGTTCATATCTGCGCGCATTGCAAAGTGGCTGTTACGGCAACCGCTGCGTCTCCGGTTAGCGCAAAATAAAAATAGGGGAAAATAATACTTTCCATAAGGACGCGAAGGAAAAAAAATTTTTTTGAACAATAATTTTTAGGTCTAAAAATTGTCTACAATTGGGTGAAAGAATAATTAAAATCGTAATTGGATATTATGATCAATTTACTAAAATAGAGTTCATGGATGACTGGAGCGTTTATACACGATCGTTTTTTTTATTTCATTTAAGAGCAATATGATGAGAACAACAATGAAAAACATTGAAAAACTGCAAGTGTGGGTATTTTCTTACCTCTTTACACGAAAAGGAAAAGACAGAGACAAAGGTAAATGCACGGTGCGCTTTTAAGGTGAGAAAAATATTATCTTTTCATTAAAAAAAACAAGGTTACTCTTCAAATAAAGTTAAGCATCCGAAACTTGGGTTTATCCTCGGGACCTATAAGTACTCAGGTGAAATTTATTCCACCACCCAAATTCATATTGGAGGTTTAGGAGGTCCCTATCACCACACATGTGAAGTTTCAGGAGGATTAGATAGGGTCCACCCACACAACTGAATCGAAATTTTATTCACACATTAAGGCCCTGTTATAGCAGACATTGAGCACTTCATTTTGGATCAAATAGAATTGCACTCTATGAGGTTTCATTATTGTTTAAAATAGCGCGCTTTGAGCAGTGGCGCTTACAACAGCCGGAAACATCACGCGCTCTCAAAAAAACACGTTTTTCACCCGTATAAAATTTAGTGTTTACGATTTAATAAAAGTTAAAACCGACAATCGACGTGGTTTAAAATTGTGAATTTTATAAAATATTTTTCACGTAAATTATAATTTTCAATAAAGAGATACACTGTTTTGAAAGTAAATGTTGACTAGTGTAGAGGTAAGTTTGAAATTTTTTTTAATGCTTCGAAGTATGTTTAATTTTGTTTTGGGTTCCTACAGTCGCTGCATAACGGTTTTGAAAATGTCATGCTATTTTTTTTAAGCATATATATATATCACCATTTTGTAGATATACTGGTTTTAAAAAGGCCGTTTTACCGAGATTATGAATTAACAGCGCCTTAATACGTTTCTCGGTGTCACATGACCTGCCATTAATTATTTGATCCACCTGAAACTTCACATGTGTAGTCTCTTATCATCTACTGATAATGGGGGGGCCATAGGAATTCGGGCGGTTGATAAAATTCCACCTTATGATTTATAGGTTTTTAAAAACCTAATAAATACTGTTTGTTTCATTATCTAAATTATGATTTTTGAACACTATATTTACGTTTCAGTGTTAAACAAGTGTCAATTAATGCATTAAAACTAGACCTCATAACAATTCCTGCACAAAGAGCATTAATTAATATTCAAGTCAAAACGCACATCAACATTGGAGTCCAAGGGGCCTTTCTTGAGGTTGCTGATGATTTCATTTATTTGATTCTTGTCACCATTCATCTTCCAGTTGCCCCCAACAACAAACTTGCGGCCCATCTTGACTCTGTTGAAGATGCATAAAAGTAGGTTATACTCCTTAGTGTTACACTCACGTCATGGATGTTTTTTTTAATAAGATAAGTTTACACTACAATTACAGATTTATTTTTCTACAGTTGACGATATCATCCGCAGAACGTGTCTTAAGTGAAACAACTGTCGATTAAATTAAGGGCCAGAAGAAATTTTGACACAGTACATGTTACTATGGCCCCTATAAAATCAAAAAATTCAAATAAAAAAAAATTAAGCCCAATGGGTCCCCATACAAAAAATCTTGAAAAGTAGCATTTTTAAATGTCCCGTAGCGGCGGTAGCTGAGGGGTAGAATGCAGGTTCAATCCCGACCCTGGTCGGGCATGCACCAATGAGTTTTTCGGAATTTATGTGCATAGTATTTGTTCTTGCTGCTGAACAGTGCAGGAAAACATCGTAAGGAAACCTTCATGCCCTTAAAAGCGTGTATTTGTGCCCGAAGAACGGCAATAGGGCTCACCACCCATCATGTTGGGACGTAATAATCGTCGGTGAAACCCAGGTGTCCCAAGTATGGACTGTGACTTGCATTTCACAGTTCACACTTGCAACACCTCAGACACCTCCTTGAGAAATCATCTCGTAATGATATATTTCTTTATATTTTATCATGTCCCCAAAACAAGAGGACCCAAAAATATGAAAAAAAAAACATGGTAATAGGTGATTTTTTTTATTTATTATCTTTTTATTAGGGAAACAAACAGTTAGATACAACATATAAAAAAGCACACACATAAAAACATCATAAATCAGCAAAGTTTCCACACACAGATATACATAAGAAAAAGAAAAAAAGCAGTACAGTAGACAATCACAAAAAAAAATAAAGTAGGCACAATAAAATCTTAATTCTAACGCAACAAAAATAATAGTTTAAAATAAAAGTTTTTTTTTAGCAGTTAATAGGAAACTATGGATTCAATTTAGATTCAATTAAACGCTTTAATGAAGGTAGTGACACATCATTACATAAATCTATATCATTAAAATTTACATTATAAGATTTACAAGCTCTGTTTAAATAACAATTTCGAAGATAATTTGTAGAGCAAATGGAATGGCGAATAAGTTCAAGTTTCTGGTAACTTTTTTTGGACAACGAAAGTTTATATGTTTTAATAACTGCGGGGTATCAACAATATTACAAATGATCTTATAGAGAAATTGAACGTCATAAGAGTTTCGTTTCGTCTATCTTTCAAAGAGGTGAGTTTGAAAGTATTGTCAGAAGACAGTCTGTAATGTACTGTATCATATAGCTAGGCAATATGTTAGGTTTAGGGTAAGGCTAGGTTTTATAGGTAAGTTAAAGGACTATTTGTTCGTGTTTATTTAGTTGGCAATCGATAACCTTTATGGATCGACATACGTCGCATTGACTGATTTATTTCGTGTTTTCCAAAAATAAATACAGATCGAGTATAAAAGATCTTTCAGACAAAACACGAGCAATATTCCTTCTAGAATCTTGATGAAGTAAACGTAAATAAGATTCCTCCTGGAGTCCTAGAGAAGTAAAATACCTCCAACACGATAAGCGAGTGCCCTACGAGGTTCAGAGCTCCCCTCCCTTAATGTGTGCGTGATAATTAGTGTGAATATAATTATAAAAAAATAATTAAAACAAGAATCCAAAGCGAAAACAAAGTCGTGTAATTCAAGAAGATCCCTACTAGATCCCGAACAGACTGTAGTGCATACTACAGTACTATTTAATAAATTTGTTTTGGATTCACTCTATCATTTCGACATAAACAACATACTGAGGATTCCAAACAGTAGATGCAAACTCTATGATACTTCTAACATATGCAAAATATATGTTTTTAAATGTTTGTATATTTTTAAAAGCTTTACGTGTTCGCAAGACAAAGCCAAGCATTCGGTACGCCGTATTTGTGATATAAGTTATATGTGACGCAAACAATAACTTTTCGTCAGTTTTGCACCTCATGAACTCGCACAAGTTCTTGTCGGTCGATATGATATGTGGCAATCAGTGGCTTCATTTTTTTAGTGGAAGTGATGACATAACATTTGGGAATATTTAAGAATAAATTATTGATTTTACAAAATGAAGATAAATTGTCCAAGTATGTCTTTAAGTCTCTACAATCGTCGGAAGTTCTAATTATCTTGAATATTTTCTTATCGTCTGCGTATAAAAGTGTAGATGATAGTTCAATATAATGCAAGATGTCATTAATGAATAATTTAAATAGAAGGGGACCCAAATGGGATCCTTGGGGAACACCGGAACAGACAGGAGTGAAAGATGAAGTGAAACCACTGATCGCAACCGCCAGACTACGATGAGACAGCTACGATTCAAGCCATCGAAGCAAACTGCCATGTACACCAACTACCTCCAACTTTTTAATCAAGTGGTAATGGGATGTTTTATCGAAAGCTTTTGAGTAGTCAGTGTACACCATGTCAACTTGGTGACCATTCTCTCTACGAATGAGTTCGCTCTATATGAATAATGACTATATGAATAAGTTCGCTCAAATTAGTTTCAACTGAACGTTTGGAAACGAAACCGTGTTGATTTGAATAATGAATGGACGAACAATAGGACGTACAACATCGTAAACCATTTTCTCAAATAATTTTCCCAAAGTACATAATTTGGTGACGGCACGATAATTTGGAACCAATGGAAATTCTCCGGAACGCAAGGACAGATTGAAAATAATCGACAACGGAACCGACTACTCATCTGCAGTCTTTTTGACTCAAACAGAGGATGAATTCCATCAGGGCCCATTCCTTTATTTGCATCAACCGACTAGAATAGAATAGAATAGAAAAGTTTATTTGTTAGACTTTTGGTCCTTAAAAATTAGGTGTTACAATATGCTTAAATGTCATTCCTCAAAGATCTGCCAAATTTGGCGTACAAATATTTATCTAAATAAACACAACAAAGAAACAACTGACCTTAAACCTTAAATCTGAATTACAAATAAATATATAAAATAATTCAATTTATAATGTTGAATTATGTGAATTGTCAATTTAAAAAGAATACGAATGTCAATCTATATAAACTACCGTTAAAAATTATTATTAAAATTAAAAAAATCATCCAAATTCAATTCAAATTCAAATCCATCGAGTAAAAACATCTGTCGACATCAAAAATAAACATTAGATAAGTTCAAGAATGGATCAATATGACTAGGATCTGGAGGACCAAGAGTAGAGACTTGAGGTTGTTCATAAACAGAACTAAAATATTTGCTGAAAAGATTGCAGGTCTCTTGGGTATTCGACGTAGATTCACTTCCATAAAACACATATTTCCTGGCAAACCAGAACAAGACCACCAATACCATCTGCATCGATGTCATCCCGAGCCCTGCGGGCCGCAGCCCGCAGTGTGAGGCGTAACGTCGTCGCGTAAACGTCTTCACTCGCCCAGATGAAGGCAGTCTAAATCTGCTGAAACTGGTCGGCTTTCCCGATCATAACACGTAACGTATTGAGGTGAGCCGTTTTTATATAAATCATGAATTATCCTCAAGTCTCATTTAATTCTATAATTTTTTCTTTGTTTAACAAAAGCCCAAAAATTCCTGGGATTTTATTTATGTTATTTTCACAATTTTGAAAGCAAAGACCAGCAACCGATTTTTGCCGTTCTCTTAACATAACAAAAGTATTATAGTCTTCGATCCGACAATACTTCTTCCACTTCTTATGGTATTTAAGTTTATCTGTAATAATTCTTTTGACAGACTCATTGAACCATGAAGGGTATTTGTTAGGCCTTTTAATTATTTTTGCAGGAATAAATGTGTTTATTGTTTAATTTAAACTCCGTAAAAAACTTGAACTGAAGTATCAATATCGGGTTTGTTAAGTAATTGAGGCCATGGTCTTTCAGCCAACGCTGCTCTGATACTCTGGTAATCTGCCTGACCGAACAACTTTACGGATCTTGAAGGGCATCGAAGTGAAGAGGCAATTCTACAGTTGAATGAAATGCCTAGGGATGGGTGAAAACCATCTTCTTTCACAAAGACCAGAACATCGCAAAATGTTGCATCGTAAATTACTGAAAATCAAGACTAAAACTCCAGAATGATTATTAAAAACGTCATTGTATTTGTTAAAACCGGATGAATCCAAGAAGCAGCTAAACTCGGTAAACTGGTTCTCATTTCCTTTAATTATTTTACATTTACCTTCGGAACCACGCTGCCACATAACTTTACTAACATTAAAATCTGCTGCGATTAATAATTTATCATCAGGGAAAATCATTATTTGATCCAATATAAACCTTAAAAAGTTAAAAACAGCTGTGAATTGATCCGTAGACAGTAAGAAATAACCTCAATAAACACGAAGATTGCTACCCTTTGACCTAGACTCAAGTTTAACAGTGATCCCAGCCGCTTCCGCGCTCAGCAACAGTTCAGGGTCTGGCATAGGAGTAGGATTTACGGGGAGTTCACGGACCACTATAAATGCACCATCACCCCTATTTTCTTTGATTACAGTGTAATCTCGATCAGTGCGATAAAGTATATATCTACTGTCGACAAGCTCTTCATCAAATATACCTGGATGTAACCAGAATTCAGCGACACAAATCAAGTCATAATGGGAGCATAACACACTTGCACTAAAGTCATAAGTTTTAGTACGCAAAGCAAGTGTGGTTTTAGTTTTTCATCTATACTTAGTGACAGGTTTATGGTGACATTTTCTGTTATTGCAATTGTTTGTTTTTTAAATTGCTCTAACATTTTTTTCACTATCATATGTAGGTCCATCCATTTTGTTAGACAGTTGGTAAATTCTACTATTTGGAAGGATGTTCTTTGCTTTTGGCCACACTTTTAAGCTGGTATTCCTTGGTAATCTGTGATTTCACGTAATTTTAAACCTTGTCTTTGATGGCCGCCGGAAGTGAAGCTGTCAACCGTCTATCACAATATGTGATATAGGTACTTAGCGTAGTTATTGTCTTGATGGGTAGCACACGTTCGGTATTTGACACAAGCCAGACTGGTGATTTTCATCTACCTCCACATTATGCACTGACATGTATAAACTACCATTTATGTCCAGTACACTACAGTATATATATAGAAGCTTTCACGAATTTCACTCTTTTTTCGTTAAAAACACAGTTTTCGTTCACTGTTTCTTATTTGTAACTGTTCCTTGCAGGAGTCTTTGTGATTGTATGCACTTATAACGGTATATTTTGCAGATTTGTAGCACTTTTTCAAAATAAACTGAGCAACTGAAAATAACAGTTCTTTTGACAGATCTGATGACACACCTATACAACCAGTAATTATAAAAACTAATCCATCATTTAAACATTTTCCTTCCCGCCAATTTTTTCTTTTGACATATTACTCTATATCTGTTCCGAATCTCACCAAAGTTAGTCCGAAGACTATTCTATTAAGACCGGTTCCAAAACGTATTGCTCATCCAACTGGAATTGCTCGGTCATAGGGGTTTGGTTTTGGAATGCTACCTTGATAATCTTTTGCCACAACTCCACTCAACGGCACAAAATGTAACTCAAAGCAAAATTTTCATACAAGCAAGGCTTTTTCGGAACTTAATTTGTCCATCAGGTTTTGATTCAGATGGGATCTGATAGCAACAATACAGAGTATGGATGGAGGAGGTCCAGACTGCCAGGCCATGCATCAAAACCTTCAAATGGCATCAAATTGTATATAAATCCAAACACTCAGAATTTTACAGCCTCAGTTGGGTGCCTTAGGCGGTCAGGGGATCTAAAAAGGCCGACTTGGGTGAATCATGAAATGATTTGAAAGTAGGATAGAGTCCGAGTTTTTTCACACGTGCAAAAGAGACGGCATTACAACAGAATCATAATGTGATTCATGCAAAATGGCCTTTTTAGAGGACCTGGACCTCTTCTATCCATACTCTGGATAGCTTCTATCAGATCTCGTCCGAATCATTACCTGAAGGGGAATCGAGGCTTCAAAATGACCTCGTTTGTATTAATGTCGCTTCTGGCTCGATTTTGTGCTGCTAAGTGCAGTTCAATAAATGTGGTTGCATTTATACGAGGCGGTGAAACAGTCCCACCGGGTAAAAGGTCACATAAAGTCACATTGAAATTACCTTTCTTGGCAAAATTTTAATTTATGTAGAATATTTTTGTGTGTTTTATGACTCTTTTGATTTGTTTTACAACTATAGCACATAACTTAACCTTTTTCGAAACAGATTCCCAACTTCGAAAGTAACTTGTATGTACTCAAGTATACGTTATAAATCTTGCACTTAGTAGTACTACAAAAACTTATAGCAGGTTTATTACTACAAACGTTATCGGCTAGTATAATCATAGAAATAGTAAATTATATCACAATACTTACTAGAATTCTTTTAGAATCGGTAAAATAGAGTACCAGCTGCAGCACCACCTTCCCCGAAAACACAAGTAGTATAAAATAGTCGTTTTCTTTACACTTGTCATAAGCTATCAAATGGTTTTACGGAATCTGCAATTCTGATACGACTTTATGTTTTAACACAATTTGAATTCCATGTTTTCATTGGCTATACCGCAAAATAATTTATTTTTGTAATAGAAAACAGCGTTTGAATAGTTTGTTCGAAATGACCTGAATGACCTTGATGGACGGTTTTTCTTTTGTTTCTCTGGATACTAGTCTTTTTAGCTAAGATAGTACTAGGGTGTATAAACCGGTTCACCGGGTCACGTATAAATCCTGTGTGTGAGTCGACGCTTGAAGTGTGGAATAGTTGAAAAAGGCATGAGACGACTCTAAAGCAGAAATGTTCTACGTATTTTTTCCCATACTCTTTTATACTACCATACTACCTCAACCCAAATCTGTTTTGAGTGAGTTGTCCTAAAATTGTCTTAATCCAAAATCTATCACTATCATTTTCAAATGAAGCGTGATTGGCTAGAAATGACGCCCACATCATTTTAGCCAATCACGTTATATTTGAAATCGATAACGACAGATGTTGAAGTTAGACAAAAAGATGGCAGCGAAACAACAGTGTAACAAACAAACATTCTCATAAACATTCACACACACACCCTTGTTTAAGCTCACATGAATCCATGATTTTCAAGCATGGGTCATACTGTATAGCAAGGTTTATCAGAATCCGAAAGGGCCGTAATGGTATCGATTCAGTGTAGCATTGCAAATTTTGTAGGTGCGGTTATCACAAAAAGTTACGCGTCGTAGTTTTGCTTGATGGTAAATTGCGGTTTACCCTCTTTTCTAGACATGAAGTTGCTCGCGTGTCTGCTGCGATTCCCGAGGTTTTAGCTCGGTCATTTGTCGGCCGGAGCTTTTGCTGTCAACTCGTGTTGTGTGTATTTTCATTTTTGTATTTATAATGGCGGATGTGCCAACAGGAGTTGTGTTTTTAATAATATAGGTGGGTTTTCGTGTTCAATTTGGTTAATAATTCTTGTGTGGAATAGTTCTATAATATTGTTTTGTATTTCAGGAAAATATTTACATTCTTCGGATGATTTAAAAAAGGAATTTTTTCGCCGGGTTGGTGGGAGTTCTGACTATTGTCAGATCATGGTATGTATTGCTTTCTTTGTATTTTGAGTCACCGGAATTTTGTTCTCATCGTTTCATGTGGTAAAGGTTTTAATATTGTCTATTCTCTTCTAATTCCAGGGTTTTCAAGATTTTCAAGTTTTCAAGATTTTCAAGATTTTCAAGTTTTCAAGATTTTCAACTTTACAACTTTTTCAAGTTTTTCAAGTTTTTCAAGTTCAAGTTTGAAGTTGTATTGCCTCGTTGGTGATTTTATCCAGCTGGCAGAGAAATGACCGCCGCGTGGTGTACGCAGTAAGCAGTTCCTTTGTCTGCGTGGACGGGGATCGTTGACCTTGAAAGGGGGCAGCGGACGGCGTGCCATTTCCTGTTGTGAATATTGGAGAATTCAAGTATGTGTTGGAATTTTTATTTTTAACCACACACAATTAAGGTACCTAGGACGGTATGTTTTCAGGACACTTAGTTATGTGTCCTATTAGTAACCAAGTGTAAATTCTTCTTCCTGTTTCACTGAATAACCCAAACTGTAAAATTTAATGTTCCGTAATATTTTTTTTTCCCTGGTAGAACTGAATGGTGTACCAGACGATTTGGTTTAAAGAGTATGATCGACAAATATGTATTGTTAGTTGGATCTACGGCTCCCCTGAGCTAGATTTATTTTGGAAATTAATTCCCTTGTTTGTTTACAAGTTTGTTACACTTAAAGTTTTTTTTAAATGTAATTTCACAAGATTCCATGTAATCTAGTTACCTGTGGTTAAGGCGGTAACAATTCCATCTAGTTATCACTTAAATGTTTACTTATGTCTTGGCAATACTAATTCCAATGTAATATTACTACC
The DNA here is from genome assembly GCA_934047225.1 of Ypsolopha sequella. Taxonomy (NCBI): domain Eukaryota; kingdom Metazoa; phylum Arthropoda; class Insecta; order Lepidoptera; family Ypsolophidae; genus Ypsolopha; species Ypsolopha sequella. The sequence goes on along the minus strand of OW203983.1, from coordinate 6,021,583 downwards.
AGATATTAAGGCGGTACCTTACACAACTATTTAAAGGTACTTAAGGTTTTAGTAATGTCTTGGCAGGATATATGCCAAATGAAGGTCTTGGCCAAAAGCTTGTAACTAAGTATAATTTTTCCGTAACACCTTTGACTTGTGGAATTGACGATTTGTTTTGATAAAATTAAATACACTTCATTGTAAAGTACCTCGAAGTTTTCTTCAGAACCTTTTACCAACTATTAGGTTACAATTAGGTCACTGTTTAATTTTATTTTGTTCAGTAGTACGACTGGTGGAAAGACCGGGTACCCGCCGGTCGTGTTTTCTGACATCAGCATAACACGTCTTAACTTATTTGACAGGACTAACCTTATTTTAAGCGTCCGGTCTTTTTCTTTCTTCATCGAAAAGACAAGGACAAAACGCGTAAATTAAGTTTAGTCCTGTCAAATAAGTTAAGATTTGCTTCACCGAATCGGTATCAGTATCAAGAATCGGGAAAACTACGAAATCACTAGTGCACACAAAGAGTACATTAAGTACATTAAATAACGGAGAATCGAGACCTTTAGTTCGACACTGCCATCTAGCGAACTAAGCCGAAACTAATATCACAACTACATATTCATAGGCAGAGAGGTAGGTATGTATGCATATACAGAAGGTACCTGCCAGTACTGCTGGAGGCCAACTCTGAAAACGATCACGATATTTCGATATACGACCGAATCTATTTTGCTTTGGCTACCATGTCACATTGTAGTTTTAAAATCTTTAACGTTATACAAATGTAAACAAAGCAAACAGAATTATTATTACAATTAATCTAACACACGCCGTAAAATTCTACCAATCGTCACCGGTCGATAAACTTCGGATACGGTCGTTGTTTCGTACAGTTCCACCGTTCAAAGTGACTGAGATGATTCATTTACTAATACGCGCTCCACGACGGCTGATCTATCACCGTGCGAGTGTTTCTTAAAAGATACCTACCATACTGATACGCTTCGCTGGCTCGTCTTTTTATTTATTTATCTCGTGTTATTCGAGTATTTGTGTATGTGATTATTTTAAGTGTTGGAAACCCCATTATTCGGGTAAGTAGTGCATTAATTATTTTATTAGTGGTTATAGTTTGGTGTTTACGCCAATAGCGATATCAATAACCTTTAAGTGACCCAGGTTACTAACGGTTATTACTCGTCAATAATTTCATTATTTAAAAGGTTATGTATTTCATTTAGGTTTTAGTTTGAATCATTAGTCCATTTAGATTTTATCACTCTTATCTTAGCTTAGTTTCAGTATTTTCATTAATTTAGTTGGATTTATCTAGATAGTATTTTCTAGTATGTAAAAGTCTATCCGCCTATCTGTATTGCTAAACCTTGACTGCGGCATCCTTGATCATTAGCTAGTGCATTCATCAGTTCACGCATTTCACTTTTCCTTTTTTACGTTTAGTGCAAAAATGCTGCAGTCAAGGTCTATAACCGGACAATATCCTAATCGTCCACCTGGCCAATTTCAGGGTTTTAAGTAACGATTAAGCTACGGGCCTACTCCCGTCTAGCTACACCCGCTTCACTGGGTCCACCTGCAGCGCGACCGGGCTCTTCTGAGAACCCGCTCTTCTGAGAACCTGCTCTTCCGTGGAAGAACCAGCTCTTCTGTGTCCGTCGTCTGCGAAGCGGTTCGTTCTAGAAGAGTGTTGTGCGGTACCCTTAGCCCTTTGTAATTAATATTGACCGTAATCAGACAAACAACTGCGACCCTGTTTTCCTAAAGTAAATAAAAAAAAACGATTGCAAGTGATTATATCTATTTTTTAAATTTAATACTTATATGTCTTATAAATATAGTTCCTAAATAATAAATTAAGTTTTATTTATAATCTAAAGTAAAATGTAACAACCACCAAAGAGTACATTGTATATCTGAGAATAGAGACATCAGTCGGTTTTGTTCGACACCGCGATCTAGCGAAATGCGCCGAAACTAATATCACAACTACATATTCATAGATAGAAGGTAGGTATGTATGCATATACAGTAGGTACCTGCCTGTACTGCTGCTTCCTGATCTTTAACCCAATTTTTTTAACTGTGCACTTCTGTTAAAATTTGTATTGAATTGGGGTGAATTCCATACAAATTTTGACAGCTTGAAGTACACAGTTAAAAAAATTGGGTTATAATATTGGTTAAGAATGGGTAACAGTGAATGAAAAAACACAATGAGAATCAATGATTTTTATTTTTCCTTTTATAATAATCACACGCTTGTTTTTTTATATCCTTTAGTATTATAATCCGCTCTGGTGTTTGTATTTCTTCTGTATTTTGTTGACGTCACGGGACCAGTTATACAAAATGTTAGTGGCACACTCTGCGATATTTGTAAATGAAATGGTTCTTCAACATCAATATGTCTCCTCCAATGTTATAGAGCCTAGAACGGAACTTTATTACCACCACCTAGAAGCAAAAATAAAATTAATTAACAGTGATTTATGTGATGATGATTATGATTTATGTAGTCAGTGTCAATAAGGAGGCACGGCACCCAAGCAAAAAATTTCAATATCTTTTTCCTATAGTGCCTCCATACCTATACCCGAACCGGTTTTTCAGTTATAAGTAGTTTGCTTTCATGTACAGAAACCATCACCCCTTTCGCAGTATGTGGTAGAGAAAAGTAATGAAAATTATGTGTAAAAATTACAGTGTTTCTCTTTAAACATCAATGGTTTCTCTGTTAAATAATTTCCTAAAATTCAAGTCTACTCGACAAAACTCTTGTGTAACCAGCATAGTTTCTCTCAATTGTTGCTATCACTCTTAATAAATAATTAAATAAAACAGTTATACGACTGAGTAACAGTCAATTATCGAAGTTGTGCACTGAATACTATTATTTCTTCTGTGACTGAAGAAAGAATCATAAAATTTGGATCAGACATGTTCTATAGAGTAAGGGTAGGTATTTATGTAGGCACTTACGAGTCACGTTGCATTGAGGAACACAGCATCTTTTGTCAGACATTTCCCAAGTTTACTACTTGGGAAATGTCTACTAATCGGAAGGTACATCAAGATCCAAAAAACCGCGCAGGAGTCGGAATCTGACAGCGAGTTTTGGAGTCCAAAAACTTGCAGGGGTCGGTCGGTTCAACTAGGCAGATCTAAGTGCAAAAACAGGTGCAGGGGTCGATATGGGAAGCAGCAAAGTAGAAACTCTAAAAACCACGAAAATGCAAAGAAAATACGTTCACATCGCGACGGATCGAAAACGGAGAGTGAGTAGGGATGTAACGGTACTGTTTGCAAAACATCGATATATCGTTCATTAACTTCGATGTTTCTATGGGCGATAATATAGCGTCATCTAGCGAAATAAGCCAGAACAACATTTATACTGTTTTCTTCCATACAAAATGTTTTGTTCTAAATGAAAGGACCCTGGTTACCACGAAACTATCCCTGCGGTCCGCATCGCTACAATCGATTACGAAAGTATGAAGTGAGTGGCTTATGATCTATTGTAATTCTATTTCGGACCGCAGGGTATATCGTTTTGCACTTTCAAATGTCGTATCGTGCAATGTTCGATCGTGACCGAATGATTGAACGAAATCGTGATTAGCAAACTGTCCCTGCCTCGGAGCAAAATATTGCTCCGAGGTCCCTGCGGTCCGAAATAGAATTATAATGGATCATAAGCTATTCACTTCATACTTTCGTAATCGATTTTAGCGATGTAATTCTATTTCGGACCGCAGGTTGTCTATGGTTTTAGGTTTGTTCCGTACTCTGGAAAAAAAAAACCGGTATTTTGTTAAAATATCATGCTGTCTGTTTCACAGTGCGTACACGACAATGAGCTATCTGCGCTATCATAATATTTTTTGAATAGTCCATGGTTGTAGTGGGCATAGTCGTCCTACATCTGGTCACTTGGTGCCCACTACAACCATGGACTGAACAGAAAACACTAACTGACAGACAAACTAAACCACCCTCTCATCACTTCCATCACGCGCTTCCACACATACCCTGAATACCCCACCAACTACAATACAAGTAGGTTAGGTTAATTAAGAAAATTATTATTATTATTTTTTTTTTCTTTTTATTACTGTGGTATATTTGTCTTTTTCAATACTTGACTGATGACGGCCTACTAAGGGCCGAAATATATTTCAAGTACAACATTTTATTTTATTTATTGATTATATTTAAACTTGTATATGTGTCATTACAAATGGATAATAAGCCATTCACTTCATACTTTCGTAATCGATTTTAGCGATCTAATTCTATTTCGGACCGCAGGGAAAACAAATGCGTGTGTTCATCGATCGACCCAACCATGGCCGAATTATACCACAAATTATAGAGGGATACCATGGACCCGACCATCTTTTTTATTTATTGTTTACATAAAAATTAAAAAAAAAAAAAAAAAAAAAAAATTACAAGTTTTAAACGCAGGGGAGGTTTTTTAAAAACTGAACTTTGTTTTTATAGTGTCTTTAATGGTGCAATAAGGTGAACAATTTATAATTATATCTAAGTTACAACTATTGGGATCGCGATATTCGCGATGATCACACGACCTTCGATTTAGACATCGAGTCAGTTCAAAACCTGGGTTGGGGTGTAGAAAAGGGGACACTATGGGAAAAAATATCGACACTCCGACCAAAACCTGTCCCACGAAATATGTTTTCACTGTGTCAGCACTTAAGTAATATTCGCTGAATTTAGGTCTCGTAAGACATGGAGACACAATGCGGTAGGTAGGTCGAGTTCACTCGTAACACCTCCCCTCCTAGACGAGCGACTATTTGCTGACAAATGTTGCGGCTTTTCTTTCCTCTAACGTCATCAAAGATTCATTTCTCGAAGAAGGTAGCTGCGTCTCAATACATGTCTGTGGTTTTGGTTTCCATGTTAAAGTTGATTGACGACGATATATGACTAGCATGATAGTCAGTACTAATGCACTTGATAGTACGATGATGTACACAGGTATTGTTGTATGATATACGGATGAGTCAACTATATCAAGTTTCGCCGGTTGCTCAATCATTACTTGCTGCTGGATATTATGCACTTTATTCAAATCAATTGTCGTGAAATTATATTGACGAAGTACTTTGGGTGATTTCAGTAACATATTCGGAGAAGTGATGATTTCAACAGCATGGCCTCGAAGTTTGTTATCGATGTTAAAAATGTTGAATGCAGGGGTCTGTATTTTGCAATTTCGAGGAATCGTTGCTAAAAAACTTCCTTCCAAAATACGATGTTCTTCCTGACTGCATACCAATTGTATCTTAGTTGGTTTTGGGAATGATATTATGTAATGTTGATCGTCTTATTCTAGCAGGGCCTCCTTATGTAAAAAGACATGTATAGGTATGCATGCTTCTTCTTTCTCCTGATGATAGATGATATCATAAACGGAATCTCGCTGGTCTCTTGATTGGAGCCTGGATTTATCCTTGCAGATATACCATGTCGCAACCTTCAGGCATTCAGCCTCTACGTAGACAAACTCCTTGGAATTAGTTGCTATGTAAAGAAGAGAGGGTAGGATAATCTGGGAATTTTTATTAGGCACGGGACAAAGTTTATAAAGGTTGTACGTAGCCTTGGAAACTATAGGAAACTTTAACACTATTACAATTTTTTAATCGACATAATAGCATCCTAATCTAATTAAATCACAGAAATACCTAATATCTTAACTTAAAATATAATCAGAGCCGTATAACTCTTAATTTTTTTACCATAAATATAAGATCATTAATAGATAAAAGTGAATGGTGCACAGATGTAGAAAGCTAAAATATTTTCTATTCTACCATTTCATCTGAAAGTTTTCGAATATTGTCACTTAATAAAGTAAACAGCTGTGAGAGCTGAAAGTATTGAATAACGTGCTCCTTTTGCTGAAAAGACAGTTCTTCAAATATACTAATATGCTTGTTCAAACTTTCAGATAATACATTATCATTTTCCTGAAGAATTTTCAAAGCTTTTTCAAATCTCAGAGCATCATTGATATCGAGATTTCCCGATATACTTTTTATAAAGGTTCCCAAAGGGTTAAACAATCTGCGCTTTACTCGAACGGGTTCAAAAGTGCGAACCTGAGATGTAATTTCATCCAGTCTATTAGTCATTTGCAGAGTAACATATTTAAATGCTGATTCGAAATGTTGTTAGTCAGATAATGAAGTTGGGATTTTAGAGAATTAACTTGTTGATCTATTTTGTCAAGGTCAATTTCTTCAAGGAATGTATGGTCATGGGAAATAAATTTGGTCAAACCAAGTTTGAAGGGTAGAATACCGGGGCCAGAGAATATAAAGTATTACTATGTACTGTCAGACAAACTGTCAAGTCGGATGTTGCTTACTGGTGGAGGGTCGTCCTGGGCTCGAACCACCATTATTATCATGATTATCCTGTAACAATTTAGTCTTTTTAGTCCTTTTGATTCTGGCTTTCGCCACAGGTCCACGTTTTTTCGGTGTGTAAATGTGTATGGGAAGATTAGCTAAAACTTTATCATGAGTGTAGCGTGGAGCAAGTTTTTGCCGCTGCGCTGCAGGATACTTTATGTAAACATCTTGGTTGATGTCATAACTTACTTCAGGTTCATGGTCAACGTTACGTCGCGTCATTATGGACTCGCGATTAGAAAGCGATGATTCATGAATGATTCCGTACACTGTTTCCATTGTACGACAGTGATCCTGCATGTATTGTTGTAATAATCTTTGATTTAAGTCCAAGTCAATAGGGTCTCGAGGGTCATAATGTCCGATTATAAGGTCAAATGGTCTGAACCTAGTCAAACTATGCGTCGAACTATTAAGCTATTAGTGCATAAGGGATAAGGTTACTTGTGAGTTCGTTTTTACGTTGCAATTTTAATGAGCGCAAGTGCTCAAGAAGTGTACTATGGAAACGCTTAATTGCGCCATTCTCGTTTGGGGTGTGTGCCGCAGTAGTGTGGTGTTGTACTTTATGAAATTTCAGGAATTCGCTCACGACTTGGTTTGTGAACTCCGTTCCTTGATCCGAAATTACAGTTTGCGGTAAACCGTGATGGCTACTAAAATTCACGAGGGCTTTGACTATATTCGGTGCGGTACAATCTGGTAAACGATATGCTTGCGCATACTTGGAAAAAGTATCTATCATAGTTAGATATTTTTCATGGTCTATTGATAAGACATCAATGTGAATAATTTGGAACGGTTTTGAGGGCGGGGGAACTATCTGAAACTGGGGACGCAATGGCGTTCGGTCATACTTAGCACGTCCACATATCGAACATTCATTTATATATTTAGCAATGTATTCCTTTAATTTTGGCCAAAAATATTTTTGAGATAAAGATAGGTAAGTTTCATTTATACCACGGTGATTAGTTTTTCCTGTATGGTATTTTGATATTATATCTTGCTGAACCAAATAATCAGGCATATCTTGCAGTTCTTTTTTTACGAGAACAAGATTTAGGCAAGAACTTTGAATGTTTCTTTGCAGAATGGGAACTATAGAATCCATTTTGTCTAACGGCGTTACTAAAATAGCTGTTTTAAACTTTGGATCTATGAAATTCTTAGCCACTGAAATTACGTCCGGCTCTAATGTACTTTCAATAATCTGTACAATCGTTATTTGAAATGTATCAAATGGTTTCGTGATTTTTGGCTTACTTTTTATGCCATTAGTGGAAATTTTGATAATGATTTGTCGCTTGAATTTATTAAGGTATATTAAATCCGAAATAGGTATATTTAATATTGGATCTTCTGCACTAGTATGAACTGTAGTTGCAGGTAAGTCGTTCGGGATGTCATTTTGTATAATATCTTCAGTCACAGAAATCTTCGAGGAAGAGTCACGTAGGTATAGGGTTTTGACTAGGGGCGGTATCAGTTGAAGATCGGCTTACTAGGGGTCTCTCATCGGGGGCAGTTAATGTCTCTGATGAATGTGTTGATGAAGAACTGGAGCTAATGTTCACAACCATGGATTCCAGTTCATGAGTGTGTATTTCAATGCGGGATAGGGCGTCGGCGTTTGTATTGAGTGTTCCTTTTTTGTATATGATACTGAAGTCATATGCTGATAAACTGAGACGCCATCGGGTTAAACGGGCATTTGTTTTTTTCGCTTTCATATACCTTTGTAAAGGCTTATGATCGGTGATAATTTTAAATTTTCTACCAAAAAGATAAGGCCGAAAGTATTTAGTCGCCCATATTATAGCAAGGAACTCTTTCTCAGTTGTAGAGTAGTTAAGCTCGCTTTCGTTTAACGTCCTCGATGCATCAGATCCTATAGGTCCTTGTGACAAAATTGCAGCGATGGCAACGTTTATATATGCGGGGAAAGTAATATTGCTGTTTTATGTTCAACAGATAGACGGGGCAGGGGCAGAGGCAGAGTGTGGCGTCCGCACGCTCCTTGCTCGCACGTCAGCGCACGCAACCGCCTCCTTGAGCTGTATCAGCAGTCAGCTGTTCAAATGGGAAGAAAAGTGTCTCAGAGCTTAGCTGCGAGAGATTCACAAGGCAGTAGTCGCCAGGGCAAATCCGTAAAGTCCCTCATATTGCATACTTATTTTAGATTATATTTAATAAATACAGTTGTACGCATCTATTGACTTTTATTGAAGGAAATAATTGACACGAGTAATTCCAATATTTTATTTAGGTAATAATTCGCTGTGTACTCGTAGAAAATATAAAGATTAGACACTTTGTTGACCGCTTCTGTGGCCGAGTGGTAGAGTCATCGCCTGCTAAACCCGAGGTCGTGGGTTTAATCCCCGTGGTGCACATAAATTTGTCTTCCTTATGCGTGTTTACGAAGGCACGTTAAGCTGTAGGTCCATTTAATACTGTGCCCATATTACAGCGATAGGGCACACCACCTATCACGTTTGGGACGTGCCTATATAATAATCGTAAGTGAAAAGCGGGTGTACCAAGTCTGGACTGTAACAAATGTTTAAACTTTGAAACACGTCTGACACCCCCACGGGGATTCGTGTCGTGATAATTTATAAAAATTATCTGCCTAATTTGAGACAAAAATGATATACAAAAACTAAAGTTTAATTTTACCATTTCAGCTTTAAACACAAGTAAATATAGGTACTTAGTATTATAATATTGCCATCAATTACTATATTTAAAACAGTCACAAACCTAATAATATTAAGTAAATTTTAAACTTTCGGCATTAAAACGACACCTCTTGAGCTGACGTAAAAATCACGATCAAACTTCTGTCAAAGTAGAATTATCGGTCGATGTTCGGAAACTTCGGAGTAAGCGTTTCGACCAAACTCCTGTCAAATAAGTTTGTCGTTCGAAAATCGATTATCAGAGTACCTACCACTTGCGTTGATATTACGATACTCGACCGTATATTGTACGATCAGAATAGACCCCCTGGACCGTGTGAAATGGAATTGGCGTTTTTTGTATTGGATGTAGAAATCCTTGTTTTGGGCCTGAGTGTGATTTAGTTTCTATGCACACTAGACAGTGAGCTAGATATTTCTTTACAAATTGAGACATTCCAGGAAACAAAAAGGATTCTCTGATTTTATCAATAGTTTTGTCGTATCCTAAATGACAATTTTCATCATGGTATATTCGCAAAATACAAAGCCTATTTACCTACCTACTAAAGCTACCCTTAGCTTCGTATAGTTTTGGTTGTGAAAATGGTTCAGCTTTATAATAAAGCAAGTTATTTTTAACACATATTGAGTAGGATCAATTTCCCCAGACAACCTTTTCAATTGAACATTTTGTCTCTGTATCTTTTTGTTGTGCCAGCTCAAGCCATGAAATTTGGGATCCTACGTTTGCGACATTAACTGTAGTTGGAAGAGTATCGTTAAAAGTTTTACGGGGTATTTCAGGGTTTCGACTAAGAAAGTCAACATGACCAACATACTTGCCCCTTTTTGTACACGATATCAAAACTGAAATCCTGCAAGTAAGTGCACAAGCGAGCTACTCTAGGTGACATATCTCTTTTGTTACTGTGGACTTAATTGCATTGCAATCCGTGACAATCTTGAATTGAATACCCAAGAGATAGACGGGAAAATGTTTCAAAGCGTTGTATATAGCAAGGGTTTCCAATTCATAGGAGTGATATTTGGATTCAGCTTCAGTCGTTCTCCTACTAAAGCAGGCAACAACTCTGTTAACATTATTTACCTTCAGACTTCTGTAACAGAATAGAACCGTAGCCTATCGCACTAGCATCAGTATGCAACTCCGTTTCTAATGAGGGATCAAAAATTGAGAGTAAAGGCTTAGAAGCAAAGTGTTTAATAACGTATAGCCTTGCGCTATCTTGTTCTTGATCCCAATCCCATTTTTGAATATTTTTTACTAATTTTGTAATACAGGCGGTGCGAATTCTGGAATATATTTACGAAAGTAACTCGCTAGTCCCATGAATTGACGTACCTGTTTTACGTTACTTGGTATAGGTGAGTTAACCAACGCCAAAATATTACCATCACTAGGCCTTATACCTACTACCTTCCGAAATATTTTTTCCCAAGTATTCAATACTGGTAACAAAGAAATTACTCTTCTTTAGATTTATCGTGAATCCAGCATTACCAAGTGCTAAAAGCGTTGATTCTAAGTACTCAAGACCTTCTGAGATTGTGGAAAATGGAATTAAAATATCATCGATATAAACTAAAAGGAATTTCAAGTGATTGACTGCCTTATTAATGGCCCTATGAAAAACCGAAGGCCTATTACATTTACAAAAAGGCATTTTTAAAAACTCATAATGCCCGTCGGGTGTTATGAAGGCTATATAGCCGATGGAATCTTCTGATACAGGGATTTGATGAAAACCGTTTTTCATATCAATAGAAATAAAATATTTAGCTTTTCCTAATTTATCTATTTGTTCTTGGATGAGAGGGAGAGGGTATCATTCTTTTTTAGTGATTTTGTTCAAAGCTCTGAAGTCAATACACATTCTGTCAGCACTATCTTTCTTTTTTACTAACAAAACCGGACTTACATAATATGAATTACTCTCCCGTATTATTTTAGAATCGAGTAGTTCTTGAATGATTTCTTTTACCTTCTTTCTCTCTATTGGAGCCAGACGATACGGTCGGTAATAGACAATTCAATTTTCCTTAAGGGGAACGAAAATACAAACAGTAATAAAATGTCAGCTTTCGGATGATTTTGTTGCAATAATTAGGTTACGTATAGCCATAAAAAAAATACATGTTTTTGGTTGAACTTTAAGGTATTCATTTTCCACAAACCACGTTAATCGATTCATATTTGTACTGTCAATGAATTTTTTTGTAACCCTCTATTGCACACTTCTTATCGATTTTGTTTCAGGTATCGCTGTCGCGATTTTGTTGGTTTTTTTTTAATAAAATTAGTGTGAATGATATCTATTCATTTTCCAAATACCACGTTATTCGGGTCAAAAAAAGCACCCCCTTTTTCCAAAAATACGTAAATCCACTGATGCAGTCAGCGGCAGCATGATATTGTCAGTCTACGCCTAGCGTTGGCGCCCGTAAGACGTGGAACCTGTGCCCTTTTTTGCAAGCTATAAATATCTCCCAAAACTACTTCAAAACACATTGAAATTAATTTTATAAAGTAATATTTCGAGGAGCATCATATTCCTGCCGTTAAAAACTCAACAAAATATGCGTATGAGTGATTTAGCTACATCGTGCCATAGTCATAACAACAAAACTGAATGAATTCATACTTTTATGCGGGAAAATAATATATGTTACTCTAAAAGAATAATTTTGTGATCGTTATTGAAACCCAAATTAATTTACTTATACTTACTGAGATCTGTAACAAAGGTCAATGACCTTTTCGTGAAATTACCCTCTAGTATTGGCTCACCATTACAGGTCCAATAAGTGAAGTTTTTTGCAAATTATATAGGTACACTTACTTGGGATAAATCGCCAAGCATTTAAAATATAGAAATTTATTTTGAAATATTTGCAGTGCATGGCAAAATTATTAGATCGTAGATAATCCTGTCGGTACATGTTCAGGTTCTGTTACGCAAAATGAAAACAACGAAACTCTTTTAGGATTAATTTGTTATCCCTATGTTTGTCTGTCTGTCCGTTTGTCTAGACAATTTTTTCTGGGTAAAATTAATAAATACCAATATAAACGGCCCTCTATAGAGCTGTAAAAACATACTTTTGACGTTTTTATTTATATTACGTTTTAGGTTTTTACGTTTTTTTTTTACGTTTTTCATACAAATTTTCTCACTATGAAAATGTAGGGATGAACACTTGAGATAATATTTTGCATTTAAAAGTCAACACAGAAAGGAATTGTTGAACAATTAATGTAAAAAATATGAAAACCATGTTGTTCTATTCTAAAGGGATTAATTATCTACTGTTCAATGTGGCGATAGCTTTGTTTATTTTTTTCCTTGAATTATTTTTTACTAAGATAACAAATAGTTTAATACAAGGTTTTACTTAAGAGGTCCCTTTACCCCTGTATTTTTCTTAAAATTCATACAATAGGAATAAACCGAATGTGAAGTCTACAGCTTATTTTCTTCATATCTTTTTTCATGAGTATATTCTAGTGACATCTAACTACGTCTCTATACAGCCTAAAAAGCAAAATTTGATAAAACACCATCATAATAGCTGTCAGGATATCGTCAATATTGCCTCGTAATTACGCAAAGTTTAACAAGTTTGTATATTTTTATCTATACTGGAAATAAAAAAGAGAGAAATACAGGCGTCGTTCATGTTAAGATGACTTAGTTTACACACTGTGCTGGGTTCGGTACCAAAGGCCTGAGGTGCATTTAGTCTTGACATTCAAAACGTCTTAGTAGTACACTGACCAAGTGTACAAAATGACTTTTTTGTATAATACCATGGTTACAAAATTCTCTTAGTTTCAGAAAGACTTACGAAGCAAAACGTCTGGGTCGTGAAAATATCCAATAAGCAGAATGACTCAATTGTGTAAAGTCTTAATTGTATTAAGGACTATGTTATCAAACGATTTTGTTTGTTTAATGTCTTAGTTATAAAATAAGCAAGTGGATGAAACGTCATGATTGCAAAACGACTTCATTGCACGAAAAATGAGTAGGTATTAACATTCTGTGAAACCTATGCCTATACATATTTTTAAGGCCAATGGTGGATCAGATATAAGACTGCCCATATAGTCATATATTTATGCTAGTGACTGTACACCTGCCATCCCTGACGCTCACAAGTGTAGTAGGTACTACTACTAAAGTATACCAAGCAAGACTGTCTATTTAAAAAAGAAAAAATATAAGATCGTAATAATTTAAAATATATTTTAATCAGCAAATTTTAAAACTGAACATAAGAACCTGCACTGGAAAACAAAAAAAAAAATCCTTAACACTATACTACCAATACCATCATGTTCTTATTCCCACATAAGAGCTAGGTTTCTTAATTGCAAAATCTTTTCTAAATACTCCAATACAGTGACTTCACCTTGTATATACTTCCGTAGTTCTACAATGCTTTTTTTCAAGAAAGTCATATCACTTTTCTTTCTGTAACCATACGTAAACATATCATTTCTGATTTTTATTTCTTGTAATTTATTATCTCTTTTTATTTCGAAGAGAAATTTAAATAACGTGGGCTTATGGGTCATACGCGTATTTAGCCGCCGGTGAAAAGCTTCTACCGCGTTATTTGTTGCATGCCGCTGCCCCGCACAAGATATAAATGCTGAAATTCGCAACCATTGCCTCTCGAAATATGTTGTAAATCTATTCATCTCACGACATGCAGGTCCCAAATCATGCACGGTCAACCATGCTTCTTCTATTTCATCTGCCGGAACAAATGGTAAAATTGATGTCAATTTTGTAACTTTACGGCCTTCACGCGTGTCCGTAAGTTTAAATTTTTTGGCGTTCTTCCATATTGCCCTATTGTAATGGTAATAGCAACCGGACAACTGAATCAAAGGGAACACATTTGTAACTGCATTTATCAATGCTAACTCGTAGTCACATTTGAACTTTTGTATCTTTGCTCCTATAACATCTCGTATGATTGTAAAAAGTGCAGTATAACTTTCTTCGAGTTTATTCGGTAGCAAACAATATAATACCGGCACTATGTTTGTACTTCCCTCGTCGCTGTTCAGGTCCATAAGAACGGAAAAAAACTTGTTTAAATGGCTTTGGCACGCGTTTAAAAGTACCATCTCCAAAAAAGAGGTGGCCTTCACGAGCATATTTTTTCATGGACTTTTTGCAAAAATTGCTACAAAAAACGAATATTTTTTGCTCATGACCATACTCTGCAACTAAAAAGTTTTCTCCTATCAGTGGAGGAATTTTCACGTCTTGCGGAAGCAAGAACTCTAACTTTTCTGTCTTTAAGTAAGATCTTCGTGCCCTAAGTAAAGTATGTTTTATTGATTCAAAGGGGCGTGCACAAATATTCTTGTTCGGGAATTTAGCTTGACATTCGATAATGCTTTCTTCATAACATTTTTTTAATGAGTTCATATTCAGGCAAACTTTTTCTTTTGCTAACTGCAGCAGAGTATCGCTCGTACATCTTTTATTATTCTTTTTACACGCGTGTAAGCTTTGTCTGATTATTTCAGTATTATCACGGCTCAAAGTGACTGACGCATTGCAAAAATTTCGCTTAAAACAACGCCAAAAAGTGGTGCCACTTGGGTTTGTATAACATTTGTTGTATCGATGGCCATTGATAACAACAGCCGGTTTACCTTTGTGGCTTTCTATAAATATAAAGCCCTCGTTTCCGTTCATTATTCGACGAGAACACGTGAACACACAGAAGAAATTCAATTGCATTAGAATTACTTGTCAGTGTCATGTCAATATCTACTTAAATATCAAGTGGGCTGTAATCGAATTTGAAGTAGTAAGGAGGTGAAAATAAAATAAAGTATTGTCATTAGACAATCTAGACAAACTGCTACCTAGACATTTTTCATACTTTACGATATAATTACATAGTCTTTCATATTATCAAGACATTCTATAATATTGGCCGCAAAGATTATCTAGACGATTTACCTGAGAAAACATTATGACTTAAAGTCGTTTTACAGCCAAGTCATTCCATTTACTAAGGCTTATAGCAATGTGGGTGATTTACAGACCAAGACATTTTGCTACCCAGGCAATTTACAACCTTAGATGTTTTGAATGCCAAGACTAAATGCACCTCAGGCCTTTGGTACCGAACCCACTGTGCTAAGTATAAACAATTACCGTTTCATGGAAAACTGTTTTGACCTGAAACCATTTCACAAATTCAATTAACTTATTTTGAATATCTTGTCATCTTGCACTTCTTGATGAGAAATACAATTTCAATAAGTAAAAATACAACTTTTAGTCAAGAAAACTTATAGTTAAAAGTCTGCTGTATGCATTAACATATTTTTAATTATATTAAAATAGTAATAAAATAATTGGCTTACCCGTCGTCGTGATACCAGCCGTAAATTTCTTAAATAATCTGATATCACGCTTATGGAAAACCCAATTATTTTTAAGATACCATAATATCATTAAAATATGTTTAGGCATATAGCACAATAAATTGTCTTAGCTAAAAGTTGTACTTTACCGTTATAATTATTTCTTAATATTTTGTTACAAATTCGGAGAAATAGCCCTTAAGGAAAACCTTGTATGAAAATATTTGTTATCTTTGTAACAAAGAAAAAAAAAATAAACAAAGCTATCGCCACATTGAACAAACAGTAAATTATTAATCCCTTTAGAATAGAAAGATATGGTTTTATATTTTTTACATTATTTGTTCTACAGTTCCTTTCTGTGCTTTCTTTCAAATGCAAAATATTATGTGAAGTGTTGATCTCTATATTTTCATAAGGAGAAAATTTGTATGAAAAAGTTAAACAAAAGGCCGTAAAAACGTTATAATATGTATATTTTACAGGGCTGTAAATATTAGCATTTATTGATTTTACCCAGAAAAATTGCCTAGACAAACGGACAAACAGACAAACATAGGGACAACAAATTAATCCTTAAAGAGTTTTGTTTTTTCATTTTGCGTAAAGGGACCTGAACATTTCAAACTATGATACAAATAAATTTCTATATTTTAAACACTTCGCGATTTATCCCAAGGGTAAACAGGTGTCCCAAAAGTCAACGCTTTCCCTTGGAAGGCTGGTAGGCCAGCTCATGACTGACCAGAATATCAAATTATGACCTCAGGAAAAAGTAGATAGTCTTCGAGTTGATGGTACTTTTATAAATTCGAATAGATTTTTGAGAGTCAAAGCTAACCAGTTCTAAATTGTCAATAGTCATGCTATTGATAAAGTCAAAAATAAACCTTGAAATGCTTTTATATCAGGAAGAAAAATAAAAACCCAATTTATGAGCAATTTTTTGTAATTAGGTTAGTTCGATACCACACCCTGAAAAAAAATGTCCTATGTTAGTTTTGCAAATTGTCTTAAATAACGGCTCATCAAATATTGTTTTTCAAATGATCTGGTAATTTCTGTGTATTACTTTTGAAAAAAAAGTTATTGCTATTTTACTACCAAAGGAGCTGCGTATTTTTTAAAATAATTAGAATTTAGAATGAAAGAGTAGCGGGCAGTAAAAATATTTGACGTTCATTAGAAATGCCATTTAACACGCGTTAGAGTGAGATAGATAGTGACGCTATTTAAAATGAGTTGGAATGAGATAGTAACGCAGTTAAACGTGGTTGAATGAGAGAGGCATAATTGATATAGGCTACAGTGAGATAGATAGTGACGTGGTGCATTCCTTCTGAGAATATTTGTTAGTTTCCACTTTTTGTAATAACAACTTTAGTAAAAATTTTTTGTAAAGAAATTTTTGGTCCAATTTATTTTCCCGCAAGTGTAAAACCAGCTCAACGGGCGAAAAATATTTAAAGAATGGGTAATGGTGACAATTAACCGTCACAATATCATTATGTATCTCTAAAGGAGTGTCTGAAATGTTCCGAGGGTCAACTGATAAATCAAACACTCAAAAAACTACTTTTAGCCGACCATAATAAATTTACGTCCCGACGTGATAACAAGTAGGATCAATGCCGTGTGACGATGATCGAAATACACTAATAAATTAGATAAAATAAAATACGTATTACTTTTGACCCTGCCTCGTCCACTCTATTCGTATTTTTGCTATGGTGACGCGAGCTTAGAGACCGGGACGAATTTCCCCCCGCGCGCTATCGTAAAATAGAATAAGCCACGCCCGGAACTAGTTTTTGTTTTGGCTATGTCATACTCTTAAGTTTAATTTTTAGTTCACCGGTTTGAACAGTGCTTATTAAATTTATGGAAGGTAAGATACCTGGGAACTTCTTGAAAATTTCTACGATTTTAAGTTGTCACTTTGTTTCTAAATGGCTAATTCTCTCATAAAGATCTGAAAATTCAGAGGTCTCTTGGCTTTTTATGTTACAGGTGTTTACTTGCCCAAGCAAGGGCACCAAGATCAACTTACTTCCGGAAGAATCAGTTAAGATTTTAATATCGGGAAACTGTACTGCATTTCTCCCAATAACACAATCGTGATGAAAATTATTGTCCCTTGCCACACACATTTCTAGCTCGAGACAAATATCTTAAAATTTTACGTCTACTAAAATTTTTGCAAATATATATAAACGTTCTATTACCGATGCCATCAAGTAAAACAAAGCATGGCAAAAAGTGACACCCAAAACGGCGCGCAATAGATTCCTTCAGAATACTACAGTTGGCACCTGTATCTAAGAGAGTATTTACAAACACATCATTTATGAAAACTGATGTTGTTGGGTGACGCAGTGGTGTCCAAGGGTTGTAGCCTTTTAGACTGTGAGAGCTTTACTAACTTAATTTTACAGAAAACAGCACATTATATTTTACAACTTATTAATCCATGTTGACTTCCTTTCTGACACAAGAAGACAAGACAGCTTTTTCTTCAAAAGACAACCATTGCAATACAAAGTTTGAATATGTATAAAAACTCTTTCAACACTTTCCCTTATTTAATACTTTTGTATTCCAAGGGCATGACAAAGGGAAGAGAGTCTTGGCCGAGGTACTCCTTTAGTTAAAATATCGGCTACTTGATCCGTTGTGCCTATTCTCTTTACCTCGATTTCACCTTCAGCAACTTGTTCTCTGACATAAAAATGTCGTATGCGAATGTGTTTTGTTCGCTTATGGAACTCTGGATTGTGCGCTAAGCGAACAGCTGCTTCGTTATCCACATATAGCGCTGGAGTATGCACAAGCTTTGTCAGATCTTGCATGATTCTGGTTAGCCAAACTAACTCTCTAGCTGCCTCACTTTCTGCTACTAGCTCTGCTTCGGTTGTAGATATAGCGACCGATGCTTGTCGCCGGCTGAGCCATGAAATCACACCTCCCGCATAGCGGCAGGCCACGCCTGTAGTAGATCGGCTCGTTTCGCGATCCCCTCCATGGTCTGCATCGCTGAATCCTTCAAGTATTCCGGGTTGATGCTGTTTATATTTAATTCCGTAGGAACATGTGCCTTTGATGTAACGCATGATCCTCTTTACTCTAAGCCAGTCATCTTTGGAGGGGGATTCCAATTTCCGGGAGGCAACACCCACCGCATAGGCAATGTCCGGACGTGTTCCAACCATTATATATGCTAAGGCACCAACGGCTTCTCTATACGGAAACCTTTCCTTATTTTCAGTTTCGACTTTCCCTGTCGGAGAAGTTTCTTTTTCAACAGGAGTCGTGACAGGGTTGCAATCTGCCATCCCAAAACGCTCTAGGACTTTCTTTGCGTAGGCTTCTTGATTTATAAAGATAGAGCCATCCTTTTCTCGGACAATTTGTAGTCCTAGATAATACGACGCAGGTTTCGTCGTAATGCGCAGACGTTTTCTTAAATCGTTTAGAAAGGAATTAACCAACTCTTCATCAGTTGCAGCTACTAATCCATCGTCTACGTACAATGTGATTAATAACTTTTTACCATCTATCTCTTAAGTGTAAAGACAACAGTCAGCCTCGCATTGCTTGAAGTCCATTTCAAGTAGGATTCCTTCAAAACAAGAGTTCCAACTTGGAGCTTGTTTTAAGCCATATAGGCTTCGATTATGTCTCCAGACTTTGGACGTTCCATCACTAAAGCCTTCAGGTTGCTGCATATAAATTTCCTCTTCTAGTTTTCCGTTTAGGAATGCTGTAGCAACATCGAATTGAACTAAGTGCATGTTCTCCTGTGCACTGACACTCAGTAATGCTCTGACAGTTGCTAGGCGTGTGACAGGACTAAAAGTCTGATCATAATCGACTTCTTTTCTTTGTTTAAAGCCTTTCACAACCACGCGTGCTTTATATTTGTCAACTGAGCCGGCAGGATTTCGTTTCGTTCGAAGAACCCATTTGCACGGAGGAGCCTTTCTCCCTTTCGGCAAATCACAGGCAGTCCTCACTTTGAGGTCCTTTAGTGACTCCATTTCGTTTTCCATCGCTTTTCGCCATTCATCACAATCATCGCGATTTAATGCATCTGTAAAATTAGATGGATATGTTTCAGTAATAGATACATATTCGTTGAATCTTTCAGGGCCTCGTAATTGGCTCCGATCGCGCAAATTGTAACGCGGTGGTTCAGCGTCATAAAATTCGTCTGCTTCAAGATCTTGTTTATGATGCAGTTCTGGTTCATGAACGTGGTCTTCTTGAACTTGATCAGGTTCCAAACATTCTCCCTCAAGGCCACGTTCAAGATCGTTAGAGACTATTGGTTGGTCGTATTCCAAGTCCCTCTCGGATTCGGCAGTTGGATCATGCTGTACTTTTAGATGTGAATTCAGTTCGTCACTACTATTGGCGATATCCATCGGCAGTCGCAATGTATGCTCCCTCGTATTTGCAGCTGGTGCACGTGGTGGGTAAATATCGCTGTTAGGAAGTGGTTTCTCATCAAAAGTTACATCACGCGAACGGACAAGCGTATTTCTTTTTCCGTCAGTGATCCAGATGCGGTAGCCATCTTCATCATAGCCGATCAGTCTTCCTCTGATGGCTTTTTTATTCATCTTCTTCCGTTTTTGTTTTGGAATGTGGACGTAAGCATTGCATCCTATAATCTTAAGATGCTTGATAATCGGCTTCTTTCCACTCCAAAGTCCGTACGGTGACTTGTCGTACTTGTTTGCTGGACCAGTTCTATTGAGAATGTACGCGGCGGTATTTATTAATTCTGCCCAAAGTTCTTGAGGCATTGGTTCGTGCGCATACATCATTGATCTAGCAGTTTCAACCAGAGTTCGATATTCGCGTTCGCTAACGCCATTTTGTTCTGGTGTGTAGGGCATTACCAGTCTTTGTTGAATTCCATGGGAGTTTAGTAGCTCTCGAATCGACTTGTTGTCAAACTCACCACCGTTATCGCTTAGTAGGCATTTTACAGTATGTCCTTCAGTCTTGGTCTGAGCTAACATTAAGGCAAGCTTATCCTTAACCTCTGACTTGTATTTCAGGAAATATACCATACGGTAGCCCGTGTAGTCATCTATGAACAACACGTAGTACTGGTACTTCGAGTAACTTGGTTGAAATGGTCCGCAAACGTCGGTGTGTACGAGCTCTCCTGGCGCGGTAGCTTGAGTCCTCGTACCGAATTTAAGTCTGTGAGCTTTCCCATATATGCAGCCCTCGCATAAGTCCTTATCAAGAGGAATATCTAAGTCCAGTTCGCGTTTAACTGTAGCTTTCACATGCCTCTTGTTTTGGTGCCCTAACCTCTCGTGGTATAGTCGCATAGTATCGGATGTCGCAAAGACTTCAGCGGGATTTACAGGTAATACAACTTTTGCGTCAAGTCTGTATAATCCACCTTGTTTCTGTCGTTTTCCTATTAAGCATGCTTCTCCGTTGACATAGACGGTACATTCTGTTGTCATCGATGAGAATTCGCTTTTCGAAATCTTATCGTGTACTGCTAAAATCGAGAATAAATTTTTTGTTATAGCTGGTACGTACCAAACATCTTGCAGGGTTAACCTTTGTAACTTCCCTCTTACATTTGCTTCAATAATTACTGAACCTTTGCCTTTAGCTCTGATCGCATTGCCATTAGCCGTTGTTACAGTACGAATCTCGTCAAAGTTTTCATAGTTTTGGAACCAATTAGCCCGGTTTGTCACGTGGCTCGTGGCGCCGTTATCTACGTACCAGTTCTCGGTGTCAGAATCGATTGAAAATATTTCAGTGCTCTCTATACTCATAAGGATCATGTTTGCTGACTTAGAGGTTGAAGGTATTGCTTGCGTGTTACTGCTTTTCGGAGGCTTGCCGTCTTTGATCCACTTTTGACAGTTTCTCACTCGATGGCCGATAATTTGGCAGTAGTTACATTTCAACTTTCTGTCCTTCTTTTCTGCAATGACCGTAGTGCCGGAATTTGAGACGAGAGCTTGTTGTCGAAGTACGTTGTTACTTTGCAGGGCTCGCTCAAATGCACATAAATGGCTTGTCCGGCTTTCAATACTTCGTTCGGCTTTTGGTAGTAGTAGCCAGCTGCTCCTGAAGGAGAAAAAGGTTTCGTCGAGTGTATCGAGAATCTTGCAAAGGAGTAGCAGTTCTGGTAACTCACTCGTTTTGTCTTTACTTAACTCCTGATTAAGCTGCGTCCAAATTTTCTTCAATTTTGACATATGTGTGGCTATAACGTCTGTCGAATCCTTTTTAAAGCCGAAGAAGCTCATGCATAGATTGTAAGACTTGTCTTCGTCGGTACCGTCGAAAAGTCTATGCAATTCAAGCCATACGTCTCTTGCATTCTTGTATCTCATGACCTTTCTGAGTGTGTCTTCTTGCATATTGGTTGTAATAATAAGAAGAGCAGTCGCGTCTGCTTTTACAAACCGTTCTAAATTAGTATTGTACGTAGCAACTGCAGTATCTCCTGCTTTGGGAACTGGTTCTGTTGGTTTCAGGAACGAGCCTTGTACTACTTCTAGCGCGTGCGGGACGGTTTGTAGAAGAGTTGTGACTTTGTATTTCCATGTATCCCAATTAGTTTTTCCCTCTAGCAAACCAATTTGAAGTTTCATAAAATTCTCCATTTCGTAGATGGGTCCGATAACCTGATGTTGTTGGGTGACGCAGTGGTGTCCAAGGGTTGTAGCCTTTTAGACTGTGAGGGCTTTACTAACTTAATTTTACAAAAAACAGCACATTATATTTTACAATTTATTAATCCATGTTGACTTCCTTTCTGACACAAGAAGACAAGACAGCTTTTTCTTCAAAAGACAACCATTGCAATACAAAGTTTGAATATCTATAAAAACTCTTTCAACAGAAACTAGTCAAAAATAAATCCGAGATATTCACAATGTTTGCAGATTTTTCAATGTTATTGAAAGTAAATCATTATTCATAATATTTGTACATATTTCATTTCATTTCATTTATTTATTGCAATAAATCACAGGTTGTAAATATCTTAAATAATACAAAATAATAAAATATTTGTAAGTACAAGTAAGTTGTGCCAGTGTGATTTTACCAACTGGTGTAGCAATTATTAACCAAATAACATTGTAATTTAATTAGATTTTAACAACAAAGACAATATATTTTTCTAATTAATTACTATACATCGATTCATGATAACACTAAGCTTAAATAACATATTTTATCAAATTCCATTCACAATTATAATTATAGATAGTAATTACACTCACAAGTAGTTTTAAGCACAGAATTTTAATTGTTATTATACAGTTTATTCAATGTCAATAATTTAAAGAAATATTTAATAAAATTGAATACGTAAAACATTTATGTCATTAAATTTGCTTATTGTACTTTGCTGCCTTTCTTTGAGATAAGATTCAAACCAGTATTAGTATTGACTATACCTCTTATTCCATATCTATTAAGTATATCTAGCATGATCATATGGTCAACGTTGTCGAAGGTTTTGGACAAATCTAATAGAACTGTAATGACATTGCCCTTACCGTTTAATGCCTCTGCTATATACTCAGTAAAGTCAAAAATTGCATCGATTGTAGATAATCCCTTTTGAAATCCAAATTGTTCCTTAGATAGAACCTTGTTAAATACTAAAAAAGAGCGTAATTTACACTCCATTATCTTTTCAAATATTTTTGACAAGGTTGGCAGCAACGAGATTGGCCTGTAGTTATTGCAATCAAGTTTATCACCTTTTTTGTACACAGGCTTTACATTTGCCTTTTTTAATTCCGATGGAAACACACCATCTCCGATAGATTTGTTTATTACAAAAAGTAGAGGATCAGCAACGACCTGGAAAATATTTCTCAGTACAAATGTTGAAATTTCATCGTAACCACTGGATTTTTCATTGTTTAAAGATTTGACTACTTTATAAAGATCGTTCTTGTCAATATCACCTAAAAACATTGAATCTACATGGTACGGAGGCAACATGTCATTCAATTTATCACTTGAAGTAATCGGATTACTATTTGAACCAGTAAAAAAGTTATCTAAGAGATTAGCTGCTTCAATGTCCGATTTTGCTATGTTTGAACCATCCGTTAATCCACTAAAACTATTTTGCTCTACTGATTTTGTCTCTTTTATGTGACTATTTATTAGTTTCCAGGTAGATTTTAACATAACATTTAGACATAACAATTCATATCATAATTTATCGTGTAAGACCAGCAATGGTTAGATAATTATAGCTAATTTACATAATTAAATATGGATATTCTGACACACTCGTCGCGAAACAAATTGGGCGAATGAAGTGGCAAAGTCACGGGCAGCGTCGTCGGTGCCGGGCATGCGAAGCGTGAGGAGCAGGGCCGCGTAAGGGGGCTGGCGCTTGCGCACTTACGTCCCGCTTCGCAGGAATAACGTTGTTTAGAAGAATTCGATCCTCAAGACCTTTCGATCGGCATTATAAAAATACAGGATGTATTTTGTTTTTCACATTTCACCGGTTCGAGTCAATCGAGTCTTGCTCAAGTTAATGATATATCAAAAAAATTTTGAATGCAGGTTTGTCTATTTTTGGAAACAAAGGAATGCTTAATTTCATTAAAATTTTCTAAAATCAATGTTTTGGGTACTTTCCCTAGAAAAATCGGTCTTTTTGAAGTGAAAACTTCTTCAGGTGCGTTGTGCAATTTTCGACGTGTTGCGCTTGGCTAGCAGCGAAAAGTTTTCACTTTTGTCGGCAGTCTCCATGACTGCCTAGGTACGTTTTTTTTTCACACTGTATTATGTTTCTGCTTGCAAGCTAAAAATACGAGTATCTTGTATGTTATTCTACCCTCTTAATGTCACTAAGTTAACACCTGTACCTGGATTCGTCCTACTTATCAAAACATATTTATTTCATTCTAAGGCGAGCATGTTGTTGATGTGATGATACCAAAACAATTTTTTTAGATGCTATGCTTTACTAAAAACACTAATTAAATGTTTATTCGAACAAAAATAGTATAAGTGTTTAAGTATCAGTAAAATAAATTGCAAACAACCCAATCACTAACGCCCTAGGTCGCACTAAACGAATTTCGAATGGAAGAGTGTACGTAAAAAATGGTTTTAGTTTACTGGGTGGCTTCCGAACAAGCCCACCTAAAAGATACATAGTTTATGAAATAATAAATAAATCTTTGAAATAGATGATTTATTATTCTTAACATGGATGAAATTAAATTATTCAGAAAAAGATACTGACACCAGTATGACAAGCTATCTACTTTGTATTGTCAGTTCTTATTCCGGCGTCCGCGGTTAAGCAACGCTCGGTCAGTCTTTAGATGGGTGACCATTAGTGGCATTCACTTCTGGGTCCCTCTGTGCCTCGGAAAGCACGTAAATCTGTTAGACCCGACTGATGTCGAAAGGAGGTGGCCTGGACAACTCTGAATTCAGGATGGCCACTAACTACTCTACAAGAAGAAGAAGCGGCGTCATAGAGGGAACTTAAACTGCGGGCTTGTTACCTGTACATTACTGACTAATGTGAGTCTACGTATAAAGTCAGAAATATTTTTTTATATAATTCACAAATTCTTAATTTTGAGCTCAATAAATAACACGGGATATTGCATTAATCTGCCAAGCTGAAAACCTGAAAAGTTTTAATATTTCACTGGCGTAACGCACACGGAAAGTTAATCATCCGATTATCCATATAAATGAAGCAACGGCTTTTTTCTTCATTATTCTAATAAATTTCTTCTTATCTACATTTTGAAAGAGTTAGCAAATAGTTTTAATTTTGACTGGCAGTGTAGTATTTAGTTAGCAGTAACGAATTTTGGTAATAAAAAGAAGAACATTCATGTAGGTGACGCATTATTATTAGACAAATAATTTAAACGTTAGAAAATGTAACAACGAAATAATTAACATCGAATATTTAAAATGGATGAGCAACGCTCTACTTACTATGAATACCTTAAAGCCATGAAGAATATCTATCGAGAAAATATGATTAAAGAGTTGGAGCAGAAAGAATCTTTAACTTCTAATCAAAACCGAAAAAGAACTATCGTAGGTAAAAAGTAAGTTCGAATTTATCTAAAAATTACGTAATTCAAATGAAATCCAAAAATTTTCCAAACAGTACCTACATCAGATTATAACAATATAATATTTCTGACGTCAAGGATGGAGACCGAGACTTATATCCGGCATTTTACCGAATTACGCTGCCGCCGATATCACAATACTTTTAAATTGCGCGCGCTGTAATTGAAGACGTTCAGTTAATTAATCAATAAGCCTTTTTCCATGTTGCGTTACTTGAGTTCTTACAGTACTTCTTACAGTTCTTACATAAACAATGTCTCTTAGTTCAGTGTACCTCTAGGCAAGGGCCTCCCTAACCCTTTCCAGTATCTCGAGCAACTCTTCACCAATTCGCACCTACTTTTAGTTTCAAATGGTCTTTCCATCTCTTTTCTTGTCATTCCTTACTCCTCTTGCCGCCTCTAAAGAACCAATTCATTACAATCTTGCTTACATTATTTTAGAATAATTAGTAAAGTGTGTCTTATCAACCTCTATTTTTGTAAAGACATATCGAAGACGTTATGATGGTTATAATATTCTACGCCACCCTAGGAGCATTCCACGTGGTTGTACGCGACATTCGTACTATGTTTTCAGGGATTTACTCGGGAAGGTCTCTAGTTCGTACTTAGCATTTCGTAACTTCGTAACTTTGAACTATCATATAATGTATAGTCTATCTAGATAAACTCAATTATAAAGTATTTCTAGACATTTTACTTCGCCTGGTGTGCGGGACAGCGAAACCACCAAGTCTGCCATTCCTCTTAATTAATTCAATTATGCAGCAAATTCGTAACGTCTTATGAAACAATATATAATCAATGAAGTAAATTGGCTTAAATAAAACACAGATTCTGTCGGAAATGTTTACAGAAAAAAAAAAATCACACTTGTTGTGCAGGCCTCGCCGCCTGTTGTGCGGGACGAGTACGAATTCCAAGACTAATTTGATACACACAGTATTCGTTATCAATGAATTCTGCATTGATTAGACATTAATGAAAATAAAACGAACATATTTGAGCATTCTATTTAATGTTTTCATGTAAATAGTTTTAATAGTGCAAATACAATTTAAATTATATTATTTATTCTTCTATAAACTAAAAAATATTTATTATAGAAGTATTGAGTTTAAAGTATCATCGTGAGTATCGTATTAATTTTCAAGACGTAAAATTAAAAGCTTCTTCGCCACATAACGGGCAATACAAGTAATATAATGTTAAAGTTGTGGAGACTTTATGATGAATAAGGATTTAGAAAAGAATATTAGCTGTGCAACATATTACATTTTTGAGCTACTTTGCTTGATACTTGACTCGTTGACAGTTTAGTAAGCATTGATGCCTTAACATCTGGCTCCGTTTTTAATGCCTGCCATTTTGCGGAGTTCATCAATTCTGGGTCCATAAAGGGGCTGGTACTTTGCGCACAGTGATGACACCATCTGCTCTATTGGTTGAGGTTGATGGTTTAGAATTATGAGGGACATAATCCTTGACAGTGTGTCCTAGTAATGGTGTCTCTACAAATGTCACATCTCTGGATCTTATTAATTGGTGGTTGACTTTATCCCAAATAGCCTCCATCTCCATCATAGCCAATCAATATTCCTTTTTGAACTTTCTTGCCTAGCTTTTTAAAGATCTCGGTGGTCTTTATTACTTCTCGTGCGACTTTAACGAAATCTTCAGGCGATCGGACTACTATTTCAGCCTGACTTAAGGTTAAACGTCAGTAGCTTAGCGGAAAGTGCATAACTTAACTTTGTTTTTCTTGTTTATAAATTTTAATTTGAAAAGCATTTTGGTCCGTGGCATTTGACGCCAATAGTTCAGTATTAGTGTGGTTTATAAAGCAAGAGTTTCAAAAGAGTATATTAGTCATGATCATCTCAAAACTAACTTAAAATGCTGTTTTAACTTCGTCCAAGATCATGACTAACTGTGCATTAAATTTCAAACTCACGTTTTATAAACCTCACTAATACTGAACTATTGGCGTCAACTGCCACATACCAAAATCTTTTTCAATATTTAACTTCTAAAAAAGAAATACAAAGTTAAGGTATGCACTTTGCACTAGCAACTGACGTTTGACCTTAACATCTTTTGTTTTACCAATCTTTTCACGTTCGCTCCCACGCCATCCAATACTCCTTTTCCAAGGGACGTCGCTGAATACTTCCAGATAAATTGTTTTAAATAATAATAATACATTTTTTTTTGTTTTAAATTTGGTTAACAAAAACGAATATCGTATCCTTGTCTTTGTTGCGACTGTCTAAGCAGATCACATAAGTTTCGCATTGGTTTGGAAAAAATACCGCAGCAGTGAATGGTCACTTATGGAAGTAAACTTGAACGCGCCCAAAGCGCGCTCTGATTCTCATTTTGGTATTCGCATGAGACCGGCATAGCAAAATTTATCTGTAGGATCCTTGTATCGGCACATTTTTTATCTTTTTCAAACTCAGCACCCTGCACTCTTTTTAAATTATAATGACTCTTTTTAAATTTTGAATAGTCTTCTTTAACTTTGTTATACAGTTCCGCAGACACATTTTATTTTGATGCTAGTTTTAGCCTTCCTGTAGAATCTTTTTCCCATTCTCTCCAGGTAATCGGCTGTAGCATATGTTCAGATCGATTTTACTTTTGCATATCACCATACAGTTCACAGTTTTGTTGCCAACAAGCAGAATTAATTGAACAGTCACATAGAACTGTCTCCCAAAAACCTTGATTGTAGTTAATTTTCAGGGCCTTTAATTTTAGGATAAAATTGTCGTGTATTCTACATTTGCGCTGTTCACTTGGAGTATCTTTTATGAGAAGGACATTCTCAGGACGCAACTCACAAAACTTAGAGAATCCGATTTTGGTAAAGACATTTTCTTCGTATATTTAAAAAGCTTCACGAAGAAACATAGTCAGATAATATTTTTGCAGCTTTTTTGTCTCTCCACTTTTTCAAGAAGTTATGCAATCTTTCATGTCTGTACGAAAATAAAATTGTTTTACCGAATTTTCGGCATAGTCCCAGTTTTCATTACCATTTTGCTCCAGTTCTCTTACGATCTCTTCTGCCAACCGGAATCCATGACGGCTACAGAGACCTTTATGACGTAGTCACGTTTAGTAGAAGATGGCAGGGTCTGAAGAGCTTTTCAGATCGCCTTAGAAGCTGTTTGTGGACATTTGTATATGGGTGCGTGGGCACGGAAGTGCTTGCTGTTTCGCTTGGTGTATTCACGACTGAAGAATTAGTTGATGGTTCACTAGTTAGCTGATGATAGTGGATAGGCGTTTCTTTGCCCTCTGTCTGCGTTTTTTCTCTCTTTCGTACAATTTTAACTCTTCCAATTCTTTTTTCTTCAAAGCTACTTTTTTAGATAAAAAATACGAATATTTTAATTTTTTTGATAAGTACTTTGGATCAATTAGTCCAAAAAAAAGAGTAAAACTAAAAATGTGGAGCGGGGCAAATATAATATACATTAAGTTGAAAATAAACGATCGAAGCAAATGCACAGCCGGGTATCGCGGTCGATAGCTACTAGCAAACTGTGTTTACTGTATCAACACTAATTATAAATATATCTCTGGTTACTCACAAAATTAAAATTATCTAAAAATACTGTTCTGCAAGACAGCGTTACTATAGAGTATTATTACATAAATCACAGGTGATAAATTAACTGTCAATTGTATTCAAATTTATATTTTATATACAACATAATAATGGTATCCTTCTTTGATTATACAACAAACAGTTTAAAGTGCTTCTCTGTACAACAGGCGATAAAAAACGAGGAAAATTGTTCAAAGTGAAAGAGAAATGTTTGGTGTTTTAAATAAATTTAAAATAATGATATATAATATACATTTTGTCCATAAACATTTTGTTACTAGTGCATAAGTATATATATATATAGTATAGTGTCGTAATGAAATTTCACCCATAATTGAACTTTTAGTTGTAGGCCTCGGTTGCATTATTGGTGGAATGCTCCCCTAACGTTCTATTATTAAATTTTGTGTTCACGGTTCTTGGTATATGGTTTTAAAATTGTCTGTCCTAATAAACGGTAAAAACATTTCCTTTTTGTTAGGCTTCCATATGAAAGACCCGAATTAAATCAATTGGCTGTGCAAGCGACAATGATCAGCATCATAGCGTCCATGGTTCCTGATGAAATCATCTACAAGCACTCTGATTACTCCATACGGGAATACGAGACAGCACTCATGTTTATTGACATTTCTGGTATGAAAGTATTATGATCAATAATTTTATCCTTATTTTCGACAGTAAATCATGAAGTTTAGTTGTCTGTACTTTACCCCCTTTATTTAAAGAGTATGTCTGAATTTCTGAGACATTGTTGAGCCCTTCTGATACTATACAAGCTAACTTTTTGACAGTTTTTGAGCCGAATGGTATGTGATCTACACAAGGAGTAGTATCGATACGTGTGGTTGAAATACAAATATCTAAAAAATACGAATTATTATAATCATTTTTCTTTTGTAACACATGAGTTTTATTCGTTAACCATATTACTACAGCTGGTAGTCACCTACGTACTTACCTAAGTTCAGCCACATATTACAAGATTCAGCGCCATATCAGTGAGGCCGCTTGGATTTGCGAATACATATACGAGTATAGGTACACCTGGTACAGTCTTCCATAAAGAATGATTTCGAACACAATATAATATGCTCGAAGTTATCCTTGATTTTCTTCCAACAATGTTCTTCTGAAGATGGGGCATTGTGTTAAACTTTGATTCCATATAGCCTGCGGATTTTCTCTTTCAATTGCTGGTTAAAGTGCTTATATTTTTGGTGGTAAACGTTCATTGTAAAACTATCTGTGTGCGCGGGAGGATCTCGAACTAAAATAGTTAATAAATTCATCTAATAACATCCTGATATTAATGAAATTGTCTTTATAACCAGGTTTCACAGAGCTTTGCGAATTTTATACCAAAGCAGGGCGAGGTGGACCTTCACGTTTAACTCAAGTTCTGAACACCTACATCGGAGCCATGGTTCAAGAAATTCTGACACATAACGGAGATGTCCTCAAGTTCTCCGGAGATGCCTTTATCAGCATGTGGAAGAAATCTGAAACTTTGACAATGCAAGATGTTGTTCATACTGCTATTGATTGTGGCTTAATAATTCAAAGGAATTATGGAACTTATGTCACTGATGTTGGTATTGAACTCAAAGGTAAATACATAGACCTACTACTTATATTTTAAAATGTAATATTGCCTCGAATGAAGCATGAAGGATCAAGTTCTAACACATATTTTATAATCCCCTCGTATACTTGTCATGTTCGTATACTTGCAAGAGTTCCTTTTTGTCGATTGACTTGTGCGTATTTTATCTGCATTACCTTAAAAAGCTGTGCTGACCGCCGAACTGTTGAACATTTTTTCTAATAGGTCACTACTTTATCCCTCATTGGTTTATATCTTATCAATACAAACTGTTTAAGGCTGACTGTAAATTTTTTTATTTGAAAAATTTCGTAACCTTTTATGAAATTTTTGGTCGTTTAATTCTAATAGGTCAATATGTCATAACCTTTCCGGTTTATATCTTATCAATACATACTTTGTCTTTTAATTATTGCCTAAGGTAAGGTTTGTTTTAGCAATGCCAGTGAGAAGTTGTTAAATAAACAGAAAGTTTTCAGAATATACCAATCCGATGTTATGGTATGGTCTTCACAAATTGGATGGTGTTTCTTATTTTGCTAGGAGTTATAATGGTCACACTTCGGCTTCACTAACGGTAACCTTCAGCTTGTGTCAACTTTTTAATCTTCTTCTCTTCAGTGGGAGTGGGACGATGTGGATGTCTGGTTTTCAAAGTGCGTGGGCGGATCCTTTTCGGATTAAAATAGTTGTTTGATTTATTGACGTCAGGAAAATGTTTACGTTGTATTTTTACTTCTGAAAATAAAATGTGCAGCACAGCTTGTACACGACGCTGCCTAGGTGCTAAACCTTATAAATTGCCAACGTAGGGTAGAATCGATGACCCAAGCTTTGCATCCAAGGAGTGCACCCAGGAGAGAGTAGAGTGCCAGGTCTTTATCTTAGTATTTCCTTTTTCCTTTTAGATATAATTACTGCTCGGACTGTGAATAATTATTGTGGACGGCGCCACACCCGTTTTTATTGCAGTTTTCCTCACGCACACGCTTTTATTATTTATTCATATCAAATCAACATATTTACAACTAGCTTTTGCCCGCAGTTTCGCCCGCGTTGGTTTAGTTTTTGGGAAGACAATCGAATCTGTAAATATTTTTCGGAACCTTAATATTATAGAACGTATTTATTTGGACTCTGGTTTAAACGAAACTATTTATTGTTCTCTAAATTGATCCTCTGTTAAACTGTCTTTGGCGAAGCCATAGGCCGAGCCACGTTTCCGAACAAAATTATTTCTTGACCTCTTGCTTGATCCCCATGTGTAAAGAGTCTTTGGCGAGACCGAAGGTCGAGCCGCGTTTTTGAGCTAAAATATTTATTGTTCTCTGAATTGATCCTCTGCTAAAATGTCTTTGGCGAGGCCGAAGGCCAAGCCGCGTTTTCGAAAGAAACTTTTTCTTATATTTTTAAAATTTTTCTATATTTCTTATATTTTCTTATATTTCTCATATCTCCCGAACCGCAGGTCCTAGTGAGTTGCGGTTTGAACTAGAGTGATGGGTTTGCCAGGGACTATCTGACTGCAAAAAAAAATTACATTTGACAGTTTTTTTACAGGTGCTCCGATTCGCTTCCGCGTTTCCGAACGGAATTATTTCTTGATCTCGTATTTGATTCCCAGGTACTTGGCGAGGCTAAAGGCCCACCCGCGTTTCCGAACGAAATTATTTCTGGATCTTGTATTTGATTCGCAGGTAATGTGTCTTTGGCGGGGCCGAAGGTCGAGCCGCATTTCCGAACGAAACTATATCTTGATCTCTTATATGATTCTTAGGTAAAGTGTCGTTAGTTAGGCCGAAATAATTTATTGATCTCATATTTGTTTCCCAGGTAAAGTGTCTTTGGCGAGACCGAAGGCCAAGCAGCGTTTCCGAACGAAACTATTTGTTATTCTTTGAATTGTCTCTCCGCTAAAGTTAAGACTTTTGGACGAAATTGTTTCTTGATCTCGTATTTGATACTCAGGTAAAATATCTGAGCCGCGAATCCGTACGAAACTTATTCTGAATAGTTAGAACCTAAGTTTGTATAATGTTATTTAATGTAATGTTAAATATTATGATATTCGGAATGCAAACGGTCTTGTCTCAATAAAATTTTATCTGAGGGTCTTTCACTGTCAGATCAGATTATTCATGTTTGATGTAATGAAAATTACCTGTTAAATCACTCGTGTTTTTGAGATAAAGAAATAGAAAATTGTGATAAGGCAAACATATAGATATTTTGTGCTAACTTATGGATTCTTTAAAAAGTCCTCTAAATGTTAATATGAGAGTCCCGCAAAAATTGGTTAAGTTGTTTGGGAGATTAGCCCGTACAAACAGATAGACGATTTCCTGCAATACTACAAAGTTATCTTATCACCAAACCAAAACTTTTGAAAATCCGTCCAATAGTTTTGCGTGATGCGTTCACATGCAGACGGAAATTTGTGTTTTGATATCTAAATGGATAATCATTCACACAACTATTACAATTTTCAAAACATATTCCTTGTACAGAACGGTCTCGTTTAATATATTTCCTACCACGTTTTGCCCGCGGCTTGGCCCGCGTTGATTAAGTTTTTGTGTCGTATTGAATCTGTAAATATTTTGCAGACCATTCATTTTTCAGTACGTAGTTGACCTGACTCTGGTTTGGAATGTTTTTGATTGTCATCATCTCTAATTTCATCCCCAAGTAAAGTGTTTTTGGCGAGGCCGAAGACCAAGACGCGTGTTTAAATTTGACGAGGCCGAAGGCTGAGCCACTTTTCTGATCGACACTATGTTTGTTTTCTGAATTAATACGTGAATATATTGAATAATTCTGTACGGTCACTTATAACTTGGGAACCACTCAATGAATTCTGATACAGTTTTCATTGTAAGGTGAATTATTTATTGAGAAAGGTACTCATATTAGGGTATGTATCATCGCGCTATGAAATATAGTAGCGCAATTATAGTTTTAGTGAACCATGTGGTAGGTTCCCCTTTAACACATTTGAATGTTATCTGATCGTCGCGGGTTCAAATTACACAAAGTAAAATATTTTTAAATTTTTTGTTTAGATTCATCACACATTTTCTTTTTGCTAAAAATAGTATATCGCTGCCCCCACCGAATATAATAAAAGAAATATAAAAGAGCCAAAAAGACACTGTCTACCTTGACAAATACGCATCATTTACGCATTTTTGTTTATAATCTGTTTTAATTATCAATTATAATATACTGTCTTGTTTTTATCTGTTATTATTAACATCTTAAGATTAACATCTTTCTCATTTTTTTTGTGATAATCAAAATGTACCCCAAAAAGAAGCAAACTATTGACATGACTTCTTTTTTAGGGTTCCGTAGTACCTAACAGGTACAAAAGGAACCTTATGGTGAGACTCCGTTGTCCGTCCGTCCGTCCGTATGTCACAGCCTCATAACTTTAGCACCGTTAAAGATAAAGACATGAAATTTGGCACAAAAAAGCATTAATTTGCCCACATATCATGGTGTAAAAAAAATATATGAAAAATTTAAAATTTTTTAAAATATTTCCAAAACAAAAGTGAGAAAAATAAAAAATATTATCCTAAAAGTACAATATGGGTATCAAATTGTAGATACTAAAAATCTTATTGTTAAAATATATACTTTTACTGTATATACTGGCACTGGTTTCGAGAAATCTTTAAAAAACCCCAAAAATATGTATGTCCTCCCCTTTATCTCCAAAACTGGTGGACTGAAAAGTATGAAAAAAATTTCAATTATAGATCATAACTGGCCAATTAGAGGAAATCTATATCAAATAAAAAAAAATCAGCACAAATGAAAAATATAAAAAAAGAAGTAAAATAAGTTTTTTTTTATAAAAATACAATATGGGTATCAAATTGTAGGTATTAAAAATGTAATATGTAAAAATATACACTTTTATTATATTTACTACTGTTTTGCGTGTTGCGCGCGCTGCTGGTGTATTGTTTATGCCTTGTTGTACTAACATAATGTTGTTTTATTTAAAAAAAGTTAAAAACATTTTGCGGTCGGGTAGTCCCTGGCAACCGATCACTGTAGTCTAAACCGCAACTCGCTGCGACCTGTGGTTTGGGAGATAATAAAAAACTGTCAAAACATGGCAAACGTCAAAAAAAAACCTGTTCAAAACAAAACTTTTCAGCCCTCGGATACAAAAACATTTTTTTTATACCCTATGGTTCAACCCCTAGGGTTGTACCACCTTCCGTTCCGAAGATATGGCCGAAATAAAACATTTTTCGACCCTCAGACAAAAAAAAAGAAAATTATGGCACCCTATGATCCAACCTTTAGGGCTGTACCACCTTCCGTTCCGAAGATATGGCCGAAACAAAAGTTTTTTGCGCTACATCCCTAGTGTCAAAGTAAAAAAGTTTATCCCTAGTGGCGGGGGACATCGCTAGGAACTTCGGCCTCGCTAGGGTGTCGAAAATTGAGCACAAATGAGAAATATAAAAAAAGATGTAAAATAAATTAAAAAAAAAAATTATAAACATACAATATGGATATCAAATTTTAGGTATTAAAAACTGGTTGTAAAAATATATACTTTTACTATATTTACCGGCACTGGTTTTGAGAAATCTTTAATATAAATAAGAACAAGTGTTTTTTAAACAATCTTAAAAATATCCCAAAAATATGTATGCTCTCCCCCTTATCTCCAAAACTGGTGGACCAAAAATGTGAAAAAGATCATTGTAATACGTGTTTACGTAAAGATTACAGGAAAAATTAAGCGGTTGAGAAATTCACGAAAAAAATTACAAAATTAAATTTATCATCCACAATACGGAACCCTAGGTACGCGAGTCTAACTCGCACTTGGCCGGGTTTTTTGTCTGTTACCTGAAGATGGTTGATGGTTGCAAATATTTTTCTTTCCTTTCTTATTGTGATGATCCTTATTCTTTTTAATAAATAATAAGAGTTCTCTATTTCTTCAAATTTGAATTAATAATGATGTAACTGCTAATAATTGTTACCCATTTCCGAATTCTTATCTTTTACATTCACAGTAAAAGTGGCCATATCAGCGGGTCCTGTCTATTTCTCCATTATTGGAGCAAATAATATTTACCAACGAACCTTTGTCGTGGTCGGCCAACCAGTATGGGACGTCAAAAGAGCGGAGTATGTCAGCATGGCTGGTGACGTTCTTACAACTACCGCGGCATGGATGTATATCAATGAGGGCAACTATTGTACAGAACCATGTGGGGATGGCCTTCATACAAAGGTAGAGAATTTCATCGAGTTTGTGGAGAAAATTAAGTCACCTTTATGAGTAAAACAAACTGATTTTATTTACACAACTGAAGGGTAATTAAAGACAAAGAAGGGTCATTGTCTGCAAAATATACAAAGCCTGAGCATTGGTCTTAAGAAAATTTGCTATATTTTGGAATTAAAATATATTGATTAATCCTTTTTCTTCAATTCTATTAACGAAAATGTTTCTAAATTTTATGATAGCTCTGAACATGGACAATGGAAAAAATCACACTAACCGAAATTCACCCTACCAGCTAGTGTCTCAATAGCTAAGGCCTGGTGTGCGGTCAAAAGTCCTGGTTGTGGGAAAGTTATATAGCTTAAATCTCTCGCGTTTCGTACATATTGTAATATATATAATCAGGTCTACCGCGATCAAATTTTAGCTTTTTTACGAAAAGGCAGGCCTGAATTTCCGCCTAGACCAACAAGGCACCGGCTTGGGGGCCTAGCCACTGAAGGGGCCCTGGCCAGGGCGGGCATCAAAGTTATAGAAAAAAGAGAAATGCAAGTCACAGTCCACACTTGGTGAACCTGCTTTTCACCAACGATTATACGTCCCACACGTGATTGGTTGTGAGGGTGAGCCCTAACGCCATACTTCGAGCGCAAATTGGACCAACAGCTTAACGTGCCTTCCGAAGCACGCAGACTGAACAAAAATTAATGTGCACTGCGGGTATTGAACCCACGACCTCTAGGTTAACAGGTGAGCGTTCTACAACTCGGCAATAGAGGCAGTCTAAATATTATATTTTTATGGTTCGGTATGGTGGAATCTCGAGAAAGTGTAGTACACACCTGTTTTGTTGTTTCTAAGTCTGTTTATCTACTTTATTTTCTGATATCGAAATAAAACTAATAGTTAGGAAACTTTTTTTGCTAAAATTCCATCCAATCCATTTATTCCATTTATTTGTTTTTTTTTTTTTCATATTTTTCGAGGCCCTCAGCTCTCAAGTGCCAAGGGGCCCAGGTTATCTAAGTCCAGGCCAGTGAAAAGGACACCCGAAGTTTTGAGGCAGTTGCATGTCTGGTGGTCTACGGGAAACTGGCAAGTATGTCGAGGTGCAGTGATGAGATGCAGGTGACGACACGAGTATTTTCCGTCTACCCGCAAAAACATTTTAGATCATGAGACATGCAACTGCCTCCAAACGTCGGGTGTTTTTTTCGTAAAAAAGGTGAAAAATTTAATCGCGGTAGACCTGATTATATATCTTATAAAGTGGGTAAGTTACTGTTGAAGGCGGATACGTAGAAGCCAAAGCCGAGAGTGTCTTTGTCGTATCAGGAGCCATGGTGTTATCGCAGAAGAGAAAATGAGCGGCTCCCCTAATATCACCACCGTTAAATTTATTTTCATCTAATTATTAAACGAGGCACGCTTTTTAAGTGTTGACGTTTGAAGAAAAAAAAACTAGAACTTTATACTATGTAGGTAATTGAATAAGAATAATTGGGTTACTAGCTTTAAGTTACTTTGCTGTGCCCGACAGGGTCCATAATTGATACTATACTAATGTGTAAGGTATGACATTATCATTGTCATTATCACTTCGAGGCCGTCGAATCTGCAACACTCAAGAAACACTGGAAAACAACCAAAATAAAATACATAGTGGCCTAATAAATTTGTTTTGTTAAGAAATTGTTAGGGTAGTTTCTGTGTATAATAAATACACAGAAACTACCCTAACAATTTCTTAACAAAACAAATTCATGACCGACCCAGACAACACATTCATAACAACAGACCTAACAGAAACAACACACAAAATCAACTTCTTCTAACCACAACATATTTTCACGGTAACTACAAGCTAAAAAACAGAATTAAAGACTTTTTACCTACACTCACACAAAACGATGACACCAAAAACCTGTTACCCAGAAACATGCAGATATGCGATAAATATAATCCAAACTTATAGTCAATACTAACCAAAACAAATACACCACACAATAACAATACCACTACAACTCCTGGAACCTCACCATGCCGACGCGACGTCCTCGATGCAAGACATGTGCTATCAGTAAAAACGCATTAAACATTATAATGAACCATCATAGACATACATCTGACTCTATAACTAACAACACACTACCCATCCCCACACATACTCGTCCGCATTCTAAAATCATTCATACCAGCCCTAACAGACATTCAACTCAGAACGTGGGAGAGTTTGTTCATATGGTCTCTTGGTCCAGGCTTAAACAAGCGACATTAAAAGAGTCATCATTCAGTTTTAGTTCCCCACTCACATCCTTCCAACTGCTTAGTCTTCCATGAAATAAATTGACATGAACGGCATTCACCGCGTGGCGCCATCCCATCTCATCGTTACATAACTAAGAACAAAGGCAAGCTAGAGAGCAAGAAAGAGTTCTTTAGTTTGTTATTCATAGTCAGAGGACCATGAATAACAAACTAAAGAACACAAAAGCCTGCACCCATGCGGTGGGATGGCGCAATATGACTCGTTTACTTTCTTTTTAATATCTTGTAAATATTTTAAATGCAAATAGCTTTTATTTATTTTTTAATTTCTTTACCTATCTGTTATATTTTGCTTTTTACTTCATTGTGACTGATGCCAGACCGAATGGCCCGAAATATATCTCACCAAAATTTTACTAAATGTGTATCTTGTTTTAATAATTTAAAAAGACAAAAAAGTCGCTATTAATGAAAGGACATAAACTATATCTTTGATTAATTAATTTTCGGTGAAACGAACCATCGGATAAATGAGTGCCAGGGTGCCAGGGAAACAAATAATCGTCAAATTAATCTATCGGTTCAATGTCATCCGGGAAACGTCTTTCTATAATTATTTTTGGAAAGGCGTAGGGAACCCGATTTGAAAGCGTCCAATGCTTCTTCACCTTTAAAACGTTTGACCAAGAATAGTTTTCTTAATTTTAAGAAATGTAAAGAAATCGTTAGGGCTTAGGCCAGGACTGTATAGAGGATGGTCAAGAATTTCTACGCTTTGTTGCTTCAAATACTCTATCGTTTGATGAGCGCTGTGTGAGCTTGCGTTGTCATGTGGTAAACAAACTATAGTATACCACTCTGCGTTAACCGTTCTACGATCTTCAACCGTTCTACGTTTTTGCCACGAACGTAGCCACCATCTTCTTTGAAGTGCTTCGAGAGCGAACAACTCTAGTCGGCTTTGGCTCGTCTTGGAAGACCCAGATTGTGGATTGTTGTTTGGAATCAGGATCGTAATCATGGATCCATGATTCGTCGCCACTGATGATGTCGTAGACGTCATTTGACTCTCCTCAGTTGAACCTTTTTTTTTTTTTAGTTTTCTTACACCATCTGACGCGGGCCGCCTTAGAATTGCCGGAAAGCAAATGCGGGATCCAACGGGAAACTAGCTTTCTCACACCAAGTGCCTTATAAAGATCTCCTGAATGGTTGTCCCCAAAATGTCTAATAAGGCCTGTATCTCCCGGTATATAACATGACGATCTTCGAGTATTAGTCGTCTCACAGCATCGATGTTATCTTCACTGAAGGCGGA
The DNA here is from genome assembly GCA_934047225.1 of Ypsolopha sequella. Classification (NCBI taxonomy): domain Eukaryota; kingdom Metazoa; phylum Arthropoda; class Insecta; order Lepidoptera; family Ypsolophidae; genus Ypsolopha; species Ypsolopha sequella. Next base: position 5,981,798 of record OW203983.1, on the reverse strand, counting down.
TTTTGAACGTCCTTCACGAGATTTGTCACTAAGACTGGTACGTCCACGCTGAAATTCTAAATACCAGCATTCAACAGTCCGCAGACAGAGGGCTTCATCATGGAACACAGATAATAAATCATTTTCCACGTACGTGACCTGACAGGTTTAAAACAACTCTGTGGCTAAACAATTGCATTAGTCCTAATTCTTTCAATTGTTTTGATATTCTAAATTCCAACAAATTTGAATATAGAACAGTTCTAAATTCAAAATTGGCGGCAAACATGTAAACGACAGAACTTAAAAGGCATGCCTGGTAATTGGTTGAGTATCATATTGCTTTTAGGGTCTGGTGTAGCGACATCTGTTAAGGTGCAACTATTTTTTATCTTTTGCGTAAGGAAGCTGCTCCGACTTTTTCCTTTCCTCACGTGTAGGATCTGCTACGGTAATGTGAGGAGTAACCTTTAGTGCTAAAGGGAGCCGCTACAGTCGTCCGAGACCCACGAAGAATTCTTTTAATAATGGGTGTAGTGCTGCTATGTCCTTTATTTAATTTGTTGTCCTTTATATAACTTTTCAGTAGTTTTATCAAAAAGCTAAATAGGTATGTAGGCTATAGCCTTGGGCTGCAGGTTACAGAGGGCGGTGGAATTTTCTGGCTGACCGGCTGGCCTTTGATTTCAAAATTAAAAATTGATCAACATTGTGTAGCCCGTGGACTCCTGGATTGAACTTTTGAAACTTGTTAATGAGTATCTTAGGATAAAAAAATTACTTGTTGCCATTTTTTTCATGCTTACGTATATACAACCTCAATCCAAGATTGCGTCCAAAGACAAAAACGTGGTCTTAAATTAAGATTTCAGTCCCACCACCATAAATTATTTTGATAATGTATTTAAAAAAAGTAACTTTTAGGAACAAAACCAATCTTAAGATATTTTTTAACTTATATGGGTTTGACATCCACTGAAATTCATGCACATTATTGTGTTAAAAAGTAACTTATATCTTACAATTGAGAACTACAATTTAAAAATGTACGCTGGCTATGGTACTCACTTATTGATACAACAGATTCATTGTGTGATACATCACTGTACATAAAAGTGTAAATAACAGTGTACATAGCTCAATATAACATTTAAAAACATAAACTTACATTGCATACTATATTATACACGGAATAAACCTCCAACATTACAGTATTTAACATATTACAGAAGTAGAACAGAAAATGTATATATCGGTTGTAAAAAACATAGGAAATATTTTAGAGTAATCATTCTGTTTCGCTATCGAAATCTGTTGGTCGTTCTAATGAGACATTGTTTCCTTCGAAGTCTGCACATCCACATAATTCGGTGCAAAATGTCTTCTTTCCCCAGCAGGAACAATACACTGACGTTACATATTTAATAATACACCTGTTCAACTATTTATGGCGCTATAACCATCCCCTATCGTCATCCATTATATAAAACAGACTAAGTGACACCGCGCTTTTTAACCCGCCTACAATGTGTGTGTGAGTATGGGCATATCGTCCAACGGGGCCGCCAACAGTGGTGAAATCTTGAAAAGCCCTATGTCCAGCAGTAGATGAACCAGGCTGTTGGATGGATGGATTTTCCTCAAGTTTCTTACATATTCAGTTTATCTGTATTTCCGCGAGGCTTTGCCTTTTCCAGTGAGCAGTGAGATGTCCGAAAGCAGGTGTTTGTGTAGCTGAACCAACAGCAGTAACACGTCTGTGTCTGGAAAGTAGTCCACAACCTCAACGTCCTTATCAATTGTACTTGCATGAAGTATCATGATGGCATCAGTGATTTCTCTGTACAGAGAAAATTTTGAATGAGTATTTTTTTAAAATAATGAATTGAAATATATATTTAAAAATATGGAAAGGCTACATTAAAGTCTTTACTCAAAAAGAAAATATACATATTTTGTAGTCAAATCACACTTGTTTCAACGCCAAATGACGTATTCAGTGATTTTAGTGATCTTTTCGATTTTTTTTCTCGATGATTGTGATACTTGTGTCAAATCTAAAAATAAACGGAATGTAGTTCAACTTTATTTTATTAATAAAAAAATATTTTGATTTAATATGCTAAATTCTCCATACGTGAATGCATGTTTGGCAAAGCCAGTCCTATAGATTTTTTAACGATTTAGAAGGTAAGAAAGGTGACGAAAAATGGCAACAAGGCGATTTTTACTATAATACTAAACATATTGTTGAGAATGTAAAATTATTAAATTGATTTTAAAAGTACATCACTTATTTAAATAGGTATCTCAAAATTAAGTTTTCCGTACAGTGATCCTTCTTTCCCTGTACCCTTTAATTGAAATCTTTTGAAGAAGGAAATCCGCGAACCTTTGTGTTTAAGAAGGCGTGTATATACTATACTCGTACCAACACACCTGAGTTTTATGAAAACTGAACATACTACAAAATATGACGAAAAACCTTTTTTTTTGTCTGTAAAATATACTGTGTTTTAGGTTTTAGGCGTTGGCTCGACATGGAAAAGAGTAGAAAAGCTACAGTCACCTTCGGAAAGACAAAAAGGTAACAGAATTTAATGGTAACGCTTACTAAATATATCTCAAATAATTGTACTTCTCTTTTTCTACTGTGCACTACTTTTGACGCACCACCAGCTTCGCAGCAAACATGCACCATCGGTGGTCAGGTAGTTCCTCTTCCGTTCGCCATACCTACTAACACGCGAGTTGTACTTGCTGAAAGTAATTACTATAATATAATTAAAGTAAGGTGTACAGCTATAGTCCATGACCAGCTTCACATTTCGTTTATCCGCTCAACGAATTGCCTGTATCGTGTGACAGCCGTGCGTGGTTTTAAAAGGAAAAAAAGAAGAGAAAAAGAAGCCTCGCTGATTCACCTATTTGCGAATGAGATTATAAATTTAGGTAAACTCAATGTAGGCGTGATCATAGCTTTTTTTATATATATGTGTTAGTATAATTAATGCATCCATTAAGTTTTTAAATATTTTAAATAAGAGCATCTCAGTTATTTTTGAGCACTTACAAATTTGGGGATCAATATTTGTGTCAAATTTGTTTGAAACACTTGCCTTTAATGGTACAATGGTACCAAAAATACACATGTCATATTTAACATGACATTGTGTATAAGGTGTAATCTATTTAATTTATGAAAGTTATACTAAGTAGTTAGTTCTAATTATCGCTAAAAGAAAAGATCCCCAGTCCAGATCGTGGCTCGAATCCGTCTTACAGATTACGATGATGTTTTCCGTATATTTATATAACTCATTTCAGGTTTTTGTTGGACAATAAAGCAGATTCTGAAGACTTTAATTTCAGTTTTAGTGCTGACTAATCATTAAAATTTCCAAAGTAATTTAGCTAATGTTCCTAACACTTTAGAACCATTTTGCAATGAATTGCTTACGTGTGATTTTTTTTCTTCTTTAGGAGTCTCCTTTGCCAACGCTTCAGATGAAGATATGGAAACAATTAATTACAGAGAGTTTTCATGTAAGTTACATACTCGTAAAGTCTCGAGTTTTCCAAATTAGCGTTCTGTTATAGTTTCTGTTCACTTCATATTTTATAAATACATATTTTCGTTATAACTCTCAAGTTTTGAATATTTTTTATTCGGAAGCCCGTCAATCACAGTAAAGAACTATTGCGACCGGTGAGTGGCTATATAGGCTTATTCAAAAAACATTGTTATAATATTAGTGGTAAACTTATAAGTAAGACCAATTATAGGGTTTCACAAAAGTTTTTAACTGTTTAAAAGTATTAAAATTTTGTCTAATCTAGAAAAACTGAGGAAATTTTGAGAAAGTATTATTTATAGTTACGTAACAGATAAACCATGGGTCGATTGCATTAAATTTTTTATTTTCATTTTTCAAAATTTAAATATCAGACAGAGATATCGACCGACAAATCCATAAATCGGTCAGTCAATACCGTGCCCGCTAAAGTACATCTTTACCGCTTCACAATTCATATGAACATGTTTCGCGATAAGTTGTATGCAACTTGAACGACCGGTGTGGCTATATAGGTCAGTCACTGTGTCTTTATTCAAAACTATTTTTAGAAAAAAATAACTTTCTTTCTCCTACTTGTAATTAAAAAAACTTAAACGAGTAACAGATTAATCGTACTCATGCTACATTTTATTATTTTAAACAATTACAATTTGATGTTCTAACGAAAACAATATATTTCATTTATGCTTTGGACTCTTTAGAGAATCAAAAGATATACTGAAAATGTCCAAGTGTAGGTATTTATTATTAAAATAAAACTATAAAATAAAATATATTTATTTATGTAATGTAGGAATAACAGATACACTTATTACAGGTCAGTTTTAATTTAATATAAGTAATTAAATAATCTTTGTGTATACAAAGGGAAATATGCAGGGGAATAATAAATGTTGGGTTTACTTAAATTTCATAAAAAAAATAAAGTTGAATAACATAAAAATATAGGAATAAGAAATAAATAATATTATAAGTATATGCAATACATATAATAAATATATGCCTTACTCCGCCCATTCGATTAGTCCTGCTAAGAAGAAGAGCCAGAAATTGAGCAAGATCATGTGAGATAAAAAATACAAGACAGGAGAAAATTATGTCATGAAGGCAAAAAAATAAAAAATATAATACCTTTGTCTACCTGTCCCATATAGTCCATCTGCTTTTATAGTCTTTTCATCTATTAACTAATTAACGTTAATTCTAAAGGAATCATAACATAAGTTATTTTGATAATCTTTTAAGTCTTAACTCCTAAAAAAAACATGATTAAGTACATATATATTTTTCAGAATTTTTTAGTAGCCAGTTTGGCTTAAAAATCGAGCTAAATATACGCAATTTTACTAAATCCACGCTTATTTCATCATGTCTGGTCATAGAGCGGCGGCCGGGCTGCCACTTTTTTTAAAGGTACTGATGTATAAACGGTGCAGAATAAAACAAAGAATATATGTTGGAGTCAGAACTGAGACCTAAGTAGGAAACCTAGGTTCTACCAGAAGACCTAGCATATTTTCAGATGGGCAATAGTTAAACGCCATGAGTGATTAATTCTTGAGTGATGATTTTGGTCACTTGAAACAATACGAGTTTATAAACCCTATTTAGAGTTATTACGTAATTAGCTACAAAGAATAGATCGGGTTTTAACGAATACGCGCACCCGAGCAAGTTTCTGGACCCGCAGTCCAAGAGTTTGTTTCGTCAGAGAAACCGCTTTCGTCGCTAAAGTAATATTTTTTTAAAACAATTCATTTTTCTAGCTTCTGTTTATGGTAGTAATAGCTTTTCGCGTAGGGACACTGCGTTGCAGATTCTTGTTTTGGTTATACTTAGGTCATACTGAAAGTTTATAAATATTTTTGTGTATGTTTGTGTACACTGGGCCGCAAAGAAAGCGGGTCGGTTATAAATATCTCAATAACTTCTAAAATACTGAAACTAGCTTTATGAAATAAAGACTAAGTTAAAGTTTATTCTATTACAAATGTAGGAAGAAGTAAAACCTTTTTATTTGTTTTTGGTGATTGTATTAAAAACCATAAATAAAAAAACAAAATCGATTTTTTAAATTTGAACATCATTTTGAAACCATTTGTTTTACTTTTGTTTCTATTCTGTCATATAAATATGGTATTTCTTGTGCAGAAATTCAATATACCATTTAAATTCAGTTAAAAACATGCCACTAACCCCACAACCGTTCAAAGAGTGCTCCAGCGATTTGAAAAGACTGGATCCAATATTCGTAGACCAAGAATAGGCCGAACAAGGTGCATAACAGCGCGGGAGGATCGCACCATCAACCATGTCACCCATCAACAATGTTAAGGAATCGATTTAAAATGGCTGCTTAAGTCAAAAATCACCTTCTACGTGCTGGAGGAAGCAATCGTAGCACGTGTACAGTGCGTCGGCGTCTTGCTGAAGCAAATTTGAAGCCATTTAGACCCGCAAATGGTCCAAAACTCGAAAGGCAGCATCGACATTCAAGACTGAGTTACGCAAGAGAATATGAATTGGGCTCTGGATGACTGGTCAAAAGTAATGTTTTCGGACGAGTCGAGGTTTATGCTATATATACGCACGATGGGAGGCAAAAAGTCTACAGAAGACCAGGGCAGCGCTATAACCAAGCTTGCAATGAAGAGAAAGTGCCATACGGCGGAGGCTCCATACACGTGTGGGCTGGAATTTCTTCCGAAGGCCGCACCGAGCTAGTGGTGATAGAAAATGGAACTTTAACTGCAGAAAGGTCCGTGAATTAAATCTTAAATGAGTACGTTGGCCCATTTTTAGTAAATATGGGTGACGACGCCATGACTATGCAAGATAACGCTCGTCCCCATGCAGCTCGGATAGTATTTGACTACCTTGATGATGTCGCTATTACACGCATGGAGTGGCCAGCACGCAGCCCAGACTTGAGCCCCATCGAGCATGCCTGGGACGAACTGGGACGACGTGTACGCCAGCGAAATTTCCCTCCAATCACACTTCGTGAACTAAAAGAAGCACTCAGAGATGAATGGGAGAATATTCCTCAGCATCGGCTCATAAATCTAGTGTATGCATGCCAAACCGTATAACAGCTGTATTAACAGCTCGTGGAGGCAATACGAAATACTAAAATGTGTGAAAATTGCATATTTGATACCGTAGCACATTTTTTGAAAAATTTAATTTTTTTATGTTTTTACTTAACCCACTTTTATTTGAAATAAACTTCATAAAATTGAACTTCTTTGACTTTTATTTAAGCAATATGAAATTGTCTATAATACAGTCGTTATTTTATAAAGCTAATTCCAATACTTTGGAAGTTATTGAGGTTTTTGTTACCGACCCGCTTTCTTTGCGGCCCAGTGTATTAGTTTATTATAGCATAAGGAATCTCCCATTAATAAGTCTATGTAGTTTACTCTTATGTTTGATTTCGTGAAATTTACACGCTCCTTTCTTTTTTGTTTCTATATTTTCTGTTTCACCCAAAGGTTGCCTGTAATTATGCTATTAGCAATAAGTGCCGCCTTTGTACACTGTAAAATATTTTTAATGTTTTTTTTTTCATGTTTTATGTGTAAATGTACATTAAGCGTAATAAATAAATAAATAATAAAATAAGAACAGATATTAGACTTATGATACATTTACTGTTTTTCAAAGTATATGTCCTCAGAATTTAAACATTTTTGCATTCGCTGGAACCATTGTCAAAAGCAGTTGAACCAGCCTTCCTTAGGGACCTCTTCAATAGCTTCGTGGAACGCTTTCACCGCCGATTCAGGGCTCGTAAAATGTGTGCCTTTGTTTGTATTTAATTTTAGGAAACAAAAAGGAGTAGCAAGTTGCGAGATCTGGGCTGTATGGCAAATGCGCCATCAGTTCTACATTTGAAGTCTTCAAATATTACCTCAGCAGAATGTGAGGATGCGGTGAAGTACGACATTCCTTCTAGGACGCTTTTTGCGAACTTTTTCTAAGACTTTGGGCAAGCAAGTGTCTTCAAGCGACACTGTTGTGAAATGTCCTGATTTGCCTAAAAATACCATTTTCTTACCAAAGCGTTGACCTTTCTTAATTCTTGTCGGCAAGTCTTCAAAAGGAAATACCCATTCTGCCGACTAGCTTTTTCTTTCCGGTTATCGAGTGCAAAGCTTTCAAACCTTCAGATACACACGCATAATATTTTGTACTTGTCTTAATCGAATGCCTATTACTTATATTATTCCTGACAAGTAATTTTTTTTTGTTAGTTTCAATCAGTTGTCGTACGGTATCAATATTTCATTTTGTAACCGCAGTCGAAAGCCGACCTTCAAGTGCATCGTCATGGAGATGATCACGTTCACGTCTAAATAATAATAAAATAGCAGTGTCCCCTTATTGGGAAAATGTGTTAAATTTCTGTAAAAACTTTTGAGTTTTGAACAAAATGTAAAATCATCGCTGAATTTTTATTTTGTGCTGTACATGAATCAGAAAATAATTTCAATTTCTTTGTTTGAGCTAAACATTTTTACTCAGTTCGCTTTAAGAAGTCGATGAGGCAGAATACTATTTCACTTGAACCACGAGGTCCATCAGCCTCAGTCTAACGCATTTTCTTTGCTTTAATTACAGTTTTTTTTTCTCTAAAATTGATGACAAGGTTCCTTTGAGCAGATTTCTCTCTCTCTCTCTTATAGTTCAGATTTTCCCCATACTGACCCATCTCAACACGCTAACCTATATATTATGTTATTTAACTAAATCCTTATAATTTGTTCAGAAACGGTATACTAGCCCCTTATAAAGCCCGGTCTTTACGTTTTGAAAGCCGTGAACCGCTTGTAAAAAGTTGATTAAAAAAGTATTTACTATCAAACGTAGATTGTATTGTATATCTTCCTATACCATACTATTTATGATGGCTGAAGATGAATAAGAATTACTGCAAAACCTCTTTACACACAGATAACGATTAACATTGCCATTGTCAATGTCAATCAATATCAGTTGCAAATTAATGTTCTGAACAGTCAGTAAATTTTAATATTATCAAAAATAATATAGGCAATTGATACATTTTGTATTCAAAATGAATCCCTTCAAGACAATATGCTTTACTACAAATAAAAAAAAACGCAAACTTCTTGTAATCATAGGTAAATATACGCTGACAAAAGATGGAAGATCAAACCAGAACGGCTCTTCCCGATGGAAGTGCACAAATCGGGATGTTTGTCCTGCCACAATAACATTAAGCCAGGTTGAATGTGAGATAAAGCGTGAAACTAAGCATTCACGCAGACCGGATAAGAATAAAATAAAAATTACAGAGCTAATAAATAACATGAAGGGGGAAGTATGTTTTAATTTACGCCCAGTCGAACAAATATACGAAGAAATGGTACAAAAGTTTGTCGAAAGTAATGCTTTTTTCCTGTGATCGAAATTCCATCATTTGCCCTATAAAAAGTACTCTGTATAGAGCACGAACAGACTACTTGGGTACGAATTTGCTTGTTTACAAGAAAATAGAAAACGTCAAAATCCCAAAGAAAATACCTGAGGGTTTCAAAGTTATTGACGATGGAGATAAAGAAAAAATTATAATCCTCAGCTCTGAAACGGCAATATCGGCAATAAAATCATCAAATTTGTGTAGTTACAGTGGTGACGGCACATTCAAAACAGCTCCACGTCCTTTTAGTCAGCTTTATATTATTCATATATTCGGACCAAACAACAGTAAACATATTCCCTGTTATATACGCATTTCTGCCAAATAAAACACAAAAAACGTACATGAGATTATTTAACTTAATAAAAGAAAAACTGCCTGTCGTCATGAAGTCCCTTAAGTGTGATTACGAGGTTATCCAGATCAATGCCGTCAAATCGACTTTTCCAAATGTTAAATTATCTGGATGTTATCAACACTTCAATAAAGCCATCTGGAGGAAGACAAAAGTATTGAAAATAGCAAGGGTCCGAAAACCTACAAGTGATCAAAGGAGTGCAAGAAACATCGCAAGAATTTGCTCTAATTTTGTTTTGCTTCCACACACTTCTATGTCACAAGCTTGGAAAGCTATTAAAAATGTTGCTCCTGCCACGAAGAAAATGAAATTATTTTTTGATTACTTCCATGAGTCATGGTATAACAGGAACCACAATTAGATAAGTTGTGCAGGAGACACTTATCGCATTACTAACAGTTGTGAGGGTTACCACACTCGAATTAATTCGAGATTACCTCTGAACCCAAACTGGTATTTGGTGTTCAGTACACTTTTGAAAGAAATACAACATTACGACAGAAAAATCGAAAAGTATATGTTGTTCGTGCCATTTAAAAAGAACGGGCGGACAAGAGACATCCTTTTCGATAAACAATATTCAGCCTTATTGAAGAAGCTGGAAAGAAAAAGAATATCGCCTCTAAATTTCCTTAAAAAGAATAATTTTATTAAATTGAAACTGGGTTTTAAAAAGGAAAAGGAAAGAAGTTTACAATATAAATACAAGTGTATGCATATTTATGTAGCTGACCGTGAGAGAATTTAATTTGTAATTATAAGTTGTTGTTTATTATTATAAGTTGTTGTTTATTATTATAAGTTACTCCTAAAGAGTAAGGATGTTTTAATTTGTTATTATAAGTTGTTGTTTATTATTATAAATTACTCCTAAAGAGTAAAGATGTTTTAATTTGTTATTATAACTTGTTGTTTATTATTATAAGTTAGTCCTAAAGAGTAAGGATGTTTTTTGTTGCACTTGACCCTACCGCAAATTTAATCAAGTTTTGGATTCAACATACCGCAAAATCAACTTTCTGCGAATTCAACATTTTCGGATTCAACATTCTGCAAATTCAACTTTATGGAAAATTCAACTAATGCAAATTCAACATTTTGACATTCAACATGCTGCAAATTCAACATTTTGGGAACTCAACATTTTAGCAAATATAACAACATTTTAACATTTTAGTAAAAATATACGGTACGTGTAACCACTAACAATAACTGTTAAAATAAAATGGTTGTCGAATTTTGTAAAATTAATTTCTTGGGTTTATGTGTAGAAAAGCCATTTAAAAATACGTTTCATCGCTAATTTTATTTTTATGGAAATGTGGCATGTGTAATCGTTTTACGTGTACAGCCCTAAATATGTAAGTAAATTCTAAAATCAAACGAGCCTTTTTATATTCACCAACTGGTTGAGTTACTCGTCAAGCTACGAGTACATGGCAAAGGAAAATCTGTTGTGCCTAATCTCTTTTTATTTTTTTATTGTATATTTTATTTTTATTTTTATTGCCTCAGAATATTGAGCAGCCTCACTCGCTACGCTCACCTAAATAATTCGGGTGGAATTGGTCACTTACCTCCTTTGTTAATCAATCTACTATTACAATTATTTTGATCCCACTGTTCTTTAATACTGCAACGTTCCTTTTGTTTTCCAGTCACCCTGCAAACTCTAAGCAAATACTTAATAATAAATAAATTTACTCCCGTTAAGTAAGGCCATCAGTAATATCAACAATACAAAGTACATGGTGGCCAAAGCTTCGACGATTCATGGTGGCTCCAATACTAAGAGCTGTTGACAATGAAGAGCCGATGGATTTCTTGACTGAAGTGCGTCGAGTCGTGGTGGTTTTTCTCAACATCATCACCAGAACTGTCACTGCCGAAACCTTGATTAAAATAGTGGATACAGTGTACCAACATGTTTGCAGGTCAGTAATGAAAAAAAAATATATATCTCTTTTTTATATTTTTATATCTTTTGTCTACCTGAATCCGATCAAAACTATCGTTTAAACTAAATTAAAAGCTCACTACTTTTATTTAACTACGACCTTTACTTCTATGAGCTACAAGTATTTTCGCTCCGTTATCTCCTGTAATATTATTAGTCATTCTCCGGGTCAATTCGGGCTTTGCCGAATATCTTTTTCTTCAAATAATTCTTCACCATTCCAAACTACTTCTTGGTGTTTTTTACCCTCCTGATGGCAATGTTGATTTTATTTCGATTCTTTTGAATATTTGAGTATATTTACGTGCGCTCAGTTGGCACGGGCTTTCTAGAAATATTAGCTACATAACTTGTATTTTCATCAAATAAGCAGCCTTCCATGCTTGATACAAAGTTTTGGTCATATAATAAGGGATAATGTCATATAAACAGTGATGTCTCAAAAGACATTTGTATCTCGGTAAATAAGCAAAGGGTAGTTGATTAAACATTTGCACAGGAAAGAGTTTAAAATATTATGAATTTTAAACATTTTCTTACGCAAATGACGTTATTCAAATAAAAACCACAATCTAAAAAAATACACAAAGTTTTTAGACGTAAGTTTTGTTATTTTCATGTTCTGTCAATTACAAAGCTTTTTGTCTCTGACGCCAATTGAAATTTCCAACAATGAATTAAAAAAAAAAACATTTAAAAAGAGTGAAATAGTATAAATTGTGGCTACTTTAACATACGAGTACAATTTGAGATGCCGCTGCTTTATATTATGTACTCGTATTTCCATATTCCAGTGTTGCCGTAAAAGCGGGTGGCCTTGTTAACAAAGTGTCAATGTTTGATAAAGATATGATGCTCCTCGTAGTCTTCGGTCTCAGAGGACTAAAGCATGAGTGTGAAACCAAGAAGGCTTTAGAATGTGCTTTACAACTGAAGGAAGTCCTAACTGACCCAAATATTCAATCTGTATCAATTGCAGTAACTTCCGGTTAGTTATTTTTTTACTGTTTATCGCAGGTAATTTAGGCTGAGCAATTAACATTACAAAATTTCGCAATAAATAAGAGTCAAGTTCTTCCATGTCTGTATTCCACACTTGAAATTGTTGTTATTTATTCAAAGTAAGTCCATTCATTACATACATACTTATACTGATACCTGTCTCCTAGAGAGGTAGGCAGATACTACAGATTTCCATCTGCTACGATCCAGACACACAGCTTTCGCCTCTTGCACATCCATCAATTTAGTCATACAATTTCTTCTATTCCGGCTACTTTTTAGAATTTTACCAATTTTGTTAGCCTTCTAGGGCGGCCTGGTCGAGCTGTATTTTCCACTTGCGCATCATAAATTTCTCACGTCACTTTACTGTCATTCATCCTCTCTACATGTTCAAACCACCGAAGCATACCTTATAATCACTACAATACATAAGTATAGGAGCCAAAACCCTCTATTATGAATCGCCAATCGTGCCTTTGCAGTCCATTTTGGTTGCCCATAAAGAAGTGTAGGGCTCCATTCATTTATTTCCCGTATTCACTCTTCTTTCAATGTCGTCGTCAAATTTTCAGACAACCCAGATAGACAAACTCGTTAACCTTTTTTACTTCCTCGTCTCCAATCTTAACCTTACATTCAGTCACCGCTTTATAGCTTTATAGTCCCATAATCTTTGTTTTTCCTACGTTAATTTTTTCCTTTCAAAGGCATCATCCATAATTGTTACTATCTCGTGCAGCTCATCCGTCGATGAAGTAAGCAGAATTTGGTCATCGGCGTATAAGAGGCATTTGATAGATAACTTCAGTTCACATTCACGCTCTTTTAAATCATTTAAACAACTGTCCATAAATGTATTTAATAGCTACGGTGACGCTATTAATCCTTGTGTAACTCCTCTAGAGATTGTTAAACCAATCAGGAATTCTCGTAGAGAGATTTCAGGGCCCATTCATCATTCATTATTTATTTGTTATAGTATGCTAATTGTCACCGTCGGCAAAGAGCACCATTGGATATGTTGTAGCTTGCGGTCTCTAAGATAGGTTAATTATACAAGTGGACCCAACACATTACCTTAGGGTACTAATTTGGGTAACTTAAGTACATGTGACAACTATTTAATGTATGTTTTATCTAACTCTCGATGTCGAGATACCAGGCCACGCAATATATTTCGCGAAAGTAAGTTTTTATGCATGATACACTAGCCAGTTCTAATTTATTTTGAAAATACAATTATTTAAATGTAAAAATACAAACGTTTCAACTTCAAAATTTCACCACACATTTTTACGAGATAAATTGAAATTTCGTGTCTCATAAAAAAACATTTCGTGCAATGATTTTTATGATTTTAAATATCGCGGACGAATCGAATAATGAACTATAATATACCTATATAATATCCTATACCTATACCCATATAAAAAAATTAAATTTGATTTTTTTTATTTATTGTTCCTTAAATTAATACAAATCTTATCCTTAAATAATGACCCAGTCATATAAAGGGTTGAACCTCAGAATGAAATATAGTAAGCTGTAAACTCGTGTACACCTTCTGTAGTGGACTCGTCGATAATTGAAACAACTCTTCGATGTTTATAGTAGGACTGTATTTTTCGGAATGAATTGCTGCGGGATCGGTCCGCCTTTTATATCTGCCGTTTTGCACACGGCACTACTCTTTATTGCTATCTCTATCTCACATATCTCTGCGTCCCTCTCTTGGAGTTGCAGTTACGAAAATCGATATAACTCTTTTATTCTTACAGCTAGACATAATATAATGTATTGTGATTGTTCTAAATGTTATTCCTAATCAAATTACATATATTTACTTATTCTAAACTAATTATTCGAGGCTATAAAATACAAAAACTGTTTCGCGCGTCTCGACGGTAATGCCGCCGCGATGGGTCTCTGTTGCCTCAAATCGCCGTCAGGTGTCGCTTGGCTCGGCGTCCACAACAGCTCTCCCCTCGACGCAGCCTCGCGTAGTCTCTTCTTCCATGAGGACGGCGAGCTTGCTGACTGGACGTCTGAAGATGCCCGTTTTCGTCTTCACGTCAGCCACTCGAACACCGCCGTCTGGTCCAGTGTAGATGCGCTCGATCCTCCCAAGGGGCCAGACGTTTCTGGGCAGCGTGTGGTCGACCACCACCACGATGTCGCCAACCTGCAGCTGTCTTCTGGTGCTTGTGGGCTCTCCACGCGGGACCAGTACTGGGAGATACTCTCGTATCCAGCGCCGCCAGAAGTTGTCAGCAAGCGCCTGGCTAGCTCTCCATGCTCGTCGGTCAGCCTCATCACAGGGGCCAGTGGTTGGCAGGCCCATCGAAGATCCCAGAAGAAAGTGGTTGGGTGTGAGCGCCTCAGGATCGTGTGGGCTCACACTCACGTGGGTCAGGGGCCGGGCGTTGATCGAAAACTCAGCCTCTGTCATCAGTGTCTGAAGGATTTCCTCGCGGGGCGCCTTCTCTCGTAGCGTCGCACGGAGCGCAGTCTTCACCGAGCGCACCATTCTTTCCCAGCAGCCTCCTTGGTTCGGAGCCCCTGGAGCGATGAAGCGCCATTCCATGCGATGCAGCATCCCCTCTTCTCTTAGGGCGGGTGCCCATTCAGCGTAGGCGGTCTTCAGCTCCTGGTCTGACCCTCGGAAGTTTGTAGCGTTGTCAGAGTACATCATCCGAGGCCAGCCACGGCGAGCAGCCATCCTTCGTAGCGCCATCAGTGCAGAGTCCGTGGAGAGTGAAGCGGCGATCTCCAAGTGTATGGCGCGAGTGGTGAGGCACGTAAAGAGGGCACCCCACCTTTTCTCATGGCGTCGCCCCACCTTGACAATCATAGGCCCGAAATAATCCACGCCACAGTTTGTGAATGGTCGGTGGAACGGGTCAAGGCGGGCGGGCGGCAGGTCTCCGGTCGCCGGTGTTCTTGGTTTCGCTCTTCGTACTATGCAGAGAGCACAGTTGCGTTCGATGGCACGTACTGTCGGTCGCAGGTGTATTATCCAATACCGCTGTCTCAAATCGTTCGTCACGCGCTCCCTGTTGGCGTGACCGGCAGTACTGTGTTCTCTCAGTACTAGGAGTTTGGTGATGGGGTGTCTTCCGTCCAAAATAATTGGTCGCTTCATCTCTTGGGGCACGTTCGATGCTCCGATGCGACCTCGTACTCGTAGAAGGTTGTCTTCCATCACTGGATCCAACTTGTATAGACGGCTCGCCCTAGGGATTGGGCGGGCCGACTTGATTCTCTTTATCTCGGCTCCAAAGCTGTCTTCTTGGGCGCGCCTCATCAGAGCTCGTTCGGCGCGTTCCACGTGTCTATGTTCAACACGTGCTGCTCGGCGTCGACAGATATCCGTGAAAGCCAGTACGCGTGCGGTTGCTCGCACCAGTATCTCGTACTTCGAGAATCGGGAGGGGTCGGGCAGCCAGTCATCTTGACGCTCGTTCTCTTCGCTCGTGTGAAGAACTTCTTCATTATCTTCGTTGAGAACTCGTTCGGTAGGCCATTGTTCCTCGGGCTCTTGTAAGAAGCTGGGCCCTTGAAACCAGCGATCGCCTCTAGTGATTGGCGTATGATAGTTTCGTGTCGCGTCGTCGGCTACGTTATGATCTGTAGGCAGCCATCGCCACTCCATCTTGTGTGTGAGTTCTGCGATTTCCCCCAGCCGGTGTGCGACGAAAGGAGTGTACCGCCGTGCGTCGTTGCGAACCCAGTGGACCACAGTTGAGGAGTCGGTCCAGTAGGCGGTTCTCTGGATCTCAACGCGGTGTTCCCGCTTGATGACGTCGGCAAGCCTCGCGCCAATAACCGCCGCTTGGAGTTCAAGCCGTGGGATGCTCTGTGCGCGTCTTGGTGCCACCTTAGCTTTGGCAGCGACCAAAGCAGTCTTCACGCTGCCGTCGTGGTACGTGGCCCTCCAGTAGGCCACCGTCGCGTACGCCTGTTCGCTAGCATCGCATAGCACGTGTAGTTCAACGTGCTTGTGGCCTTCTAGTGCGTAGCTTCGGTGCAAGCGTAGCCGGGTGACGTCGCTGAGTTGCTGCAGCCACACCGCGAGGAGTTCTGCTTCCTCTGCTGGGATCGGTTCGTCCCATGATATTTGGAGACGCCAAAGACTCTGGAGTACTATCTTCGCCCGAATTGTGTACTGGCTGAGTAATCCCAGCGGGTCATATATAGACATCACCGCGCTGAGAGCTTCCCTCTTTGTTGGCGCTCGGATCTGGGCGCGCACCTGGGCTGGGACTCGGTTCATTGTGGTGTTGAAACCGAGTTCATCTTCTTCGGGATTCCAGCAGAGCCCAAGGATCTTGCTCTCAGGGCCCCCAGCTCCCAGTTGGGTGGGCGTGGTCGCTCGCAGTTCCTCTGGTACATCTCGTAGCACGTTCATGTTATTGGCGTTCCAACTTCGTAATTCGAAGCCAGCGACCGCGTGTACCTCCCTGAGTTCTCGGATGGTACATCGGGCTTCCTCTTCATCATCGTAGCTGTCCACCAGATCGTCCATGTAGTGGCTCTTTGTTATAGCCACCAGAGCGCGCGGATGTGTCTGTGCGTGCGCGTGTGCGTTATGATTGCGCACACTATGAGCCATGAAGGGGGAGCTGGCCGCGCCAAAGATCATGCTTGTCATCTTGAAATGGCCGGGTGGCTTGACTCGTTCTTGGCCCCTCCATAGAAACTGCTGGGCTGGCTGGTCTTCCGGGCGGATCTTCACTTGTAAGAACATTTCTCGAATGTCCGCCGTGACTGCGATCGGTTTCTCTCTAAAGCGGAAGAGAATCCCTTGCAGTGAGAGCAGCAGGTCTGGTCCCTCCAGCAGTTGGTCGTTCAAGCTAACACCTCGTGATCGGTGCGCTGCGTCAAACACGAGCCTCTTCTTGCCGGGCTTGTTCGGATTCTGTACTGCGAAGTGAGGCAGGTACCAACAAACAGTGCTTTGTTGTTCTGTGCCGTCACATGGTACTGCGTAGCCCTTGGTCAGCAAGTTCTCGATTTGTGTCGAGTATTCTCTGGCGAAGCTCGGGTCAGCATCCATCTTGCGTTCTATGCCCTTGAGACGGCGCAACGTTGTCTCATAGCTTGGAGGCATGACTACATTGTCATGTTTCCATGGCAGCCCGACTTCATAGCCGCCGTCGATCCTCTTCATAGTGTTCTCGACGATGTTCATTGCTCGCTTGTTCTTGTCGCTCACATGGTCTTTGAGAGCGACCCCGAGCGCGTCGATGCGGAAGTGCGCCTCAACAAGTTCATGTAGGCGCTCGTCGTGCTGTCTGTTCTCATGTAGGCGCTGATCGGGTGCGTATACATGAAGCACGCTCTCCTCAGTGTGATAGATCAAGCTGCGTGGCACGGTTCCGTGTACCACCCAGCCGAGCTGTGTTCTAGATGCGGCTGGCTGATCGGGGGCGCCAATCCGCAGCTCTCTGGTCACGATCATTTCCCAATGGTCGGTGCCAATTAGGATGCCTGGGCGAGCTAGTTCGTAGCTGATCTCCTCCTGCAGCAGGTCTCGCAGGTGGTCGTGGTCCAGCAGTTTCTTCGGTAGGGACTGCTGGTGAAGCCTCAGGTCTCGAATAGTTCGTGCTCGAACTGTGTGTTGTGTTTTCTCTCTCTTTCCTCTGAGATGTACTGTGACGGTCTTGCTCTGCTCGTTACGTCGCGACATGTTGACGCCGTGTAAGTTCAACGGCTGAGTAGGACCTTCTGCGCCGATGTTCCTTGCTAGTTCTTCATCGATCAGGGTTATGGTCGCACCCTCGTCTAGCAGCGCGTAAGTTGGTACTTCTCCAAGTGGTCCGGAGATAACCACTGGACACATCTTCAGGAGTACAGCCTTGGGGCCGGTAGCGTGTAGGGATGCTACCGACAGGACTGCCTCCGTGTTGTTCTGCGCTGGTGATGCAGGTGGTGCAGCAGGTTGCCTTTGTTCCTCATGTAGCGTAGCGTGATGTGGGCGGCGGCATTGGTTAACGCCACACGGCTTTGATTTGCAGTGAAAGCGTCGGTGCTTCTTCTCAATACAACGGAAGCAGATTTTCTTCTCTTTGACCAGGTCCCATCGCTGTGCCACACTCAGTGCCTTATAGGTCGGGCACTGGTGTAGTGCATGGTTCTTGTCGCAGCTGGGGCACAAGTCAATCTGTTCAGATTGATTGACTTGCTCTGGTTCGTTGGTGGCGTAGACTGCGCTTGCTCTCTTCTTATTGGTTGCTGCTATGGGTTTCTGTTCTTTCTTCATAGCGGCTGTAGAAGTGATAGCGGACGCCGGCGTATATGTGAATCGTAGGGCTATGTCTGCCTCACGCATCAGGAAGTGTGAAAGCGTGACGATCTCTGGATCTGAAGTCCCTTCTTGTTCGCAGGCGTAGTCGCACCAGCGTGACTTGATGTGTGGGCTGAGCTTCTCTAACACCTCCCGGGCTAGCAGAGGGTTATATAGGTAGCCCCTCTTATCGATGTTCTTCAAGACGCAGACGGTGTTCTGGATTTTGACCGCGAAGGTATTGAGTTCTGCAGCTGATGATCCCAGCTTTGGCAACCTCTTGAGTTCTTCCATTGCTTTATCTATGATGATCTCTGGTCTGCCGAAGCTCTGTTCTAGCGTCTTCATAATGATGTCGGGATTGGTGGCTGTGTGTAATAGTGCAGCTACTGCGTTGCGTGCATCTCCCTTCAGGCAGGATCTCAGTCGCTGTAAGTTCTCAGCGGCTGACAGACTATAGAGAGTAGTGGCGTCTCTCATAGCAGCTTGGAATGGCAGCCACTCATCTGGAGCTCCGGAGAATGACGGTAGCTCGCTGACGTAACGTGGTCTGGGTCTCGACATCTTCTCGATTGCAACTGCTAACTGTTCAATGGCTCCATCTGTTCTGGTTGGAGGTGATGCGAAGCGTGCTCTTCGTTCTTCACGTGACTTTTCTGTAGTAGCCCTCTCTCGTTCAGTGCGTGAAGTGGTCAGGGTATCCATGCGCTCCCCCCGTGTGTTCATCGGGTTCGTGCGCAGCCAGTCGTCAACTTTGTGAAAGTTAGTTGACAGGGGCTCGTCATGCACGCTCTCTTCTTCGTGGATGCTTGCGATTTGTACAGCCAGTCGCTTCTGGATCAACTCGGCCTCCAGCGCTAGCTCCTTCCTTTTCAGTTCCGTGAATTTTTCAGCTGCCTCCAGTTCTGCCAATCGTAACCTCGCAGTCATGCTCGCAGTGGATCTATGTGAGCGGTGCGAGTGCGCTGGCGACCTTGATCGTGGTCGTATGGACGGCCCTGGCTCCATGGTGACGCCAGGGGCTGTGTTCGCAGCTGAAGGTGACGCCGGAGGGTCTCGTTCCAGCCTTCGGAGTCGTTCCTGTTCGATGCGCTCCAGTTCCAGGCGCTCCTGTTCCAGACGTTCCTCTTCCCGGCGCCTTTGTTCCTCTAGGCGCCTCTGTTCCTCCAGTTCTGCAGCATCACCCTGGCTCCGGGTAATGACCATCGTGATCGGACGATGGGTAGCAGATGAACAGCTGGCCGGGAGCAGTGGGTCGAGGTCTTCCAATTTCGTGGTTCAGAGCTTCCAATCCGGCTCGAAGGGCCAAAACTGTAGTGGACTCGTCGATAATTGAAACAACTCTTCGATGTTTATAGTAGGACTGTATTTTTCGGAATGAATTGCTGCGGGATCGGTCCGCCTTTTATATCTGCCGTTTTGCACACGGCACTACTCTTTATTGCTATCTCTATCTCACATATCTCTGCGTCCCTCTCTTGGAGTTGCAGTTACGAAAATCGATATAACTCTTTTATTCTTACAGCTAGACATAATATAATGTATTGTGATTGTTCTAAATGTTATTCCTAATCAAATTACATATATTTACTTATTCTAAACTAATTATTCGAGGCTATAAAATACAAAAACTGTTTCGCGCGTCTCGACGGTAATGCCGCCGCGATGGGTCTCTGTTGCCTCAAATCGCCGTCAGGTGTCGCTTGGCTCGGCGTCCACAACACCTTCATTTTGGTGTTCTTAGTCTCAAAAGTCTCATAAAATCTCGTGCCTGCGTCATAAGTTATTCAAGGTCAAAAAATCAGTTTTTTGCGATTATCTCGGTTTCTATAGCTCCAATGATGTTAACATGTATGACAAAAATTGTAGAACATAAAATTTGCGCCAAATTTTGTTTTTTAACATTTTCGTACGCCCAACCGTTTTTGAGATAGAGGGTAGAGAGCCCGCAGCGCTCAGCCATACTCACTGTAATGCAAGGTCAACCGTGAATCGCAGTATAAAATATCATTAACAATAAATAATTTGTATTTTTTATTAGTTAAAACATTATATTTAATAACATTGTAATATTAAAATTGTATATAATATAACATTATAACTATAAGACAATGACATTGAAGTTTCGCTTATCCATTTCAAAAAGGTGTATGATATGGTACTTAGTGATGACTATAGCAACCGTAGCATTTTCTGTTAGGGATTTAGTTGCTACGCTATAATTGTCCAGTATTTGATAAGGGTTCGCACCTGGTTTACAATAGTTGATTATTTTGTAGTTATCTGCTATCCAGGACCTACGTCATCACAGAATATTACAAATTATCGCTCATTATTTACTTGTTCCTTCAGCAGTGTATACATAAGTTTATCTTTTTCTCGTTATCATGTTTTAAATTTTTGAGAGCAACGCTATAAGTTTTTCCTGTATATCTTTTTCTGACATTTCGTGCGTTTTAGCTCTGGTTGTTATTTTCTTGGCATTGTTCATGTTTGACAGATTAATAAATTTTGTAAATTATATAATTATGGTTAAGATGTTTATTTCTAATTATTATAAGAGTGCACTACAAACTCGTAATAAATCAGAAACAAATTTAAAAGCACAAATACATTGAAAAAAAAATTTTTTTTTCCTCAAGCCTGGATTTGAACCAGCGACCTCCTGTTTATAATATTTATTTATCTTAAGAACATAGTTCACTTAAAATAAGTTTGCTTCAATAAAATTTTATTTTTTCTATGGTTTGTCGACAGTACACATGTGGGCAGGTAAGTTTTATTTTAAAACACGTTTGTTATAATGTAAATTTTGAAAAAAAATCTTCTCAAAAACAAAACCTTTTTAAAATTTGACTGTAGCACTTTATCGGCGTGTAAGTATGTATATCCATGCCAAATTACAGCTTTCTAGAACTAATAGTCTCTAAGCTAAGCCGCGGACAGACAGACAGACAGACAGACAGACAGACGGACATGGCGAAACTATAATGCCGTACGTCATGGCACTGCGCCAAGCTATTACACATGTGTGTTATAAGCAATGACCAGCGGCCGTACTATGACACAGTTAGATCCGTGTTGATAATGTTTAAAAAAATATACATTGCGGCGTTAATATTCTAACTCAATATATGACAGTCTTTATAACCTGCAATATAAAATATTGTCTAATTTCAACGCTACTCTACGCTACGCTATAAATATTTCATGGTAAGGTTGAAATTTTATTTACCGCAAAGATTATTCTGTAAATATCACAGTAAATACATGTTTAACCCTTAACAACACACGCTATTTCTGGCCACACATCTACACACGTGGGGGAGCATGGTCCCCCAAAATGAAAAATCATATATTAGTACTATTTTTTATCACTAGACCGGTTTTTTTTACCGAAATAAATTAAACACTTTTTGTGAATGTTAGAAGAGTGTTTATTTATATTTTTTAACTTAAAAATTGACATTTCTGGAGTCAAACAAAATAAGTCACAAAAAACACGTAATATTTTAAGAGCTGACTTTGGAAAGTAGTTATGAATTAAAATTAGAAATAAAAAATAAATCAAGTCTTTTTTTGTAGTTACTCCTATCTTGTAAATTACAAAACATACATTAGAATCTATAAAAATGTTCAAACACCAAAAATCACAAAGGGAATGCACATAGTACTTAGCAAATATCAAAAATCAGTCAAGTTCAGGAACCTTATTTCAAATTATGGTGGTACTTTCGACCATTTGTATCTGTTTCTGCCATAAAAAGCGTTGCTGTTTCGGCTTTGTTCGTCGTTGTCACTTAAGTCTTTGTTTTCAGAGATACTTTCTACTTCTTCTTCACTTTCAGTATCGTGATCACTGATTTCATACTCCACGTCACTCAAATCCAATGATGGTATAGGAAAAATGTACTCATTCACGTTTTCCTTAGAATCAAAGTCATTCAACAGATTTTTATCTGCTGGAGATTCAAATTTTTATCCATAATGCGATACAAACCTATAAAAAAAACAAATAAATAAGTAAATTTAACTACAAATAAACTAACGTAATTACACTCGTGGGGGATTTGGGTCCCCCATCGACTCGTACCTCTTGAACTAAGCACACTAGCCGGGCGCGCATCAACTCACCGCGAGACCTCGGGTGGCACTGGGAATACACGAACACTCAACTGCGTTACCTTTCAAACACTTAAAATATTTGCTAAAATGTGAGTGGTGGGGGAGCCTACTCCCCCACGTGTGGTGTTAAGGGTTAAATTACTTACGAGTGAAATGAAATTCTTTTGGATGTCTTATTTGCGTTATTTGAAGAGTTAGAACAATTTGCCACGCTGCAATACACCATTTTTACAATATGTTTGTTCTAATGCGTTCGGTTGAAAAATGAGAGGCCCGCGGGTTATGTCTTGACGTATTGATCAAATCGGTGCGTCGCAGTCACGGCTTCATGGCATTTCTATTCCTTATTAATAGTTCTGTGGCATGGATATACTTACATATACCCCAAGCCTCAAATCGAGAGTATCGTTTGACGTTTACTGTGATACCAGATGACGACGAAAAATAAATAGAGATGTCCTAAAGGTATTAATTAATTTCATTCACTTAGTGAACGAATGAATTATTTTTGTTTAATAAAATAATTAATTAACTTAGCGAATGAATCGATTGACATATTATTGGTTTTTGTTGTTTCTACATTTAATAACAATATGATAAATAAAACAATCGAGCTTTTAAGTGTCTAAATTTATTAATCTGAAAAATCTGTGTCACTCTGTCAGTGCTGGTTTCATCATTAACATTGATTATAAAACTATCCACAACGCCATCAATTAGGTGGTCGAGACGGCACATTTTGTCCTCTTCTTTAATAACTCATTCACTCCATTTTTGGGGTGTTACTTTTTTTATCCCTTCTTCTAACAGGCCTTTTCCTTCCGCCATTTTAAACGTTTTGTTATTCATGGCAACATGACCTTTTACCTGCGCCCATACCAGCTCAATGGGATTGAGTTCGCAATGGTACGGAGGCAGGCGTAAGATTGTAACTCCGTGCTCCGCTGCCATCTCGTCCACAACATACTTGTTGACACATTGGTCTTTGTTCTGCCGTACGATATCTATTAGAGTGGCTTTTGTATTTGCAGCATCGAATGCTCTATTTTTGCTTGTTAGCCACTCCTGTATTCTTCCTTTAGCCCAAGACATCGCAGGCAGCAACTCCACTTTTGGCATCAAGGAGGTAAAGGTAGGAGATAAGTATGTGAGGTAGGAGGAGGTAAATCTCTGCTCTGTGTAGTGTAATGAGTCGCATACAAGTAGGTTGCGTTTATGCTGGCAATGTATGATGTCTACTGTAGTGTAGATGTCCGTCTACTTTGTATTAATTTAAAAATAGGTTTAAAATATGGAATTCCATGACAGCGAACCTTAGTCATTAAGTACGAGTGAAACAAATAAGTTAAAAAGAAATATTAAAGAAATCAAAAATATAAATCTTATTAAAAGTTATAGGTTTTAATTTAAACAAAAGGTACAGAGCCGCTACCAACGGTCCTGTTACAGTAGTTCGTTGGAGGCAACTCGTATTAGAACTCTTGCTACCCACTTAGAGGGAGAAAAAGCGATTTTTTGCATTGCGTAAGTGCAAAAAAACCGCCTTTTCTCCTTGAAATCGTTAATGGTGAAATGATCAGAACAGAAGCATGAATTTCTGCGAAAGCAGATGTCGCCCAATTTTTAGTTGAATATCTACCCTAGTTGCTTTAATCCACTTGTTTCTCAAAGTCTAAAGTGTGATGTACTTTATCATTGCAACCTTCAACGGCACACGTACGCATTTTGTGTTCTAAATACTACCCAGAAAGAAATACTACTTTCACAAAACTTGAACTTAATGTGCGGGAAAAAGTACCAAACACCATAGTCTGACTCAACTCTAGTTTGTTTATGGTCTCTGCATAAACTTGACACTTCGTTTTCTGAAAACTTCTACTAGCGCTAACTAAACTAGCGCCTTCTTGTTCATTTTGATGAAACTCAACTGACAGCTGTCAAGGAAAACGGCTCATTGGAGCTCTCTCAATGTTTGACTTTTTTCTAAAAACAAATATCAAACCCTTTCATTTGATATCCATATTGAGGAAGTAGTCAAAAAATATTTAATCCGCCATTTTGTAGGGCCGGCCATCTTGGATTTACAATGACAACGAATGTATTAAATTATATTATCATCAGAACTAAAGGTGCGTACCAAATTTCAACAGGAAGGGGGTCAAATTTCAATTACTAGATTTGACCCAAATAAATAGGGCAAGCTAAATAAAATCGTTTAATAAAACCATTCCAAGGAGGACGTATGCTAAGCATGTTGATTAATCATAAATATTATATTAGTCAACATATTATACTTCTGGAATCACGTCGTTATTAGTAAAATTTGTCTCTTGACTTCATGAATTTAGTAATTTTTCTATACTATTGAACGAATTAATTTATCGAACCCATCACTTCATGCAAACACTAGTGAAATAAATCTGGCCACATTATTCAGGGAAATGACAGTAGTGTCTGTCAAACGATACTCTCGATTTGTGGCTTGTAGTATAATGAGATGCCGTTTTCATTTCAGTCTTATGTAGGTAATTCTCGTGTATACATAAATAATACTATATATTTTGGTTTTATATACAAGTAACTGTTAATTTATACCTATCATACTTCACAGAGCATGGGGGGGTAGGTGGCAAAAATTTTAACTATTCTAAGGTGCAAAGAAGGAGAAAAGATAATGGAACCAGTTCATAAAAGTGTTACCGATGGAGATTCACTCTTATGAGTAACACAATAAAGATTAAGCAAATGAGGTTACTAAAGACCTATCGATGATTGTTCTCGGTTAGGTTAGACTACGATAACTTAAAACATGACAATATTTATGATATTGGCTTCAGTAAATCCTCAGTTTTATCGTAATTAAGTTGTTTTATCCAGGCAATAACAGTCTTTTCACATTCTGTGAATTTTAGTGAATAAATGTTAAGTAATCTATTTATCTTATTAAGTAAGTTGATATAGCTGTGAATTGATTTGATGCAAAAGTGGTTTTGATAATAGTTGATTTAATTATACTTGGGTTACGTTTATTTTTTATTTTTTTATTTTGGGATTAGGTATTAAGTGTTTATGTTATTTTAAGACACGCTGTAAAATATATAGTTGCCTCACTGTCAACAGATTTGTGTCATTAAAATACTAATAGTACTATAGGTTTTTTTTTTAAATATCATCACTTTGAGACTAGATCTTTGATTACGTTCTAGCATAATGAGTTTAGTTTTGTGTGATCCACCCTAAATAGGGAAACAGTACAATAATATAGACTGAACCAGTGTTTTGTAGATATAGATGAGTAATTCTTTATCAGCAATGTGTTTTAGATACATAAAAAGCCAAATGAGTTTTCTAGCACGAGCTGAGACCATATCGATTTGCTTGTGCCATGTAAGCAATTGGTCAATGTGGACGCCTAGGTATTTGGCAGTAGTAACTTTTTCCAGAGACGTACATTTACATTCTGTATTTCCATTACACGTTTGTGCAATAAGTTTTATTTGATTATCAGGTTGTGTTGATTTTAATAAAGAAAAGGTAATGTAATTGGTTTTATTAATATTTAATGTGAGAAGGTTAGTTTGTAACCAATATATAACTTGACGAAGACCATCTTCCGCCAAAGCATACACTTCTGTCCAACTGCTTCCATGGAAGAGCAAAGCTGTGTCAATAATGTGCTGTAATTTATATTAATTAGAAACAGGGTAGGTCCCAAAACACTACCCTGCGGAACATCATACTGCGTGGTGGATTCATCCGTACTGAAGGTACTTTCGTCTAGTTTGACACGTTGTTTTCTGTTGAGGATAATCCGAGAGAAGGTCCAGGAAAGTACCACGAATACCAAGCTTCACAATTTATTAAGAATATTATTATTTGTTTTGGCTTTATTAAGATTCGTAATGTTTTTAATTGTATTCCATAGTAATTTCTTATTCTTTTTAATTTTATTAATTGATCACGCTTAGATACTTATCACTACGGTTGTCAGTATTTCCTTCCACAATATTGATGTTTAAGTCGCCAGAAATCAAGACATTGTTTTTTAAATGTTTAGAGTTGAGGTACAAGTCTAGTGCGGTAATAAAGTTTGTGATATTGGCATTTGATGGAGACCTATAAATACATATAATAGTTAGGTTTGGGACTCTGACCTCTAGACATGATGCTTCGGATAACAAAACTTCTTAAACTTTATGCTCTATTGATTGGTTTATATAAACAACGACTCCATCATTTTGTGTCACTTTATTTGTGGTGTAATAGGTACGATAGTTATGTTTGTTTGGAATAAGTTTGTTTGGATTTAGGCGGCATTCGGATACGACAATAATGTCTTCATTTTCTTGGAACATGCTTATATTTTACTTGAAAGTCATCTATATTTTTGTTGATGCTTCTGATATTTTGTGTAACTATAGAATATACTGGTGTTTTGATGTCGGTTTTTTGTTTAGTTCGTCTATTGAACATTTGAATCTAGTTGTATTTTTAATGTCGTCTAATTCTTCCATTATTTCTTGTTGTAATATCATATTGGGAATATGGTTATGCAATCGAGGTTAAATATCTTTGGGAATATAATTTTATGACGTATAGTTTGTGTGAAAGCCAGTCGGGTGATTGATAGATTTTTGAGCTCATGGTTATAATAGAATAAGAACATGAGTGGATGCTGTACTTGTTGTGTGTTTGAAATGAAATTGGGGTCTGTGCCTTGTATATTGAGAATTTAAAATTTGTTGATAGTTGTTGTAAGTGACTTTGTGTGGAGTAAACGTGTTTAGAGATATATGAGTTTAAATAGCAAAATAATGTTTGTGTTAGTATATTATCAATATTAAAATTGTTAACTTACAGAAATAATAACTAAAGAGATCACTAAATAGTCATTCGTTCGTAATCTTCTGTGCTTGTGTTTCATTTTTTATCCAAATAGACGGTGTGGCATCTTCTTTCTTGATGAATACGCGACCATAGGACGCACAGCAGTACTTGTAGTTCTTAGAACGTTTTATTTCTCTTGCCAAGAAGTGGAATCTCCCCGCCTTATGTGTTAGGTGATCAGCAATGAAAATGGGGTTGTCTGTGTTTTTTGTATATCAGAGGTGTTTAATACATCATCTATCGCCTTTGTTTTTATAATTATACATTTTTGCATTCTTCAAGATGTCATCTTTGTCAGCATAGAGTTCAATTCGACAACAATAGATTTTTTTTCAGTAGTTCCTTTGATTTTATAGATGTCAGTCTTTGTTAGGTTCATATTTAGATTTTTTCCAACATTAGTCACCATATTTATAAACCCTTCTTTGGATTCCTTTGGGTCAATAGGAACATTTTTGATTTCAAGAGTTTTTTCTGATTTATCCTCATAGAGTCTTCAAGTCTCTCTTCAAATAGTATGATGAGCTCATCCTTTGTCTTTGATTCTACATCCAGCTGCTGAATCTTCTTTTTAAATTCATTGTTTTGTTCTGAAAAGTATGCAATGGAGTTCTCAATGTTTGTGTTAGCTGTTTTAATTTCCGTAATTATCGGAAATAGCTTGTTCATCTGTTCGCTGTTTTGGGTAATCATCGAGTGGAACAGGTTCTTCATCTCATCACGAAAATCACAAAGGTCTTCACTTATTGTTTTTTCAAGTCTTTTGCTTTTAGATCTCACTGTAATGTGCTCTTCTTGAGCTGTTGCGTCATAACTGAGTGTACAGAATCAGCCTTATCCAATACTGTTGAGGTATCCATAGTAGATCTTCAAAGAATCACTTGATTAAGTCTGTAGTTTTTGTGGTTGCACAGTTTTTCTTATCGCCGACTAACTTAGTTGACTTGTTTTATTGCACTTGTTATATGTTAATGTGGGTCTAGATATACTGGACAATTTGAGCGCAATAAATACAAAACATATTTTTTTACGAAAAGAATTTTAAGATTTTACGGAACTGCCGTTTTTAGCAACTCGCAGTGCCCCGTACGGTATAGTACGTTTCAAATACCAAGGCCCCATTGCACTTTAGGCGGTCATTAGGCGTTAACAATAGGATTATACAAACAAAGCACACGTCTATACGCGATTGCATCCACGAGGGAAGGAAGAAATACTAGTTTATTCTATTAAAGAGACGACGACTGATAATTTTGTAATGCCTGGAGGTAAGTGCTAGTCTATATGCAGGTATTGGACACACAAGGTCACTGCGCCGCTTTTTTTCAATAAACTTTGAGTTGTAGGGGACAGACGAGTGCTTACGAAAAGTAGTTCGGAGAACAAAGAGCTGTCTCATGGTAAGTACACGCAGTTCTTTGTATAGTAGGGTAGTGTCAAATCTAAAGGGTTTATTGGTCGTTACCTTAAAGACAGCCCTTTGGGCTCGTTCCACTCCAAGCATAGATGTAAGATGCGTACCTCCCCGTGCAGGTATACAATATGAAAGAACAGATTGGGCTAGTGAATAATATATGGTTTTGAGTGTTTTTAAGTCAGCAGAAGATCTTAACTTTTTGAAAATATAAATTAGACACCTAGTACGAAAAATTAAAGAATCAAGGTGGGATTTACAACTTGAAGTATTGTCTATATAAACACCAAGATATTTAATTTGATTAGTTCTCTTGAGAAGTAAACAGCTACAGAGATTGGCGTTTTTATAATCACTCATCTGTGAAGGGCTGAGTACAAGCTAAAGGACTAAAGATAATAAATTTCGATTTTTCAACGTTCAAAGTCAAGAGATTTGTAGAGAACCACTGCATAGTTTGAGATAAAGCTGACTCAGATAGCTGTTAAATTTTCACCCAAGTTTGACCATAAATAATAAGGGCAGTATAATCTGCATAGGTAATTATTACACTATTTCATAGATTGAGTTTGCATAGATTATTTATATAAATTAAAAAAAGTGAAGAGCCTAACACGCTACCCTGTGGTACTCCATAACATAAAGGCTTTTCAAGACTAGTAACATTGTCAATAATAACTGACTGTGTGCGTGCATTCAGATAGTCCTTGAAAATTTCCATAGCTTGACCCCTAGCTCCTACATGTTCCATTTTGCGAAGTAGGATGGGAACAGAGACAGTATCAAATGCCTTTGACAGACCAAGAAAAATACCAACAGCCTTGTGTTTTTCATCCAAATGGTCAACAATGGAATTGGTGAGACTTAATACAGCATCCTCAGTTGAGACTTTACTACGGAATCTGAACTGATTTTTTTCAAATAATATTATTGGCAGTTAAAAAAATTATAAGTCCAAGATTTAATACCTTTTCAAATAAAGTCAAAAGGACTGAAATAGGTCTATAGTTACAGACATTGTCTCTGCTCCCACTCTTGTAGATTGGATGGAAAAGTGCCTTCTTAAAGACTCTTGGGAAAGTGCTAGTCCTGAGCCACAAGTTAGATATATGTATTAATAGAGGTACTAGGACCGTACGCCTTGAGAATTGAAGCAGGAATGCCATCCCAAACAACAGAGCTGTTGCTACGGAGGCCCATAATAATGGCCTCAATTTCATCGTTACCTGTTTCGAAGAGAGCCATAGATTTCACACAGGGCAGCTCCTCAGTAATATTTTTGGGATTAATATGATCTGTCCTTAGTTTAATACTTTGTGCTAGTTTTTTATCAATTGTCGCAAAATATTTATTTACTTCATTGACTGAAGCTTACGGTTTTAACGAATTTAAGCGCGGTCGATTAACTTTGAGAGATGAAGAAAGAAATGGTTGCCCTTTGATTGGCTGTTACAGAAGGAAACGTGTTAGCACTGAAAGAATTAATTCAAGAGAATAGACAAATTACGTATGAAGAGATTCAGTACATATTGCAGATTAGATCGGGAAGCATTCACGAGATTCTAAATGACCACCTTCGCGTGAGGAGGATAGTTCCAGGCTCGCGTAGAATAGTGCACTGACATGATTGCTTAATTTGAAGCTGGCTCGTCTCGGCGTGCTTACGATATTATTACAGGTGATGAATCTTGGATTTATCAATACGATCCAGAAACGAAGCTCCAGTCGACAGTTTGGCTGTTTGAAAACGAAACAACGCCTACTAAAGTGAAGCGATCGAGAAGCGCAGAGAAGATTTTGATCGCTAGTTTTTTCTATTTTATACGGTGTTTGTTGTCAATTCCTTTACGAAATCAAAGTAGCAACAATGCCGAATGGTATTATACTACCGAATGCTTGCCAGAAATTTTCACTGCTGTGTGCAACAAGCGACCGCACACGGGGCTCCGTGGGCTACTTTACCATGTCAACGCGACAGCGTACTCAGTCTTCAAAACGGGGGACTTCCTGGACAGCACACCCGATAAACTTTTGAGTCACCATCCTTACTGCCCTGATTTAGCACCGTCTGACTTCTTTTTATTCCCTAAAATAAAAATCAACTCAAAGGGACACAGTTTTCATCGTCGGAAGACGCAAAAACTGCGTTTGAAAAGGCCATAGAAGAGATGTCTGAGGCGTACTGGAAAAAGTGTTTCGAAAATTTGTTTAGACGCATGAAACTTTGTATAGATGCTGGTGGAGAGTTCTTTGAAAATATTTGATAATAAAACTATACACCGTAAAACACTTGTTTTTTAATTTCGCAAAATTTTCTGGGTATTCCACGTATTTATTCTTGTTATACTTGTAATTTGCACATTATTATGTTTCTCTTATATTTCAGGAACCACATATTGCGGTGTTGTCGGCCATATGCTCAGACGTGAATATACTGTTATAGGATCAGCAGTCAACATGGTCTGAAACCATTTTAGTACCTTTGTTTGTAACTTTTACAAGATCATTAAACAGTATGCTTTTTAGGGTTTTTTTTCCCAAACAGGAGAAAAGAGCCGAAAAGACTTTTTTCTTACCTTAGCGATTGGGATATTATTGTATAGCTAGAGCTCATTGAATTGAATATTAAATTGATATTTTTTATTTTTTGTCTTCAAAATTAAGATGTGGGGTGCCATCTTAAAAACTAAACTAGATAGGAATTTGTAATTTAGTAAGTCAAATAACAAATTATAGAAGGAGTAACTAGTGACCAACTTAATTATGCAGTTTTGTATCACACGTTTTGTCAGAACTAAGTTTGTGACTTTTGTTAACATTTTATTCAGGTCTACTATCTTATGAGAATGCTACGGAACTCAACTGGTTTTTTGTTTTTCAGGCAGCGCGATTAATGATGGCATATATAAACAATATCACCTGTGATAAAGAAACTTTCTTACGAAGTAAGCTGGACCAAGCATTTTTTAGACTAATGGATGCCAAGCCACTTAAAGGATTCAAAAAACCAGGCCCTATTTATGAGTTCAAAAAGTTCAAGTACGTGCAAAGTAGCAGTAGTAAAGTAGTAAGATAAACAATGTTATCGCTTTATTTGGTTTTGTCACGTTTGCAGTTTTGCTGGAAACTAAATATGCTGCTTTTATGATCTTGATTTATAAGCTATAAAATGCGGCAAATCTCTGGCTCGTTTGACATTCGCTCTTCTGAAACTGTAATTTTATCTTCAAACTTTCAATATTTTGGACAAATTTGTACAAAAATTGGGAATAAGGCTGGATTTTCCGAAATTTCCACGGGATCAGCAGAAACTGGATCCACGCGATCAACGCCGCGTGGCTTCCACTAGTCACTTGGTAAATGTGTCGGTTTTTTCTTCGCAGATGGTCTGAACGTGATGACTTCATTTCACGTTATCCTATTCTTGGTCGTGATGAAGAAATAAGAAAATACCAGCGGGTGTTGAATAATGCGCTGAGACAAAGGAAAGAGAGATTTATCAAATATCGAGATCATCAGTATGCAGTTGCCCTAATAGTGAGTAAAAACGTTATTTCCATGAAAAGTATAAATTGCTTCAGTTGCTTTGCAGTACAGGGTTAGGGGCTAGAAAGTAGACGAACGACTATGTTTTCAGGGATAATAGAATTATAATAGTAAATATCGTACCTACCTACTACTGCTAATACCGAATAAATGTAAATTTTGTCATTTTGAGTAAACGCGTTTGGAATTATGGAAACTTAAAAAAATCGTAAGAATATCCAAAGCTTCTATATTTGGTTTCGTTCGTCAATTATTTATCGATTCTACTTCAGGCGACAGTTAGTTTCAGATAGAAAAAAGTCGGAAGTTAATGATACTTTGGGATATTGTTCAAGGATGATAAATAAACATTTCCTCAAATTTTGGACTTCGAGGACCTTGTCCGAAAAGAGGAGGGGGGGGGGAACTGCAAAATTTTCGACCTTTCTCCGGTTTTCCCTCAATTACTTTTTTTCCTTATGTTGTACGGCAAAAACGTTTATACTATATTGTAGAAAGTTAAATTTTCTACAATTTAGTTAAATTATTCAAACATGTCTACATGTCAATTCGTTACCGAGATATGGCGCTTCGAAATAAAATGAAATATTAAAAAATTCGCTATAAAATGCCCAAAAATGTATAATTCCACCTTATTTCTTCTGTTATACCCGAATTATGATGCAATGTTCTTGTAATTATGGTTCTTGGTTACTATCACCAACTTTGGAAATCCCCCCCAAAACTGCTCCTCCCTTCCCTCATCCAACCCCAATATTCTTCTCTGATGAAAGCCAAAAATATTCACATCATGTTGGTATTGATTATGAGGTACATTGCGGATTGAAATGCTTCCCCACTACATAATTATCCCAGGGCAAGTAAAAAAGGACATAGTCTTTTCGTGGAAAAAATAATGTAATTAACAATATTAACGTATTCACAAGGCATAAATAATAAAACAGCACAAATTCTCAGTAAAATACTGAGATTTATGCAAAAAAATAGAAAATATATTAAAAATTTTCGGATTCAATGGGCAATCACTTAAAAATGATTAGTAGGGAACAAATAAAATTTTAGAAAGCTCATGTAATGTTATTTAAAAAAAATGTATTTTATGCATAGTTCATAACCGAGGTCAATTTTCTCTTCCTAAATATTACAATTATTTACATCACGTCAAGGGTCAACATTTTGCGTCGAAGTAAACAAAACTACACCGTCTAGCTTAGAGCATAAACTTAAAACTTAAAAAATACTGGCCGGTTTTAAAATCCTATGACGAAACCTTATTTTGAAGGCCTTTTTGAATGATTCCAAGTTTATATTTCGAAAAATAAATTAAAAACGAAAAACATTGTTTGCACGGCATAACTTTAGCGAACTTCGAAGCTTTCTTCGAAGAATTACCTATCCTAGTTCTTGGTGTCAAATTTAAAATTTAAAACAAGTTAGCAGTTAATTTCGAATTTATGCAGTGTATGCATCATGCAGCGGCGCCATTTAACGAGAGAGGTAACGTTCAGCAGAGTATTGATGAGGATATTGGAAAAAAACAATATGATGTAATACCATATAACCAGTTTAAATAAAATCAACAGCGTCATCTAGCGAAATCAGCCAGAACAAAATTTATACTGTATTCTTCCATACAAAATGTTTTGTTCTAAGTGAAAGGACCAATCGCTTCCCCACTCCCATTATGAGCAGTCCTTACAGTGTATACGTCACTACCATATCGGGCGATATACCTGAGAACGTTACTCTACTATTTTATTTTGATATAGCACGTTTCAAATACCAAGGCCCTATTGCACTAGAAACTTAACAATGGGGCTCATAATGTTTGCCTTTTGTTATCTAATTTGGAGCACTTCAAATTGCCACGCGTCGGTGCAATCTGCATGCAACTAAAGCGTGACTAAGAAATTTTGGTACTTGAAAATAAAAATACGTATGATTACTTATTTACATTTTTGTTTAATTATAATAGTATGGTATCTTTATATTAATTGAACAGTATTACATGTAACGTCTAATAATTAACAAGTACAGACATTCAGATAATTTAAGTTACGACCAGCTTAATTGATTTACGTTTACCATATAGGTACATTAATTATACAAGATATAAGATTCATTCGCTTTCTGACATATTTTCTTCCGAACTTGAGGTTTCGCAGGTGTTTATGATGGCTGGATACATAGGGTGGGCTAAAAACTCGTTCTCCACTTTGATGACATGCTCACAAGCATTTTTCCAAAGCATGGGGTTCGTAATGTCTACCACAGTTCTTACATTTTGAATAACGGTATCAACCACTGTTGGTGTAATGTTCGTCTTACGAATTTGTTTTTTCACATGACTCCACATAAGCTCGATTGGGTTTAACACACAATAACAGAGGTGAAGCCTTAAAATTTCATGCCCAGCCTCAGCCGCTATTTTGTCGATGACGTATTTCTTTTCAAACTTTTGATTTTCTACAATTTTCTTTTTACAATTTCCAACAACTTCTTAATAGCTATTTTCTCAGGTATAGTAACACGACGCCTTCTTAAAAAAGCTATTATGTCCGCTTTTCTTGTATTTGTGTTGGGAATTTTTTCGTCTTGCCAGCTATGATAAGACGCATTATCCATAACGATAACGCTGTTGGCAGGGATATTGGGTAAAAGCTGCTCCATGAACCATCTTTCGAACAATTCCGAACACATGTCTTCGTGATAGTCTGCACTTGAGTTTTTCAAATGTTTGCTCGAGACAAGAAGCGCCCTTGGAATCCAACTATTTTCAGTGCCTGCGTGCAATATAATTAAACGTTTCCCTCTTGAACATGGAGTATTTGTCGAACAATTTTGAGAATTGTCCCTGTATCATTTTTTCAGTGTATCGTGGGTATCAAACCAAGTCTCGTTCAAATATACAATACTTTTTCCTGAAGACCTCTTTAGTCGTATACTGGTAATAAATTCTTCTCTTAATTTTTTAAGCCGTGAAGTTTCCTTTATAATTCTTCTTTCATTTAACTTTCCATATTTAGGCGGAAAATGTCCCGTTTGCAAAATATCCCTTCGACAAAAATTGTACCTTTCTCAAAACGACCCTTTCTCAAAACGTCCCTTTCTCAAATTGTCCCTTTCTCAAAATGTCCCTTTCTCAAATTGTCCCCTTCTCAAAACGTCCCTTTTTCCAAATTGTCCCTTTGAATGACATTGTACATGTTTTACAAAAGTTGTAGCTGGTAAAGGTGCGGCCAGACCGCTGCTCAAAATACGTTGACGGACCGAACACGCAGTCACGTGATTTATGCGTCACGTTTTTACTGAAATTAATTTTAAAGAGAACTTATTTGTTTTTTATTCATTTTGCATTATATATTTCTATAAAAACTCTTTATTGCAACAATTATTTCCAGATATATTTCGACTACTTGTCGGCATCAGTGGAACTAAGTAAAATTTATATAATATATTAAAATGTCATAAAATGGCAGAATGAAGTGGATGATTGACAGAAAAAAGAGAAAATAAAATAAATATATTAAGTAGGTAGGTTTTGAAATTGAGATGGGCAGATGATTATTTATCTTTGTTTGTTGAGATCCGGACCGTAATGAGCACCAAGCGACCAAATATAGGACTCCTCCCATGTTCTGAGTTGGATGTCTGTGAGTGGTAATGAAAAAGATTTAATGATCCGTGCGGTGAAGCAGTTATTGAATGTTATGTTGTGAAATCGTCTGTGCGTTGGGATGGGTAACGTGTTGTTTGTAATGGAGTCCGATGTATGTCTGTGTTGGTTGAGTCTGATGTGAAGATTGTTTTTTATTTCCCTGATGTAAAAAGCAGGACAGTGTTTGCATTCCAGAAGGTAGATGCAGTTTGATGTTTTGCAAGAGCTATTGGGTTGGGCTTGGGCGTGATAGGTATTTGATGTGTGGTGGGTGTTGATGTTAGTGTTAGTGTTTATGTTAGTGTTAGTGTTTTTACTATGTATTTTGCGACGACCGATGTGATCGCCATAGCAAAGCCATGTAATTACTTCTTGTGATTTTTACGCAGCTCAATTAACGGTGCGTCGTCAGTGTATTTTGAGCAGCGGTATTGCCGCACCGTTAGATAACAATATGAAATGAGTTTCTACTCTCTATGCCAGCGTTTCTTAACCTTTTTTGTCCACGGACACCTTAGGAAATCAAGCACTATTTTAAGGACCCCCTTTATAAAAAAGCAGCAATAAATTTTGGACCATTTATTTTAGTTCTACAAATTACAAAAAAAAATAACTTTTTCTTATAAAATACGTTAATGAGAAGGTT